>OZ034821.1:39549722-40149722 GCA_964030455.1 Linum trigynum | reverse complement strand
CATTTTAGTAATTTCTTGGGCGACGAAAGGCTATTTTCTTTGGATATTGAAGGCTACAGATCATGAATTCAGCTTGAGGCTATTCTCCAACGATGATTGAGTCCATTAAGCACCGATATGGGCGGATTTATTCCGGGTCAATTTTTGGCAGATTCCAAAGGGGTACCATCACATGTTTCGCGCGATTTATCCGAAATACCATTTTCTTTTGATTCTGGAGGCTACAGATCACGGAATCAGGCCGAGGCTATTCTCCACCGATAATGAAGTCTATTGATCCTATTCCCCACGGATGATAAGTTCGTTAAGCATAGATTTGGGCCAATTTATTTTCGAATGGCATTTTAGTAATTTATTGGGCGACGAAAGGCCATTTTCTTTGGATATTGAAGGCTACAGATCATGGATTCCGCCTGAGGCTATTCTCCAACGATGATTGAGTCCATTAAGCACCGATTTGGGCGGATTTATTCCGGGTCAATTTTTGGCAGATTCCAAAGGGGTACCATCACATGTTTCGCGCGATTTATCCGAAATACCATTTTCTTTAGATTCTGGAGGCTACAGATCACGGAATCAGGCCGAGGCTATTCTCCACCGATAATGAAGTCTATTGATCCTATTCCCCACGGATGATAAGTTCGTTAAGCATAGATTTGCGCCAATTTATTTTCGAATGGCATTTTAGTAATTTCTTGTGCGACGAAAGGCCATTTTCTTTGGATATTGAAGGCTACAGATCACGGATTCCGCCTGAGGCTATTCCCCAACGATGATTGAGTCCATTAAGCACCGATTTGGGCGGATTTATTCCGGGTCAATTTTTGGCAGATTCCAAAGGGGTACCATCACATGTTTCGCGCGATTTATCTGAAATACCATTTTCTTTCGATTCTGGAGGCTACAGATCACGGAATCAGGACGAGGCTGTTCTACACCAATAATGAAGTCTATTGATCCTATTCTCCACGGATGATAAGTCCGTTAAGCATCGATTTGGGCCAATTTATTTTTGTATGGCATTTTCGTAATTTCTTGGGCAACGAAAGGCCATTTTCTTTGGATATTGAAGGCTACAGATCACGGTTTTGCCCTGAGGCTATTCTCCAACGATGATTGAGTCCATTAAGCACCGATTTGGGCGGATTTATTCCGGGTCAATTTTTGGCAGATTCCAAAGGGATTTCGGGCGATTTATCTGAAATGCCATTTTCTTTCGATTCTGGAGGCTATAGATCACGGATTCAGGCCGAGGCTATTCTCCACCGATAATGAAGTCTATTGATTCTATTCTTCAAGGAAGATAAGTCCGTTAAGCATCATTTGGGCCAATTTATTTTTGAATGTCATTTTCATAATTTCTTGAGCGACAAAAGGCCATTTTCCTTGGATATTGAAGGCTACAGATCACTGATTCGGCCTGAGCCTATTCTCCAACGATGATTGACTCCATTAAGCACCGATTTGGGCGGATTTATTCCGGGTCAATTTTTGGCAGATTCCAAAGGGGTACCATCATAGATTTCGGGCGATTTATCTGAAATGCCATTTTCTTTTGATTCTAGAGGCTACAGATCACAGAATCAGGACGAGGCTATTCTCCACCGATAATGAAGTCTATTGATCCTATTCTCCACGGATGAAAAGTCTGCTAAGCATCGATTTGGGCCAATTTATTTTCGAATGGCATTTTAGTAATTTCTTGGTCGACGAAAGGCCATTTTCTTTTGATAGTGAAGGCTACCGATCACGGATTTGGCCTGAGGCTATTATCCAACGATGATTGTGTCCATTAAGCACCGATTTGGGCGGATTTATTCCGGGTCAATTTTTGGCAGATTCCAAAGGGGTACCATCACAGATTTCGGGCGATTTATCTGAAATGCCATTTTCTTTCGATTTTGGAGGCTACAGATCGCGAAATCAGGCCGAGGCTATTCTCAAGGGATAATGAAGTCTGTTGATTCTATTCTTCAAGGAAGATAAGTCCGTTAAGCATCGATTTGGGCCAATGTATTTTTGAATGTCATTTTCAAAATTTCTTGAACGACAAAAGGCCATTTTCTTTGGATATTGAAGGCTACCATCACAGATTTCGGGCGATATATTTGAAATGCCATTTTCTTTCGAATATGGAGGCTACAGATCACAGAATCAGGACGAGGCTATTCTCCACCGATAATTAAGTCTATTGATCCTATTCTCCACGGATGATAAGTCCGCTAAGCATCGATTTGGGCAATTTTATTTTCGAATGCCATTTTCGTAATTTCTTGGGCGACGAAAGGCCATTTTCTTTGGATATTGAAGGATACAGATCACGGATTCGGCTTGAGGCTATTCTCCAACGATGATTGTGTCCATTAAGCACCGATTTGGGTGGATTTATTCCTGGTCAATTTTTGGCAGATTCCAAAGGGGTACCATAACAGATTTCGTGCGATTTATCCGAATTGTCATTTTCTTTCGATTCTGGAGACTGCAGATCACGAAATTAGTCGAGGCTATTCTCCACCGATAATGAAGTCTGTTGATCCTATTCTCTACCGATGATAAGTCCGTCTAGCATCGATTTGGGCCAATTTATTTTCGAATGGCATTTTCGTAATTCTTTGGGCGACGAAAGGCCATTTTCTTTGGATATTGAAGGCTACAGATCACGAATTCGGCCTGAGGCTATTCTCCGACGATGATTGAGTCCATTAAGCACCGATTTGGGAGGATTTATTCCTGGTCAATTTTTGCAGATTCCAAAGGGGTACCATCACAGATTTCGGGCGATTTATCCGAAATTCAATTTTCTTTCGATTCTAGAGGCTACGAATCACGGAATCATGCCGAGGTATTCTACACCGATAATGAAGTCTATTGATCCAATTCTCAACGGATGATAAGTCCGTTAAACATCGATTTGGGCCAATATATTTTCGAATGGCATTTTCGTAATTTCTTGGGCGACGAAAGGCCATTTTCTTTGGATATTGAAGGCTACAGATCACGGATTTGGCCTGAAGTGATTCTCCAACGATGATTGAGTCAATTAAGCACCGATTTGGTCAGATTTGTTCTGGGTCAATTTTTGGAAGATTCGAAAGGGGTACCATCACAGATTTCGGGCGATTTATTCGAAATGCCATTTTCTTTCGATTCTGAAGGCTACTGATCGCGGAATCAGGATGAGGCTATTCTCCACCGATAATGAAGTCTATTGATCATATTCTCCACGGATGATAAGTCCGTTAAGCATCGATTTGGGCCAATATATTTTCGAATGGCATTTTCGTAATTTCTTGGGCGACGAAAGGCCAATTTCTTTGGATATTGAAGGCTACAGATCACGGATTTGGCCTGAAGCTATTCTCCAACGATGATTGAGTCCATTAAGCACTGATTTGGGCGGATTTATTCCGGGTCAATTTTTGGCTGATTCCAAAGGGAAAGGGGTACCATCACTTATTGTGAGCGATTTATCCGAAATGCCATTTTCTTTTGATTCTGGAGGCTACAGATCACGGAATCAGGCCGAGGCTATTCTCCACCGATAATGAAGTCTATTGATCCTATTCTCCACAGATGATAAGTCCGTTAAGCATCGATTTGGGCCAATTTATTTTCGAACGACATTTTCGTAATTTCTTGGGCGACGAAAGGCCATTTTCTTCGGATATTGAAGGCTACAGATCACGTATTCGGCCTAAGGCTATTCTCCAACGATGATTGGGTCCATTAAGGACCGATTTGGGCGGATTTATTCCGGGTCAATTTTTGACAGATTCCAAAGGGGTACCATCACTTATTCTGGGCGATTTATCCGAAATGCCATATTCTTTCGATTATGGAGGCTACAGATCACAGAATTAGGTCGAGGCTATTCTCCACCGATAATGAAGTCTATTGATCCTATTCTCCACGGATGATAAGTCCGTTAAGCATCGTTTTGGGCCAATTTATTTTCGAACGACATTTTCGTAATTTCTTGGGCGATGAAAGGCCATTTTCTTTGGATATTGAAGGTGACAGATCACGGATTCGGCCTGAGGCTATTCTCCAACGATGATTGTGTCCATTAAGCACAGATTTGGGCGGATTTATTCCTGGTCAATTTTTGGCAGATTCCAAAGGGGTACCATCACAGATTTCGTGCGATTTATCCGAATTATCATTTTCTTTCGATTCTTGAGACTGCAGATCACGGAATCAGGACGAGGCTATTGTCCAACGATAATGAAGTCTATTGATTCTATTCTCCACAGATGATAAGTCCGTTAAGCATCGATTTCGGCCAATTTATTTTCGAATGGAATTTTTTGTAATTTCTTGGGTGATGAAAGACCATTTTCTTGGGATATTAAAGGCTACAGATCACGGATTCGTCCTGAGGCTATTCTCCAACGATGATTGAGTTCATTAATCACCGATTTGGGCGGATTTATTCCGGGTCAATTTTTGACAGATTCCAAAGGGGTACCATCACAGATTTCGGACGATTTCTCCGAAATGCCATTTTCTTTCGATTCTGGAGGCTACAGATCACGGAATCAGACCGAGGCTATTCTCCACCGATAATGAAGTCTATTGATCCTATTCTCCATGGATGATAAGTCCGTTAAGTATCGATTTCGGCCAAATTTTTTTCGAATGGCATTTTCTTAATTTCTTGGGCGACGAAAGGCCATTTTCTTTGGATATTGAAGGCTACAGATCACGAATTCGGCCTGAAGCTATTCTCCAACGATGATTGAGTCCATTAAGCACCGATTTGGTCGAATTTGTTCTGGGTCAATTTTTGGCAGATTCGAAAGGGGTACCATCACAGATTTCGAGCGATTTATCCGAAATGCCATTTTCTTTCGATTCTGAAGGCTACTGATCGCGGAATCAGGACAAGGCTACTCTCCACCGATAAAGAAGTCTATTGATCATATTCTCCACGGATGATAAGTCCGTTAAGCATCGATTTGTGCTAATATATTTTCAAATGGCATTTTCGTAATTTCTTGGGCGACGAAAATCCATTTTCTTTGGATATTGAAGGCTACAGATCACGGATTTGGCCTGAAGCTATTCTCCAACGATGATTGAGTCCATTAAGAACCGATTTGGGCGGATTTTTTCCGGGTCAATTTTTGGCAGATTCCAAAGGGGTACCATCACTTATTCTGGGCGATTTATCCAAAATGTCATTTTCTTTCGATTCTGGAGGCTACAGATCACGGAATCAGGCCGAGGCTATTCTCCACCGATAATGAAGTCTATTGATCCTATTGTCCTCGGATGATAAGTCCGTTAAGAATCGATTTGGGCCAATTTATTTTCGAACGACATTTTCGTAATTTCTTGGGCGACGAAAGGCCATTTTCATTAGATATTGAAGGCTACAGATCACGGATTCGGCCTACGGCTATTCTCCAACGATGATTGAGTCCATTAAGGACCGATTAGGGCGGATTTATTCCAGGGTCAATTTTTGGCAGATTCCAAAGGGGTACCATCACAGATTTCGGGCGATTTATCCGAAATGCCATTTTCTTTCGATTCTGGAGGCTAAAGATCACGGAATCAGGATGAGGCTATTCTCCACCGATAATGAAGTCTATTGATCCTATTCTCCACGGATGATAAGTCCGCTAAGCATCGATTTGGGCCAATTTATTTTTGAATGGCATTTTCGTAATTTCTTGGGCGACGAAAGGCCATTTTCTTTGGATATTGAAGGCGACAGATCACGGATTCACCCTGAGGCTATTCTCCAACGATGATTGTGTCCATTAAGCACCGATTTGGGTGGATTTATTTCTGGTCAATTTTTGACAGATTCCAAAGGGGTACCATCACAGATTTCGTGCGATTTATCCGAATTGTCATTTTCTTTCGATTCTTGAGATTGCAGATCACGGAATCAGGCCGAGGCTATTCTTCAACGATAATGAAGTCTATTGATCCTATTCTCCACAGATGATAAGTCCGTTAAGCATCGATTTCGGCCAATTTATTTTCGAATGGCATTTTTCATAATTTCTTGGGCGATGAAAGGCCATTTTCTTGGGATATTAAAGGCTACAGATCACGGTTTCGGCCTGAGGCTATTCTTCAACGATGATTAAGTTCATTAAGCACCGATTTGGGCGGATTTATTCTGGGTCAATTTTTGGCAGATTCCAAAGGGGTACCATCACAGATTTTGGACGATTTCTCCGAAATGCCATTTTCTTTCGATTCTGGAGGCTACAGATCACGGAATCCGACCGAGGCTATTCTCCACCGATAATGAAGTTTATTGATCCTATTCTCCACAGATGATAAGTCCGTTAAGCATCGATTTCGGCCAATTTATTTTCGAATGACATTTTCTTAATTTCTTGGGCGACGAAAGGCCATTTTCTTTGGATATTGAAGGCTACAGATCACGAATTCGGCCTGAAGCTATTCTCCAACGATGATTGAGTCTATTAAGCACCGATTTGGTCGGATTTGTTCTGGGTCAATTTTTGGCAGATTTGAAAGGGGTACTATCACAGATTTCGGGCGATTTTTACGAAATCCCATTTTCTTTCGATTCTGAAGGCTACTGATCGCGGAATCAGGACGAGGCTATTCTCCACCGATAATGAAGTCTATTGATCATATTCTCCACGGATGATAAGTCCGTTAAGCATCGATTTGGGCCAATATATTTTCGAATGTAATTTTCGTAATTTCTTGGGCGACGAAAGGCCATTTTCTTTTGATATTGAAGGCTACAGATCACGAATTTGGCCTGAAGCTATTCTCCAACGATGATTGAGTCCATTAAGCACCGATTTGGACGGATTTGTTCCGGGTCAATTTTTGGCAGATTCCAAAGGGGTACCATCACTTATTCTGGGCGATTTATCCGAAATGCCATTTTCTTTACATTCTGAAGGCTACAGATCACGGAATCAGGCCGAGGCTATTCTCCACCGATAATGAAGTCTATTGATCCTATTCTCCACGGAAGATAAGTCCGTTAAGCATCGATTTGGGCCAATTTATTTTCGAACGACATTTTCGTAATTTCTTGGTCGACGAAAGGCCATTTTCTTTGGATATTGAAGGATACAGATCACGGATTCGGCCTAAGGCCATTCTCCAACGATGATTGAGTTCATTAAGGACCGATTTGGGCGGATTTATTCCAGGGTCAATTTTTGGCAGATTCGAAAGGGGTACCATCACAGATTTCGGGCGATTTATCAGAAATGCCATTTTCTTTCGATTCTGAAGGCTACTGATCGCGGAATCAGGACGAGGCTATTCTCCACCGATAATGAAGTTTATTGATCATATACTCCACGGATGATAAGTCCGTTAAGCATCGATTTGGGCCAATATATTTTCGAATGGCATTTTCGTAATTTCTAGGGCGACTAATGTAACACCCCACCCTAATTCTCATTGGGTCGAACCACCGGTTCAACCGCGCAGCGGAAAATACTAACGGGGTTTACGTAATAACTCATCATTCAACTCATATGCAACTTTCGTTTACTAAACATAACTCGAGGTGAACATATATATATATATATATATATATCAAATCTAACACCTTTATTAATATCCAAACTCATTTATTATACAATATCCAACTCTTGACCTCAAATCCAAATATTAACTCAAATCTCCCTCTTACATGCTTTGGTACAATCCATAAATCATAATGACTCAAACGATCAAGTTCGATGCAATCAAATCCAGAATAGTACATGTTTATGATACTCGTTTTAAAATACAGAACATAGGTAAAAACTCTCCACCGACCAATCGTCCGCTACCTAATGATGGAGCAGCAGTACACAGCTCCAACGTACAAGCTCAGTTCCTCTGCTGCGGATCTGAACACAAAAGGGGAGTGGGACAGCTAACTAATTTAGCTGAGTGGTGGCGCTGTTCCCTCCTACACGGCGAAGTCTATGGATATTTTTCCACATCAATCGATTAACCACCTAAATCATGGCATCTAGGTTGAAGTCTCAACCTAATATAATTCTCAACCTAGCATCCAATATTCAGATAGTATGCAAGTGCAATGCATTTCCATTTTATTAATTTAGGCGCCAAGGTCACCATACGCCCACCCCGCTCGAGCCTCATCATCTCAGTGGTTATATCAGAAACCACTCATCAAATCTAGGATTTTCATAAATCCTCTCATTAGGACCGCAGCCCAATCAATCTCATAGGGGTAGGTCATAGGCCCTTTCTACGTCTATGTGATTAATATGATCCTCATATAAAATCATCGTTCTCATCATAATCTCAATATAAAATCATCCTTCTCAATCGATCTTGGTGTAATTACCAAGTCTATGCCACAGGGTATATCATGCATACCAAAATCATCAAATCATTCATTCAATTATCGAGTAGAAATTCATTCGTAACCAATATCGTCATTACCTACAACGTATAAGGTGGGAGGTTTGAATCCTCGTACATGGTTCGATAACTATTTATTCGGTGGAACACCGAGTAATTCGAATGGCGGACCCGCCGTGGTAAAACTCCGAGAAAAGGAATGAGTGCCACTACTCGTAGTACACTTCTTACAACCATATTCCCAAAAGATTTCACCGGGTGAATTCCCAGGTAAGTGGACGAGTACCACGAAGGTCTCGATTAAAAACCACTAGCCTAGACAGAATTCTCCCATGGTCGCTGTCCATTATTCAAATCTTCACGAATCCGATTGTGGTTTAACAATTATCCCGAATAGTCGTATTAGGGTAATTATTCAATCACCGGCGTACTTTCACATAACTCATGGCCTGATAACACGTCATGAATTATTGAAATAGTTACAACAAAGTCTCAAGGAATTTCACGATTCGTAGGGATCAATTACAAATCGTAAATTCCAAATACTCGATTATGAATCATCCAATTCTACTCGAGTATCTCAAATCATAATAACGATAATAACGACATTCTTCATTTTATCTTCGTTAAATCCTCAGCTATGTTTCAATAGTAAACATATAGCACGTAGTAAAATACCGCCTATTCACCGCAGGGTCCACACACCTTATTTATGCCGAAATCTCGACTCTGCACAGCTGTTGAAGACCAATCCCGAGCACTTCGTCGCTCTTGCTTGTCACCTTCTCTCTCTCTAGAAACTGCCCTCTCTCTCTCTAACTCGGTTATACGAAAATTTGGTGTGAAATGAAAGTTGGCCGATTTTCCCCCTTTTATAGGCTGCTGGTCAGAAAACCCGGTCCAAATACCCGGTCGGGTATTCTGGTTAGTGGTCGGGTATTTTTTAAAAAAATACTTCTTTTAACCGGCAAAAATCCCCGGTCGGACCAGCTAAATCCCCGGTCTGACCTAATTTAATACCCGGTCGGGTATTTTAAGGAAATAAACCCGGTCTGACCTAACAATAAAACCCGGTCTGACCTAACAAAAATACCCGGTCAGTCCACTAAAATACCCGATCGGGTATTTTGGGAATATACCCGGCCGGTTATATTTTTCTGGTTTGACCGGTTAATTCCTTCCTCCAGCCCACTTCAATTCTCGTTCGTTCCTTCGATTTTTGGCGTTGAGTCTTCGATATAATTGGGGAAAATATTATCCCAATTATCGAACCAATTTAATTTAATATCCCGGGCTTGGGATGTTACAACTCTCCCCTACTTAATTGGATTTCTTCCCCGAAATCGGATAGTATGACCAAAGTCTCTTCTGACTTTTTATTCATAAATTCGATACATTATCGACATTGTTGATTTAATACAACGAGCATTAGTTGGGAGGCATATTCGTAGAGTATACTTCGACTAACTCAGGGTATTTCTTCCTCATACTTTCTTCAGTCTCCCAAGTTGCCGCTTCTCCCTCGTGATTTCTCCAAATGACTTTAAGCATCGGAATGCGTTTGTTCCTCAGCACTCGTATCTGTTGGTCTACGATACTCACTGGCTTTCTTCGTAAGTCAAATCAGGTTCCAGAATCACCTCTTCTTGTTGTATGACATGAGAGGGATCCACATGATACTTCTTCAACATACTCACGTGAAAGACATTGTGAATGTAACACCCGACCTTCAGATTTATATATAAGATTATTCGTGGTTTTCAGTGCGTAGAAATTTTGTGTATCTCCGTGGTCAAAACGAAAGGAGCGAACGAAAATTTAAGTGGGGGAAGAAATTTGCGATCTCAGCAAATGGGTTGTGGAAAAGACGAATATTCTGGAGTGTTGGGTCAGATATTTCGAACAAATCTTGATTCCACAATTTAGAGAATTCTTCTACGATCACGTGGAATTTTACAGATCTTAAATCCGAGTCCAAACGAGTGAGATAAGTTAGTTCGAAGTAGGCTGGAAAATACCCTACCTTAAAACCCGACCGGGTATTTAAGTTAGGTCAGACCGGGTATTTCAGTGGTCCGACCGTGACCTAACTTTTATTATTTTTTTAAAAATACCCGGTCAGAAACCTGAAATACCCGACAGGGTATTAGACAGGGTTTTTCCAAAAATCAGCCTATAAAAGGGGGGGGGATTTCCAACTTCCATTTCACACCAAAATTCGTATTAACGAATAGAGAGGGAGAGAGGGCAGTTCTAGAGAGAGGGAGTGTCGAGCAAGAGCGACGAAGTGCTCGAGGACGGTCTGCAACGGCTGTGCAGAGTCGAGGTTCCGTCAGAAATAAGGTATGTGGACCCTACGGTAAATAGGCGATGTTTTACTGCATGCGATATATGGAATGTTGAACATAGCTGAGGTTCTGAATGAAGATATAATAGAGGATGTTGTTATTATAATTTAAATACTCGAGTAGAATTGGATGATGCTTAAATCGAGTATTGGGAAGTTACGATGTTGAAATTAATCCCTAACAATCGTGAAAATTTGAATAATGGACAGCTACCATGGGGGGATTCTGTCTAAGGCTAGTGGTTTTTAATCGAGACCTTCGTGGTACTCGCCCACTTACCTGGGAATTCACCCGGTGAAATCTTTGGGATTATGGTTGTAAGAAGTGCGCTACGAGTAGTGGCACCCATTCCTTTTCTCGGAGTTTTTACCACGGCAAGTCCGTCTTTCAAATTACTTGGTGATTTTCACCGATTAAGGATTAACGAACCGTGTACGAGGATTTAAACCGTCCACCTTATACGTGGATTGTGCGATAACGATAGTGTTTGAGAATGAATTACCGGATTTTTATAAAGGAAATGATGCCTAAGAGAGAGGGGAAACTCGTTCTTTTATCAGGATTCCGGAGGAGGAACTGAGACAGGAGTTTCTACGAATAAACTCGTTCAGCACCAGTTATCCAGGTGAGTTTTAAGGGGGTAAAATCTGAGCCTACGCCGTTAGTTTATTTACATGCTTTCATTAGCAAGTATCAGTAGTATCAATTTCAGTATCAGTTTCGGTTCGGTCTTCAGTGACCACCAGTATCAGTAGGTCCAAGTGACCACCAGGTTCGGTTCGGTCTTCAGTGACCACCAGTATCAGTAGGTCCAAGTGACCACCAGGTTCGGTTTGGTCTTCAGTGACCACCAGTATCAGTAGGTCCAAGTGACCACCAGGTTCGGTTCGGTCTTAAGTGACCACCAGTTTCAGGAAGGTCCAAGAGACCTGTAGGTTGATCTTCATTGATCTTCCGAGTTAGAGAGGAGGAAAAGCGTTTTCTCCTAATCCCATGGGGTTGGTCGCTGACTGAGCGGAAACGGCAGCAGTTGACTTAAGGATCCAGACGTAGCCTTTGAGGCAGGAGTTATTTGAGTTCTTTCAGGATAAGATTTTATATCTTGAGGTTGTAGAGCGGTAAAGACTGACCCCTCTCAACTCACCAGGTCCTCACTTAGCGAGAGAGGCAGGAGCTAGGCGCTGATAGGAAAGGATCCAGACGTCAAGAAGACGAGATGGCTGCAGAGTATGTTTAAAGCTTAATAAATGTTGTCATTTCAGTTTAAGTAAATACTGGAGATTTCCTGGAGTTATTTCGGTGGTTTATTTGGGTCAGGATTTTGCCCACGTGTTTCGGGCCTTTGTATAAACTTCGGTTTTAAATAAAAGTATATTTGTACTCCGGAGTACAGTTTTATTTGATGTTTATTCAAAAAGTATCGGGACGTGACATTTTGGTATCAGAGCCGGAACTCCTCTGTTTCTTGGTCTCCAAGAAATACTGGGGTAACGGTCTGAGTTGTCTTAAAAGAAATTGGTCATTTCAAGGAAAAGGAGTCTTGAAAGTCAAAGGTTTATGGCCAAAAGTGAGTCAAGGTTCCTTTTTAAAACTCATAGGTGTCTCCAGTCTACTAAAACTGTAACAAGATAATGACACAAAGCTAATAAATCATGCTTAACCTGTAGAGGAGGAGACGTTCACGACCAACCACTCCAGTGTAGGCCTCCGCCAGACTACAAGACTTTCCGGAGTCGGAAAGTGGAGGATTTCTACGGAGATCGATCGATGGACCCCACCTTGGTCGAAAGGTGGTTGTCCAAAGTCTCACGCACACTACAAGAGATGCGAGCTGACGACGAGGATCGAGTGCTTCTGACAGTGTCCTTACTACAGGACTCGGCTTACGACTGGTGGTCGAATCAACCAGTAAGCCAGGAGGATCCACCAGCTTGTACGTGGGAAGAATTTGTGCTAATGTTCCGAGATCACTACATCCCAGAGGTGTATCGGAATGCCAAGAGAAGGGAATTTTTGCTGATCAAGCAGAAGTCGGGTCCTGATGGAAGGGAGTCGGTGGCGGAATACACGACTCGTTTCGAAAGGTTGTTGGATTACGGGGGACTTTCATTTCGCGATGAGAAGATCCAGCGTAACCACTATCTAGAGAACCTGAGGCCTGATCTTAGGCGGGGGTTGAGTACCCAGAATTGGACCAGTCGTGAGGACATCTATCAGGCGGCACTCCGCCTAGAAAGAGTGGATCAGCACATCCACGAAGACAGGATGCAAAGGGAGAACTCCAAGAGGAAGTTCGGGAGCACGTCAGGAGGGCCCAGTAACGAAGGGCAGATCAAGAGGAGGCCGAGTGGGCCGACCCATTATAGGGGAAACCAGGGACAGAACGGTCCACCCCGGACAGGTCCGACCTATGGCAACCGACCTCTTTGTAACAAGTGTGGGAGAGGCCACTCAGGCGAGTGCAAGGTGGATTTCGGCGGATGCTACATCTGTGGCGGGAAGGGCCATTTCGCCAGAGAATGCCCGAATAAGAAGGGATATGGTGGGGGAGACGGGAATCGGCCCACAAACCAGTTTGGCAGGCAGCCAAACCGACCTGGAGGCCAAGATGGGCAATTCAACCGCAATGAGCAGAACAGAGGCCAGGCGCCTCCGGCAGGTGGTCAACCGCGGCTTTTTGCGGCGAGAAGGGATGAAGCCGAGGAAGCTCCAGAAGTGGTGACTGGTACGGTTTATCTTTACGGTCGTCCTGCTTTCGTATTATTCGATTCAGGCTCTACGCATTCTTTTATAGCAGATAAATTTGATAGAATGCTAAGGTTACCATCCATAAAGTTGAGCCAGAACCTAGGAGTAAGAACTCCCATAGGAGACACCTTAATAGTGGACTCCGTCATCAGAGATTGTCCGATAATTGTAGCTGGGTACGAGATCGAGGCGAACTTGATCTTACTACCTTTCGATGAAATCGATGTCGTTCTGGGAATGGACTGGTTGTCCAAGAACAGAGCGAAGGTAGATTGCTACAAAAAGGAAGTTAGCTTTGAAATAGAAAGAAAGGGCACAGCTCTATTTCAGGGAACCAGGAAGTTGGTTCCGGGAGGACTGATCTCCGCAATGAAAGCCTTTGCCCTAATTCAAGAAGGTTGCGAGGCATACTTGTGCCACGTCAAAGTAGCGCAGGAAAAGAAGTTGGAGGATGTGCCAATAGTGAGGGATTACCCCGAGGTATTCCCCGAAGCTCTTCCAGGATTACCGCCACAGAGGGAGGTGGAATTCGACATAGAGGTGGTTCCCGGTACAGCACCCATCTCTATTCCACCTTATCGAATGGCGCAAGTGGAGCTCAAGGAACTAAAGAAGCAATTGGTAGAATTACTGGAGATGGGTTTTATCCGTCCTAGTGTTTCACCATGGGGAGCACCAGTTCTGTTCGTGAAGAAGAAGGATGGGAGCATGAGGCTGTGTATCGACTATCGAAAGTTGAACAAGGCAACCATCAAGAATCGCTATCCTCTACCAAGGATAGATGATCTTTTTGATCAGCTGCAAGGAGCGATGGTATTCTCAAAGATCGATTTGCGGTCAGGATATCATCAACTTCGAGTGGCAGACGGTTCGGTCCCTAAGACAGCTTTCCGAACCCGATATGGCCACTATGAGTTCTTGGTCATGCCTTTCGGCTTGACGAATGCCCCAGCCGCTTTTATGGCATTAATGAATCGAGTACTCCATGAGTATCTTGACAAATTTGTCATCGTGTTCATCGATGACATACTCATTTACTCGAAAAGCGGGCAGGAGCACGAAGAGCACCTAAGACGAGTACTGCAAAAGTTAAAGGAGGAGGAGCTATACGCTAAGTTCTCCAAATGCGATTTCTGGCTGGAAGAGATCATGTTCTTAGGCCACATGGTCTCTGGCAGAGGAGTTGAAGTGGACCCCAAGAAGATTGAGGCTGTGATGAATTGGGCCCCTCCCAAAAATGTCTCGGAAGTACGAAGTTTTTTGGGATTAGCTGGGTATTATCGGAGGTTCGTAGAGGGTTTTGCCAGCATCGCAAAACCAATAACCCAGTTACTCCAGAAGGGAAAGGCATTTACTTGGGATGAGAAATGCAAGAAAGCATTTGAAGTACTAAAGGAGAAGCTGACGTCAGCACCGGTGTTAACATTACCGACCAGTGGTGGGGAGTATTGCATTTACAGCGATGCATCTCACCAAGGGTTAGGTTGTGTATTAATGCAAGACAAGAAGGTAATCGCTTACGCCTCAAGGCAACTGCGACCACATGAAGTGAACTACCCGACGCATGACCTAGAGTTGGCAGCCGTGGTATTTGCACTTAAGTTGTGGAGGCATTACCTGTATGGCGAGACTTTCACGGTCTTTACTGACCACAAAAGTCTCCAACATTTGACGGACCAGAAGGAGTTGAACATGAGGCAGAGAAGGTGGCTAGAACTCTTAAGCGACTATGATTGTACTATCAAGTACCACCCAGGAAAGGCGAACGTGGTAGCAGACGCACTAAGCAGGAAGAGGGAAAGTCCACTTCCAGAATTAGTCGCTTTGAGGGCCATGAATGTGGAGTTAGAACTTGAGGAGGTGACTAAGCTGTTAGCCACTCTGAAAGTTCGACCAATGCTACAAGAACGGATCAAGGAGAAGCAGAGCGAGGATCCTAGCTTGGAGAAACGTAAGAAGGAAGTTCTAGAAGGGAAGGATACGAAGTTCCGATTAGAAGATGGAGTGCTATTGTGTAAAGGCAGGTTGTGCGTGCCAGATGTCGATAAACTGAGGGAAGACATTCTGGACGAGGCACATTCTGCACCTTATGCGATGCATCCAGGAGCTACCAAGATGTACCGCACCCTAAGGGAGCATTTCTGGTGGCCAGGACTGAAGAAGGATGTGGCAACACACGTTTTCCAATGTTTGGAGTGCCAGATGATAAAAGACGAACACCAAGCCCCAGTTATCGAACATTTACCACTTGAAATTCCTCAGTGGACTTGGGAGAAAGTCACTATGGATTTCGTGTACGGGTTACCCAGGACCCCGAGAGGTAATGATGGAGTATGGGTTATAGTAGATCGTTTCTCAAAGTCTGCTCACTTCATACCCATCAAGTTCAAACCAGGCATGGAGGAACTTGCAGAGCTGTACATTAAGGAAATTGTGCGGCTGCATGGAGTCCCTGTCAGCATCGTGTCTGATCGCGATCCATCCTTTACCTCACGATTCTGGAGCAGTTTCCAAAAGGCGTTGGGCACGAAGGTGTACTTTTCGACCGCCTATCACC
Source organism: Linum trigynum (assembly GCA_964030455.1). NCBI lineage: Eukaryota > Viridiplantae > Streptophyta > Magnoliopsida > Malpighiales > Linaceae > Linum > Linum trigynum. The sequence goes on along the minus strand of OZ034821.1, from coordinate 40,133,732 downwards.
CACAAACCGATGGGCAGTCAGAAAGGACGATTCAGACCTTGGAGGATCTGTTAAGGGCATGTGTCTTAACCATGAAGGGAGCATGGGATACACACTTACCGTTGTTGGAGTTCGCCTACAACAACCAATATCATAGCTCGATTCAGGCAGCCCCATATGAAGTGTTGTATGGAAGGAAATGTCGTACCCCTTTATGTTGGGATGCCGAGGGCATGAGACAGTTGGAGGGACCAGAGATGGTCCAGAAATCACTAGAGAAGATAGAGGTCATTCGGCGGAACTTGAAAGCAGCCCAAGATCGGCAGAAGAGCAACGCCGAAAGACCAGGAGATCCTCGTCAGCATGAGGTGGGAGATCGAGTATTTCTGAGGGTATCGCCTTGGAAGGGGGTTATGAGGTTCGGCAAGAAGGGGAAACTCAGCCCCAGATATATAGGACCGTACGAAGTGCTTGAACGTATCGGGCCCTTAGCTTATCGTCTAGCCTTACCTCCCAGTTTATCAAGGATACATGACGTGTTTCATGTTAGCATGCTGAAAGCGTATCGGTTTAATCCCGATCATGTAATTAGGCACGAGGATATACAACTAGAAGACGATTTGACTTTTGAGGAGGTCCCAGTCCAGATAATTGACAGGCAGGAGAAACAGCTTCGAAGGAAGAAGATAGCTATGGTAAAAGTAGTCTGGAGGAACCAAGGTAGCGAGGCAGCTACGTGGGAAACGGAGATTAGTATGAGGGAGAAATACCCCGATCTTTTTCAGTAATAGCCTTACAGTCGGTCCTTCCGATCTTCAAATTTCGGGACAAAATTTTTATAAGTAGGGAGGAAATGTAACACCCGACCTTCAGATTTATATATAAGATTATTCGTGGTTTTCAGTGCGTAGAAATTTTGTGTATCTCCGTGGTCAAAACGAAAGGAGCGAACGAAAATTTAAGTGGGGGAAGAAATTTGCGATCTCAGCAAATGGGTTGTGGAAAAGACGAATATTCTGGAGTGTTGTGTCAGATATTTCGAACAAATCTTGATTCCACAATTTAGAGAATTCTTCTACGATCACGTGGAATTTTACAGATCTTAAATCCGAGTCCAAACGAGTGAGATAAGTTAGTTCGAAGTAGGCTGGAAAATACCCTACCTTAAAACCCGACCGGGTATTTAAGTTAGGTCAGACCGGGTATTTCAGTGGTCCGACCGTGACCTAACTTTTATTATTTTTTTAAAAATACCCGGTCAGAAACCTGAAATACCCGACAGGGTATTAGACAGGGTTTTTCCAAAAATCAGCCTATAAAAGGGGGGGGGGGGATTTCCAACTTCCATTTCACACCAAAATTCGTATTAACGAATAGAGAGAGAGAGAGAGAGGGCAGTTCTAGAGAGAGGGAGTGTCGAGCAAGAGAGACGAAGTGCTCGAGGACGGTCTGCAATGGCTGTGCAGAGTCGAGGTTCCGTCAGAAATAAGGTATGTGGACCCTACGGTAAATAGGCGATGTTTTACTGCATGCGATATATGGAATGTTGAACATAGCTGAGGTTCTGAATGAAGATATAATAGAGGATGTTGTTATTATAATTTAAATACTCGAGTAGAATTGGATGATGCTTAAATCGAGTATTGGGAAGTTACGATGTTGAAATTAATCCCTACCAATCGTGAAAATTTGAATAATGGACAGCTACCATGGGGGGATTCTGTCTAAGGCTAGTGGTTTTTAATCGAGACCTTCGTGGTACTCGCCCACTTACCTGGGAATTCACCCGGTGAAATCTTTGGGATTATGGTTGTAAGAAGTGCGCTACGAGTAGTGGCACCCATTCCTTTTCTCGGAGTTTTTACCACGGCAAGTCCGTCTTTCAAATTACTTGGTGATTTTCACCGATTAAGGATTAACGAACCGTGTACGAGGATTTAAACCGTCCACCTTATACGTGGATTGTGCGATAACGATAGTGTTTGAGAATGAATTACCGGATTTTTATAAAGGAAATGATGCCTAAGAGAGAGGGGAAACTCGTTCTTTTATCAGGATTCCGGAGGAGGAACTGAGACAGGAGTTTCTACGAATAAACTCGTTCAGCACCAGTTATCCAGGTGAGTTTTAAGGGGGTAAAATCTGAGCCTACACCGTTAGTTTATTTACATGCTTTCATTAGCAAGTATCAGTAGTATCAATTTCAGTATCAGTTTCGGTTCGGTCTTCAGTGACCACCAGTATCAGTAGGTCCAAGTGACCACCAGGTTCGGTTCGGTCTTCAGTGACCACCAGTATCAGTAGGTCCAAGTGACCACCAGGTTCGGTTCGGTCTTCAGTGACCACCAGTATCAGTAGGTCCAAGTGACCACCAGGTTCGGTTCGGTCTTAAGTGACCACCAGTTTCAGGAAGGTCCAAGAGACCTGTAGGTTGATCTTCATTGATCTTCCGAGTTAGAGAGGAGGAAAAGCGTTTTCTCCTAATCCCATGGGGTTGGTCGCTGACTGAGCGGAAACGGCAGCAGTTGACTTAAGCATGGTGCCAGCCGCTTTTACGTGGTGCCATAGCTGTAGAAGTAGGCTCAGCGGGCATGAGATAGCCACAAAAGTTATTTTTTTCAGTTTCGGTCCACGAGACCACTTTTCTTTCAGAGTAGCCTTTGAGGCAGGAGTTATTTGAGTTCTTTCAGGATAAGATTTTATATCTTGAGGTTGTAGAGCGGTAAAGACTGACCCCTCTCAACTCACCAGGTCCTCACTTAGCGAGAGAGGCAGGAGCTAGGCGCTGATAGGAAAGGATCCAGACGTCAAGAAGACGAGATGGCTGCAGAGTATGTTTAAAGCTTAATAAATGTTGTCATTTCAGTTTAAGTAAATACTGGAGATTTCCTGGAGTTATTTCGGTGGTTTATTTGGGTAAGGATTTTGCCCACGTGTTTCGGGCCTTTGTATAAACTTCGGTTTTAAATAAAAGTATATTTGTACTCCGGAGTACAGTTTTATTTGATGTTTATTCAAAAAGTATCGGGACGTGACAGTGAATCTTCTCCAACTCCGTAGGTAACTCAAGTTTGTAAGCTACCGGCCTGATTTTGGCAATAATGTCATAGGGACCGATGTAACGAGGTGCCAATTTCCCTTTCTTTCCAAACCTCATTAATCCCTTCCATGGTGATACCTTTAGAAACACCTTTTCCCCCACATCATAACTTACTTCACGAGCTCTCCCGTCGGCATAAAGTTTCTGGCGATCTTGAGCTACTCGCAGTCTCTCTTTGATCACTTTGACCTTATCCGTAGTTTCTTGGATCATTTCTGGTCCGGAAAGAACTCGAGTGCCCTCTATATCCCAGCATAGAGGTGTACGACACTTCCTGCCATAAAGAGCTTCAAAAGGCGCAGCCTGAATACTACTGTGGTATGAGTTATTGTAAGCAAACTCTACCATCGGTAGTAAATCGGTCCAAGTTCCTTCCACTTCCATCATGCAAGTTCGTAAAATTTCCTCTAGAGTAAGGATCGTCCTTTCCGATTGACCGTCTGTTTGGGGATGATATGCAGTTGAGAAGTTGAGTTTTGTCCCCATTGCTTCATGCAAACTCTTCTAGAAGTGGGAAGTGAAACTAGGGTCTCTATCTGACACAATGGATACAGGTACTCCATGTAACCACACCACATGTGCTATGTAGAGTCTCGCTAGCTCCTCCATGCTTGGCTTAAACCGAATTGGGATGAAGTGGCTGACTTTCGTCATCCGATCTACGATTACCCAAACAGCATCCTTACCACTCCTGGTAGGTGGAAATCCAGTCACAAAGTCCATTGTTATTTTCTCAAACTTCCATTCTGGTACGGGCAGTGATTGCAAGAGTCCAGCCGAGGCACGATGTTCAGCCTTTGTCTTTTGGCATATAAGACATGATTGAACATACTCCGCAACTTCTCGTTTCATCCCTTGCCACCAAAAGTGTGGTTTGATGGTATTATACATTTTTGTCGTCCCCGGGTGCATGGCATAAAGTGAGGAGTGTGCTTCCTCCAAGATGTCTCTTTTTAACTCCTTCACTTTCGGTACCCACATTCGTCCATTCATCTTGAGTATGCCCTCTTCCAACACATACCCATTTCCATTGCCTGCTTCAATATTCTCTCGTGCTTTTATGCACTCAGGATCTTCTAATTGCCCCATCTTGATTCGATCGTGCAACATCGGTCGAATACTTAGATGTGCAACCAGGGTGGTGATATTTTCAACTTGTATCTCCACACCCAGGGCTCTCATTTCCACCAGCGTTGGTAGCCTTTCTCTACGACTCAAGGCATCAGCAACAACATTCGCCTTACCAGGATGGTAATCTATGGTGCAGTCGTAGTCTTTGAGTAACTCTACCCATCGCCTTTGTCTACCATTCAACTCTTTTTGATACATGAGGTATTTTAGACTTTTGTGGTCGGTCATAATTTTGAAGGTCTCACCATAAAGGTAATGCCTCCATAATTTCAACGCAAACACCACAGCTGCTAATTCCAGATCATGAGTTGGGTAGTTCACTTCATGTGGCCTCAATTGTCTCGAGGCATAGGCAATTACTTTCCCGTTTTGCATCAGAACGCAACCCAAGCCTTGATACGAAGCATCACTATAAACGACATACTCCCCTCCTTCTACTGGCAACGTCAGTATAGGAGCAGAAGTAAGTTTCCGTTTAAGTTCTTCGAAACTTTTCTGGCATTCTTCCGACTAGACATATCGGGTTTCTTTCCTCAACAATTTTGTCAATGGTGAGGCTATTTTGGAGAAACCTTCCTCAAATCGGCGATAGTAGCCTGCCAATCCCAGAAAGCTACGTAACTGTGGTACATCTTTGGGTGGAGACCAGTTTACTACTGCCTCAATCTTCTTTGGGTCGACTTCTACTCCTCTTCCCGATACCACGTGTCCTAAGAATAGAACTTCTTTGATCCAAAATTCACATTTCGAGAACTTGGCATACAACTCCTCCTCCCGTAGAGTTTGTAATACCAGCCTCAAATGCTCTGCATGTTCTTCCTCACTCTTTGAATAAATGAGGATGTCGTCGATGAATACTATGACGAATTTGTCAAGGTATTCATGGAAAACTTTGTTCATGAGAGCCATGAATACTGCCGGCGCATTGGTGAGTCCAAACGGCATGACCAGAAATTCGTAATGCCCATATCTTGTTCGGAAGGAAGTCAACGGTATTGTACTTTCTTCCACTTTTAGTTGATGATACCCAGATCTCAAGTCAATTTTGGAAAAGACTGAGGCCCCTTGCAATTGATCAAAAAGATCGTCTATGCGAGGTAACGGGTATCGATTCTTGACCGTTGCTTTGTTCAACCTCCTGTAGTCTATGCACATTCTCATAGAGCCATCTTTCTTCTTTACGAACAAGACCGGTGCTCCCCAAGGTGAAGTACTGGGTCGTATGAACCCTTTGTCCAACAGTTCTTGCAACTGTTCTTTGAGTTCTTTTAGTTCCACAGGCGCCATTCGGTATGGTGGGATTGAAATCGGAGCAGTACCAGGTACTAACTCGATGTTAAAATCCACCTCTCGTTCTATGGGGACTCCGGGGAGATCATCAGGAAATACATCCTGAAATTCATTTACGACCTTGACTTCCTCCAGCTTTTCCTCATTCTTTGTCTCCACTTGGACGAGGAATGCTTGACATCCTTCTCTCAACAAAGCGTATACTTCCATCACCGAGATCAAGCCCATTGGTTCAGACTCTCTCCTTCTTAAGCCTTGGAACAAGATTTGTTTTCCAAGTTCGTCAAATAGACGCACCTCCTTCTTCTGCCAATCCAACACGGCTTTGTGTCGAGATAACCAGTCCATGCCAAGTATGACATCAAATTCGTTGAAAGGCAGAATAATTAATTCTGCCTCCAACTTTACTTCTTCTATCTTAACACAACAATTAGGCAGAATTCGATCTACCCTTACTGAAGTACCCAGAGGTGTTCGTACACCTAGACTGGTACTCAATTTTCCCGGCATAATAGGAAATTTTGATGCACACTTCTCCGATATGAAGGAGTGCGAAGATCCAGTATCGAATAATGCATATAAATTCTGGCCCATAAAAGAGATCGTACCGGTGACCACATCTGGAGCGGTCTCAGCAGCACCACGAGTAAGAGCAAAAACTCTGCCCTGTGCTTGTGTTCCCGCTCCTTGTCCTCCGGTTTGGGACCCTTGATTTCCCAGCGGATAAGCATTTGCTCCAGTCCCTCTAAAGTTGTTGTTGCCACCTTGACTTCCTCTTCTTGTCCCCCTCCCGGACGGAGCTCTTGGTCCTTGCACAGATCCCACTGACTGCGCAGGTGCAGCACGACTGGAAGGACATTGATAACTCTTGTGTCCAGGTTGACCACAAGTGTAGCATACAACACCCATAGATTGGGACGCCATTCTGCACGCTCCCATGTGCATCCTCTCGCAAATCTGGCAAGGCGGGTATCCGGCAGGTCCAGTGTTGGCACGTGTAGTTGAACGTGCAATGCCTTGCCCGCTGTAGGTTTGGTTAAACCTTCGAGCCATGTTATTCCCAGCCGTTTGTGAAGGCTGGGTGTGTGCCTTCCTCTTTTCGCCCTTCTCTCTCCATGCTTGCTTCTTTTCATCCTCTATGCATTCTCTCCTTAGCGCAGCCTGTTTGATGCTGGTTAGGTCAGTCATATCTCCCGAAGATACGCCCTCCTTGATGTTTGGCCGAAGACCATCAAGAAATTGTTCAGCTAGTCTCCTCTCTCGATCTTCCTCAATATCGAACCATTCGGAGAGTTCAAAGAATCGCAAGTTGTAAGCCATTACGGTGTTATCTCCTTGCTTCAGGTTGTCAAACTCTCGCCTTTTCTGGCTTAGCCATTGTCGAGGGAAGAACGCATTTTTGAATGAGGCCATGAACTCCTGATATGAGATGGTTGGTGGAAAGGTTGCTCCAGCCTGTTGAGATTTCCACCAACGCAGGGCATGTCCTTTTAAAAGCATTATTAATGCCTCCAGTCTCTGCCTCTACTTGTAACGGAGGTAGTCAAATTGTACGTCCGTCTCTCTAAGCCAGTCAACGGTTTCTTGGGGATCTGTCGACTCCCCTTTGAATTCGCGCAGTTGGTTTTTCCATAATATTTCCATCGTCACTCTCGTTCCTGGTGTAGTCCCAGCTGGAGGTGTGTAGCTGTTATGCTCCGATTGGTCACTATGGAGGAGGAAAAATCAATTTTTAGTTCTCGCTTTAAAGAGGTAGGTTTAAATAAAATCGTAGGAACTCTTTCCCATCTCGTTCAAAAATACTTAAATATCTTTTCAAAACGATGTAACTGACTCCGACTATGCACACATCATCATGCTTTAGTCTCAGTCCCTAGCTAGGCTAGTGCAAGTACGGGTATGGAGTACTTCTCCCTTGCTAAGGGTAGCTAGTCCTCAGGGGTGGAAGTAACATACCTATAATGCAGAAGGCTAACCAGGCTCTGATACCAGCTGTAACACCCCACCCTAATTCTCATTGGGTCGAACCACCGGTTCAACCGCGCAGCGGAAAATACTAACGGGGTTTACGTAATAACTCATCATTCAACTCATATGCAACTTTCGTTTACTAAACATAACTCGAGGTGAACATATATATATATATCAAATCTAACACCTTTATTAATATCCAAACTCATTTATTATACAATATCCAACTCTTGACCTCAAATCCAAATATTAACTCAAATCTCCCTCTTACATGCTTTGGTACAATCCATAAATCATAATGACTCAAACGATCAAGTTCGATGCAATCAAATCCAGAATAGTACATGTTTATGATACTCGTTTTAAAATACAGAACATAGGTAAAAACTCTCCTCCGACCAATCGTCCGCTACCTCATGATGGAGCAGCAGTACACAGCTCCAACGTCCAAGCTCAGTTCCTCTGCTGCGGATCTGAACACAAAAGGGGAGTGGGTCAGCTAACTAATTTAGCTGAGTGGTGGCGCTGTTCCCTCCTACACGGCGAAGTCTATGGATATTTTTCCACATCAATCGATTAACCACCTAAATCATGGCATCTAGGTTGAAGTCTCAACCTAATATAATTCTCAACCTAGCATCCAACATTCAGATAGTATGCAAGTGCAATGCATTTCCATTTTATTAATTTAGGCGCCAAGGTCACCATACGCCCACCCCGCTCGAGCCTCATCATCTCAGTGGTTATATCAGAAACCACTCATCAAATCTAGGATTTTCATAAATCCTCTCATTAGGACCGCATCCCAATCAATCTCATAGGGGTAGGTCATAGGCCCTTTCTACGTCTATGTGATTAATATGATCCTCATATAAAATCATCGTTCTCATCATAATCTCAACATAAAATCATCCTTCTCAATCGATCTTGGTGTAATTACCAAGTCTATGCCACAGGGTATATCATGCATACCAAAATCATCAAATCATTCATTCAATTATCGAGTAGAAATTCATTCGTAACCAATATCGTCATTACCTTCAATGTATAAGGTGGGAGGTTTGAATCCTCGTACATGGTTCGATAACTATTTATTCGGTGGAACACCGAGTAATTCGAATGGCGGACCCGCCGTGGTAAAACTCCGAGAAAAGGAATGAGTGCCACTACTCGTAGTACACTTCTTACAACCATATTCCCAAAAGATTTCACCGGGTGAATTCCCAGGTAAGTGGACGAGTACCACGAAGGTCTCGATTAAAAACCACTAGCCTAGACAGAATTCTCCCATGGTAGCTGTCCATTATTCAAATCTTCACGAATCCGATTGTGGTTTAACAATTATCCCGAATAGTCGTATTAGGGTAATTATTCAATCACCGGCGTACTTTCACATAACTCATGGCCTGATAACACGTCATGAATTATTGAAATAGTTACAACAAAGTCTCAAGGAATTTCACGATTCGTAGGGATCAATTACAAATCGTAAATTCCAAATACTCGATTATGAATCATCCAATTCTACTCGAGTATCTCAAATCATAATAACGATAATAACGACATTCTTCATTTTATCTTCGTTAAATCCTCAGCTATGTTTCAATAGTAAACATATAGCACGTAGTAAAATACCGCCTATTCACCGCAGGGTCCACACACCTTATTTATGCCAAAATCTCGACTCTCCACAGCTGTTGAAGACCAATCCCGAGCACTTCGTCGCTCTTGCTTGTCACCTTCTCTCTCTAGAAACTGCCCTCTCTCTCTCTAACTCGGTTATACAAAAATTTGGTGTGAAATGAAAGTTGGCCAATTTTCCCCCTTTTATAGGCTGCTGGTCAGAAAACCCGGTCCAAATACCCGGTCGGGTATTCTGGTTAGTGGTCGGGTATTTTTTAAAAAAATACTTCTTTTAACCGGCAAAAATCCCCGTTCGGACCAGCTAAATCCCCGGTCTGACCTAATTTAATACCCGGTCGGGTATTTTAAGGAAACAAACCCGGTCTGACCTAACAATAAAACCCGGTCTGACCTAACAAAAATACCCGGTCAGTCCACTAAAATACCCGGTCGGGTATTTTGGGAATATACCCGGCCGGTTATATTTTTCTGGTTCGACCGGTTAATTCCTTCCTCCAGCCCACTTCAATTCTCGTTCGTTCCTTCGGTTTTTGGCGTTGAGTCTTCGATATAATTGGGGAAAATATTATCCCAATTATCGAACCAATTTAATTTAATATCCCGGGCTGGGGATGTTACAACTAAAGGTCATTTTCTTTGGATATTGAAGGCTACAGATCACGGATTCGGCCCGAGGCTATCCTCCAATGATGATTGAGTCCAATAAGCACCATTTGGTCGGATTTATTCCGGGTCAATTTTTGGCAGATTCGAATGGGGTACCATCACAGATTTCGGGAGATTTATCCGAAATGCCATTTTCTTTCGATTCTGAAGGCCACTGATCGCGGAATCAGGACGAGGCTATACTCCACAGATAATGAAGTTTATTGATCATATTCTCCACGGATGATAAGCTCGTTGAGCATCGATTTGGGCCAATATATTTTCGAATGGCATTTTCGTAATTTCTTGGGCGACGAAAGGCCATTTTCTTTGGATATTGAAGGCTAAAGATCACGGATTCTGCCTAAAGCTATTCTCCAATGATGATTGAGTCCATTAAGCACCGATTTAGGCGGATATATTCCGGGTCAATTTTTGGCAGATTCCAAAGGGGTACCATCACTTATTCTGGGCGAGTTATCCAAAATGCCATATTCTTTCGATTCTGGAGGCTACAGATCACGGAATTAGGCCGAGGCTATTCTCCACCGATAATGAAGTCTATTGATCCTATTTTCCACGGATGATAAGTCCGTTAAGCATTGTTTTGGGCCAATTTATTTTCGAACGACATTTTCATAATTTCTTGGGCGACGAAAGGCCATTTTCTTTGGATATTGAAGGCTACAGATCACGAATTCGGCCCGAGGCTATCCTCTAATGATGATTGAGTCCATTAAGCACCGATTTGGGCGGATTTATTCCGAGTCAATTTTTGGCAGATTCCAAAGGGGTACCATCACAGATTTCGTGCGATTTATCCGAAATTCAATTTTCTTTCGATTCTAGAGGCTACAAATCACGGAATCATGCCGAGGCTATTCTACACCGATAATGAAGTCTATTGATCCAATTCTCAATGGATGATAAGTCCGTTAAGCATCGATTTGGGACAATTTGTTTTTGAATTGCATTTTCGTAATTTCTTGGGCGACGAAAGGCCATTTTCTTTGGATATTGAAGGCGACAGATCACGGATTCGGCCTGAGGCTATTCTCCAACGATGATTGTGTCCATTAAGCACCGATTTGGGCGGATTTATTCCTGGTCAATTTTTGGCAGATTCCAAAGGGGTAAAATCACTGATTTCTTGCGATTTATCCGAATTGTCATTTTCTTTCGATTCTTGAGACTGCAGATCACGGAATCAGGCCGAGGCAATTCTCCAACGATAATGAAGTCTATTGATCCAATTCTTCATGGATAATAAGTCCGTTAAGCATCGATTTCGGGCAATTTATTTTTGAATGGCATTTTTCGTAATTTCTTGGGCGATGAAAGGCCATTTTCTTGGGATATTAAAGGCTACAGATCACGGATTCGGCCTGAGGCTATTCTCCAACGATGATTAAATCCATTAAGCACCGATTTGGGCGGATTTATTCTGGGTCAATTTTTGGTAGATTCCAAAGGGGTACCATCACAGATTTCAGGCGATTTATCCGAAATGCCATTTTCTTTCGATTCTGGAGGCTACTGATCACGGAATCAGGACGAGGCTATTCATTGATAATGAAGTCTAATGATCATAATCTCCACGGATGATAAGTCCGTTAAGCATCGATTTGGGCCAATTTATTTTTGAATGGAATTTTCGTAATTTCTTTGGCGATGAAAGGCCATTTTCTATGGATATTGAAGGCTACAGATCACGGATTCGGCCTGAAGCTATTCTCCAACGATGATTAAGTCCATAAAGCATAGATTGGAGCGGATTTATTCCGGGTCAATTTTTGGCAGATTCCAAAGGGGTACCAACACAGATTTTGGGCGATTTATCCGAAATGCCATTTTCTTTCAATTCTGGAGGGTACAGATCACGGAATCAGGACGAGGCTATTCTCCATCGATAATGAAGTCTAATGATCATATTCTCCACGGATGATAAGTCCGTTAAGCATCGATTTGGGCCAATTTATTTTTGAATGGCATTTTAGTAATTTCTTGGGGGACGAAAGGCCATTTTCTTTGGATATTGAAGGCTACAGATCACGGATTCGGCCTGAGGCTATTCTCCAAAGATGATTGAGTCCATTAAGCACCGATTTGGTCGGATTTATTCTGGGTCAATTTTTGGCAGAATGTAAAGGGGTACCATAACAGATTTCGGGCGATTTATCCGAAATGCCATTTTCTTTCTATTCTGAAGGCTACTGATCGCGGAATCAGGACGAGGCTATTCTCCACCGATGATGAAGTCTATTGATCATATTCTCCACGGATGATAAGTTCGTTAAGCATCGATTTGGGCCAATTTATTTTTGAATGACATTTTCATAATTTTTTGGGCGACGAAAGGCCATTTTCTTTGGATATTGAAGGCTACAGATCACGGATTCGGCCTGAGGCTATTCTCCAACGATGTTTGAGTCCATTAAGCACCGATTTTGGCGGATTTATTCGGTGTCAATTTTTGGCAGATTCAAAAGGGGTACCATCACAAATTTCGTGCGATATATCCGAAATGCCATTTTCTTTCGATTCTGAAGGCTACTGATCGCGGAATCAGGACGAGGCTATTCTCCACCGATAATGAAGTCTAATGATCATATTCTCCACGGATGATAAGTCTGTCAAGCATCGATTTGGGCCAATTTATTTTCGAATGGCATTTTCGTAATTTCTTTGGCGACGAAAGGCCATTTTCTATGGATATTGAAGGCTACAGATCACGGATTCGGCTTGAAGCTATTCTCCAACGATGATTGAGTACATTAAGCACCGATTTGGGCGGATTTATTCCGGGTCAATTTTTGGCAGATTCCAAAGGGATACCATCACTTATTTCGGGCGATTTATCCGAAATGCCATTTTCTTTCAATTCTGGAGGCTACAGATCACGGAATCAGGTCGAGGCTATTATCCACCGATATTGAAGTCTATTGATCATATTCTCCATGCATGATAAGTTTGTTAGGCTTCGATTTGTGCCAATTTATTTTCGAACGACATTTTCGTAATTTCTTGGGCGACGAAAGGCCATTTTCTTTGGATATTGAAGGCTACAGATCACGGATTCGGCCTGAGGCTATTCTCCAACGATGATTAAGTCCATTAAGCACCGATTTGGGCGGATTTATTCCGGGTCAATTTTTGGCAGATTCCAAAGGGGTACCATCATAGATTTCGGGCGATTTAGCCGAAATGCCATTTTCTTTCGATTCTGGAGTGTACAGATCACGGAATCAGGCTGAGGCTATTCTCCACCGATAATGAAGTCTATTGATTCTATTCTTCACGGATGATAAGTCCATTAAGCATCGATTTGGGCCAATTTATTTTCGAATGGTATTTTCGTAATTTCTTGGGCGACGAAAGGCCACTTTCTTTGGATATTGAAGGCTACAGATCATGGATTCGGCCTGAGGCTATTCTCCAAAGATGATTGAGTCCATTAAGCACCGATTTAGTCGGATTTATTCTGGGTCAATTTTTGGCAGAATGTAAAGGGGTACCATCACAGATTTCGGTCGATTTATCCGAAATGCCATTTTCTTTCTATTCTGAAGGCTACTGATCGCGGAATCAGGACGAGGCTATTCTCCACCGATGATGAAGTCTATTGATCATATTCTCTACGGATGATAAGTTCGTTAAGCATCGATTTGGGCCAATTTATTTTCGAATGACATTTTCATAATTTTTTGGGCGACGAAAGGCCATTTTCTTTGGATATTGAAGGCTACAGATCACGGATTCGGCCTGAGGCTATTCTCCAACGATGTTTGAGTCCATTAAGCACTGATTTGGGCGGATTTATTCGGTGTCAATTTTTAGCAGATTCAAAAGGGGTACCATCACAAATTTCAAGCGATTTATCCGAAATGCCATTTTCTTTCGATTCTGGAGGCTACAGATCACGGAATCAGGTCGAGGCTATTATCCACCGATATTGAAGTCTATTGATTCTATTCTTCACGGATGATAAGTCCATTAAGCATCGATTTGGGCCAATTTATTTTCGAATGGTATTTTCGTAATTTCTTGGGCGACGAATGGCCATTTTCTTTGGATATTGAAGGCTACAGATCACGGATTCGGCCTAAGGCTATTCTCCAATGATGATTGAGTCCAATAAGCACCGATTGGGGCGGATTTATTCCGGGTCAATTTTTGGCAGATTCCAAAGGGGTACCATCACAGATTTTGGGCGATTTATCCGAAATGCCATTTTCTTTCGATTCTGGAGGCTACAGATCACCGAATCAGGCCGAGTCTATTCTTCACCGATAATGAAGTCTATTGATCCTATTTTCTACGGATGATAAGTCCATTAAGCATCAATTTCGGCCAATTTAATTTCAAATGGCATTTTCGTAATTTCTTGGGCGACGAAAGGCCATTTTCTTTGGATATTGAAGGCTACAGATCACGGATTCGGCCTGAGGCTATTCTCCAACGATGATTGAGTCCATTAAGCACCGATTTGGTCGGATTTATTCTGGGACAATTTTTTGCAGATTCAAAAGGTGTACCATCACAGATTTCGGGCGATTTATCCGAAATGCCATTTTCTTTCGATTCTGGAGGCTATTGATCACGGAATCAGGACGAGGCTATTCTCCGCGTATAATGAAGTCTATTGATCATATACTCCACGGATGATAAGTCCGTTAAGCATCGATTTGGCCCAATTTATTTTCGAATGGCATTTTCGTAATTTCTTGGGCGACGAAAGGCCATTTTCTTTGGATATTGAAGGCTACAGATCACGGATTCCGCCTGAAGCTATTCTCCAACGATGATTGAGTCCATTAAGCACTGATTTGGGCGGATTTATTCCAGGTCAATTTTTGGCAGATTCCAAAGGGGTACCATTACTTATTTCGGGCGATTTATCCGAAATGCCATTTTCCTTTGATTCTGGAGGCTACAAATCACGGAATTAGGCCGAGGCTATTCTCCACCGATAATGAAGTCTATTGATACTATTCTCCACGGATGATAAGTCCGTTAAGAATCGATTTTGGCCAATTTATTTTCGAACGACATTTTCGTAATTTCTTGGGCGATAAAAGGCCATTTTCTTTGGATATTGAAGGCTACAGATCACGGATTCGGCCTGTGGCTATTCTCCAACGATGATTGAGTTCAGTAACCACCGATTTGGTCGGATTTATTCTGGGTCAATTTTTTGCAAATTCTAAAGGGGTGCCATCACAGATTTCGTGCGATTTATCCGAAATGCCATTTTCTTTCGATTCTGGAGGCTACTGATCACGGAATCAGGCCGAGGCTATTCTCCAACGATAATGAAGTCTATTGATCCTATTTTCCACAGATGATAAGTCCGTTAAGCATCGATTTGGGCCAATTTATTTTCGAATGGCATTTTGGTAATTCCTTAGGCAACGAAAGACCATTTTCTTTTGATATTGAAGGCTACAGATCACGGATTCGGCCTGAGGTTATTCTCCAATGATGATTGCGTCTATTAAGCACCGATTTGGGCGGATTTATTCCAGCTCAATTTTTGGCAGATTCCAAAGGGGAACCATCACAGATTTCGAGCGATTTATCCGAAATGCCATTTTCTTTCGATACTGGAGGCTACAGATCACAGAATCAGGCCGAGGCTATTCTCCACCGATAATGAAGTCTATTGATCCTATTCTCCGCAGATGATAAGTCCGTTAAGCATCGGTTTGGGCCAATTTATTTTCGAATGGCATTTTTGTAATTTCTTGGGCAACGAAAGGCCATTTTCTTTGGATATTGAAGGCTACAGATCACGGATTCGGCCTGAGGCTATTCTCCAACGATGATTGAGTCCATTAAGCACCGAGTTGGGCGGATTTATTCGGGGTCAATTTTTGGCAGATTCCAAAGGGATCACAGATTTCGGGCGATTTTTCTGAAATGCCATTTTCTTTCGATTCTGGAGGCTACAGATCACGGAATCAGGCCGAGGCTATTCTCCACCGATAATGAAGACTATTGATCCTATTCTCCACGGATGATAAGTCCGTTAAGCATTGATTTGGTCCAATTTATTTTCGAATGGCATTTTGGTAATTCCTTGGGCAACGAAAGGCCATTTTCTTTGGATATTGAAGGCTACAGATCACGGATTCGGCCTGAGGCTATTCTCCAACGATGATTGAGTCCATTAAGCACCGATTTGGGCGGATTTATTCGGGGTCAATTTTTGGCAGATTCCAAAGTGGTACCATCACAGATTTCTGGCGATTTATCGGAAATGCCATTTTCTTTCGATTCTGGAGGCTACAGATCACGGAATCAGGCTGAGGCTATTCTCCACCGATAATAAAGTCTATTGAATCTATTCTCCGCGGATGTTAAGTCCGTTAAGCATCGATTTGGGCCAATTTATTTTCGAATGGCATTTTCGTAATTTCTTGGGCAACGAAAGGCCATTTTCTTTTGATATTGAAGGCTACCGATCCCGGATTCGGCCTGAGGCTATTCTCCAACGATGATTGAGTCCATTAAGCACCGATTTGGGCGGATTTATTCGTGGTCAATTTTTGGCAGATTCCAAAGGGATCACAGATTTCGGGCGATTTTTCCGAAATGCCATTTTCTTTCGATTCTGGAGGCTACAGATCACGGAATCAGGCCGAGGCTATTCTCCACCGATAATGAAGACTATTGATCCTATTCTCCACGGATGATAAGTCCGTTAAGCATCGATTTGGGCCAATTTATTTTCGAATGGTATTTTCGTAATTTCTTGGGCGACGAAATGCCATTTTCTTTGGATATTGAAGGCTACAGATCATGGATTCGGCCTGAGGCTATTCTCCAACGATGATTGAGCCCATTAAGCACCGATTTTGGCGGATTTATTCCGGGTCAATTTTTGGCAGATTCCAAAGCGGTACTATCACAGATTACCGGCGATTTATCCAAAATTCCATTTTCTTTTGATTTTGGAGACTACAGATCCCGGAATCAGGCCGAGGCTATTCTCCACCAATAATGAAGTCTATTGATCCTATTCTCCACGGATGATAAGTCCGTTAAGCATCGATTTGGGCCAATTTATTTTCGAATGGTATTTTCGTAATTTCTTGGGCGACGAAAGGACATTTTCTTTGGATATTGAAGGCTACAGATAACGGATTCAGCCTGAGGCTATTCTCCAACGATGATTGAGTCCAATAAGCACCGATTGGGGCGGATTTATTCCGGGTCAATTTTTGGCAGATTCCAAAGGGGTACCATCACGGATTTCGGGCGATTTATCCGAAATGGCATTTTCTTTCTATTTTGGAGGCTACAGATCACGGAATCAGGCCGAGGCTATTCTCCACCGATAATGAAGTCTATTGATCCTATTCTCCGCGGATGATAAGTCCGTTAAACATCGATTTGGGCCAATTTATTTTGGAATGGCATTTTCGTTATTTATTGGGCAACGAAAGGCCATTTTCTTTGGATATTGAAGGCTACAGATCACGGGTTCGGCCTGAGGCTATTCTCCAACTATGATTGAGTCCATTAAGTACCGATTTGGGCGGATTTATTCCGGGACAATTTTTGGCAGATTCCAAAGGGGTACCATCACAGATTTCGGGCGATTTATCCGAAATGTCATTTTCTTTCGATTCTGAAGGCTACAGATCACGAAATCAGGCCGATGCTATTCTCCACTGATAATGAAGTCTATTGATCCTATTCTCCACGGATGATAAGTCTGTTAAGCATTGATTTGGGCCAATTTATTTTCGAATGTTATTTTCGTTATTTTTTGGGCGACGAAAGGCCATTTTCTTTGGATATTGAAGGCTACAGATCACGTATTCGGCCTGAGGCTATGCTCCAACGATGATTGAGTCCATTAAGCACCGATTTGGGCGGATTTATTCGGGGTCAATTTTTGGCAGATTCCAAAGGAGTACCATCACAGATTTCGGGCGATTTATCCGAAATTCCATTTTCTTTCGATTATGGAGGCTACAGATTACGGAATCAGGCCGAGGCTATTCTCCACCGATAATGAAGTCTATTGATCCTATTTTCTACCAATGATAAGTCCATTAAGCATCAATTTCGACCAATTTATTTTCAAATGGCATTTTCGTAATTTCTTGGGCGACGAAAGGCCATTTTCTTTTGATATTGAAGGCTACAGATCACGGATTCGGCCTGAGGCTATTCTCCAACGATGATTGAGTCCATTAAGCACCGATTTGGTCGGATTTATTCTGGGTCAATTTTTTGCAGATTCTAAAGGGGTACCATCACAGATTTCGGACGATTTCTGCGAAATGCCATTTTCTTTCGATTCTGGAGGCTACAGATCACGGAATCCGACCGAGGCTATTCTCCACCGATAATGAAGTTTATTGATTTTATTCTCCACGGATGATAAGTCCGTTAAGCATCGATTTCGGCAAATTTATTTTCGAATGGCATTTTCTTAATTTCTTGGGCGACGAAAGGCCATTTTCTTTGGATATTGAAGGCTACAGATCACGAATTCGGCCTGAAGCTATTCTCCAACGATGGTTAAGTCCATCACCGATTTGGTCGGATTTGTTCTGGGTCAATTTTTGGCAGATTTGAAAGGGGTACCATCACAGATTTCGGGCAATTTATCCGAAATACGATTTTCTTTCGATTCTGAAGGCTACTGATCGCGGAATCAGGACGAGGCTATTCTCCACCGATAATGAAGTCTATTGATCATATTCTCCACGGATGATAAGTCCGTTAAGCATCGATTTCGGCCATTATATTTTCGAATGTAATTTTCGTAATTTCTTGGGCGACGAAAGGCCATTTTCTTTTGATATTGAAGGCTACAGATCACGGATTTGGCCTGAAGCTATTCTCCAACGATGATTGAGTCCATTATGCACCGATTTGGGCGAATTTATTCCGGGTCAATTTTTGGCAGATTTCAAAGGGGTACCATCACAGATTTCAGGCGATTTATCCGAAATGCCATTTTCTTTTGATTCTGAAAGCTACTGATCGCGGAATCAGGACGAGGCTATTCTCCACCGATAATGAAGTTTATTGATCATATACTCCACGGATGATAAGTCCGTTAAGCATCGATTTGGGCCAATATATTTTCGAATGGCATTTTCGTAATTTCTTGGGCGACTAAAGGTCATTTTTTTTGGATATTGAAGGCTACAGATCACGGATTCGGCCTGAGGATATTCTCCAACGATGATTGAGTCCATTAAGCACCAATTTGGGCAGATTTATTCGGGGTCAATTTTTGGCAGGTTCTAAAGGGATCACAGATTTCGTGCGATTTATCCGAATTGTCATTTTCTTTCGATTCTTGAGACTGCAGATCACGGAATCAGGCCGAGGCTATTCTCCAACGATAATGAATTCTATTGATCCAATTCTCCACGGATGATAAGTCCGTTAAGCATCGATTTTGGGCAATTTATTTTCGAATGGCATTTTTCGTAATTTCTTGGGCGATGAAAGGCCATTTTCTTGGGATATTAAAGGCTACAGATCACGGATTCGGCCTGAGGCTATTCTCCAACGATGATTAAGTCCATTAAGCACCGATTTGGGCGGATTTATTCTGGGTCAATTTTTGGCAGATTCCAAAGGGGTACCATCACAGATTTCGGGCGATTTATCCGAAATGCCATTTTCTTTCGATTCTGGAGGCTACTGATCACGGAATCAGGACGAGGCTATTCTCCATCGATAATTAAGTCTAATGATCATATTCTCCACGGATGATAAGTCCGTTAAGCATCGATTTCGGCAAATTTATTTTCGAATGGCATTTTCTTAATTTCTTGGGCGACGAAAGGCCATTTTCTTTGGATATTGAAGGCTACAGATCACGAATTCGGCCTGAAGCTATTCTCCAACGATGGTTGAGTCCATCACTGATTTGGTCGGATTTGTTCTGGGTCAATTTTTGGCAGATTTGAAAGGGGTACAATCACAGATTTCGGGCAATTTATCCGAAATGCGATTTTCTTTCGATTCTGAAGGCTACTGATCGCGGAATCAGGACGAGGCTATTCTCCACCGATAATGAAGTCTATTGATCATATTCTCCACGGATGATAAGTCCGTTAAGCATCGATTTGGGCCATTATATTTTCGAATGTAATTTTCGTAATTTCTTGGGCGACGAAAGGCCATTTTCTTTTGATATTGAAGGCTACAGATCACGGATTTGGCCTGAAGCTATTCTCCAACGATGATTGAGTCCATTATGCACCGATTTGGGCGGATTTATTCCAGGTCAATTTTTAGCAGATTCCAAAGGGGTACCATCACTTATTCTGGGCGATTTATCCGAAATGCCATTTTCTTTAGATTCTGGAGGCTACAGATCACGGAATCAGGCCGAGGTTATTCTCCACCGATAATGAAGTCTATTGATCCTATTCTCCACGGATGATAAGTCCGTTAAGCATCGATTTGGGCCAATTTATCTTCGAACGACATTTTCGTAATTTCTTGGGCGACGAAAGGCCATTTTCTTTGGATATTGAAGGATACAGATCACGGATTCGGCCTAAGGCCATTCTCCAACGATGATTGAGTTCATTAAGGACCGATTTGGGCGGATTTATTCCAGGGTCAATTTTTGGCAGATTCGAAAGGGGTACCATCACAGATTTCAGGCGATTTATCCGAAATGCCATTTTCTTTTGATTCTGAAGGCTACTGATCGCGGAATGAGGCCGAGGCTATTCTCCAACGATAATGAAGTCTATTGATCCAATTCTCCACGGATGATAATTCCGTTAAGCATCGATTTCGGCCAATTTATTTTCGAATGGTATTTTTCGTAATTTCTTGGGCGATGAAAGGCCATTTTCTTGGGATATTAAAGGCTACAGATCACGGATTCGGCCTGAGGCTATTCTCCAACGATGATTAAGTACATTAAGCCAGATTTGGGCGGATTTATTCCGGGTCAATTTTTGGCAGATTCCAAAGGGGTACCATCAAAGATTTCGGGCGATTTATCCGAAATGCCTTTTTCTTTCGATTCTGGAGGCTACAGATCTCGGAATCAGGCCGAGGCTATTCTCCACCGATAATGAAGTCTATTGATTCTATTCTTCACGGATGATAAGTCCATTAAGCATCGATTTGGGCCAATTTATTTTCGAATGGTATTTTCGTAATTTCTTGGGCGACGAAAGGCCATTTTCTTTGGATATTGAAGGCTACAGATCATGGATTCGGCCTGAGGCTATTCTCCAAAGATGATTGAGTCCATTAAGCACCGATTTGGTCGGATTTATTCTGGGTCAATTTTTGGCAGAATGTAAAGGGGTACCATCACAGATTTCGGTCGATTTATCCGAAATGCCATTTTCTTTCTATTCTGCTGGCTACTGATCGCGGAATCAGGACGAGGCTATTCTCCTCCGATGATGAAGTCTATTGATCATATTCTCTATGGATGATAAGTTCGTTAAGCATCAATTAGGGCCAATTTATTTTCGAATGGCATTTTCGTAATTTCTTGGTCGACGAAAGGCCACTTTTTTTGGATATTGAAGGCTACAGATCACGGATTCGGCATGAAGCTATTCTCCAACGATGATTGAGTCCATTAAGCACCGATTTGGGCGGATTTATTCCGGGTCAATTTTTGGCAGATTCCAAAGGGGTACCATCACTTATTTCAAGTGATTTATCCGAAATGCCAGTTTCTTTCGATTCTGGTGGCTACAGATCACGGAATCAGGTCGAGGCTATTATCCACCGATATTGAAGTCTATTGATTAAATTTTTCACGGATGATAAGTCCATTAAGCATCGATTTGGGCCACTTTATTTTCGAATGGTATTTTTGTAATTTCTTGGGCGTCGAAAGGCCATTTTCTTTGGATATTGAAGGCTACAGATCACGGATTCGGCCTGAGGATATTCTCCAACGATGATTGAGTTCAATAAGCACCGATTGGGGCGGATTTATTCCGGGTCAATTTTTGGCAGATTCCAAAGGGGTACCATCATAGATTTTGGGCGATTTATCCGAAATGCCATTTTCTTTCGATTCTGGAGGCTACAGATCACGGAATCAGGCCGAGGCTATTCTCCACCGATAATGAAGTCTATTGATCCTATTTTCTACGGATGATAAGTCTATTAAGCATCAATTTCGGCCAATTTATTTTCAAATGGCATTTTCGTAATTTCTTGGGCGACGAAAGGCCATTTTCTTTGGATATTGAAGGCTACAAATCACGGATTCGGCCTGAGGCTATTCTCCAACGATGATTGAGTCCATTAAGCACTGATTTGGGCGGATTTATTCCGGGTCAATTTTTGGC
This sequence comes from Linum trigynum, assembly GCA_964030455.1. NCBI lineage: Eukaryota > Viridiplantae > Streptophyta > Magnoliopsida > Malpighiales > Linaceae > Linum > Linum trigynum. Next base: position 40,111,655 of record OZ034821.1, on the reverse strand, counting down.
AGATTCCAAAGGGGTACCATCACTTATTTCGGGCGATTTATCCGAAATGCCATTTTCCTTTGATTCTGGAGGCTACAAATCACGGATTTAGGCCGAGGCTATTCTCCACCGATAATGAAGTCTATTGATCCTATTCTCCACGGATGATAAGTCCGTTAAGAATCGATTTTGGCCAATTTATTTTCGAACGACATTTTCGTAATTTCTTGGGCGATGAAAGGCCATTTTCTTTGGATATTGAAGGCTACAGATCACGGATTCGGCCTGTGGCTATTCTCCAACGATGATTGGGTCCAGTAACCACCGATTTGGTCGTATTTATTCTGGGTCAATTTTTGGCAAATTCTAAAGGGGTACCATCACAGATTTCGGGCGATTTATCCGAAATGCCATTTTCTTTTGATTCTGGAGGCTACTGATCACGGAATCAGGCCGAGGCTATTCTCCACCGATAATGAAGTCTATTGATCCTATTTTCTACAGATGATAAGTCCATTAAGCATCGATTTGGGCCAATTTATTTTCAAATGGCATTTTGGTAATTCCTTAGGCAACGATAGGCCATTTTCTTTTGATATTGAAGGCTACAGATCACGGATTCGGCCTGAGGTTATTCTCCAATGATGATTGCGTCCATTAAGCACCGATTTGGGCGGATTTATTCCGGCTCAATTTTTGGCAGATTCCAAAGGGTAACCATCAGAGATTTCGGGCGATTTATCCGAAATGCCATTTTCTTTCGATTCTGGAGGCTACAGATCACAGAATCAGGTCGAGGCTAATCTCCACCGATAATGAAGTCTATTGATCCTATTCTCTGCATATGATAAGTCCGTTAAGCATCGGTTTGGGCCAATGTATTTTCGAATGTCATTTTCGTAATTTCTTGGGCAACGAAAGGCCATTTTCTTTGGATATTGAAGGCTACAGATCACGGATTCGGCCTGAGGCTATTCTCCAACGATGTTTGAGTCCATTAAGCACCGATTTGGGCGGATTCATTAAGCACCGATTTGGGCGGATTTATTCCGGGTCAATTTTTGGCATATTCTAAAGGGGTACCATCAAAGATTTCGGGCGATTTATCCGAAATGCCATTTTCTTTCGATTCTGGAGGCTACTGATCGTGGAATCAGGACAAGGCTATTCTCCACCGATAATGAAGTCTATTGATCATATTCTCCACTGATGATAAGTCCGTTAAGCATCGATTTGGGCCAATTTATTTTTGAATGGCATTATGGTAATTCCTTGGGCAACGAAAGGCCATTTTCTTTGGATATTGAAGGCTACAGATCACGGATTCGGCCTGAGGCTATTCTCCAACGATGATTGAGTCCATTAAGCACCGTTTTGGGCGGATTTATTCGGGGTCAATTTTTGGCAGATTCCAAAGGGGTACCATCACAGATTTCGGGTGATTTATCGGAAATGTCATTTTCTTTCGATTCTGGAGGCTACAGATCACGGAATCAGGCTGAGGCTATTCTACACCGATAATAAAGTCTATTGATCCTATTCTCCGCGGATGATAAGTCCGTTAAGCATCGATTTGGGCCAATTTATTTTCGAATGACATTTTCGTAATTTCTTGGGCAACGAAAGGCCATTTTCTTTTGATATTGAAGGCTACCGATCACGGATTCGGCCTGAGGATATTCTCCAACGATGATTGAGTCCATTAAGCACCAATTTGGGCAGATTTATTCGGGGTCAATTTTTGGCAGGTTCTAAAGGGATCACAGATTTCGGGCGATTTTTCCGAAATGCCATTTTCTTTCGATTCTGGAGGCTACAGATCACGGAATCAGGCTGAGGCTATTCTCCACCGATAATAAAGTCTATTGATCCTATTCTCCGAGGATGATAAGTCCGTTAAGCATCAATTTGGGCCAATTTATTTTCGAATGGCATTTTCGTAATTTCTTGAGCAACGAAAGGCCATTTTCTTTTGATATTGAAGGCTACCGATCACGGATTCGGCCAGAGGCTATTCTCCAACGATGATTGAGTCCATTAAGCACCAATTTGGGCGGATTTATTCGCGGTCAATTTTTGGCAGATTCTAAAGGGATCACAGATTTCGGACGATTTTTCCAAAATGCCATTTTCTTTCGATTCTGGAGGCTACAGATCACGGAATCAGGCCGAGGCTATTCTCCACCGATAATGAAGTCTATTGATCCTATTCTCCACGGATGATAAGTCCGTTAAGCATCGATTTGGGCCAATTTATTTTCGAATGGCATTTTGGTAATTTCTTGGGCAACGAAAGGCCATTTTCTTTGGATATTGAAGGCTACAAATCACGGATTCGGCCTGAGGCTATTCTCCAACGATGATTGAGTCCATTAAGCACCGATTTGGGCGGATTTATTCGGGGTCAATTTTTGGCATATTCCAAAGTGGTACCATCACAGATTTCGGGCGATTTATCGGAAATGCCATTTTCTTTTGATTTTGGAGGCTACAGATCCCGGAATCAGGCCGAGGCTATTCTCCATCGATAATGAAGTCTATTGATCCTATTCTCCACGGATGATAAGTCCGTTAAGCATCGATTTGGGCCAATTTATTTTCGAATGACATTTTCCTAATTTCTTGGGCGACGAAAGGCCATTTTCTTTGGATATTGAAGGCTACAGATAACGGATTCAGCCAAAGGCTATTCTCCAACGACGATTGAGTCCAATAAGCACCGATTGGGGCGGATTTATTCCGGTTCAATTTTGGGCAGATTCCAAAGGGGTACCATCACAGATTTTGGGTGATTTATCCGAAATGCCATTTTATTTCCATTCTGGAGGCTACAGATCACGGAATCAGACCGAGGCTATTCTCCACCGATAATGAAGTCTATTGATCCTATTTTCCTTAGAGATATGTCCGTTAAACATCAATTTGGGCAAATTTATTTTCGAATGACATTTTCATAATTTTTTGGGCGACGAAAGGCCATTTTCTTTAGATATTGAAGGCTACAGATCACGGATTCGGCCTGAGGCTATTCTCCAACGATGTTTGAGTCCATTAAGCACCGATTTGGGCGGATTTATTCGGGGTCAATTTTTGGCAGATTCAAAAGGGGTACCATCACAAATTTCGTGCGATTTATCCGAAATGCCATTTTCTTTCGATTCTGGAGGCTACAGTTCAAGGAATCAGGTCGAGGATATTCTCCACCGATAATGAAGTCTATTGATCCTATTCTCCACAGATGATAAGTCCGTTAAGCATCGATTTGGGCCAATTTATTTTTGAATGGCAGTTTCGTAATTTCTCGGTCTATGGAAGGCCATTTCTTTGGATTTTGAAGGCTACAGATCATGGATTCGGCCTGAGGATTTTCTCCAATGATAACTGAGTCCATTAAGCACCGATTTGGGCGGATTTATTCGGATTCAATTTTTGGCAGATTCCAAAGGAATCTCAGATTTCCGGAGATTTTTCCGAAATGCCATTTTCTTTCGATTCTGGAGGCTACAGATCACGGAATCAGGCCGAGGCTATTCTCCACCGATAATGAAGTCTATTGATCCTATTCTCCACGGATGATAAGTCCGTTAAGCATCGATTTGGGCCAATTTATTTTCGAATGGTATTTTCGTAATTTCTTGGGCGACGAAAGGCCATTTTCTTTGGATATTGAAGTCTACAGATCATGGATTCGGCCTGAGGCTATTCTCCAACGATAACTGAGTCCATTAAGCACTGATTTGGGCGGATTTATTCCGGGTCAATTTTTGGCAGATTCCAAAGGGGTACCATCACAGATTACGGGCGATTTATCCAAAATGCCATTTTCTTTTGATTTTGGAGGCTACAGATCCCGGAATCAAGCCGAGGCTATTCTCCACCGATAATGAAGTCTATTGATCCTATTCTCCACGGATGATAAGTCCGTTAAGCATCGATTTGGGCCAATTTATTTTCGAATGGTATTTTCGTAATTTCTTGGGCGACGAAAGGCCATTTTCTTTGGATATTGAAGGCTACAGATCATGGATTCGGCCTGAGGCTATTCTCCAACGATAACTGAGTCCATTAAGCACTGATTTGGGCGGATTTATTCCGGGTCAATTTTTGGCAGATTCCAAAGGGGTACCATCACAGATTACGGGCGATTTATCCAAAATGCCATTTTCTTTTGATTTTGGAGGCTACAGATCCCGGAATCAAGCCGAGGCTATTCTCCACCGATAATGAAGTCTATTGATCCTATTCTCCACGGATGATAAGTCCGTTAAGCGTCGATTTGGGCCGATTTATTTTCGAATGACATTTTCGTAATTTCTTGGGCGACGAAAGGCCATTTCCTTTGGATATTGAAGGCTACAGATAACGGATTCAGCCTGAGGCTATTCTCCAACGATGATTGAGTACAATAAGCACCGATTGGGGCGGATTTATTCCGGGTCAATTTTTGGGCGATTTATCCGAAATGCCATTTTCTTTCAATTCTGGAGGCTACAGATCACGAAATCAGGCCGAGGCTATTCTCCACCGATAATGAAGTCTATTGATCCTATTCTCCGCGGATGATAAGTCCGTTCAACATCGATTTGGGCCAATTTATTTTCGAATGGCATTTTCGTAATTTATTGGGCAACGAAAGGCCATTTTCTTTGGATATTGAAGGCTACAGATCACGGGTTCGGCCTGAGGCTATTCTCCAACGATGATTGAGTCCATTAAGTACCGATTTGGGAGGATTTATTCCGGGACAATTTTGGGCAGATTCCAAAGGGGTACCATCAAAGATTTCGGGCGATTTATCCGAAATGTCATTTTCTTTCGATTCTGAAGGCTACCGATCACGAAATCAGGCCGATGCTATTCTCCACTGATAATGAAGTCTATTGATCCTATTCTCCACGGATGATAAGTCCGTTAAGCATTGATTTGGGCCAATTTATTTTCGAATGGTATTTTCGTTATTTCTTGGGCGACGAAAGGCCATTTTCTTTGGATATTGAAGGCTACAGGTCACGGATTCGGCCTGAGGCTATACTCCAACGATGATTGAGTCCATTAAGCACCGATTTGGGCGGATTTATTCGGGGTCTGTTTTTGGCAGATTCCAAAGGGGTACCATCATAGATTTTGGGCGATTTATCCGAAATGCCATTTTCTTTCGATTATGGAGGCTACAGATCACGGAATCAGGCCAAGGCTATTCTCCACCGATAATGAAGTCTATTGATCCTATTTTCTACGGATGATGAGTCCATTAACCATCAATTTCGGCCAATTTATTTTCAAATGGCATTTTCGTAATTTCTTGGGCAACGAAAGGCCATTTTCTTTGGATATTGAAGGCTACAGATCACGGATTCGGCCTGAGGCTATTCTCCAACGATGATTGAGTACATTAAGCACCGATTTGGTCGGATTTATTCTGGGTCAATTTTTTTGCAGATTCTAAAGGGGTACCATCACAGATTTCGGGCGATTTATCCGAAATGTCATTTTCTTTCGATTCTGGAGGCTACTGATCACGGAATCAGGATGAGGCTATTCTCCGCCGATAATGAAGTCTATTGATCCTATTCTCCATGGATGATAAGTCCGTTAAGAATCGATTTTGGCCAATTTATTTTCGAACGACATTTTTGTAATTTCTTGGGCGATGAAAGGCCATTTTCTTTGGATATTGAAGGCTACAGATCACGGATTCGGCCTGTGGCTATTCTCCAACGATGATTGAGTCCAGTAACCACCGATTTGGTCCGATTTATTCTTGGTCAATTTTTGGAAAATTCTAAAGGGGTACCATTACAGATTTCGGGCGATTTATCCGAAATGCCATTTTCTTTTGATTCTGGAGGCTACTGATCACGGAATCAGGTCGAGGCTATTCTCCACCGATAATGAAGTCTATTGATCCTATTTTCCACAGACGATAAGTCCGTTAAGCATCGATTTGGGCCAATTTATTTTCGAATGGCATTTTGGTAATTCCTTAGGCAACGAAAGGCCATTTTCTTTTGATATTGAAGTCTACAGATCACGGATTCGGCCTGAGGTTATTCTCCATTGATGATTGCGTCCATTAAGCACCGATTTGGGCGGATTTATTCCGGCTCAATTTTTGGCAGATTCCAAAGGGGAACCATCACAGATTTCGGACGATTTATCCGAAATGCCATTTTCTTTAGATTCTGGAGGCTACAGATCACAGAATCAGGCCGAGGCTATTCTCCACCGATAATGAAGTCTATTGATCCTATTCTCCGCAGATGATAAGTCCGTTAAGCATCGGTTTGGGCCAATTTATTTTCGAATGGCATTTTCGTAATTTCTTGGGCACGAAAGGCCATTTTCTTTGGATATTGAAGGCTACAGATCACGGATTCGGCCTGAGGCTATTCTCCAACGATGATTGAGTCCTTTAAGCACCGATTTGGGCGGATTTATTCCGGGTCAATTTTTGGCATATTCTAAAGGGGTACCATCACAGATTTCGGGCGATTTATCCGAAATGCCATTTTCTTTCGACTCTGGAGGCTACTGATCACGGAATCAGGACAAGGCTATTCTCCACTGACAATGAAGTCTATTGATCATATTCTCCACGGATGATTAGTCCGTTAAGCATCGATTTGGGCCAATTTATTTTCGAATGGCATTATGGTAATTCCTTGGGCAACGAAAGGCCATTTTCTTTGGATATTGAAGGCTACAGATCACGGATTTGGCCTGAGGCTATTCTCCAACGATGATTGAGTCCATTATGCACCGATTTGGGCGGATTTATTCGGGGTCAATTTTTGGCAGATTCCAAAGGGGTACTATCACAGATTTCGGGCGATTTATCGGAAATGCCATTTTCTTTCGATTCTGGAGTCTACAGATCACGGAATCAGGCTGAGGCTATTCTCCACCGATAATAAAGTCTATTGATCCTATTCTCTGCGGATGATAAGTCCGTTAAGCATCGATTTGGGCCAATTTATTTTCGAATGGCATTTTCGTAATTTCTTGGGCAATGAAAGGCCATTTTCTTTTGATATTGAAGGCTACCGATCACGGATTCGGCCTGAGGCTATTCTCCAACGATGATTGAGTTCATTAAGCACCGATTTGGGCGGATTTATTCGGGGTCAATTTTTGGCAGATTCCAAAGGGATCTCAGATTTCAGGCGATTTTTCCGAAATGCCATTTTCTTTAGATTCTGGAGGCTACAGATCACGGAATCAGGCCGAGGCTATTCTCCACCGATAATGAAGTCTATTGATCCTATTCTCCACGGATGATAAGTCCGTTCAGCATCGATTTGGGCCAATTTATTTTCTAATGGTATTTTCGTAATTTCTTGGGCGACGAAATGCCATTTTCTTTGGATATTGAAGGCTACAGATCATGGATTCGGCCTGAGGCTATTTTCCAACGATGATTGAGCCCATTAAGCACCGATTTGGGCGGATTTATTTCGGGTCAATTTTTGGCAGATTCCAAAGCGGTACCATCACAGATTACGGGCTATTTATCCAAAATTCCATTTTCTTTTGATTTTGGAGGCTACAGATCCCGGAATCAGGCCGAGGCTATTCTCCACCGATAATGAAGTCTATTGATCCTATTCTCCACGGATGAGATAAGTCCGTTAAACATCGATTTGGGCAAATTTATTTTCGAATGACATTTTCATAATTTTTTGGGCGACGAAAGGCCATTTTCTTTGGATATTGAAGGCTACAGATCACGGATTCGGCCTGAGGCTATTCTCCAACGATGTTTGAGTCCATTAAGCACCGATTTTGACGGATTTATTCGGGGTCAATTTTTGGCAGATTCAAAAGGGGTACCATCACAAATTTCGTGCGATTTATTCGAAATGCCATTTTTTTTCGATTCTGGACGCTACAGTTCAAGGAATCAGGTCGATCCTATTCTCCACCGATAATGAAGTCTATTGATCCTATTCTCCACAGATGATAAGTCCGTTAAGCATCGATTTGGGCCAATTTATTTTTGAATGGCATTTTCGTAATTTCTCGGTCTACGAAAGGCCATTTTCTTTGGATTTTGAAGGCTACAGATCATGGATTCGGCCTGAGGCTATTCTCCAATGATAACTGAGTCCATTAAGAACCGATTTGGGCGGATTTATTCGGATTCAATTTTTGGCAGATTCCAAAGGGATCTCAGAATTCGGGCGATTTTTCCGAAATGCCATTTTCTTTCGATTCTGGAGGCTACAGATCACGGAATCAGGCCGAGGCTATTCTCCACCGATAATGAAGTCTATTGATCCTATTCTCCACAGATGATAAGTCCGTTAAGCATCGATTTGGGCCAATTTATTTTCGAATGGTATTTTCGTAATTTCTTGGGCGACGAAAGGCCATTTTCTTTGGATATTGAAGGCTACAGATCATGGATTCGGCCTGAGGCTATTCTCCAACGATAACTGAGTCCATTAAGCACCGATTTGGGCGGATTTATTCCGGGTCAATTTTTGGCAGATTCCAAAGGGGTACCATCACAGATTACGGGCGATTTATCCAAAATGCCATTTTCTTTTGATTTTGGAGGCTACAGATCCCGGAATCAGGCCGAGGCTATTCTCCACCGATAATGAAGTCTATTGATCCTATTCTCCACGGATGATAAGTCCGTTAAACATCGATTTGGGCCAATTTATTTTCGAATGACATTTTCGTAATTTCTTGGGCGACGAAAGGCCATTTTCTTTGGATATTGAAGGCTACAGATAACGGATTCAGCCTGAGGCTATTCTCCAACGATGATTGAGTCCAATACGCACCGATTGGGGCGGATTTATTCCGGGTCAATTTTTGGCAGATTCCAAAGGGGTACCATCACAGATTTTGGGCGATTTATCCGAAATGGCATTTTCTTTCAATTCTGGAGGCTACAGATCACGGAATCAGGCCGAGGCTATTCTCCACCGATAATGAAGTCTATTGATCCTATTATCCGCGGATGATAAGTCCGTTAAACATCGATTTGGGCCAATTTATTTTCGAATGGCATTTTCGTAATTTATTGGGCAACGAAAGGCCATTTTCTTTGGATATTGAAGGCTACAGATCACGGGTTCGGCCTGAGGCTATTCTCCAACGATGATTGAGTCCATTAAGTACCGATTTGGGCGGATTTATTCCGGGACAATTTTTGGCAGATTCCAAAGGGGTACCATCACAGATTTCAGGCGATTTATCTGAAATGTCATTTTCTTTCGATTCTGAAGGCTACAGATCACGAAATCAGGCCGATGCTATTCTCCACTGATAATGAAGTCTGTTGATCCTATTCTCCACGGATGATAAGTCTGTTAAGCATTTATTTGGGCCAATTTATTTTCGAATGGTATTTTCGTTATTTCTTGGGCGACGAAAGGCCATTTTCTTTGGATATTGAAGGCTACAGATCACGGATTCGGCCTGAGGCTATACTCCAACGATGATTGAGTCCATTAAGCACCGATTTGGGCGGATTTATTCGGGGTCAGTGTCACACCCCAACTTTTTGAAACATGTAAAGGACATTTCTACCCCGGGGTATATTTGAAAATTATTCATAAACACACTTAAAATAAATACACCAAACTTTAATAATTCGAAATCTCAATGACAAGCCCTAAACATGTGGGCAAAACTCCAAATCTTATTCTTTAAAAGAAACAAACGACCAGAATCTCCAATTCTTAACTTTCAACCACAAGGTCCAAATAACTTAAGAGTTTTCTCAAAGCCTACTCTGATGCTTGGTCCGCCATTCTTTAACGACGCTGATGTTGAGCCCCTCTAACTTGCTATCCCCGAGCTAGTTGATCCTGATCTCCTCCTCTACGATCTGGTGAGTGAGTTGGGGTCAGTCTACGCCATTACTTTAAACTTCAAACACTTACGGATTATTATCTTTAGTGTTCCTCAAACAATAATTTTGGTAGAAGTTGAATATACTTCCGCCCTTTAAACTTTAACTCTTAAAACGTGGGAGTTACTCTTAACCCCACTCTCAAAACTTTGAAACTTTGACCGACACTGGGATCCCCCACTAGCTAGTCCGGTTGCCAACTCATACGTATGAGAAGCCACTCAGGCTTTCCTTAAACTTAAACTTAGTTAGGGGAGTCGTAAGATTCATCCCCCTAACATCTTAAACTTATCGTGGTGGTTCTCCACCACGATTCTCAAGAGCATAACTGCTGCTCATCTTAAAAGTCTCAAGAGCATAACTGCTGCTCTATCTCAAAATGTCTCAAACGGCAACGGACTGGCGCTAGTTACTAAAAACACTTAAAATGACTTCACCTTCTTGAAGGTGAGTTACTTCTCAAAAAGGACTTGCTTTATTAACTTTAAAGATAACTTAGCAACTTAAGCTTAAATTTAAAATAAGAACTCATGCATCTTTTCATCAAGTATAGCTCAAACAAAATCACGTATCAACAATCAAACAACGATATTCATTTCAGCAAAATACTCAAACTGGTAACTCTTGAAAGAATACGTAAGGCGTAGAATTTACCCCCTTTACACTCACCTCGAAAAGATGAATCTTCTCAGACTATGAAAAACTCCAAAACTACCTGTCATCATTATCGTCATCGATTTAATCATCGAGTATAAATTCATTCGCAGACGATATCGTCAACCATTTAATTGGTGATAACCACCGTGTAATTTGAAAGACGGACCCGCCGTGGTAAAACTCCGAGAAAAGGAATGAGTGCCACTACTCGTAGTACACTTCTTACAACCATATTCCCAAAAGATTTTACCGGGTGAATTCCCAGGTAAGTGGGCGAGTACCACGAAGGTCTCGATTAAAAACCACTAGCCTAGACAGAATCCTCCCATGGTAGCTGTCCATTATTCAAACTTCCACGGATCCGATAGGGGTTTACAACTATCCCAAATAATCGTATTAGGATAATTAATCAATTCTACTCGAGTACCCAAATCATAATAACGACATCTTCATTTTATCTTCGTTAAATCCTGAGCTATGTTTCAATATTAAACAAATAGCACGTAGTAAAACACTGCCTATTCACCGCAGGGTCCACACACCTTATTTCTGACGGAATCCCGACTCTGCACAGCTGTTGAAGACCGACCTAGAGCGCCTGGGAGCTCTTGCTCGTCACCCTCTCTCTCTCTCTCTCTAGAAACTGCCCTTCCTCTCTCTCAAATTCGGTTTGTACGATTTTTGGTGTGAATGACAGCTGGCCATTCTTCCTCCTTTTATAGGCAGCCGGTTGGAAAACCCGGTCGAAATACCCGATCGGGTATTCCTGGGTTTCGGTCGGGTATTTCTAAAATAATAATACTTTATCCGACAAAAATCCCCGGTCGGACCGGTAAATCCCCGGTCTCACCAACCCCAAAACCCGGTCGGGTATTTTAAGGGAAAAACCCGGTCTGACCTAATTTTATACCCGGTCGGGTTTTTACAAAATAACCGATCGGGTATTACAAAATATACCGGTCGGGTATTTCTGGTTTATGGTAGGGTATTTTGGTCTTTCAGCCCCGACCGCTTCAATCCTCGTTTGCTCCTTTGGTTTTGGCGTTGGGTCTTCGATTATGCTTATCGAGCCGAAATGATTCGATTAAATATCCCGGGTTTGGGATGTTACATTTCCTCCACCCTTAAAGAAATTTCGACCTCGAAATTATGTTCCGCACAACGTTGTTAAACATGACGGAGAAACTGAGTCATCGTAACTATTGTTACGAAGTATTAATAATTATTACCAGTGGGTCTTATAATAACTTCTCTAAACATTGTTAAACAATTCGGGATACTTCTCTTTTATGCTACTCTCTGTTTCCCAAGTTGCAGCTTCACTGCCCTGATTTCGCCATACCACCTTTACCATGGCAATCTTCTTCCTTCTCAACTCCTTCTCCTGCCTATCCACAATCTGGATTGGAACCTCCTCATAGGTCAAATCATCCTCCAACCGGATGTCCTCGTGTCTGATCACATGCTCCGGGTTGGATCGATACGCCCTTATCATGCTGACGTGAAAAACGTCGTGGATCCTAGATAGGCTTGGAGGTAAGGCAAGTCGATAGGCTAAAGGTCCAATGCGCTCCAACACCTCATATGGACCGATATACCTCGGACTAAGTTTTCCCTTTTTACCAAATCTCATCAATCCCTTCCAAGGAGACACCCTTAGGAATACCATATCACCCACTTCATAACTTCGCGGGTTCCCTGGCCTCTCCGCATTACTCTTCTGCCGGTTTTGAGCTGTTTTCAAGTTCCGGCGAATCACCTCCACCTTCTCCATCGCTTTCTGTATCATCTCCGGACCTTCTAGCTGTCGCATGCCCTCTGCATCCCAGTACAATGGTGTACGGCACTTCCTCCCATACAATACCTCATATGGAGCTGCTTGTATCGAGCTGTGATACTGGTTGTTGTAAGCGAACTCCATTAAAGGCAAATGCTCATCCCAAGCTCCTTCCATGGTCAAGACACACGCCCTTAACAGGTCCTCTAGTGTCTGAATCGTTCTCTCTGACTGTCCATCTGTCTGGGGGTGATATGCGGTAGAGAAGTGAACTTTAGTGCCCATTGCCTTTTGAAGACTCACCCAGAATCGTGCCGTGAAGCTAGGGTCGCGATCAGACACGATACTGAGTGGAACTCCATGCAATCTCACTATCTCCCTCACATACAACCTAGCCAGCTCCTCCAGTCCTGGCTTGAACCTGATGGGTATAAAATGAGCCACCTTCGAGAAGCGGTCCACAATCACCCATACTCCATCATTTCCCCTTGGGGTCCTCGGTAAACCATACACAAAATCCATGGTGATTTTCTCCCAAGTCCACTGCGGAATTTCGAGTGGTAAGTGCTCAATAACTGGGGCTTGGTGCTCAGCCTTTATCATTTGACACTCCAAGCACTGATATACGTGAGCGGCCACCTCCTTCTTCAACCTTGGCCACCAAAAATGTTCCTTGAGGGTACGGTACATTTTCGTAGCCCCGGGGTGCATCGCATATGGTGCAGAGTGGGACTCATCCAGGATATCCTCCCTTAGCTTGTCAACATCTGGCACACACAACCTTCCTTGATACATTAGTACTCCATCTACCAGTTTAAATTTGGTGTTCTTCCCCTCTAACAGTTGCTTCTTGTACTTTTCCAGCTCCATGTCCTCACGCTGCTTCTCCTTGATTCGTTCGTGTAGCATAGGACAAACCTTTAAGGTTGCTAACAGTTTCGTCACTTCCTCTAGCTTTAGTTCCACGTTCATGGCTCTCAAGGAGATTAACTCTGGTAAGGGACTCTCTTTCTTCCTGCTCAATGCATCAGCCACTACGTTTGCCTTTCCTGGATGATACTTGATAGTGCAGTCATAATCACTTAAGAGTTCCATCCATCTCCTCTGCCTCATGTTCAACTCCTTTTGATCAGTCAAGTGCTGGAGACTCTTATGATCAGTGAAGATGCTGAACGTCTCTCCATAGAGGTAGTGTCTCCATAGCTTCAAGGCAAAAACCACTGCTGCCAACTCCAGGTCATGGGTGGGGTAATTCACCTCATGGGATCGTAGCTGCCTGGAAGCATAGGCGATCACCTTCTTATCCTGCATCAGAACGCACCCCAATCCTTGGTAGGAAGCATCACTATAGATAGAATACTCCCCACCACTGGTTGGTAGTGCTAACACTGGTGCAGAGGTTAGCTTCTCCTTCAGTAACTCAAATGCCGTTTGACACTTCTTATCCCAAACAAAGGGTTTCCCCTTCTGCAATAGTTGTGTCATAGGTCTTGCAATACTGGAGAAGCCTTCAACAAACCTTCGGTAGTACCCAGCTAAACCCAGAAAACTCCGTACTTCGGAAACGTTCTTTGGTGGTATCCAGTTTGTCACAGCTTCAACCTTCTTAGGATCCACTTCAACTCCACGACCAGAGATCATATGCCCCAAAAATAGGACTTCGTCTAGCCAGAAATCGCATTTAGAGAACTTGGCATACAACTCTTCCTCCTTTAGTTTTCGTAACACCACCCTTAAGTGCTCTTCATGATCTTTCTCGCTCTTAGAGTAGATGAGAATGTCATCAATGAAGACGATGACAAACTTATCTAGGTATTCATGAAGAACTCGGTTCATTAGCGCCATAAAGGCTGCCGGTGCATTAGTTAGTCCAAATGGCATGACCAGGAATTCATAGTGGCCATACCGGGTCCGAAAAGCCGTCTTGGGTATTGAACCATCCGCCACTCTCAACTGATGGTACCCTTACCACAGATCAATCTTCGAAAACACGCGCGCTCCTTGTAGTTGGTCGAAGAGATCATCTATCCTTGGTAAAGGATAGCGGTTCTTGATGGTAGCCTTGTTTAGCTTCCTATAGTCGATGCACAGCCTCATACTGCCATCCTTCTTCTTCACAAACAATACCGGTGCTCCCCAAGGTGATACACTAGGGCGAATAAAGCCCTTGTCTAATAGCTCCTGCAATTGCTCCTTCAACTCCTTTAGTTCTACTGGCGCCATTCAGTATGGAGGAATAGATATCGGTGCTGTGCCAGGAATCACTTCAATATCAAATTCCACCTCCCGTTGTGGCGGTAGCCCAGGAAGTTCTTCGGGAAATACCTCAAGGTATTCCCTTACGATAGGTACATCTTCTATCTTTTTCTCTTGCACCTCCTTGACATGAGCCAAATATGCTTCACATCCTTCTTGAATTAATGAGAATGCCTTAACCGCGGAGATTAAGCACCCAGGGATAAGCTTCTTAGTCCCTTTGAACAAAGCAGTGCCCTTTCCTTCTACCTCCAGGCTAACCTCCTTCTTGTAGCAGTCCACATTTGCTCTATTCTTTGACAGCCAATCCATACCCAAGATGACATCAAACTCGTCGAAGGGTAGTAGAATTAGGTTCGCTTCGAATTCGTGTCCCGCCACAGTGATAACACAGTCCCGAATGACTGAGTCTACTATAAGGGTATCCCCCACTGGGGTCCTGACCCTTAAATTCTGCCCCAACCTCACAAATGGAATCCCTAAGGTTCTAGCAAGCTTGGTAGAAATGAAAGAGTGCGTGGAACCGGAATCAAATAACACAAAAGCGGGCTGGTGGTAAAGCGAGATCATACCAGTCACCACTTCAGGTGCCGCGTCAGCTTCTTCTCTTCTCATGGAAAACAGTCTTGGTTGCCCAGCTGTTTGAGATCCTTGACCTCGATCCCGCTCATTGCGGTTGAACCGCCCTGCATTTCCTCCCTGCTGGTGATTAGACCGGTTTGGCTGGTTGTCAAACTGCTGTCCGGTCTGAGTTCTTCCTCCTCCGCCCCGGACTGATTGCTCGGACTGGGCTCTCCCTTGCCCTCCTCTCTTAGGGAAATCTCTAGCATAGTGGCCCGGCTCATTGCAGTGATAGCATATGCCTCCCATATGTACTTTACACTCTCCTGGGTGAATCCTCCCACACTTGTTACATGGGTCTCGGTGAAAATAGTTTGGTACTGATCGGGTTGAGCCGGCATGGCTCTGAGTGGCCCCATAGTTGCTCTGGTTCGGTTTCCTCCTCGAATGACTCAGCTGGCTTGGCCCCTCGGGAAGGCTGGCAGCCTTTCTCTTGTTCCCTTCTCTTTGCATCCCCTCCTCGTGCAGGGCTGTATCTGCCCTCTCCAACCGGAGAGCTGCTTGATAGATCTCCTCTCTATTGTTCCAATTCAGCATACTCAGCTGACGCCTAAAAAGAGGCTTCAGGCTTTCCAGGTAGTGGATGCGTTGTGTGTGTGCATCCTGAAATTGAGGTCCTCTATAGGCAAACAGTTTGTCAAATCTTGCTGTGTAGTCAGCCACACTTTCTTTCCCTTCGTTGCCCCACCTCTGCCTTATTAGCAAGAATTCCCTCTGCTTCGCGATTCGATAGGCTTCTGGTACAAAGTGGTCTCGAAATGATTGCACGAACTCTGGCCAGGTGACAGCTGGTGGGTCCTCTCGGCTAGCTGGCTGGTTAATCCACCAGTTGTAAGCAGTGTCCTGTAGCAAAGACACTGTCAGCAGTACCCTGTCCTCGTCATCCGCCCTCATCTCGATCAGGGTACGAGTGACCTTAGCTAGCCACTGCTCAACCTCCATGGGGTCCGTTGAATGGTCTCCCTTAAAATCCTCCACCTTTCTTTTCCGAAAAGCTACGTAATCCGGTGGAGGTCTCACTCGTGGTGGCACAAGCGGGGCGGGATTCTGGCCAACACTTGCTCTGTAAATGAATACGATCTCGTTAGAACTCAGCTATTTCTTTCTTAATGTGGTTGATAGTAGACTGGAGATTCTATAAACTCTTAAAGGAGATCCTTGACTCGTTTTTCCTTTCCTTTAAAACAAAAGCCTTTAAAACTGAGACCGATATTTCAGTATTCCTTGGAGATCAAGGAACAGAGGAAGACCGGCTCTGATACCAAAATGTCACACCCCAACTTTCTGAAACATGTAAAGGACATTTCTACCCCGGGGTATATTTGAAAATTATTCATAAACACACTTAAAATAAATACACCAAACTTTAATAATTCGAAATCTCAATGACAAGCCCTAAACATGTGGGCAAAACTCCAAATCTTATTCTTTAAAAGAAACAAACGACCAGAATATCCAATTCTTAACTTTCAACCACAAGGTCCAAATAACTTAAGAGTTTTCTCAAAGCCTACTCTGATGCTTGGTCCGCCATTCTTTAACGACGCTGATGTTGAGCCCCTCTAACTTGCTGTCCCCGAGCTAGTTGATCCTGATCTCCTCCTCTACGATCTGGTGAGTGAGTTGGGGTCAGTCTACGCCATTACTTTAAACTTCAAACACTTACGGATTATTATCTTTAGTGTTCCTCAAACAATAATTTTGGTAGAAGTTGAATATACTTCCGCCCTTTAAACTTTAACTCTTAAAACGTGGGAGTTACTCTTAACCCCACTCTCAAAACTTTGAAACTTTGACCGACACTGGGATCCCCCACTAGCTAGTCCGGTTGCCAACTCATACGTATGAGAAGCCACTCAGGCTTTCCTTAAACTTAAACTTAGTTAGGGGAGTCGTAAGATTCATCCCCCTAACATCTTAAACTTATCGTGGTGGTTCTCCACCACGATTCTCAAGAGCATAACTGCTGCTCATCTTAAAAGTCTCAAGAGCATAACTGCTGCTCTATCTCAAAATGTCTCAAAAGGCAACGGACTGGCGCTAGTGACTAAAAACACTTAAAATGACTTCACCTTCTTGAAGGTGAGTTACTTCTCAAAAAGGACTTGCTTTATTAACTTTAAAGATCACTTAGCAACTTAAGCTTAAATTTAAAATAAGAACTCATGCATCTTTTCATCAAGTATAGCTCAAACAAAATCACGTATCAACAATCAAACAACGATATTCATTTCAGCAAAATACTCAAACTGGTAACTCTTGAAAGAATACGTAAGGCGTAGAATTTACCCCCTTTACACTCACCTCGAAAAGATGAATCTTCTCAGACTATGAAAAACTCCAAAACTACCTGTCATCATTATCGTCATCGATTTAATCATCGAGTATAAATTCATTCGCAGACGATATCGTCAACCATTTAATTGGTGATAACCACCGTGTAATTTGAAAGACGGACCCGCCGTGGTAAAACTCCGAGAAAAGGAATGAGTGCCACTACTCGTAGTACACTTCTTACAACCATATTTCCAAAAGATTTTACCGGGTGAATTCCTAGGTAAGTGGGCGAGTACCACGAAGGTCTCGATTAAAAACCACTAGCCTAGACAGAATCCTCCCATGGTAGCTGTCCATTATTCAAACTTCCACGGATCCGATAGGGGTTTACAACTATCCCAAATAATCGTATTAGGATAATTAATCAATTCTACTCGAGTACCCAAATCATAATAACGACATCTTCATTTTATCTTCGTTAAATCCTGAGCTATGTTTCAATATTAAACAAATAGCACATAGCAAAACACTGCCTATTCACCGCAGGGTCCACACACCTTATTTCTGACGGAATCCCGACTCTGCACAGCTGTTGAAGACCGACCTAGAGCGCCTGGGAGCTCTTGCTCGTCACCCTCTCTCTCTCTCTCTAGAAACTGCCCTTCCTCTCTCTCAAATTCGGTTTGTACGATTTTTGGTGTGAATGACAGCTGGCCATTCTTCCTCCTTTTATAGGCAGCCGGTTGCAAAACCCGGTCGAAATACCCGGTCGGGTATTCCTGGGTTTCGGTCGGGTATTTCTAAAATAATAATACTTTATCCGACAAAAATCCCCGGTCGGACCGGTAAATCCCCGGTCTCACCAACCCCAAAACCCGGTCGGGTATTTTAAGGAAAAAACCCGGTCTGACCTAATTTTATACCCGGTCGGGTTTTTACAAAATAACCGGTCGGGTATTACAAAATATACCGGTCGGGTATTTCTGGTTTATGGTAGGGTATTTTGGTCTTTCAGCCCCGGCCGCTTCAATCCTCGTTTGCTCCTTTGGTTTTGGCATTGGGTCTTCGATTATGCTTATCGAGCCGAAATGATTCGATTAAATATCCCGGGTTTGGGATGTTACAGTCAGTTTTTGGCAGATTCCAAAGGGGTACCATCACAGAATTCGGGCAATTTATCCGAAATTCCATTTTCTTTCGATTATGGAGGCTACTAATCCCGGAATCAGGCCGAGGCTATTCTCCACCGATAATGAAGTCTATTGATCCTATTCTCCGCGGATGATGAGTCCGTTAACCATCGATTTGGGCCAATTTATTTTCGAATGGCATTTTCGTAATTTGTTGGACAACGAAAGGCCATTTTCTTTTGATATTGAAGGCTACAGATCACGGATTCGGCCTGAGGCTATTCTCCAACGATGATTGAGTCCATTAATCACCGATTTGTGCGGATTTATTCGGTGTCAATTTTTGGCAGATTCCAAAGGGGTACCATCACAGATTTCGGGCGATTTATCCGAAATGCCATTTTTTTGATTCTAGAGGCTACAGATCACGGAATCAGGTCGAGGCTATTCTCCACCGATAATGAAGTCTATTGATCCTATTCTCCACGGATGATAAGTCCGTTAAGCATCGATTTGGGCCAATTTATTTTCGAATGGCATTATGGTAATTCCTTGGGCAACAAAAGGCCATTTTCTTTGGATATTGAAGGCTACAGATCACGGATTCGGCCTGAGACTATTCTCCAACGATGATTGAGTCCATTAAGCACCGATTTGGGCGGATTTATTCGGGGTCAATTTTTGGCAGATTCCAAAGGGGTACCATCACAGATTTCGAGCGATTTATCCGAAATGCCATTTTTTCGATTCTGGAGGCTACAGATCACGGAATCAGGCTGAGGCTATTCTCCACCGATAATAAAGTCTATTGATCCTATTCTCCGCGGATGATAAGTCCGTTAAGCATCGATTTGGGCCAATTTATTTTCGAATGGCATTTTCGTAATTTCTTGGGCAACGAAAGGCCATTTTCTTTTGATATTGAAGGCTACCGATCACGGATTCAGCCTGAGGCTATTCTCCAACGATGATTGAGCCCATTAAGCACCGATTTGGGCGGATTTATTCCGGGTCAATTTTTGGCAGATTCCAAAGGGATCACAGATTTCGGGCGATTTTTCCGAAATGACATTTTCTTTCGATTCTGGAGGCTACAGATCACGGAATCAGGCCGAGGCTATTCTCCACCGATAATGAAGTCTATTGATCCTATTCTTCGCGGATGATAAGTCCGTTAAGCATCGATTTGGGCCAATTTATTTTCGAATGGTATTTTCGTAATTTCTTGGGCGACGAAAGGCCATTTTCTTTGGATATTGAAGGCTACAGATCATGGATTCGGCCTGAGGCTATTCTCCAACGATAACTGAGTCCATTAAGCACCGATTTGGGCGGATTTATTCCGGGTCAATTTTTGGCAGATTCCAAAGGGGTACCATCACAGATTACGGGCGATTTATCCAAAATGCCATTTTCTTTTGATTTTGGAGGCTACAGATCCCGGAATCAGGCCGAGGCTATTCTCCACCGATAATGAAGTCTATTGATCCTATTCTCCACGGATGATAAGTCCGTTAAACATCGATTTGGGCCAATTTATTTTCGAATGACATTTTCGTAATTTCTTGGGCGACGAAAGGCCATTTTCTTTGGATATTGAAGGCTACAGATAACGGATTCAGCCTGAGGCTATTCTCCAACGATGATTGAGTCCAATAAGCACCGATTGGGGGCGATTTATTCCGGGTCAATTTTTGGCAGATTCCAAAGGGGTACCATCACAGATTTTGGGCGATTTATCCGAAATGGCATTTTCTTTCAATTCTGGAGGCTACAGATCACGGAATCAGGCCGAGGCTATTCTCCACCGACAATGAAGTCTATTGATCCTATTATCCGCGGATGATAAGTCCGTTAAACATCGATTTGGGCCAATTTATTTTCGAATGGCATTTTCGTAATTTATTGGGCAACGAAAGGCCATTTTCTTTGGATATTGAAGGCTACAGATCACGGGTTCGGCCTGAGGCTATTCTACAACGATGATTGAGTCCATTAAGTACCGATTTGGGCGGATTTATTCCGGGATAATTTTTGGCAAATTCCAAAGTGGTACCATCACATATTTCAGGCGATTTATCCGAAATGGCATTTTCTTTCGATTCTGAAGGCTACAGATCACGAAATCAGGCCGATGCTATTCTCCACTGATAATGAAGTCTATTGATCCTATTCTCCACGGATGATAAGTCTGTTAAGCATTGATTTGGGCCAATTTATTTTCGAATGGTATTTTCGTTATTTCTTGGGCGACGAAAGGCCATTTTCTTTGGATATTGAATGCTACAGATCACGGATTCGGCCTGAGGCTATACTCCAACGATGATTGAGTCCATTAAGCACCGATTTGGGCGGATTTATTCGGGGTCAGTTTTTGGCAGATTCCAAAGGGGTACCATCACAGAATTCGGGCGATTTATCCGAAATTTCATTTTCTTTTGATTATGGAGGCTACTAATCCCGAAATCAGGCCGAGGCTATTCTCCACCGATAATGAAGTCTATTGATCCTATTCTCCGCGGATGATGAGTCCGTTAAGCATCGATTTGGGCCAATTTATTTTCGAATGACATTTTCGTAATTTCTTGGGCGACGAAAGGCCATTTTCTTTGGATATTGAAGGCTACAGATAACGGATTCAGCCTGAGGCTATTCTCCAACGATGATTGAGTCCAATAAGCACCGATTGGGGCGGATTTATTCCGGGTCAATTTTTTGCAGATTCCAAAGGGGTACCATCACAGATTTTGGGCGATTTATCCGAAATGCATTTTCTTTCAATTCTGGAGGCTTCAGATCACGGAATCAGGCCGAGGCTATTCTCCACCGATAATGAAGTCTATTGATCCTATTATCCGCGGATGATAAGTCCGTTAAACATCGATTTGGGCCAATTTATTTTCGAATGGCATTTTCATAATTTATTGGGCAACGAAAGGCCATTTTCTTTGGATATTGAAGGCTACAGATCACGGGTTTGGCCTGAGGCTATTCTCCAACGATGATTGAGTCCATTAAGTACCGATTTGGGCGGATTTATTCCGGGACAATTTTTGGCAGATTCCAAAGGGGTACCATCACAGATTTCAGGCGATTTATCCGAAATGTCATTTTCTTTCGATTCTGAAGGCTACAGATCACGAAATTAGGCCGATGCTATTCTCCACTGATAATGAAGTCTATTGATCCTATTCTCCACGGATGATAAGTCTGTTAAGCATTGATTTGGGCCAATTTATTTTCGAATGGTATTTTCGTTATTTCTTGGGCGACGAAAAGCCATTTTCTTTGGATATTGAAGGCTACAGATCACGGATTCGGCCTGAGGCTATACTCCAACGATGATTGAGTCCATTAAGCACCGATTTGGGCGGATTTATTCGGGGTCAGTTTTTGGCAGATTCCAAAGGGGTACCCTCACAGAATTCGGGCGATTTATCCGAAATTCCATTTTCTTTCGATTATGGAGGCTACTAATCCCGGAATCTGGCCGAGGCTATTCTCCACCGATAATGAAGTCTATTGATCCTATTCTCCGCGGATGATGAGTCCGTTAAGCATCGATTTGGGCCAATTTATTTTCGAATGGCATTTTCGTAATTTCTTAGGCAACGAAAGGCCATTTTCTTTTGATATTGAAGGCTACAGATCACGGATTCGGCCTGAGGCTATTCTCCAACGATGATTGAGTCCATTAATCACTGATTTGTGCGGATTTATTCGGTGTCAATTTTTGGCAGATTCCAAAGGGGTACCATCACAGATTTCGGGCGATTTATCCGAAATGCCATTTTTTCGATTCTAGAGACTACAGATCACGGAATCAGGTCGAGGCTATTCTCCACCGATAATGAAGTCTATTGATCCTATTCTCCACGGATGATAAGTCCGTTAAGCATCGATTTGGGCCAATTTATTTTCGAATGGCATTATGGTAATTCCTTGGGCAACGAAAGGCCATTTTCTTTGGATATTGAAGGCTACAGATCACGGATTCGGCCTGAGGCTATTCTCCAACGATGATTGAGTCCATTAAGCACCGATTTAGGCGGATTTATTCGGGGTTAATTTTTGGCAGATTCCAAAGGGGTACCATCACAGATTTCGGGCGATTTATCGGAAATGCCATTTTTTTCGATTCTGGAGGCTACAGATCACGGAATCAGGCTGAGGCTATTCTCCACCGATAATAAAGTCTATTGATCCTATTCTCCGCGGATGATAAGTCCGTTAAGCATCGATTTGGGCCAATTTATTTTTGAATGGCATTTTCGTAATTTCTTGGGCAACGAAAGGCCATTTTCTTTTGATATTGAAGGCTACCGATCACGGATTCGGACTGAGGCTATTCTCCAACGATGATTGAGCCCATTAAGCACCGATTTGGGCGGATTTATTCGGGGTCAATTTTTGGCAGATTCCAAAGGGATCACAGATTTCGGGCGATTTTTCCGAAATGACATTTTCTTTCGATTCTGGAGGCTACAGATCACGGAATCAGGCCGAGGGTATTCTCCACCGATAATGAAGTCTATTGATCCTATTCTCCGCGGATGATAAGTCCGTTAAGCATCGATTTGGGCCAATTTATTTTCGAATGGTATTTTCGTAATTTCTTGGGCGACGAAATGCCATTTTCTTTGGATATTGAAGGCTACAGATCATGGATTCGGCCTGAGGCTATTCTCCAACGATGATTGAGCCCATTAAGCACCGATTTGGGCGGATTTATTCCGGGTCAATTTTTGGCAGATTCCAAAGGGATCACAGATTTCGGGCGATTTTTCCGAAATGACATTTTCTTTCGATTCTGGAGGCTACAGATCACGGAATCAGGCCGAGGCTATTCTCCACCGATAATGAAGTCTATTGATCCTATTCTTCGCGGATGATAAGTCCGTTAAGCATCGATTTGGGCCAATTTATTTTCGAATGGTATTTTCGTAATTTCTTGGGCGACGAAAGGCCATTTTCTTTGGATATTGAAGGCTACAGATCATGGATTCGGCCTGAGGCTATTCTCCAACGATAACTGAGTCCATTAAGCACCGATTTGGGCGGATTTATTCCGGGTCAATTTTTGGCAGATTCCAAAGGGGTACCATCACAGATTACGGGCGATTTATCCAAAATGCCATTTTCTTTTGATTTTGGAGGCTACAGATCCCGGAATCAGGCCGAGGCTATTCTCCACCGATAATGAAGTCTATTGATCCTATTCTCCACGGATGATAAGTCCGTTAAACATCGATTTGGGCCAATTTATTTTCGAATGACATTTTCGTAATTTCTTGGGCGACGAAAGGCCATTTTCTTTGGATATTGAAGGCTACAGATAACGGATTCAGCCTGAGGCTATTCTCCAACGATGATTGAGTCCAATAAGCACCGATTGGGGCCGATTTATTCCGGGTCAATTTTTGGCAGATTCCAAAGGGGTACCATCACAGATTTTGGGCGATTTATCCGAAATGGCATTTTCTTTCAATTCTGGAGGCTACAGATCACGGAATCAGGCCGAGGCTATTCTCCACCGACAATGAAGTCTATTGATCCTATTATCCGCGGATGATAAGTCCGTTAAACATCGATTTGGGCCAATTTATTTTCGAATGGCATTTTCGTAATTTATTGGGCAACGAAAGGCCATTTTCTTTGGATATTGAAGGCTACAGATCACGGGTTCGGCCTGAGGCTATTCTACAACGATGATTGAGTCCATTAAGTACCGATTTGGGCGGATTTATTCCGGGATAATTTTTGGCAAATTCCAAAGTGGTACCATCACATATTTCAGGCGATTTATCCGAAATGGCATTTTCTATCGATTCTGAAGGCTACAGATCACGAAATCAGGCCGATGCTATTCTCCACTGATAATGAAGTCTATTGATCCTATTCTCCACGGATGATAAGTCTGTTAAGCATTGATTTGGGCCAATTTATTTTCGAATGGTATTTTCGTTATTTCTTGGGCGACGAAAGGCCATTTTCTTTGGATATTGAATGCTACAGATCACGGATTCGGCCTGAGGCTATACTCCAACGATGATTGAGTCCATTAAGCACCGATTTGGGCGGATTTATTCGGGGTCAGTTTTTGGCAGATTCCAAAGGGGTACCATCACAGAATTCGGGCGATTTATCCGAAATTTCATTTTCTTTTGATTATGGAGGCTACTAATCCCGAAATCAGGCCGAGGCTATTCTCCACCGATAATGAAGTCTATTGATCCTATTCTCCGCGGATGATGAGTCCGTTAAGCATCGATTTGGGCCAATTTATTTTCGAATGACATTTTTGTAATTTCTTGGGCGACGAAAGGCCATTTTCTTTGGATATTGAAAGCTACAGATAACGGATTCAGCCTGAGGCTATTCTCCAACGATGATTGAGTCCAATAAGCACCGATTGGGGCGGATTTATTCCGGGTCAATTTTTTGCAGATTCCAAAGGGGTACCATCACAGATTTTGGGCGATTTATCCGAAATGCATTTTCTTTCAATTCTGGAGGCTTCAGATCACGGAATCAGGCCGAGGCTATTCTCCACCGATAATGAAGTCTATTGATCCTATTATCCGCGGATGATAAGTCCGTTAAACATCGATTTGGGCCAATTTATTTTCGAATGGCATTTTCATAATTTATTGGGCAACGAAAGGCCATTTTCTTTGGATATTGAAGGCTACAGATCACGGGTTTGGCCTGAGGCTATTCTCCAACGATGATTGAGTCCATTAAGTACCGATTTGGGCGGATTTATTCCGGGACAATTTTTGGCAGATTCCAAAGGGGTACCATCACAGATTTCAGGCGATTTATCCGAAATGTCATTTTCTTTCGATTCTGAAGGCTACAGATCACGAAATTAGGCCGATGCTATTCTCCACTGATAATGAAGTCTATTGATCCTATTCTCCACGGATGATAAGTCTGTTAAGCATTGATTTGGGCCAATTTATTTTCGAATGGTATTTTCGTTATTTCTTGGGCGACGAAAAGCCATTTTCTTTGGATATTGAAGGCTACAGATCACGGATTCGGCCTGAGGCTATACTCCAACGATGATTGAGTCCATTAAGCACCGATTTGGGCGGATTTATTCGGGGTCAGTTTTTGGCAGATTCCAAAGGGGTACCCTCACAGAATTCGGGCGATTTATCCGAAATTCCATTTTCTTTCGATTATGGAGGCTACTAATCCCGGAATCAGGCCGAGGCTATTCTCCACCGATAATGAAGTCTATTGATCCTATTCTCCGCGGATGATGAGTCCGTTAAGCATCGATTTGGGCCAATTTATTTTCGAATGGCATTTTCGTAATTTCTTGGGCAACGAAAGGCCATTTTCTTTTGATATTGAAGGCTACAGATCACGGATTCGGCCTGAGGCTATTCTCCAACGATGATTGAGTCCATTAATCACCGATTTGTGCGGATTTATTCGGTGTCAATTTTTGGCAGATTCCAAAGGGGTACCATCACAGATTTCGGGCGATTTATCCGAAATGCCATTTTTTCGATTCTAGAGACTACAGATCACGGAATCAGGTCGAGGCTATTCTCCACCGATAATGAAGTCTATTGATCCTATTCTCCACGGATGATAAGTCCGTTAAGCATCGATTTGGGCCAATTTATTTTCGAATGGCATTATGGTAATTCCTTGGGCAACGAAAGGCCATTTTCTTTTGATATTGAAGGCTACAGATCACGGATTCGGCCTGAGGCTATTCTCCAACGATGATTGAGTCCATTAAGCACCGATTTAGGCGGATTTATTCGGGGTTAATTTTTGGCAGATTCCAAAGGGGTACCATCACAGATTTCGGGCGATTTATCGGAAATGCCATTTTTTTCGATTCTGGAGGCTACAGATCACGGAATCAGGCTGAGGCTATTCTCCACCGATAATAAAGTCTATTGATCCTATTCTCCGCGGATGATAAGTCCGTTAAGCATCGATTTGGGCCAATTTATTTTTGAATGGCATTTTCGTAATTTCTTGGGCAACGAAAGGCCATTTTCTTTTGATATTGAAGGCTACCGATCACGGATTCGGACTGAGGCTATTCTCCAACGATGATTGAGCCCATTAAGCACCGATTTGGGCGGATTTATTCGGGGTCAATTTTTGGCAGATTCCAAAGGGATCACAGATTTCGGGCGATTTTTCCGAAATGACATTTTCTTTCGATTCTGGAGGCTACAGATCACGGAATCAGGCCGAGGGTATTCTCCACCGATAATGAAGTCTATTGATCCTATTCTCCGCGGATGATAAGTCCGTTAAGCATCGATTTGGGCCAATTTATTTTCGAATGGTATTTTCGTAATTTCTTGGGCGACGAAATGCCATTTTCTTTGGATATTGAAGGCTACAGATCATGGATTCGGCCTGAGGCTATTCTCCAACGATGATTGAGCCCATTAAGCACCGATTTGGGCGGATTTATTCCGGGTCAATTTTTGGCAGATTCTAAATCGATGGTACTATCACAGATTGCGGGCGATTTATCCAAAATTCCATTTTCTTTTGATTTTGGAGGCTACAGATCCCGGAATCAGGACAAGGCTATTCTCCACCGATAATGAAGTCTATTGATCCTATTCTCCACGGATGATAAGTCCGTTAAGCATCGATTTGGGCCAATTGATTTTCGAATGACATTTTCGTAATTTCTTGGGCGACGAAAGGCCATTTTCTTTGGATATTGAAGGCTACAGATAACGGATTCAGCCTGAGGCTATTCTCCAACGATGATTGAGTCCAATAAGCACCGATTGGGGCGGATTTATTCCGGTTCCATTTTTGGCAGATTCCAAAGGGGTACCATCACAGATTTTAAGCGATTTATCCGAAATGCCATTTTATTTCCATTCTGGAGTCTACAGATCACGGAATCAGACCGAGGCTATTCTCCACCGATAATGAAGTCTATTGATCCTATTTTCCTTAGAGATAAGTCCGTTAAACATCGATTTGGGCAAATTTATTTTCGAATGACATTTTCATAATTTTTTGGGCGACGAAAGGCCATTTTCTTTGGATATTGAAAGCTACAGATCACCGATTCGGCCTGAGGCTTTTCTCCAACGATGTTTGAGTCCATTAAGCACCGATTTGGGTGGATTTATTCGGGTTCAATTTTTGGCAGATTCAAAAGGGGTACCATCACAAATTTCGTGCGATTTATCCGAAATGACATTTTCTTTCGATTCTGGAGGCTACAGTTCAAGGAATCAGGTCGAGGATATTCTCCACCGATAATGAAGTCTATTGATCCTATTCTCCACAGATGATAAGTCCGTTAAGCATCGATTAGGGCCAATTTATTTTCGAATGGCATTTTCGTAATTTCTCGGTCTACGAAAGGCCATTTTCTTTGGATTTTGAAGGCTACAAATCATGGATTCGGCCTGAGGCTATTCTCCAATGATAACTGAGTCCATTAAGAACCGATTTGGGCGGATTTATTCGGATTCAATTTTTGGCAGATTCCAAAGGGATCTCAGATTTCGGGCGATTTTTCCGAAATGCCATTTTCTTTTGATTCTGGAGGCTACAGATCACGGAATCAGGCCGATGCTATTCTCCACCGATAATGAAGTCTATTGATCCTATTCTCCACGGATGATAAGTCCGTTAAGCATCGATTTGGGCCAATTTATTTTCGAATGGTATTTTCGTAATTTCTTGGGCGACGAAAGGCCATTTTCTTTGGATATTGAAGGCTACAGATCATGGATTCGGCCTGAGGCTATTCTCCAACGATAACTGAGTCCATTAAGCATCGATTTGGGCGGATTTATTCCGGGTCAATTTTTGGCAGATTCCAAAGGGGTACCATCACAGATTACGGGCGATTTATCCAAAATGCCATTTTCTTTTGATTTTGGAGGCTACAGATCCCGGAATCAGGCCGAGGCTATTCTCCACCGATAATGAAGTCTATTGATCCTATTCTCCACGGATGATAAGTCCGTTAAACATCGATTTGGGCCTATTTATTTTCGAATGGCATTTTCTTAATTTCTCGGTCGACTAAAGGCCATTTTCTTTGGATATTGAAGGCTACAGATCACGGATTCGGCCTGAGGCTATTCTCCAACGATGATTGAGTCCATTAAGTACCGATTTGGGCGGATTTATTCCGTGTCAATTTTTGGCAGATTCCAAAGGGGTACCATCACAGATTTTTGGTGATTTATCCAAAATGCCATTTTCTTTCGATTCTGGAGGCTACAGATCACGAAATCAGGCCGAGGCTATTCTCCACCGATAATGAAGTCTATTGATCCTATTTTCCATATATGATAAGTCCGTTAAGCATCGATTTGGGCCAATTTATTTTTGAACGGCATTTTCATAATTTCTTGGGCGACGAAAGGACATTTCTTTGGATATTGAAGGCTACAGATCACGGATTCGGCCTAAGGCTGTTCTCCAACGATGTTTGAGTCCATTAAGCACCGATTTTGGCGGATTTATTCGGGGTCAATTTTTGCCAGATTCCAAAGGGGTACCGTCATAGATTTCGGGCGATTTATCCGCAATGCCATTTTCTTTCGATTCTGGAGGCTACAGATCACGGAATCAGGTCGAGGCTATTCTCCACCGATAATGAAGTCTATTGATCCTATTCTCCACGGATGATAAGTCCGTTAAGCATCGATTTGGGCCAATTTATTTTCGAATGGCATTTTAGTAATTTCTTGGGCGACGAAAGGCCATTTTCTTTGGATATTGAAGGCTACAGATCACGGATTCGGTCTGAGGATATTCTCCAACAATGATTGAGTCCATTAAGCACCGATTTGGGCAGATTTATTCCGGGTCAATTTTTGGCAGATTCCAAAGGGGTACCATCACAGATTTCGGGCGATTTATCCGAAATGCCATTTTCTTTCGATTCTGGAGGCTACAAATCACAGAATCAGGCCGAGGCTATTCTCCACCGATAATGAAGTCTATTGATCCTGTTCTCTGCAGATGATAAGTCCGTAAGCATCAATTTTGGCCAATTTATTTTCGAATGGCATTTTCGTAATTTCTTGGGCAACGAAAGGCCATTTTCTTTGGATATTGAAGGCTACAGATCCCGGATTCGGCCTGAGGCTATTCTCCAACGATGATTGAGTCCATTAAGCACCAATTCGGGCGGATTTATTCGGGGTCAATTTTTGGCAGATTCCAAAGGGGTACCATCACAGATTTCGGGCGATTTATCCGAAATGTCATTTTCTTTCGGGTCCATATTTGGCAGATTCCAAAGGGGTACCATCACAGATTTCGGGCGATTTTTCCGAAATTCGTTTTTCTTTTGATCTTGGAGGCTACTAATGACCGATTCCGTCCGAGACTATTCTCCACCGATAATGAAGTCTATTGATCCTATTTTTCACCAATGATTAAATCCATAAAACATAGAATTGGACCAATTTATTTTTAGATGGCATATTCATAATTCATTGGAGATTTTTTTCGAAACTCCATTTTCCTTGGCTTTGGAAGGCTACAGATCACGGATTCAGCCTTAGGGTATTCTTCAACGATGATTAAGTCTATTAAGCACGGATTTGTTCGGATTTCTTCCGTGTCCATTTTTGGCATATTCCAAATGGGTACCATCACAAATTTCGGGCGATTTTTCCGAATTGCGGTTTTCTTTTGATCTTGGAGTCTAATAATGACCGATTCCGTCCGAGACTATTCTCCACCGATAACGAAGTCTATTGATCCTATTCTGCACCAATGATTAAATCGATAAAGCACAGAATTTGACCAATTTATTTTGAGATGGCATATTCGTAATTCATTGGAGATTTTTTTCGAAACTCCATTTTCCTTTGCTTTGGAAGGCTACAGATCACGGATTCTCCCTTAGGGTATTCTTCAACGTTGATTAAGTCTATTAAGCACGAATTTGTTCGTATTTCTTCCGGGTCCATTTTTTGGCAAATTCCGGGTACCATCACAGATTTCGGCTGATTTTTCCGAAATGCGGTTTTCTTTTGATCTTGGAGGCTACTAATGACCGATTCCGTCCGAGACTATTCTCCACCGATAATAAAGTCTATTGATCCTATTCTCCACCAATAATTAAGTTCATAAAGCACATAATTGAACCAATTTATTTTGGGATAGCATATTCGTAATTCTTGGGCGATTTTTTTCGAAGTCCATTTTCCTTGGATTTTGAAGGCTATAGATTACAGATTCATCCTTAGGGTATTCTCCAATGACGATTAAGTACATTAAGAACGAATTTGGGCGGATTTCTTCCGGGTCCATTTTTGGCAGATTCCAAATGGTACCATCACAGATTATTGACGATTTTTTTTGAAATGCGGTTTTCTTTTGATTTTGGAGGCAACGGATGAGGGATTCAGTCTGATGCTATTCTCCACCGATAATGAAGTCTATTGATCTTATTCTCCACCAATGATTAATTTCATAAAGCACATAATTGAACCAATTTATTTTGGGATTGCATTTTCGTAATCCTTTGCTCTATTATTTTTTTAATGTCATTTTCCTTGGATTTTGAAAGCTACTGATCATAGATTCAGCCTTAGGGTATTCTTCAACGACGATTAAGTTCATTAAGCACTGATTTGGGTGGATTTCTTCCTGGTCCATTTTGGCAGAATCCAAAGAGGTATCATCACAGATTTCAGGCGATTTTTCTGAAAAGCCGTTTTCTTTTGATTTTTGAGGCTACAGATGTCGGATTGAGTCCGAGGCTATTCTCCACCGATAATGAAGTCTATTGATCCTATTCTCCACCAATGATTGAGTCCATAAAGCACAAAATTGGACCAATTTATTTTGGGATAGCTTTTTGGTAATCCTTTGGGTGATTTTTATTCGAAAGGCCATTTTCGTTGGATTATTAAGGATACATATCACAGATTCGACTTTAGGGTATTCTTCAACGATGATTAAGTACATTAAGCACGAATTTGGGCGGATTTCTTCCTTGTCCATTTTTGGCAGATACCAAAAGGGTACCATCACAGATTTCGGGCGATTTTTCTGAAATATTGTTTTCTTTCGATTTTGGAGGCTACAGATGAAGGGTTCAGTCCGAGGCTATTCTCGACTGATAATGAACTCTATTGATCATATTCCTCACCAATGATCAAGTCCATAAAGCACAGAATTGGACCACTTTCTATTAGGATGACATATTCTTAATTCTTGAGGGATTTTTTTTCCAAAGTCCATTTTACTTGGATTTTGAAGGCTACAGATTGCAGATTCGACATTACGGTATTCTTCACCGGCGATTAAGTCCATTAAGCACGAATTTGGGGGATTTCTTCCGGGTCCGTTTTTGGCAGATTCCAAAGGGGTACTAATATAGATTTCGGGGGATTTTCCAAAATGCGGTTTTCTTTTGATTTTGGAGGCTACAGATGACGGATTTAGTCCAAGGTTTTTCTCCACCGATAATTGAGTCTATTGATCCTATTCTCCACTAATAATTAAGTCCATAAAGTACAGAATTAGACCAATTTATTGTGTAATGGTATATTCGTAATTCTTGGGCGATTTTTTTTCGAAAGTCTATTTTCCATGGATTTTGAAGACTACACATCACTGATTCGGCCTTAGGGTATTCTCCAAGGACGATTAAGTCCATTAAGCACGAATTTGGGCATATTTCTTCAGGGTCTATTTTTGGCAGATTCCAAATGGGTACCATCATAGATTTTGGGCGATTTTTCCGAAATGCGGTTTTCTTTTGATTTTGGAGGCTACAGATGACAGATTCAGTCCGAGGCTATTCTCCACCGATAATGAAGTCTATTGATCCTATTCTCCACCAATGATTAAGTCCATAAAGCACATAATTGGACCAATTTTTTTTGGGATGATATTTTCGTAATTCTTTGCCCGCTTTTTTCCCGAAATGTCATTTTCTTTTGATTTTGAAGTTTAAAGATAACAGATTCGGGCTTAGAGTATTTTTCAACGATGATTAAGTTCATTAAGCACACATTTGGGAAGATTTCTTCCGGGTCCATTTTTGGCAGATTCCAATGGGGTACCGTCAAAGATTTCAAGCGATTTTTCTGAAATACCGTTTTATTTCAATTTTGGAGGCTACAAATGACGGATTCAGTCCGAGGATATTCTCCACTGATAATGAAGTCTATTGCTCCTATTCTCCACCAATGATTAAGCCCATAAAGCACAAAATTGGACCAATTTATTTAGGAATGACATATTCGTAATTCTTGGGCATTTTTTTCGAAAGTCCATATTCCTTGGATTTTGAAGGCTACACATCATAGATTCAGCATTAGGGTTTCTTCAATGATGATTAAGTTCATTAAGTACGGATTTGGACAGATTCCTTCCAGGTCCATTTTTGGCAGATTCCAAAGGGATACCATCACAGATTTCAGGCGATTTTTTCGAAATGCGGTTTTCTTTTTATTTGTGAGACTACATATGACAAATTCAGTCCGAGTCTATTCTCCACCGATAATGAAGTTTATTGATCCTATTCTCAAGACAATGATTAATTCCATAAAGCACATAATTGGACCAATTTATTTTGGGATGACATTTTCGTAATTCTTGGGCGTTTTTTTTCGAAAGTCCATTTTTCTTGGATTTTGAAGGCTACAGATCACAAATTCGCCCTTAAAGTATTCTTCAACGACGATTAAGTTCATTAAGCACGGATTTGGGCGGATTCCTTCCGGGTTCATTTTTGGCAGATTCCAAAGGGGTACCATCGTAGATTTCGGGCGATTTTTCCGAAATGCGTTTTTCTTTTGATTTTGGAGGCTACAGATGACGGATTCAGTCTGAAGCTATTCTCCACCGATAATGAAGTCTATTGATCCTATTCTCCACCAATGATTAAGTCCATAAAGCACAGAATTGGGATGGCATATTCGTAATTCTCTTACATTTTTTTTTCAAAAGTCCATTTTCCTTGGATTTTGAAGGCTACAGATCATAGATTCGGCCTTAGGGTATTCTTCAACGACGATTTAGTTCATTAAGAAAGGATTTGGGTGGATTCTTTCCGGGTACATTTTTGGCAGATTCCAAAGGGGTACCATAACAGGTTTCGGGCGATTTTTCTGAAAAGCCATTTTCTTTCGATTTTGGAGGCTTCAAATGACGGGTTCAGTCAGAGGCTATTCTCCACTGATAATGAAGTCTTTTGATCTTATTCTCCACTAATGATTAAGTCCATAAAGCATAAAATTGGACCAATTTATTTTGGGATGGCATATTCGTAATTATTGGGCGATTTTTTTTTCAAAAGTCCATTTTTCTTGGATTTTGAAGGCTGCAGATCATAGATTCGGCCTTAGGGTATTCTTCACCGACGATTTTGTCCATTAAGCATGAATTTGGGCTGATTTCTTTCGGGTCCATTTTTGGCAGATTCCAAAGGGGTACCATCACAGATTTCGGGCGATTTTTCCGAAATGCGGTTTTCTTTCGATTTTGGAGGCTACATATGACGGATTCAGTCCGAGGATATTCTCCACCGATAATGAAGTCTATTGACCATATTCTCCACCAATTATTAAGTCTATAAAGCACCTAATTGGACCAATTTATTTTGGGATGGTATTTTCGTAATCCTTTGCGCGATTTTTTTTCGAAAGGCCATTTTCCTTGGATTTTGAAGGATATAGATCACGGATTCGGCCTTAGGGTATTCTGCAACGACGATTCAGTTCATTAAACACGGATTTGGGCGGATTTCTTTTGGGTCCATTTTTGGCAGATTCCAAAGGGGTACCATCATAATTTTGGGCATTTTTTTGAAATGTCGTTTTCTTTTGAGTTTGTAGGCTACATATGACAGATTCTGTCCGAGACTATTCTGCATTGATAATGAAGTTTATTGATCCTATTCTCCACCAATGATTAAGTCCATAAAGCACAAAATTGGACCAATTTATTTTGGGATGACATATTCGTAATTCTTGGGCGGTTTTTTTCGAAAGTCCATTTTCCTTGTCTTTTGAAAGCTACAGATCACGGATTCGGCCTTAGGATATTCTTCAACGACGATAACGTCTATTAAGAACGGATTTGGTCAGATTTCTTCTGGGTCCTTTTTTGGCATATTCCAAAGGGGTACAATCACAGATTTTGGGCGAATTTTCCGAAATGCGTTTTTCTTTTGATTTTGGAGGCTACAGATGACCGATTCAGTGCGAGGCTATTCTCCACCGATAATGAAGTCTATTGATCATGTTCTCCACCAATGATTAAGTCCATAAAGCAGAGAATTAGACCAATTTATTTTGGGATGGAATTTTCATAATTCTTTGGTCTATTTTTTCGAAAGGCCATTTTCCTTTGATTTTGAAGCCTACAAATCACGGATTCGCCCTGAGGGTATTCTTCAACGACGATGAAGTTCATTAAGCACGGATTCCAAAGGAATACCATCACTGATTTCGAGCTATTTTTCCGAAATGCGGTTTTCTTTTGATTTTGGAAGCAAATCAGGTTGGATTGTATTCTAATTCTCTTCACAACAAATCTCCTTTCCCAACAAGGTCATCTTCCTCGTCAAAAGAGGCCTCCCCGCCATCTTCGCGGATCGCTTGGGCGATGTCCGAGTCGGCCACATATCAGTCCTTCTTTCTTCGCTGAACAGCTTTCGTGCTCCATCCACCGATGAGTTCCACGCCGACGGTGTGTGGCCAAAGCCTTGCGAGCTAGCTTGGGAGGTGTCCTCCGCATCCTCAAATACGGCGTCAGGACCTGACCCAAAGAGTGGGTTTGACGTCATAGGTTTAGGTCGTTTGTTCACTTGTTGGGGGTAGTCTCGCTCTCCCTTGGTGTTTGGCGATGAAGATCCAGTACCAGGCCGGCGTGAGCCAGCCAGAGTCTCCAGATTTTTGGGGTCAGAGCTGTCATAAACCAGTTGGTCCCAATAACTCGAGTTGTTGGGAGAGGTTCATTCGTGGATCATATACCACAACACTAACACGCCCCCTCAAACGAAAGCCACTCACAAGGGGTTGAAGTTTGCACATGTCTGAAGACAAGAATACCATGTGCTTAACAAATGGGGGTCACCGGGAATCGAACACAAGACCTCTCGGTCACAGAAGGCTCTGATACCATGTCATAAACAAGTTGGTCCCAATAACTCGAGTTGTTGGGAGAGGTTTATTCGTGTATCATATACCACAACACTAACAAGAGCCCCCACGGCAGCCGGCCCTACCTCGGGGGACACTTCCAGGTTTTTTGGGTTGGGCTTAGCTTGCAGAATCACGAACCTTTATCTGAACAGACGATCAACTAATGGGCTTCATACCAGCATGTCTCAAAAGAGAAAAAGGCCCTTGATTGCCGCCTGCCGGCGAGAGGAAAAGCCAAAAGAGTATCCATTTACATATGCCTTCTTCGATAATCCAGTGGTGACGAGACGAAGGATTTCCATGTCAGTTCGAAGCCGTCCCCAAACTTGACCTTGACGTCTGACTTTTCATTTCAATTAGAGAAAGCTAGCTAGCTTTCCACGAAGTGAAGGCCGTAGCTTTCTGAAGTCTGATGAGACTTGCAAAATTCAGTCATTGCAAAGATTCCTTTTGATTAGATTAGGATGGGTAAGATATTCACTACCGCGAATAAATTTTCTCTACATTATATATTTTTTTGGGTAGTAATAGTATTTTGATCAAATTATGTGGATGTACAAAAAATATTGCTTGTACTTAAGTTGGACGTACAAAAAATACGTATTCAATTTTTTTTGAAAGAGAACTTACTCAACAACTTCTACTAAAGATTCATGATGACGATTAGAGGTGGCAATTGAATCGGATTCGTGGATTCGTGGATTGGATTGGTGGATCCATGGATCAAATGGATTGGATCCAATGGATTGGTGGATTCATGGATTGGTGGATTGATCCATGAATCCAAATGACATCCAAGGCTTGGACCAAAATGTAAAATTTGAAAAGTTCTGGTACTAAAATGTCATAATGAAAAATTTTAGGTACCAAAATGTAATTTTCCAATGATATTTTTCGTATAAAAATATAAATTTTAGGTACCAAAATGTAAAATATAAAAAATATAGGTACCAAATTGTAATTTGCCATTTGGATCCATGGATTGATCCATGAATCCACCAATCCAATTGGATTTGGATAAAATGGATTGGATTAGGCATATAATTTGGTGGATGGATTGGATTGGATTCATGGATTTGGATCCTAGTTGCCACCTCTAATAACGATACAAAAGAAAAATAAAATAACAACTAGGTAGATGATAAAGTGAGAATGCCATGTGCACCACTCTCTTTTTGAATTGAACAGTAAAGATAATATTTCTTAGAAAATAACACAATCAAGGGGGAGACTATCTAGTAATCGTATCTCCCCCCATAATTAACTAGAATTACAAATATGCCTTGAAACCATTAATGACTCTAGACAGTGCTCATGAAGGATGCAGGATCTGGAGGGATAGGAATTTGAACAGAGCCTTCCAACATACGAATGATTTTATTCATTCCAGGCCTCAGCGACGGATCATCCTGAATGCACCATATCGCAACCTTGACAAATTTCTCAACCTTTCCAATATTAGCCATTGCATCGTCGTCGCTCTCCACCAGCCTCGACACTTGCCCTTCCTGGTAGCATTCATATGCCCAATCGGCAAGAACCACTTCGTCTTCATTTTCCGCCTCCATTTCCAACTTGCTCCTGCAACAAACCAGCTCTAAGAGCAGAATGCCGAAGCTATACACGTCAACTTTAGCCGTGACGGGCATGTTCTTGAACCACTCCGGAGCGCAATACCCTTTAGTGCCCCTAATTCCGGTTAGGGTCCGAGTTTGGCCCACCTTGAGGAGCTTGGCAAGTCCGAAATCCGAGATTTTGGCTGTCATTGACTCGTCTAGCAAGATGTTCTGGGGCTTGATGTCGCAGTGGATGATCTGGGTACTACACTCTTCGTGAAGGTAAAACAGTCCTCTTGCGACCGCAGAAGCTATCTCCGCTCTTGTGTACCAACTAGGCCTTGAATTACGACCTCCTCCAAACAGCAACTCGGCCAATGACCCATTGCTCATGAACTCGTAAACTAGAAGTCGATGCAACCCTTCGTTGCAGAAGCCAATGAGCTTCACCAAGTTCTTATGATTAGTTCCGCCAATTACTTTCACCTCGGTTTTGAACTCCTGATCCTGAGCTTCGCTAACCGCCTTGTCCAACCTTTTCACCGCGACGAGTTGTTGGTCCGGCGGCAGAACACCTCTGTAAACCGTTCCGGAGGCACCACTTCCCAACACTTCCGTGAACCCTCCCGTCGCTAGTTCTAGCTGACAGTGTGAGAAGCTCTGGAGGTTCCTGGATAACCAATCATTCTGTCTCTGGAGAACAACGTCTTTGACACCGCTTTCTCGATCCTTCTTCTTCATCTTCTTTCTCCTGGTAAGGAGCATGAAAGTTGCGGCAGTGAAGAGGATAAAAAAAGTCGCACAGGCTGAAAGCACCAACCCAACAACGAACAAAGTTTGCCCATTTTTCTCCTCCTCCTTTGGAACTGGAAAATATTCTGGCGGCGAGGAGGTGGTGGAGGAGTTAGATATCCTTAACTTGATCAACGATTTCCCGGACATTGCATCTTCCACTCTTCCATTGGACAAAGGGCTTCTCTTCATCGTGCAAGTTTCTCTGCTGTAGGTTACTAAAGCACAGCGGCAATCGTTCAGACAAGATTGTTGACACGCATCCTCTGTCTCGGCCGGAAAAGAATCGTAGTTAGATTCGGACCAATTCACCTTGGGCATCGCCGCAAGAACGAATGCATTATTGCTTTCCTGTGGATGGCGGCAGTCCTCCGGATCGAAATCCGGAACGCACCCTCTGCTCTCGTCGGATGGGTCCTGAAACACATATTTCGGTGGGCACTTGCAAACGCGATGATTATCATCTTCCAATTCACAGTAACTGTTGTAGCCGCAAACTCCACTGCCCAGCGGGCCGCTGACGGCTGTGCAAATATTCGGTGGCTCGAAATACAGGCTGTCCCATTTCATCGGCCACACGTTGCTACTGTCGTTCCTCTTTGGGTGCTCGTAGTACCTCAAGACCCCGTCGTAATCGAAGGTCACCCGGTGATAAAAATCTTGGCTAGATCCACCACCGTTGAACACGGTGTCGAGCACGGTTCCATTGCTGGCAAGCAGGTTCAGGAACCCAGATTGGTTGAGTGCCAAACTGTAGCTCTCCCGTATGTAATTACGAGTTACCCAATAAGCAAATTCATCGGCCTGCGACTCAGGATAATGTGTGGTGTACATCACCAAATTCCCATCACCCTGCATGATGAACTTGAATCTGCTCTCGGAGTAATTCGATTTCGAATGCTTAGCTATCAGCTGGGCGTCTCGCTCCAGAGCCTGGGTGGGGAGCAGAGTATCCGTCGGATCCTGGAAGCTCCCCCACATAGACGAGACGACATTGGCTGCTGCTGCTGCCAGTACGAAATTGCCCGTGTCCAGCATGGCGCCGTGGGAAGCTGCTCGTTCGCCGGTGTCGGGAGTCCAGATTTGGCGGCCTGATGGGTCGGTGAGGACCAAGCGGCCGCCGGTGGTGAGCTCGACCTTGGACCCGCGGGGGGCCAAGTTGTTGCGATTGGCGGACCAGACCACGGTTCTCTCAGGAATTTTGTCCAACACCACGGCGAGCAAGTAGCCGCCATCATCATGGGTGCCAGCAACCTGCTCAAACCCGAACGCGAAATCGCCGGACGGGGATACCCAGTGAGCGTTTGAAGCAGCGGCGGTGAGGGATGAACCCAGTGATACGTTGCGGTTACTTTGGGAGGTGACCAAGAAGGGCAGGAGGAGAAGAAGAAGAAGAAGGGATAGCGTAAGGGAGAAGGAAATCGTGAAATATTGGAAGGACGCCATTGATGGATGGATGGATGGATGAATTTTGGGACAAGCTTGGTAGGCTTTTAAACTACCGGTACACTAATTTCTAACCACTCGGAACAAAAGTAGCGCGAGGTAGACGACAACCGTTTACTCGGGTGCATGTCGTGAAGACTGGGAGAGCTGAGGCAATCACTGATATATCTATCATCCTTCCCATCGCCGATGGGACATGGAATGTTGGAAATGTAAAACCAAATTGCCAACTTCACTTATTTTCCACTCAAAATCCCCATCTAATCTCTCCATCGTCTTCGTATTTGGGTTGATTGGTCCTTGGGTGGGGGAAGAGAGCTACGGCTTTTTAATCGGAACAGAAATATCGAAACAGAAACGTAAAGTGACACACTGAGTTACGTGGTTTCCTCGTTCAGTATGAACAAGATTAGTCCACGGTCGAAGTTATTTGTATCTCTTATTCAGCTTAGCTTTAACAGGTTCCATTACATCGATATATATACAAACTAGGGTACAAACCCTAGACTAATCTCGGCTAAACCCTAGGAAACCCATACTGCCGAAATATGCGTGGGCTGAGACCCAATTACACTTAACACGGCTAGTAATCGTCGTCCCCTTCAAGAGATTTTTAATTTATCCGTATTTGTTTCGTTTCAACCTTGAATTTAGATATTCTTGCATCAAAGAATAAGATTTTATGTGATCTATACAACGATAGCCATTTTGATGTATGTTGAAAAAAGAGTTCCAATAACATGTTCACGATCATATATTCATGAGTCACGCTACTATTTTACAGTTACTAAACTATATGATTATCATTCAATTCTACCGTCATATACGAATTACTCATGTACTACCATAGTTTACCAAACAAGTTTGTTATTCTACACAATTACTAAACTATTTTTTTTTAATAAACGAGCCTAACGAGTTGAGCTAGATCTAGCTCATATTCAGCTCATTAATAAAGGAGCAAGCTAACGAGCCAGCTCATTAAGTGACGAGCCGAGCATCAAACGAGTTTTTCTCGAACAAAACATCGAGCTGTTCGCAAGCGACTTGACTCATTTGCAGCTCTATTTAGAAGGTAAAGAATTTCCACGCGTTCTTCCATAATCCAGTGGTGAGAGAGAAGCGGTGTCTGCTCGTCCGTGCATGGTGAGAAAAGGGCGCCCCATAAGTTTGACTTTTCTAGGTGGAGAAAGCTTCCACGAAAGGAAGCATATAGCTTTTCTGCAGACTTCAATTGATGCAAGTCGTAAAATTCGGTCTGGATTATGGATCACATAACATATTCAAGTAACTTTTATTTAAAAAAAAAAAAACATATTCAAGCAGTGGCGGACACAGAAATTTTATATAGTGGTGTCCTCTTTTAAAAAATAAATTAAATACAAATAATTCTAAAATAATTAATAAAAAATAATATTTAAATAAGAAATACTTTACTCATACAGTTTGAAAAAATTCACAATGTGTTTTCATATTAAAAAATGATTGTAGAACACACTTGGGGTCTACACTATTCAAAAAAAATTGTCTCTGTATATCATATTAGACAATCATTCATGAACTGATCACATATTCAATTTCTAAACTTGTTCTTGATGTAATCCAAACCTGAAAAGACTCTTTCAATACTTGTTGTACAACCATAAATCAATACAAATTAAATTAAGGGTAGTTTGAAATTTGTTTAATTGTTAGATTTTGAAAATAATTAGAGATAGAGAATGACATTATACTATTACACGGTGTTTAAAATCGAATAACATATGAGTTGTAGCCTAATGAAAATTATGTTTATTAATAATAAAAGTGTCCTAGGTTTGAATTACCCAAACTACTACTTATATTCTCATACTCAAACTAAAAGATGAGAGTAGGATAATCACTTTTTTAACTTTAGGGGTGTGCTCGACTATCAATTATAATCTTTTTGTCAATACATAAATTACTACCGGGGTTGAATAATCGTTTTCCCAAAATTTAGGGGTGTCCCCGTGGGTCCGCCCCTGTATTCAAGTAACTTATATAAATTTGAGAGATGGTGGGTCCATTGATTTGAGAGATTAGTGTAAAAATAGTTATGTAAATTTGTTGCATATATTAATAATTTATTTATTTTACTCAAACTAAAGCTATTTTGTGAAATGATAATTATGTTCAGCTATTAAACTTCAAATACACAATAATATTATTTAGCATTTTTTTCACTTAGGCATCGTATTTTTGTGAGATATAATGATGTTTATCTGTATTAAGCGATTATAATTTCTAGTCTTGTTCCTCTTTTTTACAAGCTCTTCTTCTTTGAACTTGCTACCCAGCTTTTATAGGTTGTGAAATAATGATGTTTTTATTACAGTAAACTATGTGGAGGACACTCGCTGAAATGGAATGAGTATAAATAAACAATTATTTTGTACGACGAATTGAGATGAAATAGTTCGAACGAAAATAATATTTTACAAATTATCTCATAATATGAGATCACTTAGATCGTGCTCATGAAGGAGGCAGGATCTGGAGGGATAGGGACATGAACGGAGCCTTCCAACATATGAATGACTTTAATCATCCCAGGCCTCAACGACGGATCATCCTGAATGCACCACATCGCAACCTTCACAAATCTCTCGACTTTTCCTATATTAGCCATTGCCTCGTCGTCATCCTCCACCAACCTAGCCAGTTTCCCTTCCTTGTAGCATTCATATGCCCAATCGGCAAGAACCACCTCATCCTCGCTTTCCGCCTCCATTTCCAACTTGCTCCTGCAACAAACCAACTCCAAGAGCAGAATGCCAAAACTATGCACATCGACTTTCGCAGTGACGGGCACGTTCCTGAACCACTCTGGAGCTACGTACCCTTTCGTGCCCCTGATTCCGGTCATTGTTCGCGTCTGGTCCACCTTCAAAAGCTTGGCCAATCCGAAATCCGCGATCTTGGCGGTCATCGACTCGTCCAGCAAGACGTTTTGTGGCTTGATGTCGCAGTGGATGATCTGGGTGCTGCACTCTTCATGCAAGTACACTATCCCTCTGGCCACCGCAGAAGCTATCCCCGTTCTTGTGTACCAACCGGGCCTCGAAGAATCACGACCTCCTCCTCCTCCGAACAACAACTTGTCCAACGACCCATTGCTCATGAACTCGTAAACCAGCACCCGGTGCAACCCTTCGTTGCAAAAGCCCACGAGCTTTACCAAGTTCTTATGGTTAGTTCCGCCGATCACTTTCACCTCGGTTTCGAACTCCCGATCCTGAGTTTGGCTCACCGCGTTGTCCAGCCTTTTCACCGCGACGAGCCGTTGGTTCGGTAGAACCCCTCGGTAAACCGTTCCAGAGGCGCCACTTCCCAGCACTTCGTCAAACCCTCCCGTGGCCTGTTCTAGCTGACGGTACGAGAAATTTTGAAGGTTCCTAGATAACCAATCATTCTCCCCATCTTTGCCGCCTCTATCTTGATCCTTTTTCTTCTTTAGTCTGGAAAAAAGAATGAAGGTTGTGGCTGACAAGAGGATAACAAAGGCTGAAGTGGCCAAAAGCACCGACCCAACAATGAACAAAGCTTGCCCGCCATTCTCCTTCTCCTCATTCTCAACCGGAACTGAAGACACCGGCGGTGGGAAGGTCGTGGTGGTGGTGGTGGTGGAGTTAGATCTCCTCACTTTGATCAACGATCTCCCGGACATGGCGTCTTCCACTCTTCCGTTAGACAGAGGACTTCTCTTCATCAAGCACAAACCTCCGTTGTAGACAACCAAAGTACACCGACAATCCTTCAGACAGGATTGCTGACACAAATCCTCCGTATCAATCTCGAAAGCCTCGTAGTTCGACTGCGGCCAGTTCACCTTGGGCATCGCCGCGAGATCGAACGCGTCGATTTCCTCCGGGAGACGACGACAGTCCTGCGGAGCGAAGTCAGGAACGCAACCTTTGGTCTCGTCGGACGGGTCCTGGAAAATGTACCTCGGGGGACACTTGCAAACGCGGTACTGACCGTCCTCCATTTCACAGTAACTGTTGTAGCCGCAAGCTCCACTCCCCAAGGTTCCTCTCACGGCCGTGCAAATGTTTTTCGGCTCGAAATCGAGGCTGACCCACTTCGTCGGCCACACGCCGTCCTCCTCCGACGACGTGGAACCATTGTTGCGACTAGTAGGGTTGTTGTTGCTAGCGTTCCTCTTCGGGTGCTCGTAGTACCTCAAAACCCCGTCGTAATCGAGGGTCACCCTGTGGTAAAAATCCTGGCTGGATCCTCCGTTGCTGAACACGTTGTCGAGCACTGTCCCGTTGATGGAAGCCACGAACAGGAACCCGGACTGGTTGAACACCAGTCTGTAGCCCGACGGTATGTTGGAATGATTGCTCCAGTAAGCATACTCACTCGGCGTCCCGGGATGTTCGTCCCTCTGGTACATCACCAGATTCCCGTCGAGTTGCATGATGAACTTGAATCGACCCTCCGAGTGATTCGATCTCGAGTGGCTGGCTATCAGTCGGGAATCTCGCTCCATGATCTGGGTTGGCAAGAGAGTATCCGTCGGATCCTGGAAGCTCTCCCATAGACTAGACCCGTCGCTAGATGCTAGTACGAAATTGCCTGTACGCGCGCGTAAGAGAGTGTTATAACTTATAACTGTTAGTGATTGGTAATAAGATTCATTATAGAACCTCTCCTAACAATTCGAGTTATTGAGATCAACTGGTTCTTGACATGGTATCAGATCTGGTTTGGCCAGTGGTCGTGTGTTCGAATCTCCACGACCCGCAATATTAACAGTTGATTAAAAACAAAGATATGGTGAGTATGTGCAAACTTCAAGCCCGTGTATTGACTTTTGTTTGAGGGGGCGTGTAAGAGAGTGGCATAAGATCCAGCATAACCGTCTCTCAACAACTCGAGTTATTGGGATTAACTGGTTCTTGACAATAACATCAATCAGTAATAACCTTTCTTTCTGCAACTCGCGCGAGTTATTGAGACCAGTTTGGTTTACGATTATTATTACCTGTGTCGAGCATGGCTGCGTGGGAAGCTACGGGACCGTTGGTGTTGGCGGCCCAGATTTGGTTGCCTGATGGGTCGGTGAAGACGAGGCGGCCTTGGGTCGTGAGCTCGACCCTCGACCCGATGGGAGCCAGGTTGTTGCGGTTGGCGGACCAGACGACGGTTCTCTCGGGAATTTTGTCGAACACTATGGCTAGCAGGTAGCCGTCGGTGGTGATCCGTTGGAACCCGAACGCGAATTCGCCGGACGGGGATAGCCAGAGGGAGTTTGATTCGGTGGTGAGAGAT
This sequence comes from Linum trigynum, assembly GCA_964030455.1. Taxonomy (NCBI): domain Eukaryota; kingdom Viridiplantae; phylum Streptophyta; class Magnoliopsida; order Malpighiales; family Linaceae; genus Linum; species Linum trigynum. The sequence continues at coordinate 40,066,851 of OZ034821.1, read as the reverse complement.
GAACCCAGTGATACGTTGCGGTTGCTCTGTGAGGTGACGGTGAAGGGCAGGAGGAGGAGAAGAAGAAGCGAGAGTGAGAAGAAGCAGAGTCTGGAGTGTTGGAAGGGCGCCATGAATGGAAGTTTTGGAGAGAAAGCTTGATAGGGATTATGTGTGTTGGTGGGAATTGTTTGCTGAGTGTCTCCTCCTGCGGTGATGTACTTATAAGTGACAACCTAGCAGCTAGAAGACGAAATTAGAAATTCCATAAGTAGTCAACTTCCATTGAGAGAAAAATCAACGCGTCCTCATTATTTACTTGGTTTTTTTAGATTATAATCAAGGGATTCCCTACGATGTCTGCAAGTTGCTATAGTTATCGTGACTTGAGTGTTTGACATGCTATAACATGTTTTGCAAGAACTGTTACGTAATATAGCAGGCCATATTACGCAGTTTTTACGTAATTCATGTTTCTTTACGTAATAATTGCGGAACGGTGTTACGTATATCTTATGACGATATATGATATTGTTATGCAATGAATATTCACGCCGAGTTACGTAAGGTGTAAATTTATTATGTAAGTCTTATGTTGATATTGCAGGGGAAATGTTGGTTACACCGCAAGATTTCAGATTTATCTTCATTTGTTATGTAAATGGATTGTCACTAGCATTGCAAAGGAAAGAGCAAGACATTGTAAATGCTATGAGATTTATTCGTGCGGGAAATGCTAGATTAAAAGAGATATGAGAGATCGATGATGCGAGTCTCTACTTGAGGATGGCATCTCGTCTTGCAGTAAGGAACATGTTCACATTCTTAATATGGACGGTGAGTATGTTCTTCCAGGCCGGTCATCAAGACGCAATGCTCTACAGATAACAAACTTGTATCACTATCGGGTTGAATTGTTTTGCATGGTTCTTGATATGCATGTTGCAAGAGTTGAACAATCGCTTTAATGAGGTGAATACCGGATTGTTGGCTGGCATTATTTGTTTTAGCCGGAGAATGAGTTTGATTAGTTTGACAATAAGAAGATGGTAAACATTACTCAATTTTAACTGGACTATGAGAATTATTATTAGTGTGATATGATGAGTTATTTTGCGGATTAAAAGGAATTGATGAATTAACTCAGTTCATCTATCATTTCCATGAGTCCACTTGCTACTTAAACTTGTATTGACTTTGCTTGTTGCAACTGCAAGTGTTGAAAGAGTTTTTTCAAATTTGGGTTACATAAAAAAACAAATTTTAGAATCGAAGAGGCGATCAGTTCTTGAATGATCGATTGCCTAGTAAGTAGGATATGTTGAAAGAGATTTGTTGAGCACTCTAGACATTGAACATATTTTATAATTTTTTTCATAATATGAAAATACGTCGTGGTACTTTATAATAACTTGTACTAATCGAATATTTTCTTTGATAAGAAAATTTGAATTTGATTTATAGAAGATAAAACCTCTAAATAAAATTTGTAAGTCCGGGTTGATGCTACCGTACATTTTGGATGACAATAAATTTAACGAAAAAGTTAACAAAGAAGTAAGAACTATCACTGTCTAACATTCAAGGTATATGCATGGTCTTGTTAATTGCTCCAACAGATTTAACGAAAAAGTTAAGTAAGAAGTAAGAACTATCGCTGTCCAACACTCTAGAAGATTGGACTATTCCAAGCGACCTCAACAATATGGTATGGTAGATGACAAACTGTTTACTTGGAGCCGTGAAGACCGGCTTACGTTGACTATGGTGCTTTTCAGACACTTTCTTTCTTCGGAAATTAAGAATGACTCGGAAGTATTGGGTTCTACTTTCTTTAGGTTCTTTCGTTGCAGTTTCAACATCGTAAAAGCAAACGCGGCCACAAATTTGACATTTTTTCTTTGGCCAAGTCTTCTCTATCATGGAATATTCAGGCTACGCGAGAGATCAAACACACATGTACCAACGGTTCAGGGAGCATGGCGACGTGAACTAAAGTAGGAATGACAATGAGTCCGGATCCGAATCGGGTGCCTCAATACGTTCCATGATAGATTGGGTCCATATTATATATTGTTATCTAAGACACGGATCGTAACAGGTTGACCCAAGAGACCAAACCTACCTACATTGCCAGAGACTCATGGAGCATGCCTCCATGGCAAGAAGATGCCTCGAAGATCTCGATGTTTGCCACATTGGACCTGCACTCGTGGAGAAAGGTCGATAGTCGTACAACCAGGCCGAAACCCGAGCTTCAAGTGTCAAGAACCAGTTGATCCCAATAACTCGAGTTGTTAGGAGATGTTTAATCGTGGATCATATACCACAACATTAACACACACCCTCAAACGAAAGCCACTCACAAGGGCTTGAAGTTTGCACATGTTTGAAGACAAGAATACCATGTGCTTAACAAATGGGGGTCACCGGGAATCGAACACAAGACCTCTCGGTCACAGAAGGCTCTGATACCATGTCAAGAACCAGTTGATCCCAATAACTCGAGTTGTTGGGAGAAGGTTCTGCTGGATCTTATACCAGACTCTAACATGCCCCCTCAAACGAAAGCCAACCCATGGGCTTGAAGTTTTGCACAGGCCCATCATACCATGTGCTTGAAAGACAACGGTTAATATTGGGGGTCGTGGAGATTCGAACACATGACCTTTTGGTTCGAGGCTCTGATACCATGCCAAGAACCAGTTGCTCCCAATAACTCGAGTTGTTGGGAGAGGTTCAATCGTGGATCATATACCACAACATTCACATCAAGTCAGGTGCAAACCTACAAGAAATTGTCTGAGCTTGTCATCTGATTATGTCTATTGGAGCGCGCTGCGCGCAAACTCGATCTTCGCAAGTCAAAATTTTATCTCTTGATTAATAATCATTTAAAGGGCTCGATCTCGATATATACTCTTTATACCCATCCACATTACCAAAAAAACTATGTACGTGTATAAACTTCTATTTTGATAATAGATCACTCATGTTATCAAGATAACCAACCAGATATTCGCGTACATGAGTACATCCTTTGCTTTGTTTCTTCTTTTCCGTATCATTAAAAAGAATTACGTTTTTGTTGGATGTATCAATAAGAAAGATTAGGTTGATGGGTTGTGGTTTGATTTTTTTTTTTTAAATGGGCACACCTTTGAACAGTATAATTATTTGGTCGTATTAATACCCAATCCTGGGTTCCCTGACGGGACACGTAAGTACGTAACTAGTATTTACGTTCGTGCATGATACCATGCATTCATGCCCAATCATGAGCCATCATTACTCAAGAGCCCAATCCGAAAGGACCCAAGCAGCTCACCCATTTTCTAAGGGCCTCATTCTCACAGGTCCAATAGTCTCGAAACCGGCCCGGTCTCTGTCGTAGGCCCAAGAAAAAGTAGTCAGGACTCATGAACGGATTTCCATTCCAAATGACAAGTGAAAAAAAGCAGAGTCTTATATAAAAAAAAAAGTAATCAATCAATAGAAGATTACAAAACGTTGAAAAGTAAATAATGGTAATCAATCTAGCGTTGATTTACTAATGTAAGGTTTAGGAAACCCTATCGTATGTTCGTATTGGCTGGTTGGAATGAAAATATTGGATACCAGACACAGAACTGTAAACGGTTTTAGCGATATGAAACAGTTCAATCACGGTTAAGTCATTGATTTAGTACAAAATACCTTGTCATTCACCTTTCCGATATAACCTCCGATATCGATACAGTTTCCTAAATCTTGGGGGAAACCACATAAAGGTTAGGGATAAAAAAAAAGAGTTGTAGTTTGGGATTTACAAAAAAAGATTGAGAACGTAATTGAAACAAAAAAAATACAATAACCTATTATTTGTTGAATACCACCCCTCTCTTCCTACTATTTGTCAATTAACAAGTTTGTGATATTTTCAAAATAACAAATATTATACTTTTTCCAATCAAATGTACTATTTGGAACTAAATATGAAATTTGATTCTAGATACCACATCCAAATGACTATATAACCATTACATTCATAATTTCAACGAGTTCACACAAATTTAGACAAGAAAACATCATGATGATATGCAATGACTACTTTATCGTTTATATTCCAAATTCTAATAATTAACTAGTTGGACAAATATCAGACTTCAGTGACCAATTTACCTAAGATTTCAAAGTCGTCCACTCACCACCATTTACTTTGAATAATTCTCTTCGAGACGATCGAGGAAGAAAGGACGTATCATAAACGTCGTCACGCCTAGCCAAAGCTGGTTTCCATTTATTCGTTCCCACATGCACGTAACAATACCACCAACCTTCACCGCAACGAAAAAACTTCGCATCAATGGCGCCCGTCCAATTCCAATCCAAACTTTACTTCTCACTATCACTTCTCCTCTTCCTGCCGTCCACCATCACCTCACAGAGCAACCGCAACGTACCGCTGGGTTCATCTCTCACCACCGAATCAAACTCTAGCTGGCTGTCCCCGTCCGGCGAATTCGCGTTCGGGTTCCAACAGATCACCCCCGACGGCGGCTACTTGCTCGCCATAGTGTTCGACGAAATTCCCGAGAGAACCGTCGCCTGGTCCGCCAACCGCAACAACTTGGTCCCCCGCGGGTCCAAGCTCGAGCTCACTACCTCCGGCCACTTGGTCCTCACCGACCCATCTGGCCGCCATGTCTGGTCTCCCAACTCCGATCCGGCTTCCCACGCAGCCATGCTGGACACGGGCAACTTCGTGCTGCTGGCGGCCAACGATTCCTCGACTCTGTGGGAGAGCTTCCAGGAACCGGCTGATACTCTGCTGCCCACCCAAACCCTGGAGCAAGGTTCCCAGCTCATAGCCAAATACTCGAAATCAAATCACTCCCAGGGTAGATTCAAGTTCATCCTACGACGCGACAGGAATCTATTTCTTCACGTCACGCATTATCCTGAAATGCGCGCCGGCATTTCATACTGGCCACCTACTACTGCTGTCGGTGGCCAGTACTACACCGGGGACAGAGTGGTGTTCAACCAGTCTCTGTCCCTGGACCTGATCTTGAACAACGGGACAGTGGTTTTCCCAGTGTTCAACAGCAACGGAGGGTCGTCTAGCCGAGATTTTTACCACAGGGTGACCCTCGATTACGACGGCGTTTTGAGGTACTACGAGTACCCAAAGAGTAACGGCCAAAGTTCTAATAAAGTTTGGAGCAGCGTATATTTCAAACCGCCGAATATTTGCACCGCGGTCACTGGAGACATGGGAAGTGGAGCTTGCGGTTACAACAGTTACTGCGAATTGGTGAACGATCAATATCCCAAATGCAGTTGCCCTCCGGGTTACATTCTCAAAGACTCATCTGATGAGAGCAAAGGGTGTATTCCCGATTTCGCCCCGCAGGACTGCCGTCTTCAGGAGGGAAATAGCGATGCATTTGAACTCGTGGACATGCCCGCAGTGGATTGGCCACTCTACGACTACGAATCTTTCGAGTTCTACACGGAGGATATGTGTCGTCAGTCTTGTTTGAGTGATTGTCAGTGTGCTCTGGTCGTCTACGGAAAGTTTTGCTGGAAGAAGAAAAGTCCTTTGTCCAATGGAAGAGTGGGAGACGACAAGACCGAGAAATCGTTAGTCAAAGTGAGGAGATCTAATTCCACCACCTCCTCGCCTCATGTCGAGAAGAAAAGGAAAGGTTTGGTCGTCATTATAATTATCGGGTCGGTGCTTTTGGCCAGTTCAGCCTTCGTCATCCTCCTATCGGCCATGTTTCTTTCCATGAAGAAGAAGAAAAAGAATCAAGACAGCGCCGCCAGCAGAGCTTTTCTTGACAGGCAGAATGATTTGTTGTCTAGAAACCTTCGGAGCTTTGCATACTGTGAGCTAGAACTCGCAACGGAAAGGTTCAAGGAAGTGCTGGGAAGTGGTGCGTCTGGGATTGTGTACAGAGGGGTTCTTCCGAACAATAATCAACGACGGCTCGTTGCGGTGAAAAGGTTGGATAACACGGTGAGCGAGATCAAGGACCAGGAGTTTGAAACAGAGGTGAGAGTAATCGGCGGAACTAACCATAAGAACCTGGTGAAGCTCGTGGGATTCTGCAACGAAGGGTTGCACCGAGTTCTGGTCTACGAGTTCATGAGCAATGGGTCGTTGGCGGGTTTGTTGTTTGGAGAAGAAGGTCAGTCGAGGCCCAATTGGTACACAAGAATGGAGATCGCCTGTGCGGTCGCCAGAGGACTGGTTTACCTACACGAAGAATGCAGCACCCAGATCATCCACTGTGACATCAAGCCACAAAACGTCCTGCTGGATGAGTCAATGATGGCAAAGATCTCCGATTTCGGGATCGCCAAACTCTTGAAGGCAAATCAGACGCGGACCATGACTAAGATCAGGGGGACCAGAGGGTACGTGGCTCCGGAATGGTTCAGAAACATGTCCATCACGACTAAGGTTGATGTGTACAGCTTTGGCGTCCTACTTTTGGAGTTGGTTTGCTGCAGAAGTAAGTTGGAGACGGAAGCGGCAAATGAAGTGGAGGTGTTTCTCGCTAATTGGGCGTACGAATGCTACAGCGACGGGCAACTGAGAAAGTTGGTGGAGAATGACGACGAGGCTATGAATGATGTGGAGAACGTTGAGAGGTTTGTGAAGATCGCGTTATGGTGCATTCAGGACGATCCATGCTTGAGGCCTGCAATGAAGAAAGTTGTTCATATGTTGGAAGGATCGGTTCATGTCCCTACTCCTCTAGATCCTGAATCATTCATCAGCAATATCTGAATATAATAATATAATAGTTTTACAGGGGGAAGCTCATATGATTCATTGGTTAAGTAGTGAGGGTTCTTCAAAGAGGTCAATGGCTCAAATTCCAATCCAACCGCCGGAATAAATAAAAAATATAATAGTTTCACATTGCTTGTTAAAATTGTCCACAAAATCATTTATTTCTGTAACTTTATTAAAGAGGTCAATGTTTTAATTCCCATCAATGGTCCTTACAAAAGAATATAATAGTTTCACATCGCTTGCTAGAATTATCAACAAAATCTTATTACTGTAACTTCATATTATGTGTTTATATCATCCAAATTGGGTGATCACTTTTATCCTCATCTAGGCAAGTCTCAATTATATGTAGGGGTGGGCAATGGGTTGGTCCAAACCTAACCATACCGGATCGAATCGATGTTTGGATCGGACCACACCGAATCGAATATAATATGGTCCAATTCTTGATCCCGTGAATTTTATAAATACTAAAAAAAAATGAACCAAATTTACATTTGGACCGGATCAAAGCGGACTGAATGCACTATTGGTCTAAATTTGATCCGATTCGGTCCGGACCGGACTGATATCCACCCCTAATTATATGTTTCAACTTTGGAACTCAAATGTTTTTTTCATGAGCATAATATAATTGATTTTTTGTTAGACCAACTCCAATAAACCTGGCCGGAAGACATAACCCATGCATGCATTAAGGCTTATGACTGCATGAGGCCCAAAATATATAAGCCCTTTGCATTTATAATAATTAATACATTCCTAACGTTTTCTTAGGGCCCTTCAAAGCTTCTCATCAAGGTTGTCCACCCATGATTTGATCCGTCGGTTGACCCACTTTGATCCTGACCCAGCGAGAACAACGGCCAGCACACACTTTACTCTAGTACTTTTGCTGGCATTTTTATTTCTGGTGTTTATGAAGAAAGTTAAGGATAATGATGGTAGAAATTATACGCAACATGAAAAGTACTCAATGACAATAACGAAAATATACATTAATGTGAATTCGACAACGTCTAATTAAGTACTACACAGGGAGTCAGAGGAGTTTAATCTTTCAGGAGGGCAGTGAAGCTTATAGGAGTCCAGTATCTAGGGTTTCGGCCAAAACAAGCGGCAGCATGCAGCCTTGAGCCCTCACTCGTGAGCAAGTAGAGGTTCCAAAAGAAATACTCGTCCCGATTCCCGCACAGCGTCGAAGTCGGCCTGCACGGTGTGCTCCCGTTTCCACAGCATGCAGCTCTCACCTCCGTCAAACCTGCAAGAGATGAGATACATGTATAGTAATAAAACTCGTCGTTATAACGAAATGAGATACGGACAATGCAAGAAAGTAGAGAACATTGACTCACCACATCCTGGGAAACTGGGTGCATTCGCGGTGACATCAAGATAGAAGTTGGGAGAATTGCAGATGGAGTACCGGAAATCAGGATATGTAAGGCGCAGCACTCTCAGAGCCGAAGCAAGGAGGTTGTAGAAGCCGAGCGACAGCGAGTTGGCTCTGGCGTCGCACTCGCCGCCGCTGTTATCCGTCTCGTAATAAAAAGGACTGCATCCCACTAGCGGTGGCGCCACAATCCCGAACACTCGACCTCCAAGTGCATACAGAGTCTGCCAAACCAATCAATGACGAACCATTAATTAATTACTAAGTATCATTAAACCTCTGAATATACTAGAAACCAGAGAGCATACGTAATAGTGATTACACGAATATAATCAACGTATTGGGCTATGAGTAATTGCAGGAAGCGGGGGTCGGAGCTGGGAGGAGCATTGGTTCGTTGCTCGGCTATGTCAACGGTCCCGGTGGCCAGCAAGAAGAAGGATTGGGCCAGGAAATTGTCGGCGGCTACTCGGCCCAGTAAAGCTATCAGCCTGGGCCTGACTACCGTCCCGAACTGGTCGATCTGCTGCCCCACCGTCACACGTGCCTGCATGTGCGATGGGATTGGGAGTTCATGATTTCGAATCGAACGGGAAATCGATAATGTAAGAACACACAAATTTACATGGTTAGGTTAACTAACATGTAAGATATGTGTAGATACGCCCATAAATAAGAGAGACCAACTTTATTACACTTGAGTAGATAAATATTACACTGATCGACAAAATATAGATAGCGAAATCCTGCAACTTTTAGTCATATACGTGCGTACTTGGACAAGTGGACCGCTCTGTCCGGTGGAGTTGAAAATGCCAGAGAACGTGGAACCGAAGCTAACGCCCCGGCTCGTTATAACCCGATCGAACCTCTTGGACGAGTTCACGACGGCGAGGAACGGCGGGGGGCTTTCGTCGTAACCCAGCGCCATTGCTGTCCAGTTTTGATTATCAAGAGTAACGTAACTAAGTTTGATATAAATGTAAGCAGAAGAGTCGGAAAATACAGGTAACATATGGTAATAATCGCTCGATCAAATCATTACCCACAAAGTCGGCCACAACATAGCAGTTGCTTAACCTGCCGGTTGGCACAGGAGGGTCGCAATCGATCCCGTTGAACGGCCCGTTGCCCGGCGTAGAGGAATTCAAGATTCCGTTGGTGCCAACGTCGATTAAGCTAGACCCAATAGCGAAAATAGCCGGGGGACTGCGAGGAGTGCTACCGTTGTTACGATATGATAGACACTGAAGTGGCTTGAATATCAGAATCACGACGGTCGAGAAGAAATGAAGGAAGAAAGCCGACGACGGAACCACATGTTTGGTGGCCATTAATCCAGACGAGTGCTGCCCTGTGCATGGTTCTGATTCTGTTTAGGTATATGTATATGGCGCGCGCCGGTTGCTAGTTAATTAGTCTCCATCTTCATTCTTCAAGTTGAGAGGAGCAAACACGTTTCGGTTGATTACTTGGTGCATAATGACTCTGACGGCTGAACTGAAATGTATATTTCAACTGATGGTGGTGATGATCAAGTGGGAATAACGTACGTGAGGGTTTGGTTTGATGTTTCAAAGTGTTCATTGGCAATGGCGATTGCATAATTGCATTATTGTTAATAGGTTGGATCCAGTGATAAGATATAGGGTAGGTGTAGTGTTATTTTACCCAATAAATAATGACTGGAATATGAATATCATCTTTCCTGCCATGACGGGACGTATTGTTGGCAACATGCATGAAAATTTATGTCATAAGAGTACAGTAGTTGCCAAGATTCTCTAGGCGTTCCCAATAATGAATTGGTTTAGAGAATTTCAGATTCGAATATATTAAGTTGCATCTAATTACAAAAATAAACCTATTAAATTTGAAAAAGAATATTAATTCTTCAAGGTACGTAGCAATTGATTTTTGAAAATTTTGCTTCAGACTTTAGCTGATTACCACTAGATCGACTAGGGATAGCAATAAAGACTTTGTGGGTATTTAAATCTTACCCAATTCAATTACATTGGGTACTCGTTGATAGATTTGAAATTTGGTTCGAGTAAAATTTTGAATCGTTTAGATTGGGTTGAGTGCGGATTCCGTTAATCCAATCTATGTATTCGGCATATTTATACATGAAAATAATAAATCATAGTTAAGTTCAATGATGCATCCTTCAACATCTCACTTAACCCTTTAAACAAATTTGTGCCATTTATATACTAATAATTATAGAAATTAAATAGAGATTAGTGACTTCCCAACAAATCTCCCTTATCACTCTCTTAACTCGTTACTTGTTCCATAATTCATCGGATAGAAATTAAGAGATACTCCAAACTTATGATTACAAACCCTAATTTCCCCCCTCATTCCACAGTCCGAGGAGATATATTAATTGTACGCTCTTTGCATATCACCACTACACAGGGAGTCCGAGGAGTTTAATCTTCCACGAGGGCAGCGAAGCTGATCGGAGTCCAGTATCTGGGATTCCGGCCAAAACAGGCGGCGGCATGCAGCCTGGAGCCCTCATTCGTGAGCAAATATTGGTTCCAAAAGAAGTACTCGTCGCGATTCCCGCAGAGGGTCGAAGTTGGCGAACACGGTGTCCTCCCGTTTCCACAGCATGCAGCTCTCACCTCCGTCAAACCTGCAAGAGATCACAGTCGAAAGGCTGTACCCTAACGAGATTTCGGAATAGTAGCTTGTATTATCATGAAATCACAAAAATGAGGAAGAAATACTAATAGACAATTATAAAAATAATTATTCCGAATCTATCTCTAACATTTTTACCACATGATGTGAAACTTGAAGCATTCGCGATGACATCAAGATAGAAGGCGGGAGAATTGCAGATGGAATACTGGAAATCGGGGTATGAAAGGCGTAACAGTCTCAACGCCGCCTCAAGGCGGTAGTAGACACCCAGCGACAGCGAATTGGCTCTGGCGTCGCATTCGCTGCTGTTCGAATTGTAATAAAATGGACTGCATCCGATCGGTGGTGGCGCCACGATCCCGAACACTCGACCTCCAAGTGCATACAGAGTCTGCCAACCAATGACCAATCATTAAACCACGAACCCTATATAAGGAAAAACACAAACAGATGTATATGGCGAACAAGGAATTGGTCCTAGACATGATAATGGATCGATTAATTGAATACATAATTTGACCGAATTATATTGCCATGATCCATATTAGTATTCGTTCGGATCCAGATGGACACATATGCACTATTAATGATTTTGGGTTTGAGTTAGGTTTGAATTAGAATCCTATTGGGTCAATTCATGTAGAATTCATGTATTTGAAGAATTCGTGTATATTGTAAGGTTGAGTTGTGAGAACTTGTGTAATAATAGAATGCATTGTTTGGTTTGCATGAGTTCATGGTAGAGAACCCACATAATTTGGCATGAAAAATCTCAAATATTTTGGGTAAACCCAAAGCATTTGAGATATCATGATCACGTGAATTCTAGAATTACATGGTGCACCAATATCATGATATCTATCCAAAAATAAAACAAGAAAAACAGTGGAATCTCAGATATTATGTAATTTTGAAATTCGTGGGTAGATTACATGCTTACCAAACGACCCCGTAGATGTTTCCATCTTTCTATTTGTTTCATAAATAAAATAATAAGACAAAAATTACATTATAACCGGGTACCCGACCGTTTTCTTTTGTACTTACAAAATTATGGGTCCAATTTAGACCCAAACTAAGAAATTGGATATAGGTGTGACTCAAAAATAAAATTACTTAAACTTGATTTTACTTGGGTTGCACAACACTCAAATATTGACTCCTTTTTTTACATCCCTATTTAGTCTAACGATAAAAACGTTAGTCCTCAATATCAAGTCCAAATCCTAACATTTAAAAACTGAACTCATATCACTCTTAATGCATGCCCGTTAAATATACTAAACGGCGTTAACTGACCTGAATATAGTCGACGAATTGGGCTGTGAACAATCGTAGGAAGCTGGGGTCGGAGTTGGGAGGGGCATTCACTCGCTGCTCGTCTATGTCAATGCCTCCGGCGGCCACCAAAATGAAGGACTGGGCCAGGAAATTGTCGGCAGCTGGTCGGCCCAGTAAAGTTATCAGCCTGGGCCGGACTCGCTCCCGCAACTGATCGATCTGCTGCCCGAACGTCACATGCGCCTGCGATGGGGTATTTCTCACTAATTAATCACGATTTAATTAATCAAGTTAATTACGTTTATTCTACCAAAAAAAAAGTTAATTATGTTTACGTACGTACTTCGCCGCTCTGTCCCGTCGAGTTGAAAATGCCAGACGACGCGGAACCGAAGCTGACGCCCTGGCTTGTTATGGCCCGGTCGAACCTCTCGGGCGAGTTCGCGACGGAGAGAAACGGCGACGGGCTTTCGTCGAAGCCCAGCTCCTTTGCTGTACAGTTTGATCAAGAACACATGGTTAAAAAGCGCTTCACTCATGCTAAGGCGCTAGATAATATCAAAACGTCTCGTATAGTGATTTTACAGTATGGTAGACTTGAAAAAAACACATCGACTAGATAAGGCGCAAGTCCTTTAGGCAAAAGTAAAGGAAGCTAGATAGTCAATATCAAAAGAGAAAATCAACATCATCTATATCAATCTTTTCAATCGTCCCCTCCCGAAACAAGAAAGTGAAACTTTTTTTCCTTTCCGTAAAGATCAAGAGATTGGATCTAGCCGTAATAAGAATGTTTGGTCGATAAATAACTCACTTCTTATACTTCGACCCCTTCAGGCGCTACAAAAAAAAAGTCCCTCAATTACCATGCAATGAGATCTATCTTGTGTCTATAACTCAAGAACTTTATGAGTTATTGAGCTATGATTTTATAAACATGTGAGTTGTTTTTCTTGTTGTCAAGTATTAAACAAGTTATTAAATATTTCAATTCTTAGACAACTAGCTATTAAACAAGGTCCTCCCTTACGCGTAGCGCCTTCCTGAACCTTAGGAGAGTGCAAAATACAGAGAATTCATGATAAGTACAACAATCATTACCCACAAAGTCAGCCACAACCAAGCAATTGCTTAACCTGCCGGTAGGCAGAGGAGGGTCGCAATCGATCCCATTGAACGGCCGGTTGCCCTGTGAAGAGGAATTCAAGATCTTGTTGGTGCCGACGTCAGTTTGGCCGCCGCCAATAGCGAACATAGCCGGGGGACTGCGGCGAGTAGTACCGTTATGATCACGATATGATAGGCATTGAAGAGGCTTGAATATCAGAATCACGGTCGAGAAGAAATGAAGGAATAACGCCTGCGACGAAACCACATCTTTGGTGCCCATTAATCCCGACGAAGAGTGTGAATCATAGTGCACGGCTGATTCTACTTTATACATGCATGGCGCCCGCCGGTAGGTTAATTAGTTTCCATCGTCAAGGTGAGAGAAGCAAACACGTTTGTGATGGGGTCATGTGGTAATAACGTGAGGTTTTGGTTTTGACGTTAAAAGTACTCATTAGCAATCGCGAATGCATTATTTTCATTGTTATTATTTGGATAGGTACTGATGTATAATGATGATATCTGGGTAGTGGTTACACCGATAAATTAACGGACGGATAACCATCATAGCGTTAATATAAGGAAGTGGTTACGAGCTATATGCATTGGTCTCTCCTCCAGCAACTTGAGTTATTGGGACCAGTTGTTTATAACATGGTATCAAGTTGGTTGTAGAGCATGCTGATCACTTCCAAGGTCGACATCCACATTCCTATTCGTCCAGATCCTGAATTCTATCTAGGCGCCATTTGAATCGACTGGAGCATGTAGTCTCCGAAACTTCATTGAATGTTTAGCGTAATCTGTACTCATTTTAAATCTTAGTATAAGTTTTTTTTTCTTTACCGATAACGATATTGGTTTAATGTTTGAAACCGACGTTTCGTTATTAGTGATGAAATCATCTATAGATAAACCTCTTCTTGGAACTGTGAATAAAGTGTTGAGAATTGAGATACGTTGAAAGTTGAAACAACATCTTTGCGTAACTTGTGTATTGCTGGTATTCTTCCTCGCCTTCTTGTAACCAGTTTGGTATTCTTCCTCCTTTTTCTTTTTGTATATAATAAAATCCATCCCCTTATAAATAAATAAATAACTCTTCCTCTTTTGCTATTGGTGCATTAGATTCCAGAAAGATTGGAGGCCAAGCAAATGAAGGTATTAATATCAAAAAGAACCATTATAAAAAAAAATTAATATAAAAAAGAAAGAAATAGCTGCTGGCCGGAGCACTAATCTGGCTCCACTAACAGAGATTAATTAAGATTTCATGAGAAGACAAACGTGAGGAATCTTATACTTAACCATCACGCAATGAAGAACTGACTGGTGTGGAAGCCTGGAAGGTGGGTTCTCATCTTCCTTCCACAGGTATTCTGTCACATGGAGATATCAATGAATTTCCTATTAGTTGCTCAGTGGATTAGAGTATATGTATGAGGGATGATATTTGGAACACATGCCTCTTAAAAATGCATGGAATGATATGTTTTTTTTTTTTTAATATTTTCGTATGGCCTGAATTTTGACCAAAATAAACATCCTGGTCAATCTTTTCGATCTATAACATCCTGACCCAAACTATACATCAAAATAAACAATTTGGCCAGATCCGACTTTTGACCGTTAATTTGGAAGGTCAAACGAGTTGATCGTTAGTCAACGCGCCATGTCATTGCCAACTCAACAAGTTTCAATTAAATTTTTTTTAATTTACACCTATTTTCATTTTCTTTCCTTTTTTTATTGTTAAAAATTAAAAAAGGAAAATTAAAAAAGGTGTAAATTACAAAAAAAAATTGAAATTTGCTGAGTTGGTAGTGACATGGCGCGTTGACTGTTAGTCAACGCGTTTGACCATCCAAGTTAACGCTCAAAAGTCGAATCTGGCCAAATTATTTATTTTGATGTATAGTTCAGGTCAGGATGTTATAGATCGAATAGATTGACCAGGATGTTTATTTTGGGCCATAAAAAATATTAACTTTTTTTTAATCATGCAAAATTTCAAATAGCACAGGAACAATAAGTGTATGTATTGTGTTTTTACATGAGAAATGGGTGATATATTCTGAACATTACATGAATTTGTTAAACACGATTTCGACAAAGTTTGTCGGATGTTTGATCCGACAAAATTTGAGAAAATATGGTTTTGTGTGAAGCAAAAGAGGAAAGCACCCTGGTTCACCATTTCGATAGTACAACGAGCTTCTAACCAATGATTATTCGTCCAAATTTATCGATACTAAACTCGTATAATGAGAATAAATAGTTTTTTTTTGTCATATATTACCTTGCGGGTAAGTCAAATAAGAGCAATGAGTGCTTCAAGAACTACGACAATCTCGCATACTTAATAAATAGGTGAAGGCATGGACAAATTAAAATATGTAAAACTAGAACAACGCAAAGATTATCGTGTCACCAAATCAGCAATCCAACTCGTAGCTCGAAATGTAAACGCAAAGCGAGCTAGAGAGATCACTCAAATGAGTAAGGTAACATGTTCGCATAAAATAGTCCCACCAGAAACATCATGAGTAGAACCCCCGTCCTCAACTTATGCCACACTGTGAGATTCGCAAAATGCCGGCCCTGAGCCATCGTCGCCGGCGATAACCACAGTCCGGCCAGTGGGGTCCCTTCCGTCAACAACAATGCGAAGCTAAGGTTTTTAAATTCCATAATTATAAGAACCGCGTAGCTAATCAACTTTTTCAAACATGTCCTTAAGCAATTTGGGAAGCTTTGACGCTTTTTCATGTGGCCGAACGCCATCTTTATAGGGCTCCAAATACTATATTCCTGAAGATGGACAACGAGAATCACACGTTGTTGATTCTCCAAACTCCACCCGCTCTCCATATAAATGGTGATCAGATCAGTAAACCCAATCAGGATCTTCATCATCACCACAATCCCCACCAAAATCCAATTCACCAGAGAAACAGAAAAACACCAGTAACAAAAATGCCCTCTGTGTCAATGGGAGGCCTCCAGTTACCAACCATGTCGTCCCTGCTCTCCCTCTACGCCTCCCTCTCCGCCGTCATCATGATCGTCCGCACGATCCTCAACGACATGATCCCCGAATCGATTCGTGACTTCATCTCCCGGAAGGCCTCCGACTTCTTCTCTTCCTATTTCTCCAGAGACTTCACATTTCTGATAGAGGACCACTGGGAGGCCGTCGAGAACGAGACCTTCCGCGCTGTCCAAGCTTACCTCCCGACCAAGGTCGGGCCCGACACGAGCTGCCTCCTCCTCGGCCACAACGACAACAACAACCTCCTCGCGGTGGCTCAGCCGGGAGTCTCCGTCTACACCAGAATCGTCGACCACTTCCAAGGTATGAAGCTGGAGTGGACGCTGAACGAGAAGGAGGAGAAGTACAACTCGACTTACTACATTCCGAAAAACCAATGGTTCCAGCTCCGGTGCAAGAGGAGCGATAAAGAGAGAGTGATGGACAGCTATATCCCTCACATTTGCAGGACCGCGGAGAAGATCTTCTACGATCGGGAGATTCTCAGCATCTACACCTACAATCAGGAGGAGTCCAATTGGGAATCCACCGTTTTCAAGCACCCGGCAACATTCGAGACTCTGGCTATGGAGCCAGAGCAGAAACAGGGGATTATTGATGATCTCGATCTCTTTGTCCGGCGGAAGGAATACTTCCGGACCGTGGGGAGAGCGTGGAAGAGGGGTTACCTCCTTTGGGGGCCGCCGGGGACTGGGAAATCAACCCTTGTGGCTGCCATCGCAAATCACCTCAGGTTCCACGTCTACGATCTTCAGCTTCAGGGTGTTCGCAGTGACTTCGAGCTTCGTAGAGTCCTCACTTCCACTACAAATCGCTCCATTCTCCTGATTGAGGATGTGGATTGCAGCTCCAACTCCACGGAGCCTCGTTCTAGCGATGAAATTACGAATGATGATGAGAATGGCCCTGATGTCAAGAAGCGCTCTGCTTCTGATAAAGGGGTAAATAAAACAGAGCAGCTCTGTTTCTTGATTACTCTGTTTTTGTTGCTTTTCTCTGTTTCTTGATTACTCTGTTTTTCTTGCTTTTCTCTGTTTCTTGCTTTCCTTTGTTTCTTGATTACCCTGTTTCTTGCTTGACTCTCGATTCTGGCAGGTGACACTATCTGGGTTGCTGAATTTCATCGACGGGTTGTGGTCGAGCTGCGGGGATGAGAGGATAATCATCTTCACGACGAACCACAAGGAGAAGTTGGATCCGGCACTGCTCCGGCCGGGAAGAATGGATGTTCATGTCTATATGGGCCATTGCACAGCTGCAGGGTTCAAGTTGCTGGCTGGAAAATACCTGGGGATTGAGGACCATGAGCTTTTCAAGAGAATTGAGGATTTGATGCGCAAGTTTCCGGCTACTCCGGCCGAAGTTGCGCAGCAGCTCATGATATCCGGCAAACCGGAGGTTGCTCTGGACGGGCTGGTCGAGTTCTTGAAGGGAAAGGAAGTGGATCGGATCGAGAAAATCGGAGGGGAAGAAGAGTCGAAGAGCAAGAATTTATGGTGTCTCATGAGGAAATGGAAGAACAAGAAGAAGAAGAAAAAGACGCCATTGGTAGCAGAAGAATAAGAAATTGAGAATCATTTTCAGTAGAAAGATTAGATCAGTTGCTTGTTTTGTTCTCTTTGTTAATCTGTTTCTTGTTTGGTTCTCCATTGTAGCTTACAAGCCAATGTAATATATTAGATTGTACGACTGGCTTTTGACCAGGTCGATTGGCTTGAAGACCAAAACAATTTGTGTGTTTAAAAACATGCCTTGGGTTTGCATTGGTGATTTTAACCAAGTGGTGGCAGGGCAGGAGAAAAGTGGAGGAAGATTGATAAATGAAAGTCAAGCTACTGAGTTTAGGGAGTCTCTGGAATTTTGTGGGTTATTGGATTGTGGGTATGAGGGTTACCCCTTCACATGGGATAACAGTCGATCAAACGCTGAGTTTATCGAAGAAAGGCTTGATAGATGTGTGGCAAATTGGGATTGGAAGCTTAATTATCCCAAGCATCAAGTATTTCATCTCGATCGTTGTGGTTCGGATCACTGTCCCATTCTTCTCTATACTGCTGGAAGGGAGGAGGAGGAAATAAAATGGGGATGGTATTTTCGTACGGAAGCTTTCTGGCTTGAAGATCCTGAGTGCGCTGAAATTGTTAAGAAAGCTTGTGAGGAAAACCCGAATGAAGAGCTCATTTCTATTCTAAGGAAGTGCAGATCAAAGTTATTGGCTTGGAGCAAGAGGAAATTTGGTGATCTCAGAAGAAAGATTGATAAGATTGATAGTGCCCTGAAAAGTTTCAAATATAAACCTAAATCGGAGGTGTTTCTGGAACAGAGAAGGAAACTTGAAGAGATGAGATCGGAGCTGATCTATCAAGAAGAACTCTTATGGAAGCAACGATCGAGGATCGACTGGCTTAAAGGGGGGGAGAAAAACACGAAATTTTTCCACTCCAAAGCGACAGCCAGGAGGAAAAGGAATACGATTAAAATTTTAAGAGATGAAAGAGGCAGACTTTTCAAAGGACAACAGGAGGTTTCTAGGTGCCTTATTGACTACTACAAACAGCTGTTTACAAAAGGCAATTCCCCTAGCTGCGACTTTGTTATTCAAGCTATGCAGAGGAAGGTGACTTCGGAGATGAATATTTCACTTCTTAAACCTCTAAGAGATGATGAAGTTAAGGAAGCTCTGGACCAGATGGGCCCAAACAAAGCTCCAGGTCCTGACGGCTTCGCTGCGGGTTTTTTCCAAAAAAATTGGGGGATGGTGGGTTCAAAAATAATAAAGGCTGTTCAGTTTTTCTTATCAAGTGGTGAGCTCCCCCTGGAATCAAATCACACTCTTATTGCTCTTATCCCCAAGGTAAAAACCCCCTCCATTGCTAAAGATTTTCGGCCTATTAGCCTCTGTTGTGTGATTTATAAAATTATTTCAAAGGTGTTGGCAAATAGGCTTAAAGGGATCTTGGATGAAATCATTTCGGAAGAGCAAAGCGCTTTTGTGCCTGGTAGAAATATAATTGATAATGTTATCGTGGCTTTTGAATGCTTCCAGTCAATGAAACAAAGGGATCGCGGAAAGGAAGGTTTTTTTGCAGCAAAACTTGACATGGCCAAGGCCTATGATCGAGTTGAGTGGTGTTTCCTCGAAAATGCTATGGGAAAACTGGGATTTGAGCAGAGATGGATTGACTTAATCATGAAATGTGTTACAACGGTCTCCTATTCTGTGTTAGTAAATGGACACAAGACTGAAGTTTTTAAACCTACGAGGGGACTCAGACAAGGGGACCCTTTATCCCCCTACTTGTTTCTGATTTGTGCTGAAGGTTTGTCAGCTATGATTAAAAAGGCAGAGGCAGAAGGGAAATTACATGGGATTCAAGTTCGAAAGAAGGCTCCATCGGTTTCCCACCTATTGTTCGCGGATGATAGTATGATATTTGGAAAGGCTACCCTAAAAGACTGTGATAAGCTGAAAGAAATCTTGAAAGTCTACTCGGAGGAATCTGGTCAATTGATAAACTACGACAAATCGGAGGTGTCTTTCAGTAATAATGTTTTATGCAGCAGGAGGCTGGAGATTTGTGGGACTCTTGGCATCAAAGAAGTGGTAAAATTTCCTAAGTACTTGGGACTTCCAACGGTGATTAGCAGATCCAAAAAAGCTATTTTTGTTGACATTAAGGAAAGGGTGAGAAAGAAGCTTAAGGATTGGAAAAACAGAACCATGTCACAAGCAGGGAAAGAGATTCTGATTAAAGCGGTAGCTCAAGCTCAATTCCTATATCCTATGTCGGTATTCCTGCTCCCGGATGGAACTATTCAGGAAATTCAAGGTCTGATTGCAAATTTTTGGTGGGGTCAAAAGGGAAAAGAAACAAAAATTAAATGGATTTCTTGGGATGAACTTTGTGATGGAAAGGAGGAGGGGGGAATGGGCTTCCGTGACCTAAAGATTTTTAATTTAGCTATGTTGGGAAAACAGGTCTGGAATTTGAGATTGAGGCCTCAATCCCTCATGGCAAAAGTGCTTAAAGCTCGGTACTTCCCAAAGAGTGACATTTTTGGAGCTAAACTGGGTTATCGCCCAAGCTACATATGGAAGAGCATTTGGACAGCAAAGGAGACTATTGTGGATGGCTTTAGATGGAAAGTGGGAAACGGGAAGTCGATCAGGATTTGGGAGGATGAGTGGATTCCTGGTAAATCCTTCTTCTATCCTGATCCTATTCCAGGTAATGAGTACCCGGATGACTTGGTAAATTCAATTATTGATCAAAATCAGGGGGTGTGGGATTGTCAGAAAATTGAGAGATTTTTCTCTGCTCAAGACCAGGTGTTGATCTCTAAGATTCCCCTATGCTCTCCTCTGAAAGAGGATTCTCGGATCTGGAAGGACTCTGGTTCGGGCTCCTATACCGTCAAGTCAGCCTACTTCTGGATTCGCAACAAGCAGCAAAGCAAAATCGACCGTGCTCATAGCTCGGGGGAGGATTGTTCTGAGTTCTGGCAAAACCTATGGAGCCTAACCACACAACCTAAAGTGAAAATTTTCCTCTGGAAATTTTGCAGGAACATCTTACCAGTTGGAGCGAACGTGTCGGGCTGGGTGGAAACGGCTGAAGACGAATGCCCATTCTGCTCTCTTAGAGAAACCCAGCTGCATGCCCTCAGGGACTGCGCTTGGATCCGGCGGCAATGGCAGGGCTGTGAAGTGGAAGATGCCTACAAGTTAGGGGAAAATCGAACCCCTATTGAATGGTTGAAAGAGGTTTGGAGGGTGTGCAGCATTGAACAAGTCCAGAAATTTACCTCAATCCTTTGGTTCCTTTGGAAAGAAAGATGTAATCAGAAGTATAACAATAACAAGCTTGAGGAAGGCGATATCATCCCTCGGGCGCTGTCCTGGATTGGTTCCTATCTCGCGGCCCAAGATCCCTCGCTCGGTTCTTCAGTCCCTGGGGCGACGGCAAATGAATCCCAGGGAAGTCAATGGAATCCTCCCCCTGTCGTTGTTGTCAAACTCAACTCGGATGCTGGGGTTTTTAAGAATGGGGGCGTGGGTTTTGGCAGCGTATTCAGAGATTGGAAGGGAGCTTTCGTGGGAGCTACTCTGAAGAAGGAAAAGGGTTCATGCAGCCCGATTGAGGCTGAGGCAAGGGCACTGGTGATGGGACTGGTTGAAGCTAATCGGAGGAATTTGAGCCCCTTAATCGTCGAATCTGACTGTCAAGTGCTCATCAACAAACTGAGGAGGAAGGAAGAGGATTTCACTGAACTGGGAGATAGGTGCGATGAGATTTTGAGGTTGGCAAAGGTGAATGAAGAGCTGTCGGGGACTCGGGTGATTTGGTCGTTTGCGGGTAGAAAGAAGAACAGGGTTGCTCATTGGTTGGCCCATTCGGGGTCGGTTTGGGATAATCAAGTGGTCTGGACCGATAATCCACCACTCTTTCTCCTTGCTATGTTAGAAGAAGATTTGGGCTGTGGCCCATGTTACAGAGGCTGAGTTTTAAACTCTGTTCTTTGATATGAATACAGGTCCCCATCAAAAAAAAAAAAAAAAAATTTCTCCATATCATAAACCAACTATCTGTTTTTTAATACTTGGCAAAATTAACTTTGAATCTTTGATAGTCATAGTTAGATAATAATAGTCAAATTCTGAGACATACATAAAATATCCAAATTTTAAAAATATGTTTGACAGATTTAATCACTTCCGTCAAAAATTTTAGGGGTCGTTTGGATGAGGAATTCTAATGGATCAATCGGACACAACTGTCTCGCTTAGAGTCAATTGTGCTAGATTGATCCGTTTGGCAGCAGAAAATTTGGATGAAACAATTTGGGCTGGGAAATTTTGAATTGACTCATTTTGAGCCAATTATAATTGTCTGGGGAGGGCGCAGGTAATCTGAATTGACTCATTTTAAATTACTCGTTTTGTAAATACCGTTAAAGATTTGGCCAGTTACATTAACAAAATATTGATGAGAATGTCACATTGATACCAGGTGGATGCCACATCGTACTTTAATGGCATAACTATCGACTTTATAACAATAATTGCTAATTTCTCAGTAATACACAATGTCGCAACCTCCACTCAAAATAGAGGGGATCGACTGTGTGGTGCTTGGAGTCACCAACCATCAACCTTAATTGTAGTGGTACATCGCCCCAAACTTCCTGATTCTCCTAGCTAGGGATGACAATTTCGATCTAACCCGTTTTACCCGAACTGTTTGGCTTGTTTTGGGACGGGTTCGACCCGCCCCGTAGCCGGGGTGGGGGCGGGAATGGGTACCTCTCGTTGACCCGACCTGACCTGACCCGCCCCATTGTTGACCGTTATTGCATAATTTAATTTACATGTAATCTTAGTAAAATTACTTAGGATTTTCCTTTTATTATATCATATTTTAGCTATAATAAAATTGTAAATTAGTAAAAATCCCAATTTCTCTAATAATTTAGCTATATTTATAATAAGGTTACTCTTTTTCCGTCTGAAACATGTATCAGCTGCTTTGATACTGATTTGGAAGATCCGTTGGAGTCAGAGAAACGTTCTCTGATTTACGCCCGCCGGCACAGCTCGCATCTTTTTTTTTTTTTTCCAGAGTTTTCCGGCAGCCGGCCGGCGACAATGTTTGGTCGGTATTTTACCCATATTAATAATTACTAGGTTGTAGCTAGATTTGACTTTTGAGTTCCGTACAACTGAATGTTTGATGCAGACGGGAAGGAGGAGAAGGAGAAGAGGAAGAAGAAGAAAGAGACTGGTCTGGGGCTGTCAGGATGAGAATTTCGGAGAGTGGTACTCACAGGTGGTTGTCAACGGCGAGATGCTAGCTTACGGCGAAATGTCCGGATCCTATGTTATGATGCCATCTGCAATGCAATGGCTGTATGGAAAACCATGAAATTAAGTTTAATTAGCTTCTGTAAACAACCTACCTTGTTTCCCAAGTTAACGTACAAAATCTTCCTTGTATATCCAATTGATGTATGGTGAGTTTGTTTTGTAAGGATTTCTTCGAGGCCGAGATCGAGAAGATGAAAGTTAAAGAGTACAAGTTCCCTCTGCTTATATCAAAGAGCTCTCTGCAAAAGGAGAAGGACCACCTAGAGGACTTTGCGCCCGAGGTGTGTGATTCGCGATCTCGTTACTGGGACGAGTTATTGGGACGAACTAATAATAATTTACCTCTATGTTAAACATAGGTTGCGTGGGTGACGAGATGTGGTGAAACGGAGCTAACAAGGAGGAGGCAGATGCAGAGGTCCTCCAAGTACTGGAGCTGTACAGAAGAATTTATGAAGAGTTTCTGGCAGTCCCCGTCGTGAAGGGACACAAAACTCGGAAGGAAACGTTTCCTGGTGCGGATTACACCACTAGCGTCGAGGTAAGGCTATAGCTGCTGCTGCTGCCCTGCTGCATATATGGTTCAGTTATGAACTGAATATGATCCCGTACGTTCTGCAGGCGTTCATTCCTGGAGCTGGACGTGGTATCCAAGGCGCGACTTCTCACTCTTTAGGGCACAACTTTGCCAAACCTGAAATGTTCGACATCAAGTTTCAGGATGCAAAGGGAGAGACGAAAATGGTGTGGCAGAACTCGTGGGGTTACAGTATAAGGACGGTGAGCTATGTTCGATGGATCGAAGAGCTCGATCTGTTTCGTATGTTCGTTCGTTCATGTGAACTAAGCCAGCCTTTAGTTTTGACTATGCTGTATGTGTGTGTGTGTGTGTGTCTAAGTGTAGATCGGAGTGATGGTAATGGTCCATGGAGACGACTAAGGGTTGGTCATCCCACCTAGAGTGGCAGAGTTCAAAATTGTGGTGGTTCCTGTGCCTTCCAAGGATGCAGCTGATGTTCAAGGGATCTTTGATGCTTGTGCTGCAACTGCCAAGGTTTTGGAAAATGCAGGTGTTAAGGGTGTTGAGATTGACCTCAGCGACAACAATTCACCTGGGTGGAAGTACTCTCACTATGAATTAGTGGGTGTTCCTCTTAGGATTGAGATCGGACCAAACGAACTCGCTAAACATCAGGTGACCATGATCGAGAGAGCGCATCAACATCGCGTCTTATATGGTTATTTTATATATGCTCTTTTTTATTAATTTGAATGTTTACCTACATAGGTTCGTTGCGTTCGTCGTGACAACAATTCAAAGTCGTATGTAAAGAGAGACGAGGGTTTGGGGGAGGAAGTGAAGAAACTGCTGGAGCCTGGATGACATTCAGCAGAGCATGTTTGATGCTGCTAAGAAGAAGAGAGACGCTTGTGTTCAGGTCGTGAAGACGTGGGACGAATTCAAAGCTGCACTTGCCCAGAAGAAGATGATATTAGCTCCTTGGTGCGACGAGGAGGTGCGTGTACGAACAGCGACGACAGCGACACTTCTATCCATCAACGAAACAAAGAAAGCCTTACATAATATTCTTTTTGTTTATGATCTTCAGGAAGTGGAGAAAGAGGTCAAAGAGCGGATAAAGAGTGAAGAGGAAGGAACTGTCAAGAGCCTTTGCACTCCATTTGAGCAGCCAGAACTCCATGAAGGTTAGGAACTGCAATTAATTACTAGCAGCATTACTAATTATGAAGCAATTAACACCAACATTTACCCCTCTGTAATTATGATTTTTGTTTGAAATTATTGGTTGCAGGGACTCTATGCTTTGCCACAGGGAAGCCGGCGAAGAAGTGGACTTACTGGGGCAGGAGTTTCTAGCTCTAACTAGGCTTCTCTTTACTTTAACTGTTAATTAGCAGCAGTTGTTTGAAGTTCAATTACTGTTTAATTATTTGTATGTTTAACTCTTGCACCCAACCCAGTTAATGGTTGGGTTAATTCCTGCTGTACTTACCTAAATTCGATTCCATCGGAACCTTAAATGTAAATCGAAAAAAATCATGAAAAATTGAAAATCGAATATAGGGTAGCATCAATATCAGGCAGTCAACGATAAGCAGCAGCACTTGGTTGGATCTCTGAGATTCACCACTCAGATGGCTGCTGCATTAGATATGTGCTAACCTTATTACATCGAGTTCAGAATCCACAACATCGGCCCAGCTACGAGTTTAACTGAGCTTTAACAAGTCACTATAGAGCGTAAGTATAGATAGATAGACAAAGACAGTTTCACTCAACTGAAACATAACCAGGGGGGAATAGGAACCAGAGGTGGCTAGCTGTTCTGCTCTTTAAAGCTGTTCACTTTTTGGGGCACCGTTGATTCTTGAAAGCCGATATCTAAACAACATCAAAGAAGAAGAAAGGCGAGGGCTTTAACGTACAATCGGAGTAGAGCATCGTGAGAGAGACTTGTTTAGAAACGTAGTCAACTGTTTGGATAGCTGCGAGGGAGAAGAGGACAGTGACTGACCTTTTGATTCACTGATTAGTTATTCGATTTCTACCTCCATCAGCTGGTCTGTGGGTACCTTCTTTGGCCTTCCCCTTCGTCTCTTTGGCTTCACCCTCTGCCTTCACATTTACTATCATACATTATTTAGCAAGAACATCTGTACTTGGGCCAGGACGCAGAGCAAACAGCTATAACTAATGGTGATTCATAAAAAGGGTTCTAAGGAAATGCAAATAGGTACTTACAGAGCCTCAACCACCTCCAAGAACAATCGTTGATCTTCCTTGTCCCGATCCTCGACAGTATCATTTGGTGGAGAAGGAGGGAGGGACAGTTCACTCCTCCACTCACAATTGTTGGACTTTGCCTCCTTACTAACTCCAGGTCCACTAGGATCTTTCTTTGGAGACACAGCTGACACCAACCTTGTTTCTGCAGCTTCATTTTTATCTACCTTTCTTCTACTTTTCCTTCTGGGAGTTGGGTTCTTATGATCTGAGAGAAACGATTCTAAAATATTTAGTCAATGCATAGTGGCATAGATTCAATCATGAATCTTGTAGTTTACCTGATGGAAGGTGAGCTCTCAGTCCTAACACAATAATAGTTGGATACTCGGGTCTACGTCTTTTCCTGTTATTTCATATATATCAGTTGTGAAGAGATTTAATCATTAGAAGGATCAGTTGCTGAAGGACAGTAAGATCAATCTGTTGAAGATATAAGAAGGGTAAAGCCACAATATGTACCTTGTATGAATACCAGGCTTGCTTGCGGCTCTTCCTCGATTGCCAGTTCCTTTGTGTCTCTTGGATACCTAAAACAAGAATATATATTCAAGGATTATTATGCCGATATTCTCTTTTCGATAATATCATTGGACTGTACTAAAACAAGATGGAAGCAAATGGGAAAATTACCGGTTTCAGCATATCTGGCGCAAAAGAGCTTCTGCCGATCTGCTTTGCCTCATCTAGTTGCAACTGATCAAGCAATTCTGGATCCGTCATCACAGTCCCTGAATCTTTTCTTATCAAGCAACATGAGCAAAGGATCTGATGGTTTTCTCAACAAGAAAATGATAAATCGAAACACTTACCTCGCTTAGACTTATCCTGAGATGATACTGAAGCGTTCTCCTGGGCATTGAGATACAGAATGGGAAAGGGAGACCTGCTCTTACGAATTCTCATTATCAGATCAGTGAAGAGAGCACACAAAATAAAACCTACTCTCTCGATTGTATTCACTGGCCTTATTGCTTATCACGAACAGAACACCCAAAACATGCCCGTTACATAGAGTCTTTCCGGTCATTGAATGTGCCTGGACCATCTTTCCATTGCATTCCACACACGTGTAGCTGCGAGAAACCTCCAGTTTGGGTTTTCCTGAGTAGACAATGGCTTCACCCAAACCACTAAATCCACCGTTTTCTTTTTCCATGTGTGGGGGGGAAAAAGGGGGACTGATCTGTATTTGGAATCGCTCGCTCCTTTGAGTGCCTATTGCAACTAGTTGAACACCATATCAACAAGCATTACTCAACATAATAAAGGAAAACAGGATTAACATGCAATGACACAATTAGATTTCTAAATAGTAGAGAGAACCTTGCAATTTGCAAGTGTAGAAGCAGCAAATCTACAAGTGCAACGCTAGAACGGTACATCTGCAATAGCACTACCAAGTACCATCCACAGGAAGATTGAGAACTTGCCTTCACCATTTTTCTTCACATATCATATCTTCTTCTATGGGGAAATAATGGATTTCCGATCCAACATGAGAAATACAGCTTTTATGAGATTTCAGGATCTGTTACACGTAATTTATTTCCAATAAGGGGTATGTTTTTATTAATGAAACTATACTGTTTGAAACAAGAGCAAAAACAAACCAGGCGTGTATTTACGAAGAAACCGGAGAAGACAATTTCCAATAAGTGTTGAGCAGCAATCTACTTTAACTTCCAATGGTAGTGTTCAACTTAGAATCTCAATTTGTAGATTGACGAGATGCAGAATTTCTAATAAGTTACTCAAGGTTCCCAAAAGATGTAGAACCCCTTGATGATAGAAGGGTTTACTGAGGCTAACACTATTCATAAGAGAAAGAGAGCTCTTTCCTTGCTGCTGTCTTTTTCCATTTTTTTCCTTTTCTGGTGGAAAATGATAAAAAGGATTTAAATAGAGGAATACGAGCAAGAATTTGGGGAAGCATTAAGTAGAGCCTTTAACACAGAAATGTACAAGGAGATATGGGATAACCCAGAACACATGCATCTTTTCTACCCGATAATCCAACGACACAGTTCTGTGCATTATCAACTACCAGAAACAAAAAAAACTTCGAATTTTCTGTAATAGACACCTAAATATGATATGAGTTCCGTAGATACACCAATAAGAAGTCAATCTAATTTTAGACGACGAATTACTAAAGAATGAGTAAATTACAGATGAGAGGAAAACAATGAAAAAATGGTCCCGATGTCCAAAATAAACATACTAACTATGTTGAACCTCTAACCTTTCTCTAACTATCCAGCAGTAAACTATACATGGAAACTACAAAAATGTGGGAAGAAACCAAGCTTCTGGTCTCTTGTTTCCAAGGATTGCTGAACACATCAGACTGACATTACTTATTCTGGGTGGGATTTGAAAAACTTGGTGGTGCCTTCCTAAGACTTGTTTCCAGACCTTTCTGCTGATCTCCATCAGCAACACTGGACTTGCTCTCATGTGATGAAAAGGTGACCGAATCTACAAATCGCCTGGATAGTCTTTGGGGAGGAACAATCTTTCTTTCTCTGTTAAGAGAAAGTGACGAGGACACGAGAAAATGGAAAAGAATAAGAGAAACTAGAGCAAGCAAAGCTCTGTGGCTGGTATTCATACTGTGTTTCTGTGAGAAGGAAGAGACAACAGTCTTGTTTAGGCTCAAGATATGCTGAATCTTTCCAAGGAAGGTATGCCAGTTACATATAAATGGTTGCAACTTGCAAGTCCTACGAAGTATATTTAATCCCATGACTGCCAAAACGGTCTGTCATATATTTAATCTCTCCCAAGTCCTAACCTTTACTTGGTATCAAACACTCTAAAGCTTAGGACAGTAAATGCATGGATGGTATAACCATATCACGTCAAAGAGTAAAAGGAAGTAGATCTAAACCCTTTTTGGACTAAGTTAAACAACAATTGGTCCATACACCTCCCAGATTTCAAAAAGATACTCAGATCCAGTCTACTGAAAACATGTAGTTCAAATTAACAATGCAGCAGTAGGTCGGTCTAATAGAAAGTGTTCACTGTGTAATATGCATTCGATTATGAAAGTAGTCTCACTTGACTGGCTCCTGTGATAGCATTCTCCTAGATGACAAATTTTCAACGATTTACATCGTCAATTGTATCATTATGCTAGTGGTATGCCTTTTGATTAGGTTGGAGCTTGGAAGCAGCTAACCATGTGATGATGGATTGAGTATTATATTTGTCTTGCCAATCTGCAACCCATCTAACTATAAAAGTGAAAGTATCATGTGATGAGTCAGATGAGAACAAATAATTCACCTTTTTCTCTGTCCTTCCTTTTTAATAAAAAAATACTTAAATGCCTTATTACTGTTGTACCTTATTAAGAGCACATAAATACAGCTAAGATTAGCTGGGATAGCCTGCCCTTAATGACCTGAAGTCCTGACCAAACCAGTGTCCCTAGACAATGACAATCCAGATTCATGGCACATAGACTAATTTTCCTTAAGCAATTGGCCATAGAGGAGATCTTCTCCAACTTACGTTTTGGACGCTTCAACCACATTTAACATAGTCTGAAACTAGGTTCGGTTCAGCACTTGGATTACTCTATGCTACGTGTGTACTTGTATTAAAAATTACCATCAAGACTGCAGATTTCCAAAATTTCAAAGATGCGTCAGCTATAGAACATGGATTTAGTAGTCACTTGG
This sequence comes from Linum trigynum, assembly GCA_964030455.1. Classification (NCBI taxonomy): domain Eukaryota; kingdom Viridiplantae; phylum Streptophyta; class Magnoliopsida; order Malpighiales; family Linaceae; genus Linum; species Linum trigynum. The sequence goes on along the minus strand of OZ034821.1, from coordinate 40,037,225 downwards.
AGACAAAATAGAGAAATATTTACCTGGAAGTGGAAACCTCCTACCAATCAATATTCAATGAGCAAAGGGGAACAAAGAGCACTGTGCTGAATTCAGAAATGCAGTGGCTTAACTGCAGATATTGTATCATTCAGGAAGAGATTGAGAAATCTCATCATCCATGTGACTTACTCACAAGGAGAGAGCTTCATTTTCAAGATCTGATCGAGAAACAGTGGAGTCAAGATGCTCCAATAAAGTTTAATTTCTTATTCAAAATATGCTATTTTCTTCTCTGGGTCAGGATTATACATTCCCACTTGACAAGGATCAAAATAATCAGAGCCATGAACAAAGTTTGTTCCTATAACAGATCAAATCACACAGATAGTACAAAGTTTAGATCGTTCATCCAAACCCATGAATAAATTAACTATCGCAAATCTTTGGTTTCAGGACAGGAACCATTTTCCTTCCAGACAAGATTACTAAAACCAAACAGTCTGGCAAAACAAGAAATCAACTGATCATGAACAATGTCTTCAGTAGGAAGCACAGTACCTGTCTCCTCCCTCAGGGAAGTAACTCGCTTATCCGCAATCCCACACGGCACAATGTTCTTGAAGTAGTTCAAATCCGGGTCAATGTTGAACGCCAGTCCATGAGAAGTGATCCCGGCAGAGATACGAACTCCAATGGCACCAATTTTGCCATCTCCGACCCAGACCCCAGTTTCCCCTTTTTCCCCAACAGAAGCCTTCACTCCATAGAGCGACGCCAGCTCAATCATAGTAAGCTCAAGCTTCTCGACGTACTTCCTTGCCCCGAATCCAATCTCCCGAAGAGACAGAATCGGATACAGCACCGCCTGACCAGGGCCGTGGTAGGTAATGTCTCCACCTCTCTCGGTGTAATGGAGCTGAGCTCCTATGTTCCTGAGTTCGGACTCGGAGATGAGCAAGTTGTGCTCCGTTCGTCGCTTCCCCAGAGTGTACGTTGGAGGATGCTGCAAACAGAGAAGCGTGTCGCCAATCTTCTGGGCTTTCCTCTCCGTGACCAACTTCTCCTGCAACTTCAGCGCCTCCAAGTAGTTCACCGTCCCCAACTTCCAGACGTTTAGACTCCGCGGCAACCTCATCCCCTCTCCAAATCTCTGCTGGATTTCCACAGCTCACTGCGGCATTTCGTCGAACAATGACCGGGCTAGTGTCGTCTCCGGAAGGTGGGAGTCGAAATTGCGGCAACCTGATGACAAATTGTGGGAAAATTGAAGAAGCAAGATTACGCAGGAAGAATTGTAGAAAAGGAGTAACTCGAATAACTGCCGACGGTCGACGAGAAGAAGTTTAAACGAAGCCGTTTTGGACCTACAGGACTTTTTGTTTCGATTGTTTGTTTTCGGTTTGATCGGTATAACTTAACCCGGCTGGTATGGTATTTTAAGTTTTAACTCATTTGACCATACAGTCCCGGTTTTTAGATCAGGTCCTAGTATTTAGAGGTTCAACAACCGATACGGTATTTTAATCCTTGATATTACCATTTTCCGAGCTTCATAATTTGCATAATAATAACTTCATGCAGAGGATTCCAACTTTTTCCAAGTATGTTATGTACAGAGTACAACAAAACAAGACTCATTTTCCAACACACTTGTAGCAGCAACCATCACTGAGACTAGCTACAATAAACAGCGCTCATGAAGAGCAAGAAAGCATGCAAACGCCCGGCCGGTAAGCCCAGGCAGGCGGCAACCGAGCATACTTCTCCATTCCGGGCTGCTCATCGTACGGACATTCGACGAGCTTTAGCAGCCTTCTCACCTCCGAGTAGTCTCCCACTTCAGCTGCATCGATGGCTGTCTGGCACAAGTAATTGCGGAGGATGTACTTCGGGTTTACTGAATTCATCTGGGCTTTCCTCTCCTCGTCTGAAATTCCACTAGCAGCAAGCTGCACAAGGGAAAAAAGATGTTACAATGCTAGTTCTTCTACCGGGTGAGAGTTAGGATTGGAAGAACAAGGTTCGGTTAAAACCGAAATCCACGACTTCGATTTGATCAAAACCGAAGCTGATATTTGCTTCGGTTTGACAAATGCTCGTCTCTTGAGTTTGGTTATAATGCTAGTTCTTCTACTGGGTGCAGAGTTCGGATTGGAAGAACACGGTATGGTTAAAACCAAAATGCACGACTTCAAGTTGATCAAAACCGAAGCTGAAATTTGCTTCGGTTTGACAAATGCTCGTCTCTTGGGTTTGGTTAACCAAAATAAAACCAATCCCACCTCAAGGAATGCATTGAACCAAAACTTAAAAACCTACCTCTTGAATGTAGGACTGCACCCAGGTAGTCCATGCCTCTTTCCGCTCCTTGCCAATATCCAACAGCACAGACTTCAATGGAACCAACAGTTCGTCTTCCGGGAGATTTGGATCGGCTTTGAGGTTGGAGAGCGTCCGGAAGAAATTGGTGTAATCGACTTTATCCACAGCCATGTTGTTCAGTAGCTTACCAATCAACTGCTTGTTGTACTTGGGAATACCGAGTTTCCTCGTCATTATAGCTTGATACTCGTCCATGAACTTAGTCCCATACCTGAGATTGACCAGAACAAAATCACTATAAGACCAAAGGAACCAATTCTCTAGACAACTGTTCACTTTTAAGATGAAAATTCCATCTATTTACCTTTCCATGGCATAGTTTGCTTCCTTCTCGTTGATCAACCCAGCAGCAGAGAGAGCAGCTCCGAACTGAGCAATGTTCCATAGACCAACATCAGGTTGATTTGCAAAACAGTACCTCCTTCCGGGAAGATCTGTCGTGTTTGGGGTAAAACTAGGGTCAAAAGCATCCAAGAAACCGAATGGACCGTAATCAATGGTTAGACCCAGTATGCTCATGTTGTCTGTGTTGAGCACTCCGTGAGTAAAGCCCACTCCCTGCCATCTTGCAAACAAGGAAGCAGTGCGTTCGGAGATCTCTACTGCCCATGCTGAAATAACATTGCAACTTTTTAAGTAGATTGAAAACATAAAATGCGTAAGATGACAGCATAATGGTAGAAAGGGATAGGAAAAGATTCTGCAGCATGATAAAGATCTAGTTCGGATCACAAAGCAAAATACCGAGTTAAAAAGTTATACTATCTCTCTACGAAACCATCTGTGTGACTGTTTATATATAACACTCAACTAAGATTCAGCAAGATACAGAGAGATGCCATCTAACAGCAAAGTTGAACAAGTTAAGAGGATGTACCTGCGTATTTATTAGAGGTTAGATCAACAATGGAATCCTCATCTTCCCCAGTAGTAAAAGACAAGCTCTCACTTTGAGTCATATTCTCAATATGAGGGAAATGGTGCTTAATGGCATAGTCTGCCAGAGCCCGAACTATTTCAAGATCCTCTTTCCCTCTGGAAGCATGTAGTTGGTACGAACCAAATCGTAGAAATGATGGGGCTACTCTGCAAACAATCGCACCAGGTTCATCCTTGGGATTGCCACTGCAAGAAAAAGGGGTTCAGAGTCGGCAATTAGATGTCATGCTCACTCAAAAAGTTCTACAGAGCATAAAAAAAACATTCAGCACGAAAACAGTCGAACATACTCATAAAACATATCCCGGGTAACGAATTTCCCAGTCGTCACAAGAGAAAGTGCACGGGTGGTTGGGATCCCCAGGTGGTTCATTGCCTCACTGCAAAGGAACTCTCGAACACTACTCCGCAACACTGCAAGTCCATCAGCAAATCGGCTGTATGGAGTCTTTCCAGCACCCTTGAGCTGCAGCTCCCATCTTTCGGACTTGGAGTTCAGGACCTCCCCTAGGGTTATTGCCCTACCATCACCCAACTGACCAGCCCAGCTTCCAAACTGATGCCCTCCATAGTTCTGAGCATATGGCACCCTGCAGAAATGAGCATTCAGTAAGGACATAAACCTAAACCAAGACCAATGTCAGCCAAATTATCCGTATAATTCGCTTACGAGCCAGCCATAAGCGATGCCCCTGAGAAGTACAATGGGAAATCTGGCCTTTCAAACCTGCAAATCCCGCATAATAAACCACCATCAATTCCACAAAATGATTCATTGAAGCCCAATGAGATTCCAAATATATCCATATACTTACTCCTCTAAGTCCAAATCAAGGAACCGAGCAACTGACTCTGACCAGGCAACCAGCTGCGGATTCTCCACCTCCGCCGAAGGGCTAACTTTCGTATAACAAGCATGATAAACCTGAAACGGTTCGAAAGCAAAATGAAAAACCCTAACTAAACCAAATTCCACATCCACGGGCATATCAGCTGCTTAATCTGAACATCAACAAAGGCGATGAACGAGTTACCTGACGAGGAAGTGGATCGCTTCTCGGATCCCCGGGCAATATCTTGACGAACGAATTGTCCCAATTGAGATCCTCGAGCTTCAATCCTCCAGTCTTCCCCGCGCCATTCCCCTCGACGCTCAGGCTCTGGTTCTTGAAATCGGCCGTCACGGCGTCGACGGACGACGTGGCGGATTCCATGGAGACTCTGTCGCTACTACACGAGCTGACAAAGCGGCGACGGCATGCGAAGGAAGTCGGGAAGTGGGATTTCCCGAGAGAGGAAGGGTCTAATCGGAACTTGGGCCGCGGAAGAAGGGAAGAATAAGAAGTAGAGGACGAGGAAATGAGCGAACGGAGTGAAAGCGGAGACTTCGGAGAGAAATGAGAAAGCAGCATTTCTCCTTCTATACGTTTGTGTTGAATTTAACAAACAAAAAAAAAGCAGGCGGTGGTTTTGGTTTTTTGGCCCTCGGAAAGTGCGCGAACTAACGGCGGCCGCCGTGGAGGGCGACGCCCTGGCTATCGACGAGGTGTCGACGTGGACGCTTCTCAGCCCATGTTAAGTGGACAACTTTGCAACTTGATGATATTGACTGGGCCTGAATTGAGGCCCAGAGTCTTTGGTTAGGTTAAGCCCATCAATCAGCGCGGGGAGGTTGAGCCATTTCACGGCGCGGCTAATGTTGCTCCGACCGGGAAAACGGCCGCCGCGGGACTCGAACGCAATTATTAACTGTGCGGGGGAGAAATTGAGCCGAGCCGTCATAGAAATTGTTCCAAGTCCGCGTTTGCTCCTCCTCGATCTTTGTCAGCATCATCGCTCGAAGCAATCAATCAATTGACGACTCGAATCTCGGCTCCGGCGTCTTTGGGATTCCAACAGCCGCTGTCTCATTCCTCAGCTGCTGGCCTTTTGCGGGAGGCTTTCGCCGGAGGTAGTTTCAGGCCGTCGGGTGCGGTTTTCTGGAGCTCTTTCGAGGGTTTTTGAGGAATTTGGCTGGTAATTCTTGGGTTTGTCCATGGCGTAAGGAGCTTTGGAGTTCTGGCATTTTCTGGTTAGGGATTGTCTCCGCCGGAAATTTTTCCTTCTTCAGCTTCTTTTGAGTTCGAAGGTGGATTTTTTCTGGGGGGATCTTTGTCCAAGACTGTAACTTGCTTACTGTTACTGGCAGCTGCTTGTGCTTTTCCGACCGTGGTGCACTTTTCTAGGGTTTTAAGAAGCTTCTATTTAGCCACTAGAGGTATTGCATTAGTACTGGTGAGTTCATGGGACCAAAATATGGGATCTTTTCTTCTTACAACTTCGTGAGGTTTAACTACTGTTGCCTTAACGAACAGTTCTGGAGCTGGTTTTCTTAATGCTATTGGATGGGACTAAAGTTTTGAATAGGGTTGGAGATATCTCCATTTTCTTTTTCTTCCCCTCTATGTGACTGGTGATGAGATTGCTGAAGTTGGTGCTGAGACGTTGTTATTGTTAACTGCATTTCGTACTTCAGTTGTCTATTTCAAGTCAGATTGTTTGAATGGTTCCCCAGTCAATGCGACCAAGGCATAGTTTTCTTCTGCTGGGTGTTCATGAACTAATATTATGAACCTGTGTGGTTTTGCAGTTTGCTAAGTTCATTGTAAGTTCAGAGCGAGAAGCTTCATGTTGAGAAATATGGAATCAGATAACAGTGGTAAGTTCGATTCTGAAATGACTTGTCCATGACTTCATCAACCGACTTTACACAGGGATCACTAAATAGGAAATTCTGAAGTTTGATATCTTGTTTGCATACTTCTCCTGACTTTGCCTAATGGTGAAGTTTGTCCTTTATGTAGATACAGACGAGGATGTTCCTCCGCAACTACAAAACCGATTCCAAAGTGGTATGCGACCTGCTGGGAATGGAAGAGCAGCAATGGCTGGGTCTGCTCCCATGCCAAGGCAAAATGATATGGAGATTCAAATTCACAATATCGAACAAGAAGCCTATAGTGCAGTCCTTCGGGCATTTAAAGCTCAATCAGATGCTATTACTTGGGTATCTACTCTGAGTAATCTGATGTATATATCACGGTTGCCATACAGTGATTGATTTAAAACAGAGTTTGTTCTCTGTTCCCAATAGGAAAAGGAGGGATTAATAACAGAACTCAGAAAGGAGTTGAGAGTGTCGGACGAGGAGCATAGGGAACTATTATCCAGGGTCAATAATGACAACATGATTCGAAGGATAAGGTCTAAAGATGTCTTTATCGTACTTGTGATGACTATAGTTCTCCTCGTCAATCTTGTGGCTTCTGATTTGACAATGAAAATTCATATCCTGATGTTAACAGGGAGTGGAGGAGAACTAGTGGGTCCCAATCAGAGATGCCGAGCGGTGCGCAGCCTGTCCATGATCGTGCCCCTAGTCCCTCGGTTTCGGGATCACGCAAGAAACAGAAAACATCACAGTCGGCTGCTTCATTAGCTATGGGTGCTCCTTCTCCTGCATTGCACCAACCAATGCAAGCATCAACATCAGCCCTAAGGCGAGGGCCTCCCCCTCCACCTGGATCAAGAAACAAGAAATCCCAGCCAGTACGCCGGCTTGGTTTTCAGTACTGGACTGATTTTGTTTTCCCGATTTTTCCTCTCATGTATGATGCTTATCTTCTATTCCCTGAATGCAGACCTTGCAGTACCCTCCTTCTATCGGTATGAATGAAGGTGGAAGGACCCAGGTTGCTAACAGGAATTCTGCAGGAGCATTTTCAACCAATGAGCCTGCAGCTCCTACAAGTCTAAATCCATTGGTTGGAAGAAAAGTTTGGACTCGATGGCCTGAAGATAATAGCTTCTACGAGGCTCTTATCACCGACTACAAACAAGAAGAAGTATGTCTTACCTTATCACTTTGCTAGCAACTTGCTTTTGCCTCTGTTTCTCACTTATAGCAAAAATTCTTTCACACTTGACAGGGGACACATGCTTTGGTGTATGATATGAACACGAAGAATGAAACATGGGAATGGGTCAACCTCAAAGAGGTAGTTACTGATAGAACTCATGCCTTGCCATCCATTTTTTATGCACTGGGTGATCCCATTTTCACTGCATATGAGATACTGAAAGGACTGACTCTCTGGATTTGAAACTTTTGGAATTAAAAGATAAACCACCTGCTGAATTACATGCTTGTTTACAATAGATACCCCCTGAAGACATCAGGTGGGAGCATGAGGATGAATCCATTTTTGGTAAAGGCGACCGACCTGGACATGGTCGGGGGAACAAGAAGCCCATGATGCGTGGTGGTTCTGCTGCTGCTGCTGCTGCTGCTGGGCCTGGACGAGGTAGAGGGAACACTAAAGGTCCGAAAAGGGAGTTTCCTCTACCACAGAATGGCACTGGGAAAAAGGCTTTGGGTGATATCGAGATCCTTCACACTGAGACACTAATCAAGGAGGTATTCATCCTATTTCCAGTTATTATTTGGATATGATTGCGAGCTGCAAACTTTTTGTCACCTAGATCTGTCGTTTTCCAAATAGGTGGAAAAAGTTTTCGGCGCTAACCTTCCTGATCCTACGGCTATTGAGAAAGCGAAGAACGTGCTCAAAGTAAGAGGAAGCATTCAACATTTAATTCTGCTGAAATAAGTTACAATGTTGATGTTCTCCAATTCACGTATGCCACACATTTGCCATTGGTGTGGGATTGATTGTGTGTTTTACTGCAGGAACATGAACAAGCTCTTGTAGATGCAATCGCAAGGCTTGAAGATGCTTCTAATGGTGTAAGTGGTAATACATATATATCTCTTAGTCATGCTCATTTCAATTTAAAATTAAGCTGTGTTTTTCCTTGTGTAATCTAAATGAAACTCTTGGATCTTCAAATGTATCTGAGATTGATCTCAAATGCTTCAAAACTATGCAACCTCGTGCTTTTAGAGTATGAAGTATTTGAAAATCCGCTCTAGAGAATTGGGTCACACGTGTTTTCTTTCACTTTCTTGACACGATTTTTTGTTCAGATGCACCGAGGTATAAGCTATAAGCAATCTAATAGCATGCAATTAAGACAAATTATATCTAATTACGAAAACGCTGAACCAAGCACACCCTAGATACTTGGTAGCATTCCCCTTGAAGAAGCTTCTGATCCTTTTGGGTTTCCAAGAGTAAACTGGTTGTCATAGTCTCCTCATAAAGGCATGCAGAATGAATGGAATGATTGAACTTTTTGAGTGTTGAATACTTTTGACCTATGTCTAGTAGTTAGAACAACGTTCTATGCCTAAATGAAGGTGGAGTTTGAGGATGAAACATTCAATTTGTTGCAGAGGATGGAGGGCGGCAGTTTCCCCATGGGCGGTTGGAGCAAGAGCAAGGTTGGAGGAAACAGATACAACAATGAATTTGGCGGCAGCGGTAGGGAGAGTAGTAGAGGTCCAGATGGTCAGGGAGGGTAAAGTTTTCTTTTCCTTGTTTTTTGAGGGGTGATGATGATGATGATGATGATGATCAGTTCTGTTTGTAACAACCCATCTGTGTATGATAGAATGCTCTAATCCTAAAACTAGGCCAAAGTACAACATGGCTGTTACTAACTTAAAATAGCCCATCGGATGGTGAGAGTGTAGCCTTTTTGTTTCAACACCCTTTTGTCATGTATATTACTCTCAGCTGTAGACCTGTAGTAGTACCCAAATTGTGATGTCCTCAGGTGTCTTAGATTGTTTGTGTTTTTGCCAACTGATTAGAGAATGGAAGAAAAGGATTTGCCTTTCTGTTTGTTACCCAGTTTAAGTTGGCTTGTGCTTTAATGAGCTTTCTTACCCTCTTTTTGTGCTTTGCAGTTGAGGTAAAATTGGTAACCTCTTTCCCGTTAGAACAAGAAATCTTACATGAATGTCGTTGATGGCTTTCGGTGACATTATTTGAGTAGCAAATGTCCTTTTATATGAACATCATTGAGAATTGTGAGATATATTTATAACATAATGTTTACCTAAAGTAGTGCCTATTTGAATTACTCTAATTCATTTTGAAATGAAATCTTTTTGTATATAGTAATTAAAAGAATTCATTGTTAATTCTTAATTTTAAACTCTACCAAATTGAAATCAAATCACATCTCGAACCAGAGATAAACAGCTCAATAGCATTTCTGCACTTAAGAAGTTGTTTTCAGATCCAAGTCCCTACTAAAGAGGTTGAAATGCTCCAAATACTTCGGGTCTTGATTCTGTATTTAACCATTCAGGTTACTCATAAAGAGTCACTAACAGCGAATATATTCCAGATATATCCCAAATGTCTTTGCTTATGTTTGGCCCGGCTTTTAGAAGTGCTTTTCGGCTTCAAAAGTTGAAGCAGAGCCAAACACCTCTAAAAGCTCGGCTTTTGAAAAGCCGAAAAGCGTTTTTGTATAACATAAAAGCAGAAGCTCCGATTTGGAGCTTCTGCGAAAAGCTGTTTTGAAAATACAAGATTATCCTTACCATATTATAATTTTATTTCAGAAAATATAATTTTCCTTCATTTATATCATTTTAAAAATAAAATAAATTATAAAATCATATTATTTAATATAAAAGAAATCTAACAAGATCCATTTTGATTACTTTTTATTGTTTAGAATTTTTATTTTTATTTTATATTATAAGTCCTTTATAGTCATTTTATACAACCGCTCATATTAGAAAGCACTTCTAATAGTTTTACAGTCAAACACTAAACTGTTTTTTTTTAAGTACTTATATAAAAGCTCCAGCCAGAAACTGCTTCTACAAAAGCTACAGCAGAACCAAACTAAGCTTTTATCGATTAAGATGCTATTTACACCTAATTTCCAATAATACAAATTATTCAGAGGCCTCTTTAAATAATTCTTCATCATCATCGTCATCAAGTTAGCTTAAAAAAATATAGTTGAATAGATAGAAAGCCCTGGGCCATGGCTTATTTTCTAAAATCAAGTATACGATGTTATTGGGCTCAAAGTGGGCAACCAAGCAAATAAGCCCATTAGACTTTTGTTTGTACCGCCGTCGGAGATTTACCATCGGCGCTGGGGAGCAGAAACTGCCCGCCGCCGCGGAACTCAAATTACGATTATGAACTGCGGGAAAAAGGAGGCGCCATAAACAAAATAATTTTATTTTCAAGTCCGTGCTTCATCCCCTCTCTCACATTCAGCGGCCTTTCTCGGAATCAAAATCCAAATCTTTTTTCTCTTTTTCCGCTTCAGATTCGAATCTCGATTTGGTTACAGTTTCCTCTGCAGTGGAGAATTCCGAATCAATCTCGTTGGATCTCTGGCAAACTCGCAAAGTCGATCGCTTTTCATCGAGACCGTCCCTGGGTTCGGTCTCCGACGACTTTGTTGTAGCTAGGATTGTCGAAGAATCAGCTGATGATTTGTTCTCTATATTGGATTCTTCAGTAAGCCATGTCGAGCTTGAAGGTTGAGGGTTTCTGTTAGGGCCTCTTGGCCCCAATTTTGGGAGAATTCAGCTGCTTCCGGTTGCTCCAAACTTTCATTGCCTTTTAGGGTTCGAAAGCACTTCAAACTTGGTCGCTGGGAGTGTTTACGGTGATAAAAGGTGAGCTATGATACCGTTTCTTCGTGCAGATTCCCGGGATTGTCACTACTGTGTATTTTTTAAGAATCATTATGGTGTGGGTTTGGTTAATTGTGGTGAATCGTACTGAATCATTATGGTGTGGGCTTGCTTTTGTTTTTTCTTCCTTGATGTTCATTGTTTAGATGATTTTCCTGCAAAAGCTGTAAACTTACCTAGTTTTTCTGTCTCCTGGCAGGTGTTTGTTGGCCTGGTACTGTTACAAATTGGGTTTGTTTTGTAGTTGCTAACTGCCAAGTTTGAGGCTTGGTTTTGAAGAAATATGTATGGAGATTCGGATAGCAGTAAGTTAATTCATCTGCTAAGTCTCCATCATAGAATAGACTGGCAAAAGCTCAGTTAGGAATCGCTAGTAGAAAGGCTTTCACATGTAGTAAGTAGTAACCATAACAATTACTTCATTTCAGAGTTCGAATTTTACTTTTTCTATTATTTGTTTGTTGACTGCAGGTACTGATGATGAACTTCCATCAGCTCCAAATAGATTCCAACCCGGGGTACGACCTGCTGGGAATGGAAGGTCTGCAATGCCTGGGTCTGCTCCCTTAGCTAGGATGCATGCTGATATGGAAGTTCAAATTCACGCTATTGAACAAGAAGCATATACTTCTGTTTTGCGGGCATTTAAAGCTCAATCAGATGCCATCACCTGGGTATCTATTCTGGTTGCTTTGTAACTATTGTGGTTATTTGTATTTGTGAAACCTTAGAAGGTTTTTGTTGTCTTATATTTCTCTAAAGGAAAAGGAAAGCTTAATTACAGAACTCAGGAAAGAGTTGAGAGTATCAAATGAGGAGCATAGGGAACTTCTATCCAGGGTCAATGCCGATGATAACATCCGAAGGATGAGGTATAAATTTCATCATTCTATGTAATGAGTGTCACTTTTATTTTTTGAAAAGAAACCTTATGCAATGTGATAACAGGGAATGGAGAAAGATGAGTGGAAGTCAACCAGGCGCACAAAATACTTCCCAGCTTGGGCACGATCATGTTCCTAGTCCATCGGTTTCTGGATCACGCAAGAAACAGAAATTGTCACAATCAGTTGGCTCGTTATCCATGGGTGGCCCTCCTGCATTGCACCCACCTATACAAGCATCTACATCAGCCGTAAGACGAGGTCCTCACCCTGCATCTAAGAACAAGAAGCCCCAGCCTGTAAGTTTGTTTGTTTGTTTCAGCTCTAATACAAGACTAAGACAATCCTTTGATTTGATTGGCACATATGACGTATTCTTTTCAATAGACAATTATTGTACGAATTACTATACTTTAATGAGTTAGATTTACCAGTTAGCTTAACAATGTTATTAGATGTCTTGAGAAGTTTAAAATTTCGTCCACAGGATAGTCTTATATTTTTTGGCAAATCCTGGGAAGGAGGTTTGTAAATTTACTATGCAAATATTTTCTTCCATTTGGTGGGCATGTTTATGTCACGTAGATTTTTTATCAACCCCATTAAGACTTTCATTGATGTTGTTAAGATAACTGTTCAATCTAACCTAACAGATCATGCATGTTTGTCATTTCACAAATAATGTGTCTCATTGACAATAACGTCAGAGTTGTGTCTTTAGTTGGCATTCTGTATTTATAGTTAGGAAGTTGGTTTATAATTTGATGCAAGTGATTAGTTTATAAGCAAATACCTCTCTCCGGTGTGCTTAGTGATGTATGACTGGGTGATGGGAACTAACTAACGACCTGCTGCATTTGGAATGCAGTCTATGCAGTATCCATCTACGAGCTTAGGTTCTCGCAGGGGCCAAGTCGCTACTAGAGGACCTTCTGCTGCATTCCCAGCCAATGGGCTTGCAGAGGCTCCCCAGTTTGATCTGATTGGAAGAAAAGTTTGGACTCGTTGGCCTGAAGACAATAGTTTCTATGAAGCTCTTATCACTGACTACAAACCAGAGGATGTATGTCTTACTCTTTACCATGCAGCACTCATCTAGATATGTTTTTTCACCGCTAATTATCTTATTCACCAAATTGTTTCCTATTGACAGGGTACGCATGCTTTGGTATATGATATGTTCACTCTTAATGAAACATGGGAACGGGTCAATCTCAAAGAGGTACGATTCTGTGAATTTTTTGTGGGGGGCTACTAAATTCATACTGCTAATTATTCAGTTTCTTCATGAATTTGCCACACCTAGCCATGGCTTCTACAAATGTGCCCTTGTATATATCCTGAAATTTATGGGACTAAGAATCCATCTTTATATTTTGCTTGGCACACCGTAGATTCCTGGATAATCTCTCCCCTTGATGGATTGTGCACCTGCCATCCATCAACACAATCTTGCAATCATAAATTCAAACGACCACTCAACCCCGAACTGAATTATGCACATTTTAGCCTTTTCTGCATCTTCTTATGTGTGTACTTCTGGACTATTGCCAGTGCTGCAAGCTTAATCTTTTGTATGTGTAATCAACAGATACCTCCTGAAGACATTAGGTGGGAAAGCGAAGATCCTTCCATCTTCCGCAAAGGTGGTCGTCCTGGACCTGGACCGAACAAGAAGTCCATGCCGCGTGTTGGTGGTCCCCCTGGAAGAGGTAGAGGGCCCACCACGAAGGGGCCTAAGAAAGATCATCTTCTGCCATTACAGAACGGCACTCGTAAAAAGGTTGTGGGCGATATCGAGATACTTCACACTGATACCCTAATAAAAGAGGTAATGAGGAAATACTGTGGCGACTTTGTTCAGCTAATTTTTGCTGTCCAGTTTGTTAATAAATGGTCCCTGATTCTAACAGGTTGAGAAGGTCTTTGGTTCCAACTTTCCTGACCCTATGGAGATCGAAAAAGCAAAGAAAGTGCTTAAAGTAAATACTCTAATCTGATCCTTCATTTCCTCCAGTTTAATCTCTGCTGCATTTAGGCCAGTGCTGTGAGGTTTATGTGGGTCTTTTATATGCAGGATCATGAACAAGCTCTTGTAGAAGCAATCGCAAGGCTTGAAGATGCTTCAGATGGTGAAAGTGGTAATATATGATATATAATATTGATAACCTTATGTTCATATAGGTAGATGGTGTTCAAAATAAAGATTTGCAGTCTTCTTGTTGTATCATCTAAGTGTAAACCTTTTGGATGTTCAGATTTAACCTGTAATATTTATGCATAAAAATCTTTCTTCTTAGACTTCAAAAGATTGTCAATCTAGGATCTTTTTGCCGCACTTGAATCTATGTTCATATACCTTCAAAAGATTGTCGATCTAGGATCTTTTTGCCGCGCTTGAATCTATCTTCATTTACCTTCAATTTAAATCTCATCCAAACAAAGATGGGAAAACAGTTGAACTGTTCAGCAATGTTGATGGTACATTGAACTATAAGATGAAACAATGCGATCTTTCTCTGTGTTTATTGAAAGCAGATGGGGGAAGAACACAAGTTTCCCGTGGACAATCATTGGATCAAGAACGATCGAGAAAACAGGTGTACAACAATAGTCGCCCTCTGGAAGGGAACAAAGAGGGTCAAGGAGGATAGAAAGCTGGATCATATGATGATCAGTAGTGTGCCATAACTTGTACAATAGAATGCTACAATTCGGTAGTAACTAACCAAATACATGTGGCTCTGACTACTTAACAATGGAAGATGTAACCTTTGATTTGAATCTCCCTTTTAATTTTCTGGTCCTCACTACTTGGATATTCCATTCCTTGTGTAAAATTGCTCCGAATGATTAGTCCTTGTTTGGCAGGAAATAAAAACCTCCTTTGAAATTTGCTCTTCAATGCTATCTTTGTGGATCTACAACCATGAATGATGACACAATTGATTCCATTATCCTGCTCTGTGTAATGGTACTACTGCAGAAGGAACCTGTTTAGACTTGTCGGTTCAAGGTACAATGAAGTATGATAGCAAAACTGTGTAATAACTGCTATAGATCATGATAAGACCACATTGATTTGATCACCGATTCTCATTTGATTCATACCAAACAGTCGGAAAGGTATCACAAGCACTGACCTGAGTACCTGCATATAAACAATATAAATAAACTGTTTGGGATACCATGGTGGGCCGGTGATCAAACCGATATGATTTTATCACACAGTTCTATAGCAATTCTTAAATTGCTTTGCTATCATACCTCCACCATACCTTTTCGTTAGTCTCGCAGGTTAAGCTTCAATGAGGTCCACAACATTCTCTACACCGCACGGAGAAGGAGCACGAGCATGGTGATAGAAGCAGCAACCCGAATCATCAGTTACTACCATGAACAAACATACAGACTACAACCACGTACCATCATCTGTCGTTAACTTATAAAGAGGCTGCAAAAGTGAGGATGAGGTTGGCCATCTGAGCATCATAAGCAGGACCTTCCATTTGGAAATGGCCGGCCCCTTCAATAAGATGGGTTTCGACTCGGCCAGCAGCAGACTTCAACTTGTTATGCAGCTGTTTAACGCTCGTGAACCCGTCCTGTGTTCCCATAATGAAGAGCTTTGGTTTCTGAGACTGTAGGATGGCCTTGTGATGCCTCCCGAATAGCACGGAGGCCAGCATACCGAAAGGGTACCCTATGCTTACATAGCCGACAACTTCCTCAATCTGATCGACGGAAGACCCAGCAATTGGTGAACCTGTATGACAAGAGCAATTGTCTATTACGAATTGCAGTAACAGCTTCAAAGGATTCAAGAGACTAGGCAGTAAAGGATCACAGGCGCAAACAAAACTGTACAGAAGATTATGCAAAGATACTGGCTTCCTACATGCTTATAAGTTAATCAAACTGTGATACAAAATTTTCATAATGATCCCCACTAGTTCAAGAAGAAATCAGCTTCTAGTTAGTTGTTTGTGCATTAGTCAATCATATCGAAAAGGACAAATACGCAGAAGATTGACAAGGATAACTACTTCAACCATACAAATTCAGCTTCTAGTTAGTTAATTGTGCATTGGCACTCAATCAAATCGAAAAGAACATATAGGCAGAGGGTTGACAAGGATAACTCCTTCAACAATACGAACTACCAAGGCCACAGCTACTTTCTCAGGTCAAACGAATCTCAGAAGGCTATCCTTCTAACTCTTATGTGTAAACCATCTAATTCTTCAATGATTATAACCAGGAATCGAGTTCTGTCAAGACTAAACCAACATTCACAAGTAAATTATGGTGAAAATAGAAAGCGATAGCTACAACACCACAAACACAGTTTCTCAAACTTGTCCAGATCAAACGAACAGAATGCTTAACACAAAACAGAGATTCAACACAAAAGGCTACACTATCAGCAGGCTGAGAACGCTAATTACTATGAATCTACAGCAAAATCCCAGCACCAATTTATCGCAGATCTAATCAATCATAGATCATATAATAATCAAATGGGGTCCATCCACTCCACGAACGAGTATCCAAGACACTAAATCTCCGTCCATCGGAAGATCCAAAATAAGGAAAACAAGTAAGACAAGGAAATGAAACTCACCTGCAGAGGAACCCACCAAGAGAATCCTTCTGGTGCCAAGATTCTCGCAGACCCATTTGCAAACGGCGATCACATCCTTGATTTCAGCGAACCCAGTAAGGGAAGCCCGTCCC
Organism: Linum trigynum; assembly: GCA_964030455.1. Taxonomy (NCBI): domain Eukaryota; kingdom Viridiplantae; phylum Streptophyta; class Magnoliopsida; order Malpighiales; family Linaceae; genus Linum; species Linum trigynum. The sequence continues at coordinate 40,020,683 of OZ034821.1, read as the reverse complement.
GTGGATCTCCCAGCTCCTCTCATGTCAAAGGTCACAGCTTTATAGCCTCTCTCGGCCAACCCAATTGCAATCCCTTTCAGTAGAGCTTGGCAGCCGCCCAAAACCGTAAATGGGTGCACGAGCATAATCACCAAGTCATCCCTGCCGCCGCCTGCTTTGTCTTCTGCTTCTTTAGGCTTGAAGAACCTGGCATGGAGCTTGGCCGCCCCGTCGCTGGTCTCCACTTTGGTGGACTCGACTGTGTAGTTCGACATGACGGGGAATTTCGGAATGGAGAGAAAGAGAGAGAGAGAGAGAGAGGGGAAGAAAGAAGTACTAATAACAAATAGGGAGGAATTTTTGAGGCGTGGTGGTTGTTTGGTGGAATGGTTAAGCTGAACAAGAGAGGAACGAAAGAAGGGAGGGTGAGCAGGAAATGCTTCAATGGAGGAGAGCATTTGGTTCATATCACAATCTGTCATATGACTTCATTGTTTTCCATTATTTTTGTTGTTGAAAGTATGGTAAATTAAACAGTACCAGCAGTTCAACTACGAAATACCAGTATCGGAGGCTAAATCAGTAGGCGGTATTTAATTGTCTAACGATTGAATTACAGTTGAACCACGGTTTTATCATAAAATATCATATCGCTGACTTTTCCGTTACGATATCCGGTACGATTTCATGGACCATGGTTGAAAACTGGCATACGAGATTAGGCTTCTAGTTAAACAATGTGAGTATAATAGTTATGTAATTAAGTATTCGAGATCTAAAGATTCTTATTAGTGCTCATAAAATGTATTTAAACGAAATTTAATAAAAAATATAATACCGTTGAACTTATTCATTCTCTGAAATGATAAATCATACGTGGTAATTCTCGTACATATAGAATTTGAAAGAATTTTTTGTAAGAAACTATTGAACTAATTCATCATAGTAATTTAATTATACATAAAAAATTAATTCAATTCAACTTTACCTCAACTTTACCCATATTGGCATATTCGAATAAATAATGATTCCAAAATGATTTCTGAAAAATGGTTCTTATCAAGGAATTCCAAGTCATACCCAAGAAATGGTTCTCTTGTATCAGTAGTATTGTGCTAGTTCCTCATCAAAGAAGAAAGAGCACTCCTTTTCTACAAGTTCCTCATCCACAAACACAAAATCCCTCATCTTCATTCTTTCTTTCTTTCTCTATCCCTACACTTCGCCTACGGCCTACCCATTCCCTACCTAAATTAAACCTTCCAAAACCAAAAGTGAAATAACCTAACCATAAGAGAACAAATATATAAAAACCACCAAAAAAAAAAACAAGTTGTCAGAAAACCTTTGGAAATTCCCATGCTAATTTACATTTTACAACAAAAATCCAATCAAAATAATTAAAAAAAAAAACAAATCATCTATCTCTTTGCCCTCTTCCTAGCCCTCCCTCCACTTCCACCCCCTTCACCATCCTGATCTCTCCCTCTCTTCCCGCCCTCCGCCGCCGCCGGAGTACCGCCACCGCCGCCGCTCCTCCCTCCTCTTCCGCCGCCTCTCCTCCCTTTCCCGCTCTCCTCCCTCCCTCCTCTGCCCCTCGAACTCCTCGTGATCGGCGGTCTCTCCCTCGTCACATCTCTAGTACCACCCCGACCACCTCGACTTCCCGCCTTTGTATTGCTACCCTTCTCCTTCCCTGCATTATTAACCTCCCTCCTCTTCTCTTTCTCCTTCTCCTCCGCCACCTCCTCCTCTTCGGAGGAAGAGGATGACGACGATGATGCCTCGTCGCCACCACCCTCATCGTCATGATTCTCCTCCGTCGCGTCGCTGTTCTGCTTCATCCTCTTCAGGAAGCTCGCCGCGCCTTGCCTCTTCCTCACGCTAGTAGTGCTATTATTCTCCTCTTTGTTATTATTATTATTGCTCCTCTCCGCTTTCGAATCCGTGGCGTCGTGAGAGCTCGGCTCGTTCCCGCCGTACTTGTGCTTATTACTGTTAACCTCTCCATTCTTGCTGGCCCCCGATCTAGCATTCCTCCGTCCCTTCGTCTTCGTCGTTGTCGTCGCTGCCGCCGCGGCAGCAGGCCTCTCCTTGGCCTCCTTCGTCGCTGTCGTAGACTTCTTAGTTGGCTTCTCTTCTCCAACAACCTTAGGGGTCTTAATTGGCTTCTCTTCTTCAACAACCTTGGGCGCCACGGAAGCCTCACCCTTTTTCGAATTCTGCTTCGGCTTAACTTCCTCTGTTTCTTTCTGTTTCTGCTTGTTGGAAGTAGTGGTAACCACTTTCTTCGAAGCAGGCTTCTCCTTCTCCGACGTTCCTCCCTTCAACGACGAGCTCCGCTTGTTACCGCAGGAGACCAGAGTAGAGGTAGACTTCTCCGGCTTTGCCTCGGCCTTCTCGGACTGTTTCTGCCGCTTTGGAGCTGGAGCTGGGTCAGTAGTAGTAGTAGTAGTCTTTAAGTTCTTGGTCGTGGTTGTGGATGGAGCAAGAGGCTCAGGCTCCTGCGGCGGCGGAGCAGGTTTGGATTGGGGTTGAGGTTTAGAAGGAGGCGGCGGAGCAGGTTTACGCAGCTTGTCCTTCATGTTCTTGAGGACGAGACCTCGGAGCTCCCGGGCGGCATGATTCTCCGGCGAGCTCTCCCGGAAGAAGAGGATGGCGTTGTTGAAGAGGAGGAGGAGGTCTCTGTAGAACTTGGGGATGCAGCTGAGGTATACACCTTTGTCGAGCCGGAGCTGCACCGTCCGGAGGTCGATGTGCTGCCGGATCAAGCTCTTGTACCTCTCCGATTCCTGCAGCCGGGATAACCCACAAAATACAAATGAGTACTCTGAATCGCAAATGAGGAAAAGCCCCACCACCAACCATGGGGAATGTAAAAGCCCAAATGATGTGAGAAAACGTTTTGAGAAGGAGACAAAAGAAAGCCCTATAACAAGTCTTTTGGGCCTGCCTTGATGAAAAAGCCTTTTTTACGTTAAAGACAGGATTGGAAGTCGCGGTCAAACCGCTGGCAGTGGCAATACATACATAACCAACGGCGGCAAATATTCACCGTTGGATTGGAAGATCCAAACCAAATGACAAAAATAAGAAAAGGAGGGCGAGTAAGGAGTATTAAATTGTTTCTGAAAGAATTTGGTTATTATTTTGATTAAAGCAAAAGATTTGGTAAAAAAAAATTATTTACTCTAAAAAAAATAAATGTAACTATAAACTTATAAATTTGTAATTGTTTGTCCCTTCAGGGACATCTCATCATTCTATGATTGTTTGATCGAACATATTACGTTGTATTGTACATGGAATGCATAAGCAATGTAAGATACACCTAACACATCAACATGATAGAAGCCTGGACTCGGCTCAATCAAGTAATTAGGAGTTGTAGGGCACTATGAGTACTACAAATTATTATCAAATAATTAATTAATTAATAATAACATTTTTGTGGATTTTTTTTTTTGGTGGAGTAATATCAATTTCTCCTTTTTAACATAATGTCATTAAATTAATACTATTGTTTTCGGAAAAATCTTCATGACGGGCCCGCCAAAAACGAAGGCCCAAATGCAGCCCATCTCGCCGTATGATCCTACGTTGATCCGCAGAAAACGTCGCTCCCTTCACCATATAAAGCTCGTGCATATCCCATGCGATGGACCGTAGTAATCTAGTAGAGACTAAAATAAATAGTAACCTTTTTCTTTTTTTTACATTTCACAGTGAAAATTATTTTGAAAAGGTCGGGTGAAAATGACGAAATTGGTTAGACTCTAGTGTCTGAAACAATGACGTGGCTAGTGGTGATTGATCCAAGGCCGGCCATGTCGTTGGCGATTTGCAAGATCGGAAATTCTTCGTTGGTTTTTTTTTTTTCAAATTAAGAAAGGGAAAATTAAGCTGGGTGGAGAGAGGAAAAATTACCTGGCTTCGGAGCCGTCGTTCGAAAACAGAACCGAGCCTATGGGACCGGATGATCTCGAGGATTCTAACCAACGGTTCGGATTTCACAGCGGCGATCCGCTTCCTGGCGGGAGATACCTCGTCGCCACCCTCGGGTTCTTCGCCGCTGCTGGTGACGGCGGAGACTCCACCGCCGCCGCCAACATCGCCATTTACTCCGCCCCTACGACGCCGTTTCTTCTTCCTCAGCGTCAGGCTCACCGAGCTCTGCACGTCACTGTTCTGTTTCTCCTTCTCTTTCTCCTCCCGCTTCGACTCCCCCACCGACTCGCCCAATTCGTTCGACTCGCCGACGAGCGGGGTCTGACTCGGTCTAGGCTTCGTCTCACTGGGCGATTTCTCCTCCCGATTCCCTCCGCCTTCCTCCGATTTGACGTCGTAGGAGCAAATCCGCTCCTCAGCGGACGGGTAGGAGTGAACCGGATCCGATTCGGACTTCGTGGCCGGTTCGGGTTTCGTGTCCCCTTCTCCCTCCTCCTCCTCCTCGCTCCGCTCCTTCGCCGCTGCGTTCCCGGCTTTCTGTTGCTGGCTCGTGGAATTAGACTCGTTGAACGACCGATCCTCCCCGGAATCGTAGCAGCCGCCGGCGGATTTCGCGGCCGACGTAGGCCGACCGTCTCCCTTCCCTAGATCTGCCTCCTCCTTCGCGCCCCTCCCCCTCTCCTCCTCCAATCTCTTCACCTTCAATTCCAGAGACCTGAAAAACAACGAAAGGCCGTCAGGAACCGCTCAGATCTTAATCGGATCTCCACGAAACAGATTTCTAGTTTTTTTTCAATTTATTATTATTTACTCGATCGAGACGTCCCGCCGCTGGACCTCACGTCGGAGCTCCTCGACGCGGAGCCGCCGGAGCTCGTCCACCATAGGAACCAAACTGACCGCCGCCGCGGCCGGCGGCGGTTCCTCCCTCCTCGGAGGCATGAACCGTCGCCGGAGGTCATTGAACTTGTCCCTGCACTGCTGCGAAGTGAGGGAGGAGAGACTGGAAGTCCGGTTCTGGACTTCTACGGCTACGGAGTCCCAGCTCTTCGTCCCGTGGCGGTTCACGGCGCAGGCCAGCAGCAGCTCCTCCAACGTCCCCCAAGAAGATGTCGCGGTTGTTGGTGCGTCGCGCTCCTTAGCCATGTCGTTGGTTCCTTAATAACTTCATTTTTTTCCTCCTCCTTACAATTTTATTTTGGTAGTCTGTTTTTTGGTTCTGCGATTTAAGGGGAATTAGGGTTTTTGGCTCGATTGGGGAAAATTTGGATTGGAGGCAGGAGCAGCTCGGCGTTTATATTCTTTTCGATGGTGGTGGACGAAGAAGGTTTTATTTGCTTGTTAATTTATCGCTTTTATTTTTTCTTTTTGTATAGAGAGAGGAGCCCAAGGACGAAGGAAGGAGGCAAAGGCGATTAAGTCGTGTTGCCTGGCTGTGGCTGTGGCTCTTGTTGCGTTTCGGCCGATTCGGATTTGGGATTCGAGAGTAGGGCTTTTTATTTTTTGTTAATGGGCCTACAGTTTTGGGCTTCAATATTATGGGATAGGCTTGTACGCTTTGTGGGCTCGGTGGGTATGGTGCTATTGGATGCATAGGGGGTGAACAAAATAAATCCAACCGCTCGTTCATTTTAGAAGGTTTCTGATTGTCCAATTTTAATGTGTGGATGAGTGCGTTAGTAGTTAGTACTTAAAATCAAGGATTGAAATCGACCAAAAAAAAATTCAAGGATTGAAAAATTCTACTGTATCGGCTGTCCCACCAGAAATTTCTTATGGAAGGATAAATTAGTGTAATCGTATTTAACGGTTGAACCACGATTTTTGTATAAAATATTCTAAAGTAGATTATTCTGATACAATCTTCAGTATATTATTTCAATCATTGCTTTAAATTCGATATTTCGTAATTGCATATCGTTAGGATGGTTATTACCTGAGGAGCTTTACATATATTGTATTTTTATATATGAGTTTTCATTCAGTATAATCATAGCTTATCATTCATTTGTTAGTTTTAAATTTGATTTTTTGGTTAACAAAGAAATTTGCCGGGTGACACACTGACACCAAGTAAATCATATTTTTTTACGCATATATGATTTTCTAGTATGAATCCAATATTTTTAGAATTTCGTACTTTGTTGTTCAGAGGAAGTCAATTGGACGAAGTGGCGGATTCGGGAGGTTTAGAGGTGTCCCGCAATACAGCTAAATCTGAAAAAATGATTATCCAAATTCTAAACTTCGATAGTAGTTTGTTATGGATAAAAAAAATATTTAGATGTCAGCGGGACACCCTTAAAATTTGGGAAAATAATTATTCACCTTCTTGTAGATGTGACTACTTGTTTCTATTGCGTTCTTGTTCCTATTGTATAGAATTTAGTTTGGTCCCGTGGACTGCCAACTGGGTTACCCATAGAATGGCAAGACAAGCCCTGCTACTATCCTCTGTGGAGATATTTTCCTTTGACTTTATATGGTGGCTTCACTAGTTGTTGTTTGGGGGGGTTTTGGGTAGAAGTTATAACTATTTTACCTTGTCATTACTTGAAGGGGAAAACCTCCTGTAGTAGTTTGTGTATGGGTATAAAATATCATTTAAGTGGTAGTCTATGTGTTTTAAACTTGGAACACTACTATTATTAGTAAATATTTTTTCAATTTTGTTAGAACTCATTTGTAAGACTACTCTTATCTCCAATTATTTTTAAAATCTAACGATTAAACCTAATTATGTGTTATCCTTATCTAGTAAGATTTGTCGAGAAAGACTTGTTGAGTAGTGTAGACACCAAATGAATTTTACCATTTTTCATAATGAAACATGTCCAGACTTTTATTAAAATTCTTGCTAGTCGGAAATTTTCATATTTAATAATTATTTAATTTAATTTTGAATTAAATATCATTTTTGGGAAAGGACACCCCCTATATAAAATTTGTGGGTCTGTCACTGATTGCACGATAGTATTACTAGAAAGGAAATTTATATATTTTTTCTCTTGTAATTCATTGGGTTTACACCAAACTCATAACTAAATAACTCGATAGAGTATTGATTAATATGGGTGGATTTGAGTTTATCTGTCAATCATTCAAATTGAATAAAATACATGAGTTGGGTGACAAAAATAAATAACCCCAATTGTGTGTTGAGTTTGGTTTTTGTCTTCTTCCATAGGACTAGGATCCACCAATTATGACCAGGGGTTGGGCTTTGGCTTCGTTTAACTCTGCATATTTAATATTCTGGTCCAGTGACAATGTACCTTCGGTGCAGGATCCAATATACTACTTCTCTTGGGCCATGGAAGTAAAATCTTGTTAGCATTTGCCTGAACTTATTATATGGACCACAGAGTGCGTCCTTGGATACATTGGGCCAAACAAATTAAATGGACCGCGGAATGCAACCTTGCAATAGCCCATGGGCTATGGCTACTCTCTCTTTGTCGCGAACTCAGAACCCCATATATTCATCGCCTCGCTCGTTGAATCGGTTTGATTTTGTTCTTGACTTAGACGTCAGCAATTTGTTATTACGGTGCTGAAGTTTGTATATGCGTTTTCCCTTTAATACAAGTGCTCCAAACAACTCGAGATAATGACTACAGCAATGATTTTCCGTACAACGATTCTCACGATCATTAGTATAAAGTATAAACACTTGGAAGTAACCCAAGATATATGTAGTCTATGAGTAGGATTTATCTTAATTTAAAAGAACGTTCTAGGAAATGATATTAGATTCATTCTCCACAACCTTTACTAACAAAATCACTATTCTGATTAGTTAGTTCTTTACACCATAGCATATCAAAATTCTTTATCTCGAATGTTAGTTCGCGGTTTCACACATAGCATATCAAAATTCTTTATCTATAAAAACTTCGAATACACAAGTCGTCATCATTTGTAAGGACAGACTTTTGGAGTGCTGAAATCCAAAGTCAAAAGGTAAAAAATAATTGTTTCGTTGTGTTTGATCTAAAGAAGATGAGAATTTTAGCCTCTTGTAGTTGTGTACATTTTAAAGTTTTATGCACCATTTAGCTTACCGTCATCGTATCAATAAAAAAATATATGAGTATAAAATTAATCATGAGTATCTTGTAGGCGCATATCTTCAAGTGAAATCACATCGTGTTCTCGTATATACTTGTACCGTAAACTCATTAACTTCAATCGTTCTTTTCAACAAACAAAAAAACACAGCGAGAGAATCAAATGGAGATACAATAGTAATCTATTTAAAAATAGTATTATCAATGATAATCTAAACAAGTTAATCATGATTTAAATCAGTTTGATTTACTTTAGATATATAAACAAGTCAATCAATATATAAATCAATTCGAAATTTATATCCTTACTAAACTGGAAAGAGCCCACACCCCAAATCTGCAAATACGTGTTAATTAATCCAAAAGAATGTCTTTTTTGATAAACCAAACAATATGATGATAACTACCACCTAAGTACACATATAGCTATAGTAAAAGCGACAATTTATGACCAAATCACATTATAGTGTCGCAACAATTGGAATATTTAAATCCCATGATTGAAGCTTAAAGAATGATTATGTTAACAAAGCTGGTTTGCAGAAAAGTGGATAATAATATAATAAAATAAAAATATATTGTATATGTTGGGACATGGGAGGCGGACGGGCCAAAAGTGGGTTCCGGTCAAACCTAAACCTTTTGGAAATTGCTGCCATTATGGATTTGCCTAAATCAAGGTTTAAGCCCATTGGGTTAAGGGCTGATGGATGATAGTGGTTAAAATGCTTGCACTCAAGGTTGTCAAACTGGTTTATATCGTTGTGCCAGTTTAGCAAGTGGAATGGCTCTACCGGTGGTACAATCGGTTTGTGCCGGTTAATAAAATATGTAGAAATGTCAAAAACTATTAATGTCAAATGAATTTAATCATATATAAACCATATTTGAAGACAATTTACGTACAATTCATATTGATATTTAGATAAAATGTGATATTTTCAATAAAATTACATGTACTTATATTCAAATTCACTAAAACGATATTATTTTACTTAAAAATTCGCAAATCAATCATACCGATCATAACAGTGGTGTCATGCCGATTTCATGGCCGAAACCGGTTGAACCGGGTTGAACCGGTGGCATGCCGGCCGACATGACAACCATGCTTGCACTTCAGGGACTAGGTTAGTTAAAAAGAGGCCACCTTGGTGTTTGTTTGCTTGGCATGTCTGCAAATTGGTGCCACTTATAATAAGAGCTAGTGTTGTATAGGCCCCATAAAATGTCTATTTAACAAACATGTCATGCCATTTGATCTGTCCTGATCTGTTTACGATGGGTATTATTCGACATGTAGTAGTTTGGGGTGGGGCATGAGTACTATTGTTTACTATCTGCTCCACCTTGTTCTATCGTACTTCCCTTCAATATCTATATGTATTTCTCCTCTTTTGATCCTAAAGAAATTTTAGATTCAATTATTCCTTCCACTGTATTTCTCATTCACTTATGATGTATTTTCTCTGTGTTATCGTACAAGAGTTAAATATCGACTTTCTTTTTTCAAATAACTTAAAATAATGGATCGACTCGCTCCACCATGTACCCGCACGAGTATTACTCGACCTACCCGCGTTTAGCACGAGGTGGGTGAGTATGGGTATTGAAGTGCATGTCCAGCCCCATTAGCATCACTACCTCCAATCCCCAGACACATACGATCGATACTAGCTTTATGAATACATGATGAATGCAAATTAAGAAATTTTAACAAACACGTACTGGTATTATGAATTTAAATAGATAAGTCATTTCATTGAAAAACTTCTCCCAAAAAACTAGTTGTCACAATGAGACTCGCACGTTCTTCTTCGTAAGCATGTGTTGGCATGACTCGAACATTACATAACCTGGATACTGTTAATTGTCCAAATGTTTGAACTTTAACAATGTACTTCTGTTGCTGACTTCCTCGCAAGTTGGACGATGATGGCCATCATGATGATCACTCGATGACTATATCCCACAAAAGGGGCACTTCGCTACCAAACAAACGTTACTAAATAATGCTACAAAAAATGTTGGGCTCTTTCATCAATGGAACTCGTGGATTGTGGACATCTATGGAACCTTTTTTTCTTAACAAAGATGGGAAAGTTTGATCTCCACACAAAAAAGAAAAATGTAGGAGATGAAGAAGGGAAGAAACTGATGGTCACGAGTATTTGAATTTGATTTATAAAAGAAATCCTATTAATTCTTATAGTATCACGCTTTTAATTATGATGTTATACATATTGAAAGTATAGCATATGAGAATCTTAACAGTTCTTATGAGATCATGTTGTTGATATGGTGTTATACATTCAAAGTATTGAGAAATTATGAGAATATATATGTGTATAGATTAAATAAAAAGATATTATGGACCAATTATTATGGTAGAAAAAGAGAATAGGACACATTCCCCACAATATGCCCCCATTACACCCTCCACTTTACAAATATTTTTTTTCCAGGAAGAAGGTGAGGAAAAGGGACAAGTGACAACTCCTACAAACGGACTCGATTACGACCAAGTCTCTAATCGAGAAGGCTATACCGTATTACATGATCGTTGTAGAGATACGATGGTGGTTTGCAAGGGCTTGACATGTGCATATTATGCATGTTTACAGGAAGGCGAACGTAGTCGTTGATTACTTAGCTAATCTAGGCCACTCACTTTCCATTGATTCCCACATTATTGCAACACCTAATAATGTGTTGGCTTACTGTTGTACCATGATGTTATTGTTTCCAAGCAACCCGTTTTGTTATTGAATAAAGGTTGGTATGCCCTTCAAGTGCTTCTTCGTTTCACAAAAAAAAGGGGACAAAAGAATGGCGTGTTTGAATGAGTAAAGAGTAGATAGAATAAAATTAATGGCCCATGCAGGTCTCGAACTTGCGACCTCCGCGTTATTAGCACGACGCTCTAACCAACTAAGCTAATAGGCCAATTGAAAACCAAATTTATAAACTAGGTTAAGATTCACACACGCTCCATACGCTTGTGAGATTAGCATTTCGGTCGGGACAAATTGGATCGAGCATATTCATATAGAAATGAGCATTTATTGAGAAATCATTCATAAAACCTTAATAAGTTTGGTGGGTGGGTGGGGGGGGGGGGGGGGGGGGGGGGGGATTCAACAAACAAGGTAGAAAATTGTTTGAGACAAGGATTTGTAAAATTATGTCCAAAGTTGCTATAAAAAAAGTTGGTAATATAACAATTTATACTAAATCATGATCCAACTATTTCGTACTTTTAAAATTACTTATGTCTTAGACTCCAATAAACGATTTTTTCGATGGAACAGTTAATAATTGCGAATACTCATTTGGGATATGCTGGGGAAATAGACAAAAGGTGAGCCAGAAATGAAAAGTAAAAGAGTGGGGGAAAAGAAGGAAAGCAAAGGCTGCAACAACGACAACTATTGGGTTTGGTTTATTACTTCACCACCATCACTAATGGGGTAACTTCATCTTCTAACAACTCTCAAATTAAAAGTTGTTAATGAAGAAGAAAAGAAAGGAATCTGAGTGGGGGGAAGAGAGGAATCTGCTCAGTGAACCGACCAGCTTACTGGGAAAGACCACGTTCATTTCATTCATTGCTATAATATGCACTCTGGCTGCTGGGCCTGGGTTGCTGCTTCCTGACATCTTAACCAATTCCTCAGTTTTTTTTTTGCAGGCTTCCTTCTTTGCCTTCTCGTTTCCACCCTTATGTTTCATTGATTATTAATTATTTACCATTTCGTTTTATCCATCCTACAACCAAATTATTCGAATCGAATCTATTTGGTTCGGTCTGCTTATTTTTTCTCGTATTCAAGGAGATTCAAGAAAACTAATGGACCTAAAACTCAATAGTCTATATAAAAAATCAAAATTTCGGTTATGCTCCAAGATGACGACAACAACAATCTAATTCGAAAGTATCAGTTCAACACGCGATGCATCTTGGTACGATATACATCTCGGTACGAACTGAGTTTTTTGTCCACTTCTACTAAAAGTTCACTTGTTTGTGAGTAATAAAGCTAAATTTTACCATATTCAAATATGTAGCTCGAACGAACTAATAATTGTATTATCACGATGAACCTGATGTCCGTCGTACCGAGAAGGGGAGAAGGTGGGGGGCTTTGTATTTAAGCTGTCACAAACTCACAAGCCCTAACCCTCGAGAAGAGGACAAAGAGAGGAATGAGGGAGGGGGTGGTCCAAGAAGAGAGAAACTGGTCAAAACACCACATCATTCAATAGAGGGCCCTCCTCTTAGGGAAAGAAATAAAGAGCAGATTTGAATGTGGGATAAACAACAATAAAAAAAATATATATTTGAAGAAAAGGCCAGCAATAGTAGTCGAAGCAGGTAGCAGGAAGCAGTGGCCAAAACAAACAGGCAGCCATTTAAAAATGAATTGAAGAACAACACATGAAATAAAGAAAGAGTGAAGGAAAGTGATGATACAAAATGGGAAAGGGATACATCCAATCCAACGGCTACCTAGATTAACATCCTGAGCCCTACGGGAAGGGATGCCCTAGATTTATAGGGCTTCACCACCACCCTAACCCTATACACAAAGGCCAGGACTCGGGGGAATCAGGGATCAGTGCACCTTTTGGCTTTTTTTCGATGTGTGTTTGGTGTTTAGACCAACTCAGGGTAGGTTAGAAGGTTGAGAACAAGGTTGTCAATCCGCGGGTCGATCTAGACTCGGTAGAGCTAGTGAGTCAAGGGTTAATGGGTCACCCGGTTTAACTCAGTTTAGCCTAAAAATATGAAAAAATCATTATATTGTACTTATTTTGAATCCAACATAAAAAAAACCATACTTAAACTCCAACACACTTGAATAACATCAACTTATATTCAACATAGTAAAAAATACATTTACATCGATATTCATCGTTCTATGTTGCTTTCCATTATCAAATGATTATGACATATTATGTTTTGGTGAATAAAAGGGAGGACCTTTACCATCCGATTGGGTAGGTAATTCAGCAAAATACTATCGTTTGACTTTCGAGGTTCTTCATCAACTCAAAGCATAATATAACTTAACATCTAAGGAGGATTGTCTGATTATGATTACAACATCCAATGGCCTGCGTGAAAGTTGAAACCATTTCTGATCGTGCTAACCGTATCGTACCCTGCACTCGTTGCAGAGAGCACACATTTAGGACTGTGAATCGATATCATCAAAACCTTTGTTCTTAATAACTTGACCACTGGAGGCATAAAAAGAGACCATACCTAGGGATGCCCACCTTCATTTCAAATTCTCTATCTGGAGCTGCTTGAGATTGTCAAAACGGACCCAATTGTGACTAAAAGAGTCTATAAGACTCCACACTTTTTCCTCCCATTTGTATCTTTGAAACCAAAGATGGCTAGGCATAGGCTCCAGCCTCCAAATTTAGTGAACTCAATCCTACCAACGGGTAAAGAAAGCACTTGGGGAGTTAAAAAAGGATTCCTCTCTATCCCCTTTCAAATGCTATGGTTCTGAAGAGGGAAATCTTCTAGGACAGAACCATCTACCCTCCAGCAAGTTAAAGACTAGAGAGGTCTTTTCCTTTTCTTCCACACTCCCTGCAGCAGTTGGTGATAATGAGAACTACTATTAACTAAACACTATGGGTAACCTCTTAGCTCGCCTTTTCCCTCTACACTCCTTTCCCTCCTTTATTGCTCCAATAAGTGTTTTTGACAATGCCCTCAAAATCACAATTCACAACCAGAACACCAACCAATGGATGTGGTAAAGAAGCTGGAATGGATTCCCCCCTTGGCCCTTCATGTCCCAAGCCTCCAACTACCATACAAGAATCTGATGCTACCAAATAGTACTTTAGGCTGTGACTGGAAGTACTTGCTTGTAGGTATAATATAGCCTTGCCATAAATATGCTCAATCCAACTTGGCTAGATTTCTCCTATATCAAAAGAACAAATAAATTCGGTTTGGATTTGGTTGCGGGCTTTGTGCCTTGTGTGGCCACTACTGTTTGACAAATAGTTTATGGGGTTCAATTAGGGCAATGAATGAGGCGTGGATGCACGAGACTTGAATGTTACGAACCGTTGAATCCGAACCTTATGATCTAACCAGTTCATCTCACATGCTAAACATCGTTGGCATTCGTCGAAATCTAATCCGAGGTTGAGCAGGGTACATTTAGAGCGTTATGAATGTGGTTTGAATCATGTCTTGGAGCAGCACACAGTTCGGTAACACAACATCTCGAATAACTATACCCCCTAGTTATCCCTGTAAGGCAACAATTGATACATTATCCAACCCAATTTAACTCTTATTGAGATTGAGATCACGAGGGGGACACAATTCAACAACATCATCGCGAGCAAATTGCACATCCTAGTCATCCTCGCAAGTCTGTTGTAAACTTCGTCAAACACCGACGACATGGAGCATGCAAATGAATTGATGAGACAACCCTTTTCAGCTCAATCCAAAGCTTTTAGAACTAACATTTCAATTTTCATTAACCTCTAACTCATGCTAGATATTGGAGAAAGAGAGAATATTTTCAGATGGACTTCTAGGGGTCGTTTGGAAGTTGCATCGTTTTTAATGCATATATTGTTTTTAATGCATCGTTTTTTGTTTTTTTAGCAGAAACAATACATGGATTGTTTCTGTGATGTGACAAAAACTATCACTCATTTTGAGTGATTGTTATATCTCAACTTTTAGTTGTGATTGTTGAGATAGTTGAGTTGAGATTGTTTTGTCTCAGCTTTTAGCTGATGCGACATACACAATCACACATACCAAACATTGTATTCTACAATGCATCAAATTCGACAATACATGTATAATATTATACATGCATTCTCAACAATACATATATTTAACAATCGCAACTTCCAAACGAACTCTAGTTTTTGTTTTGGAGTGGAGGGTTAGTAGTCTTAGTAGACTCCCACATGTTTGATCCAAAGAAAGGGTCTCACTCTCACACATGGACCACCACCGACCAATCTTGTAGAAGATCAACAAAAGGGTTCTCCATCAAAAGGGGCACCCCCTCCAATCTCCATCCTTCCTAACTGGCAAATTGAATAATCTTGATTATATAATCTCAAGATTAACTGTCTAATTACACCATAGTCTAAGCATATTTAGTAAATAAGATTAAAATAACCAGTACATAATAGACTCAATAGGGAGAGAGGGAGCTTTGGGATCAGACTGACGTGCAAAAGTAAAGAATCAATTCAATTTCAGAAGAGCAGAGAGAGCGCTCCGCTGGCGCCAATCTTTGGCATCATTTCCCAAAAACCCTCCCTCCCACTACACAACAAATCTCAAAAGAAGACACAGCGAGAGATTCAGAGCGAGTAAAGAAATGAACAATGAAATGGGGGTTTCTTCGTTCTCTCACCGGAGGCAGACCATGAAGAGGGGAAAACAGAGATTCCATATCTTTCAATCAAACAGGATGAACAGATGAAGATGAAATTCGTTATAGATAACGATCTCTCTCTCTCTCTATCTCTCTTTTTTTTTATGTTTCTCTTGACATTAGTGTTAGCAATGGAGACGAACAAGAAAACTACAGTAGAAGCAATGGACACGAGCAGAAATGGACAAAGGAGAAGCCAAATATGTACACAGAGATAAACAAAAACACACAGCCTAATAAGAACAACACCAAATGACATTAACCCAGAACAGATAAATCTGCAAAAATGAAAGGGGTTGTGGTTAAGAAGCAGCTGGAGAAATGGTTATTGTGGTGTTACCCCATCTCGCTTGTTAATAAGCTTGTGTTCCGCCGCGGCTCGATTCCCTCTGCTAAAACTGGGCTGCCCTTTGCTATTGTAGTTGTTGACTCCGCCGCCGTCTCTCTTCTGGGGCGAGGAGGAAGAGAAGAACCCAAATACTGACCCGGATTTGGATGATCCCATGAGGGAGCAAACGGGGACATTGAGAACGGGGGTTACCCTGACGTTAGCTGAATAGGACCTCTCCATCCCTCTGTGTTTGTGCCTTGGACCGCCATTGAAGCTACTTGGACTACTGGAACTCCTCTCCAAGCTCTGGAACACGATTTTCCCAGAAGAATTCAGCCGCGGGCTGTCTATTGAGACTCCCCTGCTCTCGCCGCCTGAATCTCCACCTGCTCCGGCGGCAGTTGTCGCTCTGCGAATCGGACTCCTCCCAACTCTAGTTTCCCCTCCAATTTCGGCGGCTCGCGGCTTCACCATTCTCATCCGCGGCGGGTTCTGATTACGATTGAGGACGAACGGGTTCGGACTGTGCAAGGAGTTGAATGTCAGGCTCAAATTGGAAGCGGCGTTGGGCTTCTCCGAATCGAGGGAGAGCCGGGGGAGATCTTCGTGCTCGTGGCTGGATGACGAGGATGAAAGCGATAAGCGGGATGAAGAGAAGGAAACCGACGATTCGCAGTCCAGGTCTGCCTTCAGCAAAGGAAGACTCAGGCTGCCGTCGAGCGACGAATTGGAAGAGGAATTGCCGCAGCTGTTGCAGGATTTAGAGCTTCTATGGAGGAAATGCCTCAATGATTTCTGGTTATTATTGGAAGAAGAAGACGAGCAAGAGGAAGAAGACGACGAGGAGGATGAGGAAGGAAACGACGCCGCCTTGGAGCTGTTGTTCTGGTAAAACTTCTTCAGCCCCAGAATCTCTTTCCACCGGCTCGAGCATCGAGGCGCTTTCGGCGAGAACAAGTACTGGTCAGTTGTACTGTTGATCCCGACAGGTATCTCCATCCTCCGGCCAGATTTCGCCTCCGCCGTCTCCGTCGTAGTTGCGATTCCCGGCAAACACTCAGCTGAAGTCGTCGTCGACGACGAAGGCTTCGAGTTCGAGCTCGTGACCTGCATCGGCACCAGCTTCCCGTCGGAGAAGAGCTCGTCGGCGGGGAGCATGGCGACGGGGTCGTCGAGGCGGAACTCGAAGTCCGGGAAGAGATCTTGCTGCTGCTGATTATCCGGTGGCGGAATCTCAGTCGCCGGAGGCGGAGGAGGTGGAGAAGGAGCTGGAGCTGGCTTGGAGGGCGGCGGCTGTTTGTGATGGTGGTGTTTAGACAAGGAATCGTCCTCGCGGCTGAATGAGATTCGAGGACTCAGCCAGCCGTACGAGGAGTACGTCCCCGGCGGCGGGAAGCTCTCCGACGAAACGCTGATGTTGTTGACGCAAGCTGAAGCCATTTTTTTATTTCCAAACGATCATGCGAGAGAGAACAAAAATGAGATCCAGGTGGAGATTTGAAAGAGCAATGCGGAAGGGGTCAGGTTGATTAGAAGCTCGCCGGCGTTGAGATCTCGGGAGCAGGAGATCTAGAGAGAGTGTTTGTTAGGGTTTGGGAGATGGACGGATGGGGAGTGGAAGAAGCTCTGAAATGAATTTTTCCGAAGTGGGGAGCGTACTGGCGGAGAGAAGGAGATCGCGGTGAATAAAAAGGAGCGGGATGAATTACATGAATGGTCACTGAACTTCTGGGTCTTTGGTAGATTAGCCATTGAAGTTAAGTGGTTAACAAAGTTTTCACTAAAGTTTAAAATAACTAAAAAAAACTAAATAATAGTAATGTTTGGTAAATAATCGTATGGATTTATAACAATAATTATTGTACAAAAAAAACAAGCTGGAATAGCTCAGTTGGTTAGAGCGTGTGGCTGTTAACCACAAGGTTGGAGGTTCAAACCTTCCTTCTAGCGAAGTTTATATTTCAATTTTTACATAATTTTTCAAAACAAAAAGGAAATTAACGAAAAAATGTCATATGGAGCATAATGATCTGTGTGAATAAAAAAATTTAATTCGTATCCGACCAAAAACAAAACCTCTTTGGCCGACTCAATCTTGACCTACATTTAAGAAATTATCATAACTTTGTGTTTCCTTCACTTATAATATTGCTATATGGAGATGTTTAACCACTCCTTCTAACGAAGTTTAAGGTTGATACATGTTTGTTTTCTCATTATGTACTGCTTAACAGATTCGATCCATAACCTCCAAGTTGAAGATCGGTGATAGTATCACATACCAAACTTTTATTCACCATTTATATTTCCAGTTCATGACATAATTTTTCACCAAGATAAAAAAAAAAATAATGCTAGACCAAGTCATATGGAGCATAATTAGTTTTGTGAATGATAAACTTTGCTTCGTATCCTATCAAACCAAAACTCCTTACAAGAATAATTCCATCCCACATGTTATGAAATTATCATAATGTTATCCTCCCCATACTTTATATCTATTTGGAGAAGCTTGTGTTTCCTCCTTCACTTAACGGTCTTAAAAATTGAGCTAAACGTACCATGGAAATTGTTTCCACGATGTTGAGTGAAACCCTTAGCCAATTGAACAATCTTTAGACTATCAATCGAACCACCCTAGGTCGTTCTCTTTTCGAAACTCCCAAGTAAATATTATGTTACTCAAAATTTTGGCGTCAAAACGCTTAGAAATCAAAGCTCAATGGCCGGTTTGTCTAGGATCTAAAGTCCAGAGATCATTCTGGAAAATTTTCACGCCAGAGCTGGTGTTGGACACATGACTTGCGTTTATTGTATTCTTTTGCTTTGTCAGGCTTTTATGCGCTGCCGTTAACAAAGAATTAAAGACAAATATATGAGAAGAAATGGGTTTCAACTAGTGGGTTGGGTGGATTTTAGTTTTAAATTGATCCATTCAGGGTTAAAATAATTGTGACCCGCAATCACTTACTGTGTGCGAGTTGGGTTATTTGTGAGTGGATCGATATCAATATGCGGATTAACCACCCACGTGCCCATCCCTAAGTTTCACCATCACCTATGCCTGAACTTTGAGGGGTTGGTCTGTTGAGTATAATTTTGATTATGTAACACAATAATTAACTTAGATTAAATTTTAATCACCAACAATTCAAGAAGGATACGAAGACTCTGTTTGGTCCATACATTACTTCATTGAACCGAATCGACATTTTGACTGTATCATAACAAACCAAATATATTGCAGTATGGTCATATGAACTCTATATAAGTATTAAAGAAAACATACCAAATTCACATTTGAACCCCTATATGATCAAAAGCACATTCCAACTCTCAAATTGGATAATTAGAAAATTATTAATATGGTATTGACGGTTCACGATTCATGCAAATTATCCTAATATCTCCCATTGTTTTCACAATTTATTAGCACTATTTTACCTAGTTGATTGATCCAAACGACAAGGCGGTGCTAGGTCTCGACTAAAAATCGGTTGAAAGATATCCTCTCGTTTGCATGTCACATAGACAAATATACATGGATGGCACATGATGACTATATTTTACATTATGTTGTACTTTATAGAAGGAACATACCCTTTTTTAACTAGATTGTTAACAAGTTTGGAGGACTTCGACTCATGTTTGTGAGTCATATTATGTGTTTATGAAGCAGACTTGAAAAGTGAGAAGATGATAGTTAGAATTACGCACCCTAAGTCTCGACTTTGTCATTGTATACACGTATATATTTTGATGTAAACGCTATGCAACATGCCCAACCTACAGACGACAATGACATAGAATGTGAGGGGTACCAAATCCTACTATTAGGTTTTGGCGGTTTATTGAAGATTGTTCAAAATCGGTGGTCATTCAAAGATGTAGGGTTGATGTGGACTTAATAAGCTGTAGTCTAAGTTTATGGATTTCCCAAGTAGAAAGTTTAGGTTGGGCGGCTCTCTAGCCATATACCAGAGTCCACAAGTCACAATTCAAATTCGGCAGGACGTGGAAACTGGATTTGGGTTGGACCAAATTCAGTGTAGTTGATCACTAAGCACCAACCAAACTAGTTTATGTCTCTTTCTTCGCGTGGCCTGCCAATAGTGGAAACCCTCAAATCGATCATATCCAAAAATTTCATAGATTGTGAGATCTACTCCATTTAATCTCATCGTTAAGTTTGGATCTCTCTATTATCACTTTGAATGGATTGCAGTTATGTTACGATCGCAATTGGCTCCCTCGATGTGCATGAGCTGACGGAACCTTCCACTTCTCCTTCATTCCAAGTGACTATTGCCTCTACTTCTGAGTCTTTGGGGATACACCGAGGTTTTAACATTTAGTAGATTGTTTCTTGCATGAAAACGCTCATAATCCTAATTATGAGTATTGTTGATCATGACTCAATTCTTGATATCCAATGATCTATATAGAGACATACACCTACCTATTTTATCCTAATCTCATTGTTATCTCTTTCTAAATAAACTTGCCATAATTTACCAAACTAATCTCCACGTACATAGATAACGAAAAACATATTATCGAAATAAAAAGTCTCTTACCAGACTATCAGAATATTTTCAGAATACATGAATTAACATATCCACCACCGGTAAATTGGAGGATTCTTTTGATGGATCATTATGAATACATGAATTTCTTTCATGTGAGTCGTATCTCAAATCGATCCACCACTTAGTTGGTTGCTTACTGTTCCCAACTGTTCCCCGCTTTTAGAGGGAAGCGTGCACTAATGGAATTTCTTCAAGCAAATAATTGACGGGTCAATTATATGGGGAGTGCGTTATTATCTATACATCTGTTTGTTGCTAATGTACAAAGAACAGCCGGCAGCAGCCCTTCCCTCCTACATGTACATGTATTATTGTTCGCGACTCGTAAAAAGCACGAAATAGAAACTAATTTGATTATTTGATTACTCATTACGATTGTCCTCTTCAAAGTAAATTTTCTTAAACGGATTCAACCAATATAGCACAAATTGTTAATAAACGATATATTACATTTTTTAACAAATCAAATTATTGAATTAATTGGTTTTTTACATTGTATAAAATCCTTCTATAATCTAGAGTTCTCTCCCCCTCGTGCTCAATGGTCTTTCTTCTTAGTGCCTCAGGCCCCTTATCTCTGAATAGCTCCCATGGGAGGTTAGGTCCAAATACTATTTCTAAATGGGCCCATACAAAACAGAGTCAGGAATAAGAAGGCCCATAAGCATCTCAGATCATCGTTTTTGTCTTCATTTCCGATGCATCTTGTGAAGGGCTGAAGAACACAGACGTGTCTTTTTTTCCCCCACTAGATAAGAAGATCAAATGATCTCTCATGAGTACCAATGTCTCACATTTTGAGCTTCTGTCGCAAGAAGGGGAGTTCCATTACTCCTTTAGACCACCTCTACCCATGATGGCAATTCATTTCACTTGTATGCAGAGATTGCTACAAGTATGGGAACAACAATAATAATAATGTTGGGTTAATTGCACGTTCAAATTTGGTCACTCGGAATATATAAATTCATTGGTGGTACTTCAGTTTATTGAAACCGTTCACGTTTGGTCACTCTCCGTTCAACTTCGTGAACTTTTGCTTACGTGGCGGTCAACGCTAAAAGTTGACCGTTAAATGTGTGAGTGGCAATTTAAAAATAATAATTTTTTTAAAACAGTCATCTCATTTCCACCTCATTATCCTTTTTATTTAAAATAAATAAAAAATCATAATTTCTTCTAAGAGAAATTAAGCCTCCTCCCCCCCCCCCCCCCGCCGTTCTCGCTTTCTCCGCTCCCGACCCCCCTTCACTCTCGGCCGCCGTCGGTCGACACCTCACTTACCAACCTCCGCCGCCTCGGGTTCCTCCTTAGTTTCCGCCCCGTCGAGACCCCCTTCTTCCCTCCTTCGTTCTCGCTGGTGTACTCCTTCACCGCATCAACTCCCCTGGGAAGCGAGTAGCATCATGGCTCCTTGTCGGAGTCAGAATCGGAGGAGATGAGGTCGAGACGTACGAGTCCCAATCAGGTTAAAATATTTCGAGTGACCAAACTTGAACGTTTTTTTAATCTCAATAACCAACCATGCAATTAACCCATCTTATTACTATACGCATGGGCGGACCCAGGGGGGTTTAGGGATGTCCCCGGACACCCCTAAATTTTGGGAAAACGATTGTCCAACCCCGGTAATAATTTACGTATGGACAAAAAAAAATTGATAGTGAGGGACACCCCTTAAATTTAAAAAAATGATTGTCTTTATGTCATTTGTGTATAGGAATATAAGTGGTAGGTTGGATAATTCAAATCTAGAACACTATTATTATTAATAACCTAATTTCCGTTGAGCTAAACTCATTTGTTGTTCGATTTTGAACAATGTGAGTAAAATGACATTCCCTATCTCTAATTATTTTAAAAATCTAACAATTAAACTATTTCAAACTACCCTTAATTCGTATTGATTTTATGATTGTATGGCAAGTGTTGAAAGAGTTTTTCAGTTTGGGTTACATCAAGAACAAGTTTACAAATCGAATATGCGATAAGTTCGTGAATGATTGTCTAGTAGTGTATATAGAGACAATTTTTTTAACACTATAGACATCAAGTGTATTCTACAATTATTTCGGAATATGAAAACATATCATGGACTTTTTTAACCTATACGAATAAGGTATTTTCATATTTATAATTTTATTTTTATTAATTATTTTTATTTTATTTAATTTATTTTTTAAAAGAGGACACCCCTATGAAAAATTTCTGGATCCGGCCACTGACTATACGAGATATCATCATACCATTATATAGTACGAAACAATACCAGTATACCACCATGGTAATGTGTCGTACCACCCATGATTAACAACATTATGTATTGTTGCATAATCAGAGATTATTATGCACCATTACTAATTACTCCTCTAAACCCTCTTGAAGCGGAAGGGAAAAGCGGGGCCATCCAGAGCCAGGAACCTACCACCTTCCCTCATCAAAATGCCGGCAGCTCCGCACCCAGGCCCGTCGTCGCAGCTCGCGATCTGGTACGCGCCGCCGGTCGCCGTCGCGTCGATCCTGAAGTACGACGGCAGCCCTTCCGTCGCGACGAACCTCCTCCCGGTCTCCCCATCCTCCACGCCGATCCTCCACGACGTGGACCTCGCGCAGGTCGTGGCGACGGAGAATGTAGCAACCACGTCCCTCGCTTCTCTGACGACGTTCTCGTCCGCCGTCACGGGGGAGAAGTGAACCGGGTGCCCCTCGGACGGCTCCGCTTCCGGGGGCTCCTGGGCGACGTAGAGCGGACAGCGGTTTGGGCTGGGCAGCGAAGCCAGGGTCAGCCCGCCTGCTGGGTCGGGCGCGGCGGCGGCCGGCAGGATGTGGTAGTCTGTTCCGCGCATCACGGGCTGCCCGTCCGTGTCTAGGACCGGCGGGGACTGATCGTCGGCCGCGGCGGACGTGGTGATGATGAAGAGTAGCCATGCCAAGCTCATCATCAAGGTGGTTTGGAGCGTTCTTGTAGCCATGTTTTATCGGTTGGTTTTTTTTAGTTTCAGCAATCCTCTGCGACGGATTTGCCCTTCTGTTACATCTACTGTTGTATATAAATATATATTCAATAAAGAGCAACTCAGGTTTTCTGAGACACTTTCAGACAGAGTACTAATGGATGAATTTATTGAAAGAAGGGTAATCTCACCTAATAAAACTAATTTCGCCCACTACAACATTGATTAATATAGAGCATTTAATCGATTTTCTTAAGGTCAATCCAACCTACCACAATAAATCAGTTGGGACTTTAATTTATTGCGACGCGAGGTTTGGCAACTCCGTTTACAAGAGTGTTTTGGAGGACCGATCTTGTCACAACTTCTAAAGAATTGTCATTTTCACAACCATCTCTCACAGCATACCACTTCATCTGGTAACACTATAAGATGGACTGATACGCTACTAGAAGCGGTTGTGACGAAATCTCATCAAGTGTTTTGGCGAAGTTGCAGAGTAATCAAGCTCGTTGTCTCGCCTTTTCTTTTATTGTGACTCATGGACATGGAGATCATGTTAGGAGTTGGAAGGAATGTGCCTATTTGGTTACAAGATTTGGACGGTGAGATGTTGTACTTCTACTCTTTCTTGTTCCCAAGAAATGGCAGTGGTGCCCATCATCGATGTCCATGCGACATGAGACCCAACAATGGGGGAGCAAAACAAGTGCAAGTGGAAGGAATGCAAAACAATATAATAAATACATCCACTACTTCCGACAACTTAATATGTAGATATAATTTATTCTTATGTACAAATGATATTCGAGGTTATTTATATTTTTGGAAATATGATAACTCATGCTTTTGAAAAAAAAAGGTTGATTCACTAAAACCATTATTTACTTGTCAAAATCCAACCGATTATCTATTTAGATTTGAGTTGTAATTTTTTGTGTTGGTTGTTTGTCACAAGAATTGAACTGGTGAATGTTCTCATTACTACATTACCACTAAACCATCCTTTTGGGTTGTCTGAGTAATACTTAAGTCGAGAACCATACTCAAATTTGTAGGTCATGAGACTTTTTTTTTTTTTGACAATAGGCATCATTCATTTCATTCCAAACCCAATCAAGGGGAGCACAACGATTACAATAATGGAGCGACAAGGTTGGCAATGAAAATCCATTCCGGATGAAGGAGATCAAGGCGAGAGTTCCTAGCGATCCAATCAGCCACCTTATTAAATCGACGAGGAACAAACTCAACCGTGATCCAAGGAGAAACACAGAGAATGGAAACCACACGAGCAAGGGATGCCCGACACTGCCAGGGCCACAGGCTCGGATCTTGTCTCAACGCATTAGTCAACCTCTGACAGTCAGAGCGAACACACGTTGGTACAGGGTCCTGGGCCACCCAGATAACTGCATTAAGAATCGCAAACGCTTCCGCTTGAAGCGGGGAAGAACAAAAGAATCGCTCAGCCTTCCCATCGATAACCTGACCGTGGGAGTTTGCAATAGCAATCTCATAAGCCGCCACCTGTGCATCAGAAACAAAGGAACCATCACAATGCACAACCTTACAGAAAGGACCAGGCGATGATAAGGTCGACGATCGAGAGCTCTCAGGCTGAGAAGGCAATCCAGCTGGACATGAGTAGAAATTGGCTGAGGATCCGATCCTAGCTTCTTGGACATTCAAAACATCACGTTCGGCTAAAATTGCCACAGAGGACGGAGAGAACGCCCGACTCTCAAATACCCACCCATTTCGAGCAATCCAAATGTTCCAAAGGGAACACACAATCTTGGTAATCTGGCCAACGGAAACCCTGTCTTTTAGTCCAAAGAACCAATCCACAAAGCAAGAGTCAGCCACAGGAAGCACATTAAGCAGCCCAAGCTGAGTCCAAGTCTCAAGCGCCTTGGGGCAATGAAAGAAGCAATGCATAATCGTTTCCTCCTGGTTCTCACAGAGTGGGCACAGCGGGTTAGGAGCACACTTGCGGTCGAACAACCTCACTCGTGTTGCAATTGCATTTTTACCACATTTCCAAATGAAAAAGCGAAGCTTAGGAGGCAGCTTGAGACCCCACAACCACTTCCAATCATCTCGGCTAGGTCTAGAAGAGGAAAACAAGTCATTACCCAAAGTGGAATCTCGAGTCTCTCGAAACATCCGATAGGCAGACTTAACACTGTAACCACCTGACTCTGTAAGACGCCAAATCCAGCTGTCCTTAGCAGTACATGGACCGACCGGAACACGGGCAATAGCATGAGCAATCTCATCAGGCACCAGATTACGAATGGCCTCCATTCTCCAACTTCGAGAATCACGGTCAATCCAATCACTAACTTTGGATGGTTCCAACCCCAAGTGAGACAGATTGTAACATGGAATAGAAGGAAGCCAAGGGTCACAATGGAACCACGAATCCTCACCAGACATAATACCTCTTAACAAACCACTCTTCATCTGCTCCTTAGCCTCACACAACCCATTCCAAACCCAGGAGCTCTTTCTCCCCTTCGTTGCCGAGAACAACTCCTCATTTGGAAAGTAAAGCCCCTTCAGGAGCTTAGCCCACAAGGCATCGGGGTTATCAAAAAGTCTCCATTTAGGGGCGGAGGTAGCTAGTAGTTAGGGTGTTCCATGGCACACCCTTAGATTGGGACTATAACATAAAAAATAGGGTATTAGTTTATGCTACAACTAGGATTTAACATGGAACCCCTTGTTATTAGCTTTGGCATCTTCCATTAAACCACAATTACTTACGTGATACACTAATACGTTTTATTGTATACATATAATTACTTTACCGTTTACAAATAATAAGTAAATTAAATTAAAAAACTCATAATTGTATCCTTATTCAGTCAATAATCGAAAAAAGTTATATCTATGAGATGAAGAAAGGTAAGAGGTTCACTGGAGTAAAGGAGATTGCTGAGCTTTCTAGTAAGATGGTTTCTACAAAGCGGCATCTAGGATTTCCATCTGTGTATCTTCTTGTGAGGTTAGCATTGTTGCTGCCACTGCAAGTGTTGAAAGAGTATTTTCGACAATGAACTACGTGAAGAACACTCTTCAGAGTCGAATGAGTGATGATATCATGAATGATATTTTGGTAGGATACATCAAGAAGTCCTTCGATGTGTTTTGACAACTCGTCAAAATGCACAAATTAAAAAGCCTTTTCAAGATCGGGATGACAATCAACATGGATCGAACCACCGATAAAACAATTCGATATGTAAATTCACAAAACACACGGTAGAAGTCTAGATTCGAACCGAACATTAAGAACCGAAGGAGCTGACAATGAAAGCAAAATCACATTCCAGCATTTCATTGATTGCGCAAACAATCCACAACCCGTGCATTCAATCAAAACTTCGGATTTAAACAAACGAATTGGGTCGAAGGGGGGAGAGAGATCAGGTGTATATAATAGTGGTCATCCCTCTCAATGGAAAAAAAGTATCCATTTGACCATTTCGATGCCTCGGAATTGGATTGTCACACAATCATCATATCTCTCTTTAGTCTTTCCCCCCTTCGCCTCCCAATTCCATTCATAAAACACAATTTACCACAAACGAAACGAATGAAACAAAAGAGAGACAGAACTACAGAAGAATGGAACGACACGAACAAGAAGATGCAGATGTTGTGCATTTCAAACAGTGGCAGACCCGATTGTGAACAGAGGAGGGACCAGATGGATTCAAAATTGCTTTTCTCAGAACAGGGGAGGAATTTCGATTTTTGTAGAGAGAGAGAGAGAGAGAGAGAGCACTTTCCATTTTGGAATCTATCGTCTTCGAGCTGAAAATGACGAATGAGATGGAGAGGGATCTCTGGTTTTTTCTTGTTTGAATGGTGGATGGCTACTGACTACTAAGCACTGGCTTGGACCGAGTTAAATTTTTTGGGCACGACGTCGGCCCAAATTAATGGTTTTCGATTCTACGGCCCAAATTAATGGAGAGGGATCTCTGGCCTAGGAATTGCCAGCCTTAGGGGTGTTAAAACGGTGTAGTTATCGTGGTAACCATTTTAACCAGTAGTATTTGACTAATTTGGTTTGATTAATTTCGATAATTGATTTGGTTTGGTTAAAAAATTTAGCTTGTTTGGTTTGGTTTCAGGCACTCCTAACCAATCAAACCAAATTAACCAGTTAAGTAATTTGTCATATATCTAATATATATTATATACACATACTTAATACTTTGCATAACCACTCAAGAGTCAAATGTAAGATAATTGTATTTGTTACATGTATTTAGGTTAAGGGTTAACTACAATTATATGGATTGTTATGTGTTGTTCATTATATAAATTGCGAATTGATGCACTAACTGAAAAATTTTCTCACTTAATGATAATGTGGTGTTATATTGGTTATTTTGGTTAACCAATTAACCAAACCGAATAAATTTTAGTTTGGTTAATTTGGTTGTTGTATTAGTTTGGACGGTTTGGTTATGATATTATTTTCCATGGTTAATAGAATTTAGACTTATTTGATTTGGTTATTACCATGGTAACCATTTGAACACCCTAGCCAGCCTCATCAATTACAAGCAGACTTTTTTTTGTTAAAAAAAGGAAATAATCAAACAGACTTCAAAAAAGTAAAAACAATACAAGTATATCGAGTACAAGCTGTATAGGCACACGTATAACATAGTGAACAGCCCAAGCTAACTCCGAACATTCGCCCTCCCCTCATCCTTTTCAACTAGCTACACCATAAACATTACGAAAAATCGAGCTGATCAGGGAGGTGGAGGAATGGAGGGGATCGTTGGGATGGTCGGAATGGATGGAATCGTCGGGATTGTAGGGATCGACGGAATCATTGGAGCTGATGGGTTTGATGGCATGCCAGGAATTGATGGAATCGATGGTATCCCGGGAATCTGAGGGAACGGAGACGAGGAGCCACCACCTCCACCAACAGTCGGAGTAGTGGGGATGCCGGGGATAATGGGGATTGCACTTGGAGGCAGAGCAGTGGGGATAGTTGGTATTCCGCTCGGAGGCAGAGCAGTGGGGATGTATGGCATTGTGCTCGGAGGCAGGGCAGCCGACGGATGGCGAGGGTGATGTCGAGCCTCGGTGCAGTGTTCGAGGAAGAAGACTGCGACGAAGAGAACGACGATGAACACGGGAAGGGAGCTTCCAAGTGCCATTGCTGAATGTTTTAAGTTTTGCTGTGAACTGAGGAAGGGTGATGAGATGAGGATTGAGGACTGAGGAGGGTTGTATTTATAATGGAGTGGCGAGAATAATAGCTTTTCCAATACGGCATAGAGATCAGAACGTTTGCGTTGGGGCAAAAGGAAGGCTAAACAGTAAACACCCTTTTGCTATTTTGTTCGTGTTGGAGACTTGACCATCGCTATAGAGAAACGAACGGTCTGTTGCTGGCAATATTGCCAGTAGCAAGTCTTCTGGTGAAGGTTTGACTTGGAGTCTAGTGTTTTTTTTTCTGTGTGCATGACTAAGTCTAATATCGATTCCCTGTGATTTGGTTCAAAGCACAGTGAAATGGACATGGGGAGACCTGTGGTTGAGAGGTGAGCATGGAGAATTATATCTCAAGGCAATGAGTTAAACCGTAAACGTCTATTTCAGGACTATAATGGCTACAGTCTTTACATTACCAGTCAACGAATAGCGAAAACAGGCAGAAGTAAAGAAAAAAGGGTTATACTCTAATCTCTATTGCTGTGAAGTTGCAGGTCCTGCTTCCTAGACCTGAGTGCAGGAAGCTCTCCGACATGGTATTAGTCTGATGTATCTTGCTCAATGAAACGAAAGGCTGGAAATGGGAATACAGGAAGCAAACTGCCTTGATCTTTCAGTTCTCTTCACAGACTCCTTGGGTGTGCTCTATGGCATCCAGGATATGACAGCAATGGGGGGTTTATACGTGTTCGTGGTGGGCACTGTTACTCGGGAATCCAATCAACAAAAGCACCAAACTCGTCGTTAATACGCTATTGTTAGCATTTTCCTTTCCTCCGTCATAATAGCAAAAACTTACGGATGTCAGACGGAGGAAATGGAAAATGTCAATTGTGTGTTATTAAGACGAGTTTGGTGCTTTAACTGATGGCATGCAAAGTCTAACACCTTGGCCAGCAAGCAATGCTTCCCATTCCTGCACAATGACCCCTTTCAGTGCTCGATTCAGAAGCAAAGATGGAACTGCTACTCTGATTAAGAGACATATTATAAAGTTGAAGGAACCTCTATCTGATAAATATTTATGCATGTATACCCTAAAAGTAAAATCTCCAAGGCATCAACTTAACCATGCTGCCTACTCAATGAATGTAAACAAACTCTTTCAAATGACTTTTGTACCAGAAAAAGGATTTCGCACTCAACCTATTCCAACTCTTAACAGCAAAGATGAACTTAAGCTCGTAGCTGGCCGAACAACAGCAAGACTATAAGTATACCTTAGCTACATCAAGAGGACAAGAGAAGTGCCTGCGTGTTAATTGTTCGACTTCTTTGAGATCAGCAGATGTATAAAGTATGTATTAGCTAATATTATATTTCTATGGTCATTGGGAAATTGCCTGATGCAAAGGAGCTTCGGTTCACAAAGGCTGATGAAGGCACACATTTAATGTCTAGAATCAAAAGCAACTCTCACCCTCTTAACAATTCAAGCTGATCATGAACCAGAAATCACTAATATAGTAAAAACAATTCCACTAAAGACTCTTTGAGGACAGAATGCACATCAAAGCTCAGAGACTCAATAGAGACTATGTACCTTTCGATCGGAAATCAATGCAATGTCAGGAAGTCCCCGAGCCAGTTTTCTCTGCAAATGGGAAACCACGTAATCAGTTGACAGCAAAGTGATTGACTGTCACAAACTAAATGCAGTGAAACAAGAACGACAGTTATGCTATGGCCTCCAAACTCCCATCAATAATCGCAATCTTTACTGATCCTTTTCACCTAGCAGAAGGTATCGAAATCACCCTTATCTCTAATTCAGCTACCCACTGGAGCTGGGAACTACAACAAAGCCGGAGCGAATCGAAAAGCAGATACCTTGCTGCGTCCCCATAGACAGCGCGCGATCCATGTTATCAATGCGCCGCTGTATGGCTCTGAGCAGAGAGTTCAGGGACAACACTCTCTTTCGGACGGCGGAAATCTTCGCCGCGTGCTGCATTATGAACGGCAATGGCGCATCTTCCAGCAACCGATCGAGCTCTGACCAAATTTAGAGAACCTCACAGTCAGCAGTTTGCATGAAATCCTTAATCAAGTCGAGGGAAAGAGAGGAAATGCTTCATTTGTACCTCCGGTGAGACGATCGAGAGAGGAATTAAGCTGGTCTTGGCTTCTGAGCGTGGTCCGAGCTTGCGAATCGAAGTCCCTTATCACATTCGAGAGAATCGTGGATAAGCCCTTCGACAGTGTATCGCTGCTGCTGTTGTTCTCGAGCGTGCCCTCGGCTCCGCCTGGTCGGGATTCTTCGAGATCGGTCTCGCTGTGATTTGCTGCGATAGTAGGTGGGCTTGAATTCCTCGCCGGTGGTGCACTGACGATGGTGATCTCCTCGGTGGTGTCGGCGATGGACGGAGGCTCTTCCATTTTGCGAACTGTGGTTTCGAGGCGGAGTTCAGAAGAAACTCGGAACTCTCATATTTCTCGACGCGATCCCGCATGCGAAGAAATCGTGACCCTGGCGAACGAATTTAGTTTTTTGTGCTTATGGAGCACCCATAGGTGATACGACACCGTGCGTAAACAATGTAAACGGCTTACGTCGAGAAAGACGTTAATACCCCCCAGTTCTCAAGCCGGCAGCGAGACGGATTAGGGTTTCCGATGGGCTATATAAATAGTCGAATAAGCCTATGTGATTTTAGCTTTCAGTCGCAATTCCCTTTCCGTCGTCTTCATTCCATCGAAATCCGGCTGCGGGAGAAAGGCGGAGCTAAGCAACCTGAACCAAGATGAGGGCTAAGGTTCGTTTGTCACTGCTTCTTGTTTCAACGATCTCGTTTACTAGTCTGCGGTGCTGAAGCCTCAATTGTTAGATGTTCATCGTTTATGGCGTAGCATAGGTTTCTATATACTCGTTGCCTGTCGAATCGTAGCCGTTTTCTGTAAGATTAAGTTGATCTTGGAAGTGTCGATGGGTACTGCTATATTTACACAGTAGATATTGTTAAGATGTAATGGATTTGCAGTCCAAAGTTCATAGAATAAACGCACTCGGTAATTTGGAATCGAACTATTGATAGTGATTTCGTGAATTCGATATATTTCATTAAGTTTGCCGTTATATCTTGGGTTCATATTGCCGCAGCTCCATTATATTTCTTTCTGGGGCTGGATGTCGACCGGTGTGTATCATGTTTTTAGGGTTTAGCTCCCAATACTGTCCTCTGTGATGGGAATGTCTTTGATTGTTTTCTGCATCTATGCTATTGCTTGATCAATAGTAATTCTCGTTTTACACACCGGAATGCTGAATTTTGTTGTTTGTTCTTTCTTTGTGTGCAGTGGAAGAAGAAGCGTATGAGGAGGTTGAAGAGGAAGCGCCGAAAGATGAGACAGAGATCCAAGTAGGCTCTCCTGTTCAGCTAGCTGGAAGATTTGGTCCCTTTGGAGTTCATTCACTCGTGGATGTAGTCTAGGGGGAAAGGCTGTTTTGATCTTTCAGTACTAGTGTTTAGTAGTAGTTCCAAGGCTCCTTCATCCATGTTAACCTCTGCTCTACCGCAGGGTTAAAACAGTTCGAATCGTATTACCCTCTACATTACAGTTCACTATGTCTTCTTTTATGGATGGTCTTTGAACAATGCCATAGTGTTATTTGGTTGTATCTACCTGCGGCAATTCAAGTGATCTACTCTTTGATGTTTTGCGGCAACATATCTTTCTTTGCAGTAGTAGTGTATCACTGTTTGTTTTCTTTGAGCTCTCTGCGTTGGCCAGATCTCGTCAATGCTCGTCTCGTGCCATATGATGTGCTGTGGAAGAATATTGATTGATCTTCGTATAATGTTGCTTACAACAATCAACAAGTAATCAAAGGCTAAATAGGATAGTAAAGTTTACATTCTCAAGTTAGCGCAGTCAATTGAATGCTGTATCATAGTGTAGAAAGGAAATGCCTTCTGTTCCACTACACGTTGAAGGCAGGGCCTGTAAATCCAGAGTTATTCATCCGCTTTACAAAATGAACATGATCTAATCTCACTCCTTTCTTCCAATCTGTCTCCCTTGAATTATCGAGATCTTTGATGACTGATGTTACACATTCAACCCTTCGAGTTCGAGGTCATATTGCATGACAAGCCTCTCCAAGGTATTCAACCGCACTACTCCCCGCCCATACAACTCCTTCAAAACGTCGGCAGCCAAATCCTTCTCCCCTTCGTGCACAATCCCTTCTACCAGAATCGTGTAAGTCGTCTCATTAGGCAAGTACCCTTTCTCCACAATCATCTCAAAGACCTCCAGTGCCAGATCGGTCCTCCCACACTTGCAAAACCCTAGCACGAGTGCGTTGAAATTGTCCACCACGGGCTTGTATCGATTCTCCTCCAGCAGCTGGAAGATCTCCAACGCCTCGTTCAGCATCCCTTCCACGCACAGGCCCCTGATCAACGACGAGTAAGTGTGGGAGTCGGGAGTGAAACCATCTTTTGTCATCTCGTACAGAAGCTGGAATGCCGCGTAGGTGTTCCCCTTTCTCGTCAAGCTGGCAAGCACCCCTTTGTAGAACTCGTGAGTGGAAGCACTCCGCTTCTTCCCCAAGGTTTTGATAATGGTGAAGGCCTCCTTCACCTTCTTCCCTCCTTCCTCACAGAGCACCGCGATGGCGCTGTAAGTTCCATCATTAGGCATGACATGGCGATACAGCATCTGATCCAGACACTTCACGACCATCTCCACCATTCCTTCCTTCGCCAAACGAGCGATGATCGGATTGTACGTCGCAGTTGTCGGCTTGTGAGCCGCCCCCTTCGTCATTTCATCGAGCACTTGGAGCGCATGCTCGGTTCTCCCATGTAGCGCCAGCGAGCTGATGAGTATGTTGTAAGTAATCGCAGAGGGAGTTCTTTCCTCCCCGTCCATCTCCGCTAACAACTCATTCGCCTCCTCCCACCTCCCTTCATAACACAAATTCCTCAACAGTATGTTGTAGCTCACCACATTGGGACTATACCCTTTGGAAGGCAGCTCCCTGAACAACCGAATCGCGTCGTGAATCCTCCCTTCCTTGCACAAACCAGTCAGCAGCACATTGTAGCTGACCAAATTGGGCATCCCTCCTTTCGCAATGATCTCATCCAGAAGCTTCATTGCCTCGTCCGCTCCTCGCTCCTTATACGCGGTCTCGAGCAGCGACGAGTAAGTGAATGCATTGGGGACGAGCCCTTTCTCTATCAACCTCTCGATGAACTGCAAGCACTGGTTCAAATTCCCCTGCATACATAGCCCTCGAACTAGTGAGTTATAAGTCGTACTGCTCGTGGGGAGCCCGAATTCCTCCATCTTCTCCACGAACTGCATCGCGTGCCCGACATTTCCCCGTTTACAGAGATTGTTAACCAGGAAAGTGCAGGAAGCTGCGTCAGGGATGATCCCGGAATGGATCACCATTTCCATGACTCGAATTGCTTTCTTCAGCTTGTCCGATTTGCAGAGGTCGTACATCAATTGGGTCGCTTTGATGACGTCCGGCTTCTGCCCTTTCGCCACCTTGTGCTCCAGATTGTAGAACTCTTCGGTTTGTCTTGCTTCCTTGCTTCTAGCACTGGGATTTGGATTATTCGGAGAGTCCCTCCAGTTGGGTAGCGTCAAGACAGAGTCTTTTGGGGAAATTGTGATCTGGGTCGAAGCCAAAACTTTGGTGAAGGCCTTGTTGAGGGAGAAGGAGTGGAGATTCGGGACGTGGGAGAAGAATCCGCAGGAGATCGTCATTGAACCTCCGGTGGTTTCTTGGCATTGGGTTGGTGAAGTCGAAACTGGGTTTGGCAAACTCCTCATGATTCAACTAAATCCTCAGAATTAAGGGAGTTTCTAGGGTGGTACAGAGGGCAGGGGAAGTGTCACCGGGTCAGTGATCGACGGCGAAGTGTATTCTTCGCGGATGATGGTTTGGACCTTGGAGACGTTGAGAAGCCTCCGTCCATTCAATCCAAGACTGGCTCGCTTTTCTACCCTTTTCCGCGTTATCCGAATGTTAAATTTTTTTTTTGTCGGTTCATGAGAAGGCCACGTTTCCGGGTTCGGGGGATAGGTTAGGGTGGTTATCAATATCTATACCATTCATTATCTTTATTTTATTATATTTTTAAATTAACGATTAAAATTAGATAAGGGTAATTTAGGAAATGAAAAACATACCACACCTGATTATTCTATATATTATACTCAAACCCTAATACAACCCCACAACCGCCGCCGTCTTCTCCCTTCTCCCTCCTCCCTCCGACCACCCCAACCGGACCTCCCTCCCCTCGATGGCGTCCCTCCCTCCCCTCTCACTCCCCCCGATGGCGTCCCTCCCTTACCCCTCGCCGTCGCCGCCACCTCAGCTCTCCGCTCCCCTGCCGGCCGCGTCGTACGTCGAGCACCAGAAGGAGACGGCCACCTCTGCTCCCCGCTCCCCTGCCTGCCGCCGCCGTCACGATCAGGAACGACGTCAACGTCAAGAAGGAGACGGTTCAGATCGAGGAGGATGAGGAGAATCCCGGTAGTTTCCTCGTCGCGCTCACCATCGTCTCTGCAATTGGAAGGAGGAATTCCATTGGAATGGTATGTCTTTTTTTTAAATGGTAGTCATTTTTTTTAAATGGTAATCATTTTTTTCGTAGTGGTAGTGTTATTGTCGTATTGGTATAGTTTTTGTCGCATTGGTATTGATTTTGTCGCATTGGTATT
The DNA here is from genome assembly GCA_964030455.1 of Linum trigynum. NCBI lineage: Eukaryota > Viridiplantae > Streptophyta > Magnoliopsida > Malpighiales > Linaceae > Linum > Linum trigynum. Next base: position 39,985,421 of record OZ034821.1, on the reverse strand, counting down.
GATTTTGTTACATTGGTATTGATTTTGTCGCATTGGTAGTGATTAAATCTGCAATGGTATTGATGTTTTGTGAAATGGTAGTGTTTTTATTTCTTGAATAGTAGTTTTCGTGTAATGGTATAAATTTATTTCTGCAATGGTAGTTTTCGTGTAATGGTATAGATTTATTTCTGCAATGGTATTGATATTTTTCAAAGTGGTAGTGTTTGTCTAATGGATTGGTACTAATTTCATTTTTTTTTCCAGAAAGATTGAGAAAAATATGGAAAGGAAATCTGGCAGGTGATTACGGAAGTGAGAGAAAGAGAGATATTTAATTAATAGATTTTTGTAACTACCTTAAATGTAATTTATTAAAAAATTAATTAATATAATTTATTTTTCCATACCCAATTTACCCTTAGTAACCACAGTGATTACTACTTTGTACTAATCACCGTAACCTGTCCCGGGTTCGGGTGTATCATTTTGGATCCCGTTTGAACTTTGGGCCCTGTTTGATCCACGGGCTTCAAATAGGAGGAAGAGCCCGTAACCGTTTGAGACCACACGTGGCGTTTACTCCGAGTACACCTGTCATCCTCGAGGCACTTGACACGTGCCACGTATGCCGCCTCAGAAACACTATATACGTAATGAAGGAAACGAAAACCAGGCGAGAAGGAATAGAATAGATAGCAACAATGGCGAAGAGCAAGGACGATATAAAGTACGGGACGGCGCAGGCGAAGTTATCTGAGGACGAGGCGATGAGGATTCGGTACAAGCACGGCTCTCCGTTGGAAGGTGGCAAGATAGCTGACTCCCAGCCGGTGGAATTGTTCTCTGGTGCTCATAGCGTCGCCGATGCTAACGCTGATGAAAGGGATTCCTCCGGCGGTGGTCAGTCTCAGCCGGATCGGCCGCGAGGCGGTGTGGCCGGGGAGAAAGCTACCGATCTTCCCACCGGAGCCGGCTGATGGAGAATCGGGATAACTTTGTATGCTTTCTTAGTTTAGGAGTCTTGTCCTTGTTTGGAGTTTGTTATCGAACTAAATAAGTGTTTGCTACTTTGCTTGCAATAATTACCGGTAGTCCGTAAATGAGATGGAAAAGAAGTGGGGAAAAAGACAGAACAGAACAGGATAAGGAAAATGAAAATGGATCCCTATATAATTAACCTTCCTCTATATACGGAACCAAAACGAGAAGAAAAGAGCCCAACAATGGCGGATTGGCAAAACCTTCCGGATGAGCTCCTGGACATAATAGCCACAAAATTCACCACCATCTCCGCCAACATCCGATTCACCGGCGCATGCCGTTCGTGGAGAATCGCCGGCTTACAACACCGTCTCCCCCTAACTCAGCGGCGACGGATTCCAGGCCTCATGCTTCCCCCAAATCGCCAAAGCAAATTACACAATTTCCCCTGCAAATTCATTCCACTAACCGAGTTCATCAACCATGGTAAGAAGAAGAAGAACAACAACAGGGGCGGCGAAATTCCGTGGCGGTTGGGAAAGAGGAGCGTCTGCATCGGGTCGTTGAAAGGATGGATGCTTATTCTGGACTACGACTGCAAATGGAGGCTGCAGAACCCTGTGACGGGCGCGGAATTCGCTCTTCCTGCAACCGGATCGAGACTGAAGAGGAGTGAAAATTATCAGCCATTCGTGTGGTGGGTTAATAGGCATCGATATAGGGTTTCAATCTGGGCTCCTCCTCCTCCTCCTCCCTGGAGCGGCGGCGGCGGTGGTCACTCTGTTTCCGTTTCCGATTGGTTCGTCTCCGTCGTCGAGCCTTGGAAAACCCACATGAGGTATTGCAGGGTTGGAGATTCGAAGTGGGTAGTTGTGGATTTTTCAGAGCGTAGGCTTGGAATAGTGGATGCACTCTGGGCTGAAGAAGAAGGGTCTCTTTATGTGTTGAATGCAGCAGGGGAACTCTTCTGCTGCGAAGGCGGCGGCCCGGATAAGAAGCAGAACAAGAGGCTCGTGGCATTTGGCATTGCTAACTTCTTGGAACAGGATCAATGGAGAGCATTCAAATTCCTGGTGGAAGTTGAGGGGGAGATTCTGCTGCTTAGCCGGAGGATGGAAGCTCCCCAAAGTGCTGGCATGTTTGAGTTTAAGAGAACTAGCGGGTTCGATGTGTACAGACTTGACAGGGAGGGGATGGCGTGGGCTGAGATGGCGGAGTTGGGAAAGCTTGCTGTGTTTGTAGGGTTTGGGCAGCCGTTCTGGGTTCGAGTCGAGCCAGAGTCGGGGATCAAAGGGAACTGCATTTACTATCTGGATATGGAAGAAAATAGTTGTATTTGGTACGGTATTTGTGCGTACGATTTGAAGACCTCAACGGTTGAGTTCTTAGATTTCGAACTTGAGATGCCACGGTACGGGTCCTACGGGAAACCAGCCCGATTGCCTATACCCATAGCTCCAGAGTCTTGGTGAGACGGGGGACGATGGCTCTAGCTGAAGGGAAGGAGGGGAGGGAGGGATGCGATACCAGAAAGCTTGTGTTATTGATACAATAATGTTATGGATTCAAGTTGAACTTGTGATTGTTATGTATAAATTTTTAAAGGACATATGAAGTTAGTTAGTTAGTTAATGACCACTAATACAGTAAACAATCTTTTTGTTCCAACGTGAAACAAATTACTAAATCAAATGAACAATCATGTCGTTTAATAATTTACGTCTCAACAAAATGGAACAACAGGGCAAAGAAGAGTTGGTAAACCAGAAGGGGAATGACACGATGAAACAAAATGATAATGGTACGGGGAGCCTATCCCTTTGGGTGAATAAATGAGAATACTTTACCTACAACTACCGTGGGAAGCGGGCAGTTCGAACTCTTAAGTTGCTATTACGATAAGTCTCCCCATATATAGTTTTCTTAATGTAAACAAAGCAAACAAAGGACGAGAATGAGACCACTAGGACGGAAATTGGTTTTTTGGAAGGTGAAAGCTGGCCATGGGAGTGATGAGACACCCTCTAGTAAAGGAAGAGCAGAGGACACAGGGTCATCGTTTCATTATGTTTGATATTAAAGTGGTTGATACGCAGAATGGAACTTTGAGGTTCTCCGACATTTATGGATGGCCGGAGAGTGGTGAGAAGCACCAGAAGTTGGAATTGATGAGTTCGTTAACACTTAACAACAGTGGGATGGGATGGGCCGTGGGTGTGCCGGAGATTATAATCAAAATCATGATTTGCAACTGGCACGTGCGGAGTCCGTGACACGACTGAAGTGGCGGTGCTCGGCCTGCCGCGTCGAGAAAAAATATAAATAGCGGAACCCGCCGTCGTCAGCTGCCGTCCTAAAGGTTATCATTTCTTCCTCTTACCGTCCCCAATTCGGATTCCAATTGGAGCGGGAAACATCTTTTACAGCCATGAAATCGTCGAAGCAAGTGGCGGCTAAGGCGGATAACAGCGGAGGCGTATCCGCTCGCGTGCAGACTCTCCACCAGCGTCTCCACAGCGCTCTCGGCCTCGGCACTAGGTCAGTCCAGTTCGGTTCCTATCCAATCTGACCGGACTCGGCATATTATTTTTCTCGTTCGGTTCCCCTGAAAAATTCGATCGTATTGTTTGCTGGTAGATTTCATGACGGTAAAGGTTGGAAGTGGAAGTCGACAGACATCGAGATACAGCGACACGTTCTTCGTTCGATTTCTTCGTTCCTCGATAGCGTGACGCCGGATATTTCTCGCCATAGTGTAGTGAAGGTCGGGTTTCTGGTACTCATGGCGTCCGAATTTTTGATCATTCAGTAATGTTTAGTAGGATCTTTAAGGAATTGATTTTTGAGGTGTTCTGTTTCAGGACTCAGTGGCCGATATTATTGGAGCGATGGTGTGGATTCTTCAGTACAAAAGTCAAGCTGCCGTGAGCGTAGCTGCAAATGTTGTATTGAAGTTGATGAACGCAATCCCTAAGTCGATCATGTGGCCGTATTTGTTAGATCTGGTTCGTCCTTTGTTGTCTTTGTTATGTGGCTACTCTTTAGAAGTGTTGACTTCATGCGCCATCGCCTTGAACATGATCCTCTCTCGCATGACCGTGAAAGAGGATCCAATGGTTTGGGAGATGCTGAATGATTCAAACTCTGTTCATAGCCTTGTGAATAGTTTATCTGTTGTTCCTGGTAGTGGTGATGTTGCGAGTATGGAGTGTTTCCTGGAGATGGTTTCTCTGTTGAGTACAATACTGCATCGGTGGCCTCGATCTCGGTATTGTGTTTGGAGCAATGTCAAATTCATGGAGGTTTTGGGGATTATGATCCAGAGGCCTGAATTTTCTGTTAAGATTGTTGTGATGAAGTTATATGCTGGAGTAGGTATAATGTCTGTACATTTTAGCATGTTGACCTTTCACAACTCTGAAATCTGCTAGTTGAATGATCAAGTTGACGTTTGGTGTGGCAGCTTTGTGTGGTAATGGTGCCAAGAAGCTTCTACAGAATGAAGAAGCTCTCGGGGTGATGGTTTCCTGTATGGACAAGACATGCCCCATTTCGTTGCGCTTAGAAGGGTTTAGACTTGCAAGATGTTTGGCGGTAATAACTTCTCCACTTATTTTTTCAAACAAGTATGATTGAGACTCTTGGACTGTTTGAGTTATTGGTTGACGGTGTTATGTTTTCTAGACAAATGAAGAGGGATACTTAACAATGGCGAGCTTGTTCTGTGGACCCATTGTTAAAGCTATAGTTGATGGGATGATCGGATGGTCATTGAATTCGAGGAAGATGGATGATGATCAACTATCTTTGTTGGTTGAAGCTTGTCAACTGGCTTGCATAGTCCGTTGGGGAGGGGAGCATCATAACTATTTTTGGAAACATGATATATGTTACGTCCTCCTTCGTCTTCTTTCAGAAAATCTTAGTGATGCTTCTTCTCAAGGTTTCTTATTGTTGGAGGAACAAATTCCTGTTGCCAAAGAAGCTCTCAAGGCTGATTTTCTCATTACTATTAGGCCTTATATTTGGGATATTCTTGGATGGCTTGCGGCTCAATGTACGAACGGTATAAACCATGAACTGTCTAGCCATGAAGGTCACATCAACATCCTCATAACATGTGCATGGTAATATTTGTTACTTTGCACATATTCTGTTTTATGGACATCTTCAGATACTAATATGATCTCGCCTTCTTTTGTTGCTTCTAGCTTGTCTTTTGTGGACTCTATTCAGAAAGGCGGCATAATAGTAAATGATGTCACTGAAACTTCGGAAGGTGGATCTGCTACAAGGGCAGTTCTGATGATGATATATTCTCCGTGCAAGTACTTCGAGTCAAAGGCTAAACAAACATTGTCTGAAATTCTAAAGCATGGTGGAAAGGATTATATGAAACAGATTTTACGTTATCTAAGTATTATATCTTCCAGGAAAGTTTTTGGCTCGCCTGACGTACACGCAGCAGGTGTCAACTTGATGGCTGCGACATGTTACTCCGGTCTGCCACTGTATCAAAGCCCTATGATAAAAAGTGGAGGAGTAACTGTTCTAATGGCTTTTATAGGATGGTGCATGAAACACGAGGTTCATGTCAAGGGACTGGGCCTTGTTCATCATGGTCTGATCTCTAAGAGACTTTGTTGTTGGGAGGATAAAGAAGACTGGGAAGGTGATGAAATGCTTCTATTGTGTGGCTTGTGGGGACTAGCAGAGCTCTTGTTCTCTGAATTTGTTCTGAATGCGGATGTATCTTATGGAAATATGGGTCTCACAGAAGCAGAATTTGTTGGAACTCTTAAAGATATATGTATGTCTTCTAGTTCTCCTGGACTGAAGTGGTACAGTGCACACATGCTTAGTTACTTTGGGCTATATGGTTTCCCTTGTAAACTTGGGCAATGTATTGGGAGAGCGTTGCATGAAAATGAAGATGCGGATATGCAAGTCATTCTAAGAAGCGGGCAGAGTTCGAGGGTGCACTGTGTTATTCTTTCTATCAGGTGTCCATCATTGTTGCCTCCTCGGAAATCAAGCTTGCAAAAGCAGGAAGTGGAGTCGGGTAAGGAAATTCACTTGTCTTCACATGTTGGAAATGAAGAATTGACCAAACTTTTGGAATATGTGTACTTGGGATATACTCGCCCAGAAGAAGAACATGTGAAGAAATTGAAGATTCTTGCAAAACATTGTGGTCTCCAACCCCTATCAATGGTTCTGAGCAGAAGCCGTCCAAATTGGGGATCCCCTTTCCCCTCTTATGATCTTTCTGTCGCTCTTACTTCGGCTGGTCAAATGTTCTCGTAAGAGTTCAATCCTTTATCCCTTCAGTTACCAACTTATCTTACTTTTGTGGTACTTATGAGTTATGGCTAAAGGTATGGGGTCCATTAGATATAGTACTTGACAGTTTGGTTTGTTTTGGTTTTCAGGGACATTATACTGGAGTCTAAAGAAAATGTATCAAGTAGCTGGGAATGCACATTCTGCTCCGTATCCCGACCCCATGTGCACGCTCATAAAGTTGTGCTGGGTTCAAGGTGTGATTACCTAAGGGCCCTTTTTCAATCTGGCATGCAAGAAAGGTGATCACCTCTTACTATATATATTTTCGCTTCCGTCTTACCTTAATGTCCTTATAATAAATTGGTTCGATTTTTCATCCAAGTTACTGTAATTCCTGTTGATGCAGTCATTCCAACACCGTAAAAGTGCCTGTTAGCTGGGACGCCTTGAATAAGTTAGTGCATTGGTTTTACACGGAAGAGCTGCCTAATCCTCTAACTGGATGTCCATGGCTCAACATGGGAACAGAGGAAAAGCTGCAAGCCGTCCAACCATATCTCGAACTCTGCTGGATTTCTGATTTCTGGTTTTTGGAGACAGTAGGAGACATATGCTACATAGTGGTTGTGTCTCATATGGAGGACTCGGACGTGAGTTTATCCCTTAAACTGCTTCAGCTTGCTGCAAACTTGTCGCTGTGGAAACTAGCTGAAGTAGCCGCTGATCGTCTGGCTCTTGCATATCGCCAGTTATGCCAGTCTGGGGATCTTGAATTGTTGGATGAAGGTCTGGCCGAAATGATTCGTGCTGCTTCTGTTAGGATCTCTCAATCGCTTTAAGGAGTTGAAGGTAATGTCGTCTCTACCTTTGTCTTCCTGTCCCTTGTAGTCACTAGACATATACTTGAGACATAATCAAAGAATAGAACATGTCATTGATTGAGTAGTTACCATTTTATTCGATGATTACAAGTTACTTCTATTTAGAAGTGGTGTCTATATCATACATACATCAGCATGCTATGTATCAAATTAAATGTTTATTTCCTTTATCTAATGCTGTATTGTGTGTTTGTATATTCCTATTTCCTTGTCAGGCAGAAGGCGAACCATCTTCCTCCCTTAGTTGCAGCCTAGTAGCACCGGCTGCAAGTCTCTTACTACGTCCTGCATCGAGATCGTGGAGTCAATGTCTTTCTGCAAAGAAACAACGGGGAAAAGTCGTTAGTTCGAAAGGTCGACTCTATTAACATCAGTTCTTATTCCGCCTCAAGTCTCCACTGAACGAAGAGTATCATCATACCTTGGTCACAAGCGTTACATCCAAGGAACATCTCCCGAAAGGCACGACATTGATGGCTAGCACAGTCAGGTGAAGTTTCTCTACTTCCCTAACAACTCTGGCTAGCAGACCGTGATGTTTCTCGCAGTGAATCCTGATCAGCACGTTCTCATCTAAGCCTCTCGCTTCCACTTCCGGGATCAAATTATCATCACCAATCCGACTCACGAACTCCTCATCAATCTCCATCTGGGACTTCTTCACGAAGATGATGGACTCCACCAACGTCCTCTTGGCTTTCTCGTGCAGCTCGTTCACCCTCTCCTGAAGCTGCTTGATGTACTTGATCGCCTCTCCCAGCACAGTCGCCTTGTCTCCCTGAAGAAAAAACAAGCAATCAATCAGCAAATGAGCTCGGATTAAACCGAAGAACTCAATCGCATCCTAGGAGGCAGGCAGGGCATTACCTTCTTCAGGTTCGGTATGTTGGCAGAAAGAGCAATGAACTGCTTGTTCAAATGCTCCCTGCGCTTCCTCTCCGCCAGTATGTGGTGCGGCACTGGCAAACCGCTCCGACCACTTCCCGAACTTGAAGCCGCCCTCATCGGCTGTTCAGGGGCCGCCGCATTGGCATTGTACTCCGACGAAGAAGGATGATGGTTGATCAAAGCAGACAGATCGTCGAACCCATCCGAGCCCTGCTGCAAAGAATCTTGCCCCAACGGCAGGAAGCTACTCAAATCCATTGGCGGCTGGTGGGTAGAGGTTGTTACAGTTAGGATTCCAGAAGCGAGAAGACAAAGGGATCCAACTGGTCGGTTTGAAACTTCCTGGAAAGCAGCTCCCTTTTATTCACAGGGAGGAAAACGCGTGGAAGTAAGATCCGATGCCGAGAAATCTAACTCAAGATAAATGAGGGGGCGAGGTTTTGGCTAGATAGCAACTGAATTTTAAAAATTCTGTTGCCTGTTTTGCGCGAGGAGATAGTAAAGATGGCGGCAAGTCATTCTTTTCCCTCCATCGGCCATCTCTGTCAGAGGTTTGATTAGTTCCAAGTATCTCAATTTTTTTTGGCGCGTTCCCTTCCTGTATTTATTTTATTCAAAGATTCTGCCTTTCTTCTTCTTCCTTCCCTAGGGAGTTTTGGGGAGTTCGGTCTTGGCATGTTCGAGCAAAGGAAAGCAAAGATTGAGGATGGCGGCAGTGCATATAGAAAATACAGGGGCCAGCCTGGAACTCGAGGTACGGGAAATTCTCCTTTGTTTTTTCTGGTTCTGCCGCATTCTGCAACCTGACAGAGACAGACACTTGGCTTTGTGTTTGGATTTGATTAATCAGTAATCAAACACAAGGCAATTGGCTGGTTATGTGTATCAATTTTTTATTCGTCTTGGTCTTTTTCTATTGGGTTACACGAGGTGCTGCGGTAGGTAGGTTGGATTTGAGCAGCAGGGGATTTGCTAGAACTGTAGATAGGGTGTTGAACTGGAAATCGAAGACGAGAATTAGAACCGGATGGAAAGTGCATTTATTATTATTATTATTGTTATTGGTGTTTCCATTTCCTTCTCCGAACCGATTACGAACAGTGGAAAATCGGTTCCCTCTTTCTTGTATATTTTATCCCGAGATAAACTCGAAGATAACTTGAATGTGAGTATATGGTTATGCATTGTTCAAATGTGTCTCGGTTTCGAATGTCGAGTCGTCTACTACTGTCTCAGGTTGAGCTCTTGCAAAATGCAATGATTGCCAAGTTTGCAGGTTATGGTTCCTTCACTGTGAACAAAATACAATCTGTTAGCGGGATAGCACTAAGTCTACTTCTCTGCTGAATGATTGCCAAGTTTCAAGTCTGGGCTCTGAACGTCCGAACGTGCATGTGGATGCTTGGGCACATACTTTGGGCCTGGGCTTCTCTCTCTCTCTCTCTCTCTCTCTCTCTCTCTCTCTCTCTCTCTCTCTCTCTTATCCTACTTAATCATATCACCTAGTAATAATAGAGCATATTAGCCAACGGTCAATCGTTCATGACTCAGTTGCTTTTTTCGCCTTTCAAGGCTGGTAAACAGCCGATCTGATTTCACTCCCCAACATAAATGACTACCTTTACCCAATCTCTCTTTTATTGCCTCCCTTGTCTTCGGAATCTTAAACACATTCTTAATTGAAATCATTCATTTGGTATTTCCACAAGAGAGAGAGCTATTTCCCTCTCAGCTCAAAAACATTCCTACCAAATTCCAAAGAGGGAATGGCAATGCCTGCTCTCCCCGTTGTAGCCAAATCAGCACTCTTCATAGCATTCTCCATCTTGCTAACCATCTCCCTCTTCACCTCCTTCCCATTCCAAATCCCCAACTTCCTCCCCACCACCACCACCTATCCTTCTTCTCTTCCCATCATCACAAGCCCCGACCCACCCGACCCAACCTTCTACGACGAGAACACCCTGACCTACTCGATCGGGCGACCCATCCCTGACTGGGATGCAAAACGAGCCCGATGGTTGAACCTCCACCCATCGTTCTCGGTCGAGAAGAACCGGGTCATTCTAGTCACGGGGTCTCAGCCTTCCCCGTGCAGGCACCCGACGGGCGACCACCTCCTGCTCAGGATGTTCAAGAACAAGGTCGACTACTGCAGGATCCACGAGCACGAAATCTTCTACAACGACGCCCTCTTACATCCGAAGATGACGGGTTACTGGGCCAAGTACCCGATCATCCGGGCGGCCATGGTGGCCCGCCCGGAGGCCGAGTGGGTCTGGTGGGTCGACTCGGATGCGGTTTTCACCGACATGGGGTTTCGAATCCCGTTCGAGAAGTACGAGGGCTACAATTTGGTGGTGAACGGGTGGAAGGAGCTGGTGTATGGAGAGAAGAAGAAGAGCTGGACCGGATTGAACGCCGGGGTGCTCTTGATTCGAAACTGCGAGTGGTCGATGGAGCTGATCGACGAGTTGGTGAAGATGGGGCCGCAATCCGCTGAGTATGCGGATTGGGGGAAACGGCAGAAGGAGGTTCTGAATGATAAATTGTTTCCCGAAGCCGATGACCAGTCCGGCCTCATTTACTTGCTTATCAACGGCGGCGCCGGCGGAGGCCAAAAATTCAGGGAGAAAGTCTACCTTGAAGACGACTATGATTTCCAGCGGTACTGGTTAGACCGAGCGGGTTCGTTCGAGAATGCGACTCGGGACTACGACGAGGTGTTGGACGGGGAAGACGGCGGCGGCGTTTTGCGGCGGAGGCACGCCGAGGGAGTGAGCGAGTTCTACGGCGAGATGCTCGCAGAGCGGATCAAGGAGTGGGATCGTAGCAAGAGGAGGTCGCTGATCACGCATTTTACAGGGTGCGAGCCGTGCTCCGGCGAGCACAATCCGATGTATAGCTGGGAGGATTGTTACGAAGGGATGGTGAAGGCCCTGAATTTCGGTGATAATCAGGTGCTGTGGAATTACGGGTTCGTTCGTCGGGATTTGATGGATTCTTCTCTGGTTTCTCCTCTGATCTGAATTGGGAAGTTAGTGATTGTTTTTGGTAATGGCTATTCTTGGTTGAAATTTAAGTAAATTCTGACAATTATGATCAAGAATACGTTGAATCATGATGATTGGTGATTTAAGATATGGATCTTAATTGATATTCATGACAAGTGTTATTCTTTGGTAATATTGCATGGGAAGTTAATGATATGGTTTGGATTAAATATTTAAATGGACAAAAATAAAATTAGCCTTTTGTTTTTGTGATGCGACGAGTATATTATATGTTAGGGCGTTTTTATTGTTTATAGTCGGTAAATTTAGAATTTTTTTCACTTGTTTGATCATGGTTACGGATCTATAAAGGATTGGAGGCAGAAAATAATTAATTGTAAGTTGGCAGCTTTAACTTTGCATCTTCTCTTTAGGGGGCAGCTTTAATCTTGATTAACATTTTGTCTAATGCTGGCAGCATCTTTTGTTGGAACCATCACTGGAGCTTTTCTAGCTCCATGGTTTTATTATCTTTCCATTTTTTCGGGCCCATGAGAAGTTGTAGTATTTTTGAAATGTGCCTTAATCAGTTGAGCATGGGAAGATTAGGTGATAACCCTTATAGGGATTAGCATCGTGATAACTAGCAAAAATCACTACGGATTATTATAAAATCAATACAACTTCTAAGCTAAATCACTACTACTTCAAACTAGTAGTAGTTTTTCCCTTGGTTAGGACGGTGCTAACTATTGTACAATTAGCACCGTAACCCCTCGTATGGGAAGTTCTAATTGAGCGAGCTAGTATGTGGGCCGAACTTTAAGCCTAGCTAATGAACCATCTCGAGAGATTACTATTTCAACGAAATTTAGTTGATAAGAGAACCACGCAAATGAGGGGTTAATGATAAAAGTACACGTTTGGAAATGGGCCCGTGATAAAAGTACACGTTTACAATATCCCAATCCTATGAAAGAATTTTTTTAATCTACTATGCACAAAGAATGAGCGAAAATAATAATGAAATCTCTATTCTCTATGACGAAAAATATATTCTCATTCTTCTGATTGCCATTATAGCATCGCAACCTTCAAATCTTCTGATACACACTATACTATATTCAATTATTATGGTGAATAAAGAATGAAGATACAAAAACACCAGCACAACCAAAGAATGTTAGGACTGTTGTGAAATAACAAGGAAGAGCAATAGACATAAGAGTAAGAGTAGAGACACAAAAAGAGTGGGGGATAGAGCTTTCTTATTCATGTATTCCTTAGTACAAGGAGATCATATATTTATAGGCATACATCACATAACCCCTACATTCTTACAATCAATATACATGAATGTGAGAATGAATGTGAAATAGAAATGGGGTGGGGGGTTACATGTAACACCCAATTGTGCATCTAATGTGTCATATGAAGAAATAAATATAAGGAGATGAGTTACATAGAACTTGTAACATACCATGGAGCATCTAATGTTGGTCATCCATAATGATAATAATATTTTCATAACACTCCCCCTTGGATGACCATTAGACATGAATATGCCTCGTTAAAACCTTACTAGGAAAAACCCTGTGGGATAAAATCCTAGTGAAGGAAAAAGAGTACATAATCATCATAATACGCTATTTGAATCTGCCTCGTTAAAAACCTTACCAGGAAAACCCAGTGGGAAAACCATGGTTAAGGAAAAAAGAGTGCAGTGCGTATATGCTCCCCCTCATGACAACATCAATAGTATTGTGAACAAATCTTTCAAATATTGTCATGGTAAGCTTATTAGTGAACAAATCTTCTAGATTGTCACTTTATGCATGATCCATTAGGACCATTTTCTTCATACATGATCTTCAAGATCATTTTCTATGAATATAATCCGCAACCACAAGTCATTTAGACGTGTTGAATAACAAATCTTAACCAAACAATTCATAACAAGTCTCATGAATTGTTGACCATTGTTCATGATAAGATGATGTTGTTATTGTGATTTCTTTGGAATCTCCATGAGATACTTGTACGACCATGAGTAAACAAATTACTCATCTATGATCCTCATCGTTACCAATAGGTAACAAAGTATAACTTAATGAAGTATACATTTTTGCTCTAACGACATTGGCATATGGTACTTCAGGACCTAATAACTCGCTTCTATCTCAAGGCCTAAATTGATCTTTGTTCACTTCTAGTGACCTTATGATCATTTGGCTATTGAACGTATGCAATTTTTCCATACAAAATTGTTCTTTCACTTTTCCGACATTGTCGTCTTGATCCAAAAAGAATCTTCTTAAATCCTCCATGTTCAATTTTCTTTCTTTAAGCAAACCATGCTTTATGAAGCTCTTCTGGAGTTCATATCAACTAAAACATATGAGATCATTATAAAATAATGTCTCGACTCTTTTCTTCCAAATAACTATAAAACTTAGCTAACACAATTGTACGCAAACAATTACTTCATAACACAAGGTCACAAGCAAAAGGCACGTCATACACACAACATCACTTAACCAAACCACATTCATAAATCAAACACATAACTAAAACCACAATATCACGCACATAAGCCTATATGTCATTACACAATCACACATGCAAAATGCAAATGCTCTAATGCACTTTATTCGAATTTAATCACGCAATGCTTATACGACCACTTCCTTTAGTAGATATTCACTTAGATGAATATACCATATTCATCCATTTTATCTCAATCCATAAAAAGGATTGTTTTATCGATCGATATTGTTCTCGAGAACTTCACATGTTTGCTTCCGGCAAACTAATCCTTCAAGGAGTTTCGTATAAATATCATTATCAAGGGATCCATACAAATAGGCTATCACAATATCTACCAAATGTTCATGCTTTTTGAACTGCCAAACTATTTAAATTGCACAACATAGTTGCATCCACCACAAGAGAGTATGTCTCTTCATAATTGATGTCAGGTTTCTACCAGAAACCTCTCATGAGAAATTGTATTATATCTCTCGCAATTTCCATACGCATTTGCACAAAACCTATTTGTATCCCGTTAGTTTTACATCTTCAGGTGTAAGGACTTCTGGTCCAAAACTTATACCAAATAGCCTAATGCTTTCTTTTATATTGGCCAATATATATTCCTTTGCATGCATCAATAGACTTTTACTTTTGATCATCTTTGTATCTATCACGTTCAGTGCTGCAGCATAATCAAAACCCTTGTCGATAATAAATACACTTCGGTTCCAACTTTCTTCATACAAGCCAATTAATTGAGATCTCTTCATTTTAAACGTTCAGGTACCTACTATTCTTCTGGAACTATGATCTCAATTTTATGACTTGACTCTTCTAGAGCTATTTTATCCTCGAGTTTACCATCTTAATTTATAGCTCCTTCCTTTCTCGAGGATTTTTATACTTGGAACCGATTGGTCTACCACGCTTCATGCGCTCGTTTAGACTCATTAGATTATCCAATATGGACATCAATTGTATTGGAGCATTCACAACTGGGCATGTGACATAATCACTCCTTTTAGTGAGTAAAAAGGCGTTTGGCAATCAATACATTTTTTTTTCTCCATGAATCACCATATGAACTTCGGGTTCATGTTTCTTTGTTTGAGGATCAAAATGCGATAATGATGATTCCAACTCACATCTATGCCCAACTGTTTACTTTTCTCCCCCTTAACGTTCGAGAAGTAGCTCATCAAAATGATGATATTAGCAAAAAGAGTCATGAACAAATCTCTCATTGCATTGGACACCATGTCCAACATAAGTTCTCATGGAACTCATAACGTGTTGTGGTGGAGCAATTGGGATGTATTATGCACACCCAAATTTTCTAGCAGTTTAAATGTTTGGTCCCTGACCAAACCATTTGTATGAAAAGGGGGAACTTATGATAACTTGTTGGCTTCATGCGAATTAATGATATCATAAGCCTCGATAAGAGATCGATAGACTTAGTTTGTTCTCATAAGAGAAGTTCTGTTTGATTGGATAATCATCAAAATATATCCATCATTCGGCAACTAATCTCGCAAACATCAGGTTGCGTTTAGATAACAGACATATATGACGATATAGTTGATGAATCAATCAAAATCATAAAATTCATATATGATTTGCACGTTGAGTGTATTTTTCTGCATACACTTTTATAAAATCTCAACAGATTCAATTATTTTCACGAGTATAGTCTCCTCGAGACCATGTATCACATAATCAATCCTTTGATTGATGAATTCTCTGAACTCTCACTTAATTTCCATATGATATCTCAATCATTTTCACATCTGTATCCGGGATGGTATGACCGGACATGCCAAAATAAAAAGTTATCCGATCTTGCAAACTTCTGGTTTACACTTTCATATGTACTAATATACATGTAGTACAAATTTCTCCAGTTAAGTATATGATCTCTTATAACACATTTCTGATGCAATATCAATTATGATATTCTTTTCTGCGAATATCTTCATAATTCGGTAATGCATCTTCAATTGACAGTTTAGTTCATTCATGTCTCAAAACATTAGCTCTTCTGGAGCCTTCACATATTCTTGTACTACGAGTTGGCCATGAGGCACCTTCTGATTCGGTGAACTATTGTAAGCTCATATACATAGTGATAATAATATTTTCATAATCACCAATATATTGATTAGTTACTTCAAGTAACAAAACACAATCTCTTCCGGAGCTTTTGCTTACTTTCATACTATATGATATAATACCACTATTGACTTTTGCAAATATTCATTCTATACAAAAACATACAAAATAATAATAATAACAATAATAATAATAATAACAACAACAACAACAACAACAACAACAACAACAACAACATATATGTGTTTCATAACACATTTCGACATACGAAGGTTACAATATATGATCATGACTTTTGCTACATGAATTATCATCCTCATTTATAATTATTTTATCTTTCACTTCCGGTGAAAAGATATATTTGTTGATTGTCGTTATCCAAACAACAAATTATATTAATATAATGGTGTGTCTCGATCCATTCACTTTTAAGAATGGTTTGTTTTCATTCGCTTCCAGGAATGAAACAACAGCCTTTGGATCAAATTATATAATATTTCTCATCATCACAAGTCCAATACATTTTTCACCTTTAACTAACAAGAAATTAACTTACACTTTGTAAAACCTCTAAGATAATATTGCTACTGCAGGAGGACATGTAGATTTTCATTTTTCTTTCAAATGATTCTTGGACCAATAAAAATTCTTTTCATACATCGGGTACAAGATCAATGATTTTTCCCCATCGCAATGGTAACTCATATTCCAATATTTTAGTTACCAGATCCACTTCTTTCATTTGACACATTTTTCTTCATTTTTTCCACTTCGGGTGAAAATGAGATCCTTAGACTTTCATTTCTCTATATGTCGAATGTAGAAATCGATAAGTCAACCCATAATGATTTTGCTACTACAGGAGCAATTTTCATTATCTGATAATGTCCAAGCACAAACTCCATGTTACGAGATCGTCATATATAAAATAATATAAACAAATAACATGATCAAATAATCCCTCAAAGACAATGAGATAGATAAACTTACTAACAAGAAACAACATGAAAAGTTGCATACCTTGATCGTGTTGTGATCTTACTCAAGTAAGTTTTGATTATGTAAAGAGACAATAACCAACCATGACTCTGGCAGAGCTTCGTGCTGATAACGTGTTGTGAAATAACAAGGAAGAGCAATAGACATAAGAGTAAGAGTAGAGACACAAAAAGAGTGGGGGATAGAGCTTTCTTATTCATGTATTCCTTAGTACAAGGAGATCATATATTTATAGGCATACATCACATAACCCCTACATTCTTACAATCAATATACATGAATGTGAGAATGAATGTGAAATAGAAATGGGGTGGGGGGTTACATGTAACACCCAATTGTGCATCTAATGTGTCATATGAAGAAATAAATATAAGGAGATGAGTTACATAGAACTTGTAACATACCATGGAGCATCTAATGTTGGTCATCCATAATGATAATAATATTTTCATAACAAGGACAAATAATAAGTCATTATTAGTTAATCCTTTCCACGATAAAACAATCAATCTCATTACATCTTATGTATACAAATAATAAGTCATATGTGATATGTTTGAAAATTTTAAATAACTAGCCAAATAGATAAACCTATATCGTCCTTATCAGGGGGAAAAATCGTAGTAAGGGATTGTTTCTTTTTGTTTTTTCTCTATTGATGACATAAACAAGGTATCAGGCTTGATAATAACAATAATAAAATGAATGAGTTTCGATTATTTCATGATAAGAGTTCAAAAGATTTCTATTTTCAAATCTTCTCATCTAAATTTACTATTTCTCATTACGTACTGATTTTTTTTT
Source organism: Linum trigynum (assembly GCA_964030455.1). Classification (NCBI taxonomy): domain Eukaryota; kingdom Viridiplantae; phylum Streptophyta; class Magnoliopsida; order Malpighiales; family Linaceae; genus Linum; species Linum trigynum. Next base: position 39,967,963 of record OZ034821.1, on the reverse strand, counting down.
TTTACATTATTGTCTCGATATTGCTAGATTATTCAGCGTCGTTTTGCTTATACGTTAAAATACATACTATATTGAGTTGGTTCTTTTTTAGGGTATTAGTGTTACTATCAAACCAAAGTATATGTTCAAATCCTAAGGAAAATGAGATGCTTCTTTATGGCGAGCAACTCCATTTTGGACACATTATTGCTATGCTTTTTTTTTCAATCTTGAAGCTTAATCATGATATCATTTGGGGGATTGGTTGCCCACATTACCTAGTGACTAGTGTGCTCTTGCTGTTGGGGCTTGGTTATTAAACCAATCACAAGTTTCTATTACTAGTTGTCTATGGTTGGTTATTAGTTACCTCAATAATCATTATACAAAGCAAGATCTAACTCCGACGATAAAGTCTCATTATGTTGCTAAAATAGCCAATAAAATATCCAAACGTATGTATATAAATGACTTCAATCCATTCTTTCATTGTGAAAACAAAAATGAATCCACAACAACGCACTCCATCAATCTCAGAAGGCATGGTGGATGAATGGGGTTGAGATTGATGAGAGGAGAGAGAGAGTATTACTCAACCCGTGGGTTAGGATATGACTATCTACTTACGATCCTTCCTGTCCTAATACCTCGTCCTATTTTTGGCTCATTATATTTCAATTTCATACAATATCTATTCATATTTATTCTGTTTTGACTTTTTTCAACTATTCAGACTTTTCAATTAGTTAGACCTACCCCGCCCTGTACCCAAACGTGTATTATCCACCCGACACCACAATAACGTAAGACAAAACATTAGTATTGAGATATCGGCTTCGCCCAACCGGTTGCCATCACTATTTGCATGTTGTTGAGTGACAAGAAGAGTCACTACCTAGAAATGGAGGATTGAAAGACTGTCTCAGCCTTTCATGGTATATATAACTGACAAAATTTGTGAACGTGGACATCCCCTCCAGGATCCAATCCAAATTCTCACTTGCTTGCCCAACAAACAGAAAGAAGATTCACGACGACGGCTACCCAATCTCCATGTTCCCCTTCATGCACATGCTTCAATGACTTTCTAGGCATGGGCACTCCCTGCTCTCAAACAAAACCCTAAGTGTGGTGCTATCAATCACTAAAATAGCACGATTTACCTTAATTTTGACAAAAGATGATCGTCATCAAAGAATGTATATGTTTTCCAATTTCCACAATGTAGAAACGTAAAACAGATATTACCAAAAACACTAGGGCAAAAATAACAATCGGTTAGCAATGTCCTCTCTCTAGAGATGGCAAAAGGACCCTATATCTGGGTATTGGCCGAATCCAACTTATTATGGATGGATTTTGGCTCGTACTCATATTCGATTTTTTAGTTCGAATCTAAATTGAACTCATAGTGTTGGACGTCCAACAGATGCCCGATTATAATGAAATTTTTGTCTTTTTTTGTGAGAATAAAGGTGTATAATTAGGTTGGAGATAATTAATGAAATTGTTGATGTTGATTTTAGCGTATATAATCTTCTAGTTCCAGTTACACTCATTTGGACCTAATCCAAATAAATTGACCCAAATATGACCCAATTCAAACCAAATTCAAAACCATTAAAAGTGCATATGAGTTCATTCGGATCCGACACCCAATACCTATATGACTCATAACAATCGGGTCAAATTACCATATGACTCGATTATTGTCCTGTCTAGTCCCCTACCCTACCCTATGTGGAATCCCTAACGAATGATGAAATGGTAAATTCAATGCAAAGTGAAAACACGAAAACACTCGTTCTTGTTAGATGCCATTTTCCTTTTCACTTGGTTCACAAGTCCCACTCACAGCTGACAGCAAACCATGCACAAACACTATACAGGTGTTTATCGTATTTGCATGATAACTCACTGCTGCCGTCCTATCGCTTTTCCCTCTACTGGATGGATAGAGAGAAAAATAGAGGGAGGAAAAGTTAGTTCTATTTACATGAGAGCATTTCTATTTTCATTCCCCTTCTAGAAAATTTGAAATGAGACAACGATTCTTAAGGGGTCGTTTGGATGGAACATTTGTTAAACGGGACAATTTGACGTAAATGACTCATTATAGAAAATGAGGAAATTCTGTGAGAAATTTGTTCAGAATTGGCTTGTTTGAATTGTTATTTTTCATAAGACAATTGGAACAAGAAATTTTATGAAAAATACACTTTTGTCCTCGTCTTTTCCTCTTTTTCCCCATCTTTGTCCATCTTCCTCTCTGTAATTAGAAGCCCACAATTTCGACCAACAAAGATGAACACTCAACACACACACAATTGACAATGGAAAAACTCCTTATCATAAATTGAAGTATCCAATTAGAGGCTGATTTTGTTGAGCCGCTCTAGTCGGCGACAATCATCGCTTCGGGATTTGGCTTTTCAAGCGATACCGAACAAGGAGAAAGATGAGCTGCACAAAGGAGTCTTGAACGGCGAAGGGTGAGCAGCTAAATGAATCGAGCGTCGAGCTAGATGAATTGACGATCATCGCTATGGGATCTGGCTCTTTGAGCGAATCTCTCCTCCCGACATCTGTTTCTTTTTCTTTCTTCTTCAACAAATCGAGAACAGCCGCCCATGCATCGCCTCTCTCGATCCGGCGAAACTCACATCGATGGCTACCGAGGTAGATAAAATCGACCATCAGCGCTCCCCTTGCCAACCATCGTGCTCAAACTGTTGTTTCCACCGAAACGAACGGAGGGTGTCGTCGAGGGCGAGAATATAGCTCGTCGACAGAGATGAAGGTTTTCTGCAGAGAGGGGAAAGAAAGAGAAGAGGAAGGTTTTCCTCTGCCGAGAAAGGAAAGAGAAGAAGAGAAGAGGAAGAAAGAGAAAGGGTGTGTTACTTTTTGTGTGTGCAGAGGAAAAGAGAAAAGGGAAAGGTTAGAATTGGGAAAGATGAGAGAAAAACAGAACAATTGAGAATATCTCCCCCTACCTCAGGTATTTTGAATTAACCCATAACGGAACAATTCTGATTTCCCCGCTGCAAAATGTTTCATTTTCATTTTTTATTGCCAAACGAGTCAATTGGTTACAATTGACTCATTTTGAATCAATTGACCTAAATTACCTCATCAAAAAACCTCATCCAAACGAACCCTAAGTGTTGTTTTGATTCTTAACCAAAAGAAAATTATAGCCCAAATTAATGCGAGTTTTTTTTTATGGAAACCTGTAAGCTTATTGATCAATTGGTGGCTGTTACATCATCAAGCTCTAACTAATCAATCATAAAATCTGGTGTGCTATCAAGCCAAACAAGTCTTTCATCTCGTTGGGTATAGGTCCGAGCCATCAAGTGGGCGCCCCCGTTTGCTTCCCGCCGAATATGTCATCAATTATGTTGTTCTGCACCCTCCAAGCTTCTCCTGATACTCCTGCAAATTCCCCTGGTCTCCGTCAGATCTCTGTTGGGTCATTGAGTTTATTAATCACCACCATACTATCACTTTCCAATATCAATTTCGGTGCAGGGAGAAGTGGCGCCAGCTGACACCCATCTCGGCAACAAGAGCTTCGACCTAATCCACACTACCTCCCCCACTGTACATTTAGCAGCTGCCATTCGTAGCTTCCCATAACTGTCCCTAGATACTGCCCCCCAACCCCATCTAGTTGCCTGGGAAAATAGATGCATCAGTGGTAATCGAGATCCACCCGAGTTCCAGCTTGCTCCACTTCATTCGTGACGGGGAATGTTCCTCCATTTTGTCTCTAGTCTGGTGTGACTTATAATAAGTGAGAAAGAAGCCCGCCCTTGCGAATATTTCATCTTCTAGTAGTTTCGGACCATTCCGAAAATGGGCATTCCCCTCCTTCCACAAATACCACAACAGTACAACCCAACTTTCCACCGTAGCTTCATCCTTCTCCTTCATGACATCAGTTACCCACTGCAAGCAGCTCCCGACCCCCTCAACTCAAAACAGTCCGAGAGCGCTGAAGTTCTCCAAATGTGGCTTGTCCAGGCATACTCATGAAAAAAGTGAGTTTGTTTCTCTTAGAGATTGCAAAACACACATCTATCGCCCCACTTACTTCTACGGGGTTCAACGTGGTCGCCCGTTGGAGGGGCATCTCTCTCGAATCGCCAGAGGAATTGTCGAATTTTAGGAAGGACCTGTAGTTTCCAGGCCTTCTTCCACACTCCAGCCTCCCCAACTTTCATCAATCCATTAGCTTCACTAAACTGGCGGAACCAGACATGATACCTGTCTTTCACTGAATAGCCGAATACTTACCTGTAACACTATCACTTCAAATCAGCTCGTCCCTTTCTCCATTTCCGCGGAATGGTATTTGGGTAATAGCTTGCACCACATCAATCGGGAAGCACCTCTATACCAGATCATTGTTCCAAGTCTCACTCTCCGCCTCAACCAAGTCCCACACTACATCGTCTACAGGAAGACCCTTCGGTGGGGATGGGACGAAATGTCGAGAATTAAAAATGGATAATCAAGCATTAGTCAAAACCTCTATTTTCAAAACCGGATCGGAGACTGAAGATGAAAAGTTAGTGGTTTAGGGTTCAGTGGTTAACCGTTACAAAACCGTTGGCTAACGTTGATAGAACCGTTCATGATATATAACACATATATAAAGACTTGTATATCACTCTAACTTAAGCATGAAATTATCATTGAACATAAACAATTTCAAATTCATATCATCACCAAAATATCTAATAAATCATTCAAACCGTCTCACAAAAGAAATTATAATTTTTTTAATTAAAATTATAATTACGGTGTCAGTTTGTAGTGGACAGCGTAAAGTCGACAATAAGGTTGGAAAATGAGAAGAGGAAGCAGATATAAAATTAATAATTATGGTTTGATCTTTGATGACCTTAGTTTACGTTAAAGTATTCTTTTTTACATTATATGGTTAAAATAGTGAATCAATAGATCAGTTAAACCGTGGGGGTTCATATGATTTTACGTTGAACCGTGAAAAATCGTTTAGTCCACCTTCATAACTGGTTTGACGATTCTACTGACCCAACCCATGATCCGTTACTTGTAACAAGGCTCAACACACGACCGAATTGGCGGCTCTCTTTTGTGAAGCCCAAATTAATATGAAAAAATAGCCCAACGAGAGCGGTCAGCCCGGCCCACTATTTTTTTCGCCCAAATTTGCGGGACAATTTCGAATTTCACACTAACCGCGTGGCCTCGGATTTAGCTGACGAACTCGCTGGAAATTTCATTCTCCCGGCATTTGAAATTTGCGAACTCAGAAACAGATTTCTACTCTCCGAAATTTGAATTTGCTTTCTTCTTCATCAGTCTGCGAGAGAATGCGAGGTTTGCCGAAGGCACTAATGGTGGCGCCCACGTTTGTGGCCTTGAACAAAGCCATATACCGGCAGCCGGCTCAAGATTTGGTGAATAAGGGGGGGGGGGGGGGGCTTAGTCATTAGACTAAGCCTCTCTCAACCGTTGATTATTTTTTATATCTGACGGTGGAATAGCCTAGCAGTAGGGACGGGGGCGTTTTGGTCATTTAGGTTTTATTTAAAAAAAATTCTTTTTTTTATGTCAGAATAAAAGCTGTTCGTGGGAGAGGAGAGAGAATCACAAACCATTTTCACGGGAGAGAGACTTCTTCTTCTCCGTTTCCCCCATTTTCTCAGATTCGCCATTTTCGTCTACAAATTCGGCAGTTACGTCGGCGTTCTTCCTCGTCCGGCGCGGCGGTTTCCATCGAGAGTCTTCCTCGTTCGGCGAGCGCGTCGCTCTCTGTTTCAGCGGCTTCGTCGGCGGTTGTTTCAGCGGCTTTCATCCGGCGGTTTCCTTTTTCGGGCTGTCTTCCTTTGCGTCGGCTGTCGTCCTCGTCCGGCGGTTTCCATCGAGAGTCACTCACTCTCTGTTTCAGCGGCTCCGACGGCGGTTTCCATCGACATTTTCCATTTTCCCCCTTTTGTGTCAGCGGTGTGTCGGGCTCAACTCGGCAGGCTTTCTTCTCGCTTCTCCGTCTGCGCCGACGCCGGCGATTATTTGTGAATACGAAGACCGCTTTTTGGGTAAGTCAAAACCGCATTTCTTATTTCGACAATTCTTTAAAACCCTAACCGATTTTGATGCTAGGTCAGAATCACATTTATAATTGTGTGTTGATTTCTGGGTTTGTATTGTTGGAATGGGTTGGTTGTATACTTTCTGGGTTTCCTTGTATTGATTGTTTAGTAATGTTTGTGTGTTTTCATACCTCTGTTTGTATTCTTCATGGTTCATACAGTTTGTGCACTTTGTTTCTCATGTTCATACAGTTTGTACACTTTGTTTCTTATGTTCATATAGTTTGTACAGTTTGTGCACTTTGTTTCTCATGTTCATACAGTTTGTACACTTTGTTTCTCATGTTCATATAGTTTGTACAGTTTGTGCACTTTGTTTCTCATGTTCATACAGTTTGTACACTTTGTTTCTCATGTTCATATAGTTTGTACAGTTTGTGCACTTTGTTTCTCATGTTCATACAGTTTGTACACTTTGTTTCTTATGTTCATATAGTTTGTACAGTTTGTGCACTTTGTTTCTCATGTTCATACAGTTTGTACACTTTGTTTCTTATGTTCATATAGTTTGTACAGTTTGTGCACTTTGTTTCTCATGTTCATACAGTAAGTACACTTTGTGCGGTTTGTACAGTTTATTACTTTGCTTCGTATGGTTTGTTGTATTTGTTGGTTGACTTGTTCCGTTGTTGCTTTTGTAGCTGTTAAGTAAGGATGGTAGAAGGTTCAGAGGTGGGAGGGTCAAGTACCCATCCTGCTGAAGCTGAAGTTACTAAAACCAAGAGGAAGGGGGAGAAAAAGATTTGTATTACGGAAGAGGATGTTTACAGAGTTTATGGTCTTCCAAGGGGACCAAAAGCTGTGTGTTTGCAGAAAACATCAAAGGTGAATTCTAACCTTGGTAAAGATTATGGTTTCAGTAAACTGGGAAGGGTACTGTTGGTTTTGAGAATTTGAGGGCTTGTATGGGAGCGGAGAAGTCTGATTCTAGGTGGGTGAATATGTATGTGCTGATGATTTTTTGCCGCCTTTTCGAATCTGTTACATCTAGGACGGTGACAACAGAATACTTGACTTTTCTTTCTCAAGGAATGGTTAAGTATTTTTGTGACTATGATTGGTGCGGTTATGTGTATGGTCTCATTTGTGATAAGGTCACATCAAGTCAGCATCACAGTTGGGTTGAGGGAGATATGCATTTCTTGCTTGTTTGTTTCCTCGATAGGACAACTGTGAATGAGGAAGAGGCCAGCTGCTGTGTTAGTAATCTGGTGCCAACCTGTCAGTTGTGGAGTTCGACAAATTTGAAGCAAAGGAAGGCATAAATGGAGAAGAAGTTTGGGAAGGATTTTGGTAAGGTGTTTGTTCTAAGGGATGCACCCATTTCTTCTACTACTCGTCCGAAGATGGCTCAGAGTATTAGTGGTTTTGAGGTTGCTGGAGGTGAGAAGGGTTCTGGTATTGGAGATGAATTTCCAGATTTCGATTGGAATTTGGATGGCAAAACTGTTCAAGAGGTGAGTTTGTATGATTTTGTATGTGTTCTTTGCTTAGTTTGTACAGATTGTTCATATGCTTTATATGCTTTATGATATGTTTCTGTAGTGTTTATACTGTCTGTATATTTTGTACTGTTTGCACTGTTTGTACACTTTGTATGTTTTTCTCTCATCCTCTGTACTGTCTGTATACTTTGTACTGTTTGCACTGTTTGTACACTTGGTATGTTTTTCTCTCATCCTCTGTACTATCTGTATACTTTGTACTGTTTGCACTGTTTGTACACTTTGTATGTTTTTCTCTCATCCTCTGTACTGTCTGTATACTTTGTATCTTTTTGCACTGTTTGTACACTTTGTATGTTTTTGTCTCATCTTTTGTACTGTATGTATACTTTGTATCTTTTTGCACTGTTTGTACACTTTGTATGTTTTTCTCTCATCCTCTGTACTGTCTGTATACTTTGTATCTTTTTGCACTGTGTGTACACTTTGTATGTTTTTCTCTCATCCTTTGTACTGTATGTATACTTTGTATCTTTTTGCACTGTTTGTACACTTTGTATGTTTTTGTTTATTACTTTGTACTGTTTGTATTATTTGTGTACATTATCTAACTTATGTTTGTGTTTTCTTTTATTTGTTTTGTTGTAGGTTAAGTTGATTAGGAGAAGGTTACAAAGTGCATTATGTGAGTTGGAACAGCAAGGTAAGCTGTACCGAAGACAGATAAATCAGTGTCACCTATACCTAGTTGATATCGAGGTGCACACTGATTCTGAAGGTGTTGAATTTGTTGAGAAAGTTACAACAAATGTTTCTGAAGGTGCTGAAGTTGTTGAGAAAGCTACAAGAACTGATAATGTAGAGAGTGAGAGTGAAGGCGGGTATCAGAGTGGGAGTGGGAGTGGGAGTGGGAGTGGGAATGGAAGTGGGAGTGGTAGTGATGGTGATGGGAGCGATGATGGTGATCGGAGTGGTGACGATGATGATGATGGAGATAGGAGTGAGGAGGAAACTGATGATGATGTAGCTCTATTTAATCTGAAGAAGCCAGCTCTTGTGCGGCAGCAGCCAGCAGTGGAGAAGATTGGAAGTGCTCGTGCTCCAGCACTTCCGCAGCAGCCAGTTGAGCTCCAGAAGACTCCAGCAGTTGTGCGGCAGCAGCCAGCAGTGGAGAAGAGTGGAAGTCCTAGTGCTCCAGCACTTCCTCAGCAGCCAGTTGAGCTCCAGAAGACTCCAGCAGTTGTGCGGCAGCAGCCAGCAGGGGAGAAGAGTGGAAGTCCTAGTGCTCCAGCACTTCCTCAGCAGCCAGTTGAGCTCCAGAAGACTCCTGAACTTGTGCGGCAGCAGCCAGCAGTGGAGAAGACTGGAAGTGCTAGTGATCTAGCACTTCCGCAGCAGCCAGCTGAGTTCCAGAAGACGTCAGCATTTGTGATGGAGCAGCCAGCAGTGGAGAAGGATGGAGTTACTCGTGATCCAGCAGTTCCGCAGCCCTTTGATTCAACACTTCAAAAGCAGCCAGCAGAGGATGGAGTCGTGCCAACCGCAGTTTCCGAGGAGCTGCCACTTAAGGATAGTATGGAAGTTGTTTTACAGATTGCACAATCTGTGGAGGCAGGTGCTGATGGTGAGCGGGGTGACAAGCTTGATTAGTTAATGATGGTGGTTATTTAAATTTGTAGTACATCTTTTAAATATGCACTTTATGATTGGTTTGTATGGTTTGTACTCTTTGTCGTACTATTTGTACACATGTTGTGTGTGCACACTACTTGTGGATTGCAAACTAGATCTTATGGTTTATTAATTATCTAGTTCTCTGTCTTTATGTCTTTTGTAATGTTCTATATTGTTTCATCTTTGTTGTTTTGGTTGTGAGAAGACGAGTCAAATAGTGATGATAACGATGAGGTTGGGATTGAAGATGATTGTGATGATATTTCTATTGATAACGCTGAAGATGAGTCAAATGGTGAAGATGAGAACAAGAATGGCTTCGAAGGTAATCGTTATGTTTGTAGTTGGTGCTGTCCTTTAGTCTCGTTTACTGCAGTTTTAATCTTTTTGTACACTTAGTTACTTTTTCTGCTGTTGTTTGTAATGTTTGTAATGTTTGTACATTTAGTTACTTTTTCTGCTGCTGTTTGTAATGTTTGTCTGTTTTGTTTGTGTTGTCTCTATTTTGTTAGATTCTGGGTCGAATGTTGATTTCGTTAATCAAAGACGCTCGAAAAGGGAGCTCAAGCCATCCAATTTAAAGAGGACACCATATACTACTGGTAATAAAAAGCGTAAACCTCCTTCCATGAAAGCACCTATTCCTATTCGGCAAAAAAAGAAAAAACCTACCTCCAAGAAGGTAGAGAAGGTAGCTCCACTTCGGACTAGTAGCCAACTATTGTATGAAGAAAAACTTATTCAATATGCTTGGAGTGACAGATTTCCTGTGTAAGTTTCATTTCATACTGTTTGTATACATTTATATATCAGTTTGTACTTTTCTTCTTCGGTTAGTGAATTTAATATAAACTGTTTGTATACATTTTTAGGAATGAAATTCTTTTCGACATGGGTGAAGGTGAGTATCGCTTGTCAAGGAAGGATACCCAAACGACATGTGACAAGATTGTTCTATCAATAAAATTTCTTGATTGCTATATTGAGAATTTCAACCGTTGTTCTTCTTGTGAGAATGGATTTATTGGTAGATGGTCTTTTCCAACTGACTTTGCGGTGAGTTAATTTTCACATGTTGTTGTATGTCATTTAGTATCTATTAGCCATATTAATACAAGTTTTTTTTTGTCTTTGATTGTACCTAGTCCAAGGTTGTGAATGACAAAATGGAACCTAAATATTTGAAGGTCATGAAATCTTATGTCAGAAAATACCCATTGCAAGATGGTGCATCTTTCAAGACATGCCAATATGTAAGTTGGAATATTTCATCCTTTTGTACACTTTGTGATTCTGTTTCATATTTTTTGTACACTTTGTGATTCTGTTTCATATTTTTTGTATACTTTGTATACTTTGTGATTCTGTTCCATATTTTTTGTACACTTTGTGCTTCTGTTTCATATTTTTTGTATACTTTGTACAATTCTGCTTTGTATGATTGTACTGTTTATGATTCTTTTTTGTTTCTTCTTCATGTGCAGTGGCTTTTCCCATGTTGTATGGATGATCATTTCATGGTATATTGTGTTAACTTGAAGGATCGTCGTTTCGAGTACCTTGACAGCTCTCCTTCTAAGCATTTTCTAGATCGGTTTAGGAGAGTTGGAGAGCTGGTCGTCCAGTATGCAACATCTTACATTCAGCACATCATGCCAGGAAAGTATGACTTTGATAATGACTTCAAATGGCGAAGGATCACAATTCCATATGATGATTTCACTAGTGCTGGCATTATCTGTTTAAACTACCGTGAAGAATGGGAAGGTGTGGCTACAAAGATGATGAGGGAAAAATGGTCTTCTCCAACCTATATTTACAACCGGAAGATTAATGCTATGCTGACTTTGCTGAATGGATCAAGGAATTTGATGATCGAGCAATTGAGGATGAATGTGCCTTTTAGTGAAGAATTGTTGTTGTCATTAGGGAGTTCTAGTACTGGGTTTTCGCTTGACAAATGATGGAATAGGGAACCAATAGTGTTTTTTTTTGTGGTAATCCATGACAGTATGCACTAGTACTATTTTCTATTCTCATGTTTTGTAATGCGGTGACCTTATGAACAGTAGTGTGGCTGTTGGTGTTATGGTGGCTGCTATCTATGTTTTGGTTTTGTAATTTTTATCACAGTAGTTTGTATGTTTTGTTGGTGTGGTTCGTAATTTTTTGTATCCTATTCCGTAATGTTTCTGTCTAACATAGAATAAGCATGAGAAACATACAAATGTGAATTGAAAAAGAATGCAAGAAATGAATTGTTTGATGTGGCAATTATTCACTTTATCTATGCATCTATGCAATCACTCAAATTTATCTATGTATCTATCAAGTAATATATGATATGGCAAGTAGTTCTGTCTATGTATTTATATTCTGTCATCCGCCCTTTCTTGTAACATTGTTTGTCTTCTCCTTTCTTGAATGATTTCAGTACGAATCTTCCTCCTTGTCCTTGTAACTTTGTTTCCACTTCTACAATAGGATTAAACAGCAGTAGTCAGTTTTTGTATATAACAGAAAATATACAAACAATGCAAATTTTAACTAATATCATTATTAATAGTCATTGATATGAATATCAACTAAAAGAATACTAACTGTTATGAAAAAACATACTAAGGGTACAAACAGTAAGTGATATCATTACAAACCTGCTGCTTGTATTTACTTTCATGGCAGGTATCATGTATTTACTTTCCTTCCGCTGCCCTTTCTTGTAACTTTGTTTGTCTTCTCCTTTCTCGAATGATTTCAATTCGATTCTTCCTCCTTGTCCTTGATTTAAATGGATCAGTCCTGACTTTTAATGCTTTCGCCCAATGTGGTTCACTCTCTGAACTTGCTGGATTCAATTCTGCTTCTAGAATAGGGAAAAAACAAAAGATTTAACAACAATAGTAAGTTTTTGTAGCCAAACTTATCCTACAAAGAAACAGACCAGAAAAAATATACTAACAATACAAACTTTATCTAATATCATTACTAACAGTCATTGATATGAATATCAACTAAAAGAATACTAACTGTTATGAAAAAACATACTAAGGATACAAACAGTAAGTGATATCATTACAAACCTCAAACCTGCACCAAATTAAAGGTAGTGTTTCATACCTGTGCTTGTGCTAGGCTGGCCAAACTTCATGGCAGGCATCATGGATTCAGCACGAATCTTCAATGCTTGCATTCCTTCCTCAAGCATCTTGTATATGTCATCATCCATACAAGTGCGTGTTGCAAGCAAATTCATGGATCCAGTAAGTTGTTTCACCCTTGAACAGTACACCCTCTCTGCTGTATCTTGTACTGCCGGTAGTGTGAAATCTCCAGATTTTGCATCATATGTCCACCTCTTTAATATGTAGCGTGTGTGAATATTCAAGATTTCTGGGTGTCCTCCATAGCCGAGGTGATCTATTGCGCGCAACACATGGCGACAAAGCCATCCACACTTCTCGAACATCTTGCATGAGCAAATCAGCTTACGCTCCACAAAGTCAACCATAACAATCCTCTTATCAATAGGATTTCTTTGCTGATCTAGTTTGTGAAGCTCATATGCAAACATTCCATCTATATCCTTGGAGTTGTTTGGTCGTATATGGTATTTGATTGACTTGGAGTATTCATCTTGCATGTTCCCAAATATATTTTGTGTATATTTGGTAACAAACTGTTGAAGAACCTCACTGTTTGTGAAAACCAAGTATGGAATAGTGTTCAATGCTTCATAGTCACTTCTCAACTCCTTATGTCTTTTGGCTTCAAGGAGGTTGTTGAATTGTATAAAAAACTCCCACAAAGTAAGTTTCGACTGGAGATACTTACGCAAATGGCTGTTGCAACTCTCGCTGAGTTGTGAGCTTCTCATTCCACATGCAAAATGATCTTTCAGTCATGCCGATGACCATTTACTTCTCACTTTATGGAGGTTTTGCAGCCATGCCTCAATCTTACTTGTTAATTTCTTCCCTTCTTCTTCTTCTTCATTGAAGCAATTCTCAAGCATCTTCTTCCAATAATAGTCGAATTCATCCTCCGTCTCCAAATCATACATCAAGAAGGAAAGCTCTTCCAAAAATGGTGACCACCACAACCCATTACTCTTTGCATTCATTGTTATATGGAATGTGCACAACCCATGATAAGTGTGCGGCAATGCTGTCCTAATACCAGCAGCAATTGCTGCCGCTTGATCGGTAAAAACAGCTCCCGGTTCCTTCCCGTTCATGCAAATGAGAAATTGTTTGAAGAGCCAATCAAATGTGGCTGATGTCTCATCATAGAGTAGGGCAGCACCAAAAACACATGTTTCTCTATAGTTATTGAAGCCCACAAATAAAGCTGAAATGAAAATTTTGTTTAAAATTAGTAATGAGGTTTAACAAAACTGACATATTGCAAAAACATACTAAGAATACAAACTGTCAAAGAAAAACATACTAAGAGTACAAACTTTAACAGAAAAACATACTAAGAATACAAACAGCAACAGAAAACATACAAAGAATACAAACTGTAACAGAAAAACATACTAAGAATACAAACAGCAACAGAAAACATACAAAGAAGACAAACAGCAACAGAATCATGACAAATATGGAAGAAAATCATTACAAACATACATGTTAGTGAAAATTAAAAAAATTGTAGTACCTAATGGGCGAGCATTCTTGTTGGTGCGGCATGTTGTGTCAAAGCTGATGGTGTCACCAAAATAGAAATAGTCCATTCTCATGCGTCCATCCGCCCAAAAAATACTTGCAATTTCTTCATTGATGTCAACTTGGATCTCATAAAAGAAAGCTGGGTCCATTGAAGCTTCACTTTTGAAATGATGATAAATCATTGTTGCCTCCCCAAACTTCATTGTTTTTTGCCTTTTAGTCCCCAAGTATACAAACAGTACAAAGGATTAAACAAAACATACAAAGTATACAAACAGTACAAAGAATATTACCAAAACATACAAAGTACAGAAATCAAATAGTATAAACAATATAAAACAGATCAAAAAGCTTATAAAATGTGCAAAACCCACCTTTTAGTACGGATATAATTCTTGTGGTCCATTTGTGTGAAGCCAACATTTTCTCTTCCTCCGGCAGCCAAGCATAATGCTTGAAATGATGATTGTATCGATATTCCAGCTTTGTGATACATGTCAATCAAGAACTTTTGCACTTCATTCATCGTTCTATTTGATCTCATGAATTGTCTTGATGATGGTGGGATCATCTTGTGATTATGCTCATCTAACTAGCTTGAAATGTAGTATTTTTGGGAACTATCTTCAAGCTGGAACCGTATCACTGCTTTGCAATCCCATCTATCCTCTTTTCTGATTCTGCTTCTAGGTTGTTGGTCAACATGGTCGTCATTTGCTGGATTATTTGTACTACCTTTTCACCAACCTTCCTTATTGCATCTCCCCCAAAATATCTTACAACTTCACACGGTTTGTTATTGCTTGTTCTCTTAACCCCTCCCGTTTCTCTAACAGAAAATCCCTTATCATGTGCATAGCATTTGTACCACAGCAATCCATGATCTTTTGTATCAAAGCGAAGGTTCATCCACGTTTCTTCATTGCTTGGTATTATTTTGATCTCATCATCTGCAAAAACAGAACAGAGCAGAAAAACATACTAAGAATACAAACTGTCAAAGAAAAACATACTAAGAATGCAAACTATAACAGAAAACATACTAAGAATACAAACAGCAACAGAAAACCATACTAAGAGTACAAACAGCAACAGAAAACCATACTAAGAGTACAAACTGTCAAAGAAAAACATACTAACATTACAAACATAATTAAACCATACAAACTGATGCACTAAAGCTATAAAGCCATACGGTATTTCGTACAAACTGCATAAACCATACGTTTGTACTGTTTGCACTGTTTGTACAAACATAACAATCATCATATATGAAGACTTACAATACAAAATGTACAGAACAGAGCAGAAAAACATACTAAGTATACAAACATCCAAAGAAAAACATACTAAGAATACAAAATGTAACCAGAATCATTACAAACATCAGACAAGATTTCATACCGATTTCACGTTGTACTGTTGTTTCCTGAATATCTACATCCATTGTTGTTTCAGTTCCAGTTTCTCCCGTTTTTTGTTCATTAGTTCCATCAACCACTTCATCCATTGTTATAGGAGCAGAATCCATCATTCAAAGAAAAACGCCTCGCCGTTGGGTGGAAAAACGCGTTCGCCGTTGGTTGGAGGAGAGTGGAACTCGCCGTCGTCGATCGGAGGAGGAAAAGCGCCTCTCCAATCGCCAGAAATCGCCTCGCCGCCAATCGCCAAAAATCGCCTCGCCGCCAATCGCCAGAAATCGCCTCGTCGCCTATCGCTGGAATCGCCTCGCCGCCGATCACGGGAGAATCGCCTTGCCGCCAATCGCCGGAATCTCCTTCGCCTATCGGTGGAATCGCCTCGCCGATCGCGGGAGGAAAATCGCTCCGCCGATCGCCGTTTGCGGGAGGTTTGGACGCCGAGAATCTCCCTCGCCGTTCGCGGGAGGAAAAGCTTCGGGCAATTTTTTTCCCTTCCCAGAATAAAAAGGAAAACCAATTAATGAATTTTTTTTATTCCAGAATTGCCCCTCCTAGTATTTAAAAATCCCTTCCCTAATTTTCATCGTTAGATTGATCCTTCTACATCCAATGGCTAGGAGGGGCTTAGCCAAGTGACTAAGCACCCCCCCTTAGTCACCAGATCCGGACTCCCGGCAGCCAGCTGCTTCTGTTGAAACATTTCCTCCTGCTGATCTCCGCTCCGTTCTGCAGGCGACATCGGGCTTCCCGGTTGGTTTTCAGGTCGACGAATTCGACGAGAAAATCGATGGAAGTCCCCGATGGTTCTTCCTCTCCGGTAAGCTGAAATACGCCGGCGAGGATTACGAGCGTGTCAAAGTCTGGCTCAGATTTGACGACAGCAAGAATGACGCGTTCAACAAATTGTTCTATGGAAACTTCGCGCCAAGCTGGATGCCGCCAAGGCCTTCGAGGATGAAGGCGGCGACTGTGAGGTCGGTGCGAAACATTTTCCGTCGGAAAGAAGGTAAGAATTGAGATCTTATTGAATTCCGGATCCATTGTTCAATTAGTTAATTGATTATTATCTGATTGGAATTTCGCAGCTGCTGATGAAGCAACATTGAATACGGCTCTCAAGCACTTCATCCAGCCGAGTCTCCTTGGGGAGAACGGGTGATGGTGAGCGTGCGTATGATTTATTTTTAACTTCTCATCTTAGTCGCCTCTGACTTCGCGGTTTTGGTTGCAGGCGGAGGGAGAGTACGCCGTCATCGGCAGTTTCGAGACTAGCAAGGAAGGGAAGGTTCTTCTGGTGAAGAAGAAGAAGAAGAAGGAAGAAACCAAAGCATAGATGGAGTGTGATGGTAATTAGCTTTTTGGCCTTGTTGTGGTTTTGTGCTAATAGATCCATTTAGCAGGGTTCTATATACTCGTCGCCTGTAGAATCGTAGCTGTTTTCTGTAAGATTAAGTTGATCTGGAAAGTGTGGATCCGTAGTTTGGAATTGAACTATTGATGAGTGATTTGGTGAATTCGATCGATTTCATGAGGTTCGGCGTTAGATAGGTGCTGGATTTGGACTGGTTTGTATCGTGTTCTTAGGGTTTTGCTGCCAATACGGACCTCTTTGATTGGAATGTCTTTGATTGGTTTCTGAATCTGCGATATTGCTTGATCGCAGTAGTCATTCTCGTTTTACAAACTTAAGACCTTAATTAATCTTTATCTTTACTACATAACTTATTATTGTTTTTGGCTTTCAACTAACAAAACTTGAAGCTAAAGATATGGCAATAGGGTAGAGTTATTTTCATCTATTGGTTAATTAAGTTTTCGCAACTATTATGTTCATTAAACTTTGGGATAACATAGTTTCCTTCCACGTCGCAATATGTAATATGAATTTCTTAAGAGTCTTCAGATAATTGAAAAGAATAAATAATTTCAATTTCTGAAAAACTACATATTATGAACATATTTGAAATTTCAACAAATATGGTGTCAGTAGCGATTATTCTTTCGTCTTAAATTCTACATTATCATGAATTTTGAAGATACGGATTTATGTTTTTCTCTTACTCACATTAATATTAAATACTTAATTTTTTTTGTTAGGAATAGAAAGAACAATAAATCTTAACTAAGATTAATTATAAGAAATACAAAAAAACATTAATTTTTTTATTTGAAATTCATGATGGGGGTGGTTTTATAAAAAGAAAAAAAAACAGAGCAAGATGGAAAGCATTATTCTGCTCCTATAACTATTTCCCACCTCACTCTTATTTTTGCTTACTTCTCTTTTTTTTTCTCTCAATAATCAAGAAAAGTGGCAGTGATGATCTTCCAGCGGTTGGCAAGAGGCGTCGTTCCTACTACATCGTCTCCTAGTAGAGGAGGATGTAATTTCCATTCAGTTCTCAACATATTGTGTTTCTCCATTAGCGCAATTGTCGTAATTTCTAGAAAGTTTTTGGTATTCAATGAGGACAAGGAAACCATTTAACCAATACTAAAAGTAACAAAAAAAAAGTTTTTTAAATACCATCTATGTTTGTTGTTTTCTGATAATGACAATCGTTTAAACAAATTATCATTGGTTTAGAGTGTGATGATGAAGATGAAAATATATTTAAGGTGAATGTAAAGGTAGTTTTTTGTGAAACACATGTAGTAGGAAGATGAAGGAATGTGATCCCAGGTAATTGTGGTAATTGATTATCATGTTTCTCTCTTTTTCTATCACTCGACTTACTTGTTAATCAATCGTGAATTTTCTCCTCGGTTGGAAGAGAAAGAGAAATGCTTTGATGCGTGAATGGACATGATGCTTATAATACATACAATGAATGCATACTATAGTTTACTTAGTAACCTACCGCTGACAAAGACTATATTTGTTCTTATATGATTTAAGAACTGATTTGTCACATGTATCATGATGTGGTTTTATGATAGGCGAACTTATTGTTAGTTAGTAACATGTACAACACAATTGCAAAAGTTGATGTGATACATTTTGTTGTGTTTTTTACATTCAGTTTCAAATAAGTTTATGATATTTAGTTTTTCAAAAATAAATTTTTTTACTTTTCAATTATCTTGTGCTTTCTTTTTTCCTCGGTCATTCCATTCGTAAGATAAAAACATAAATCTGTATCATTAATTAAATTAACTTTTTTTTGTATCAATTGAAATAACTCCCTCCCCTATGGTATTTTCTATGAATTTTAAGATGTGTTTTGTGTTGCTTTCCGATCATTCATTGTTTTTTTTATTTTTCATGTTTGGTTATATAGTATATAATGTGTATATTGTCTTTTTCTGTATAAATGAACTACTTAACACTATAAAATTTTGTATAGGTATTCATAAAAGCGGACTTTAAGATATGGTGGTCAAATAGAGATCATGTAATATATTCACTGATTTGATTGTAATTAAATGAATGGAAGATTCTTATTGTGTCATCCATTTGTTTCTGTTTATGATATTGTGATTGTAAATATGTATTACCAACCATTAATATATCGTAATATGCTTGCGTTGAAATTGTTGCTCATAATAGATGTTTGGAAGCTTCAAATTAGCCTTCACGACCGCCGATTTCGCTGTGCCCGGGTAAGAAAAGACTAAGGCAGGAAACCAAACATGGTTGTATTTACAATATATCATTGTCGTTCTCTGTAGAGCCTCCTCTTTGGTGTGGTCTAACCTCATCAAAGCGTGCACCCCTTCGACGTATTCAATGTCGGCATATTTCAGCTTACCTTCCAGCAAGAACCAGTTTTGATCGTCATCTGTCAACTCCCCACATGCATCCACCTGGAAGCCGAAGGCGCCGAGTCCTGTGGTCGCCTACGAAGCTGGTCTCCAATTCGCCGGATATTGTATTTCCTCTGCTTCTGCCAGATATTGTGTTTCCTCTGTTTTTGCTTCATATGCTGTGTTGGTGGGAGAATGGCATCTTCTTTGAATGTTGCTGATAGTTGTCAGTGAGAAATCACAGGCTAAATACAGTAGTAGAGCTAGCTCAGTCAAATGAAATGAATGATGGTATCTATCATAGTGGAGGAGTTGTGCTGCTTCAATGAGGAGACCGAGTTGGAATGCTAAAACCGTGTCCAGATTGGCCTTTCTCTAAGAAGCAGAAGAATGGATTACAAGAAGCTGTTATTTCGTTTTTGTATGATCTCATGGAATGATGAATTATGTGCATCATTGATATGTGCTCTGATGAGACAGTCTTTGATATAGCAGAAAAAATCAGTTCCTTAGTGCTTGTTTATTTCATAACATAGAAACCAACGACCATAGTTGTACCGAGTATAGACGGTCGCCGCTCTCCGTAGAGCCGCCTCTTTGGTGTGGCCTAACCTCACCAAAGCCTCCAGCCCTGCAATGTACTCAATCCCGGCGTAGGTCAGCTTTCCAGCAACCAAAAACCAGCACCGATCCTCGTCGTCTGTCAGCTCCGCAAATGCATCCAAGTTTAATCCGAAGGCACCGAGCCCCGTGGTCGCCTGCGGAGCTGGTCTCAACTTCTCGGGATGAAGGTGAGTCCTCCAGTCGGTTATACCTTTGTCGACGCCAACTCTGTTCTTCCGATCAGAGGTGAAATTAGCAGCGGAAGCCGCAAAAAATGCTCTCGTAAGCCCTCTCATCGTGAGGAAGAAGAGGAGGAAGAAGAGAAAAGTGAAGGGAAGAGAATGAGATCGGAAATTCGAATTTCTCAATTTAGAGCTCGCGTTGCTGCTTCTCGGAAATTGGGATAAGAACGCTCTGCTTGCGCGGCCGCGATATTTGTGAGCGCGCAGATATATTTCCTCTCTCTATCCCGCGAGGTTGGATTTCAAATTTGGGGGGGGGGGGAATAGTGTTAATTACCCACAAAGTACAAAATAGTTAGTATTTATCATAAATGGTCACAAACTTATTCGCTTTGTACAAAACGGTTACAATTCTTTAATTTTGCACGTTTCGGTAAAACAAGTTTGAGCAAATAATGAAATGGTCAATCCGTCCAATTCCATCCAAAAATCTGTTACCTTTTGCCCAGTCAGCATGACACATCATTAAAAATATTAATTAAATAATTAGTTAATCACCCCACTTAACCTACACAACCCAACTGATCGTAAGAAGCTCTTTACCCACCTCTTTCAAAATTGGAGAAAGCCGACGACAGAGAGATAGGACAGCGTTCTTCTCCACCACTCCCCCACCGAAAATCCCCTCCTTCCCCCGGCCGCTTCCTCCACGCCTTCTTCTCCACCACTCTGTCGCTGCTCCACCGTGATAAGGACACCGAGCTCAACAAGGACGACATTTTCTCCACCGACAGCTTCTCCTCAGATTCCTCCCGTAATCAACAATAGCAAAGACATCACTACCCCGCAGGGCTCCCTCCCCCTCGACTTCGTCGCGCCACAAGGCCTTCTCCGATTTGTTCATATTGCTCGGTCAAAGCACCGATTTCTCCGAAACGTGCAAAATTAACGAATTGTAACCATTTTGTACAAAGTGAATATGTTTGTGACCATTTATGATAACTACCCTTACAAACCTTATCACTTTATACATACTGGTTACAAGCTTTTGTTTTTGTACGATTTGGTAATAACGTTTAAGCGTATAACAAAATGGTCATTCCGTCCTTCTCCGTAAAAAAATCAGTTATTTTGGTCCATACGTCCAGTCGGCACTCCAAGTCATAAAGATTAATGATAAAAATAACTAAACTCAACCAAATGATCCAACCCCTCCCACGCCACCTGGGTTCAACCCACCTACCTCTCTCAGTACCTAGCTGTCTGACATATCTTCTGCCTGAGAGAAAATCCCAGAGATCTCTCCGGTCTCCCTGCTCCTTCATTTCCTTCCTCTCGATATCACTCCCAACATCACTCTTCCTCCCTCTGTGGGTGACGATCAACCAAACCAAGCCATGCCCAAGAAAGTTCTAGACAACACCAATAAGCAGCACGACCCAAGCAAGCATGATATAAGCCAAGGCTCTAACTTCTGGACGTAACATTCAGAAATGCAACAAAGATCAGTTAGAAGCACAATGATCACAAGGCTGATAATAACCCAAACCAAATCCACGAGTCGGGAAGGCGGCCAAGTATACGAAAATGACTATTCGGCTAGGGTGATTTGCTAGCAGAAAATGTCGGTTTCCTCTTGCTAAATCGATACCACGATCCATAAAGAAGGAGAGAAGTTGGTGTTTGAAAATTCTAGGGTTTTTTGAATAAAAAACTCGATTACCCTCTAAAAGACTTAATCCAGCCCCTTATACAAGCTACAAAGGTTTTTGGCCAAAAATAACAAAGAAACCCGAGTTTGGGTGTGAAAGTCACATAATCCGCAAAGGAAATATAAAACTTGTCGGCAGCAGCTAGGGTGAAAAAACCGACCACCCTCCTAAATCCCCGATCGGGGAATATGCCTTTTAGGTTGGGGAAAATCATTGAACACAAAACCCGACTCTCCTTCAATTACTCGATCGGGTATTTTGCCTCCATGGTAGGTTTTTTCGACCTTAAGCAACTCCACTCCAATGATCATCACCTCCCGTCCCTTGGACAGCTCCAGCTCCTATGCCAAACATCTCTAGGGCATTTGGACTCTTCACTTTGCCTCCTTGAGCCTCTAAAGCCTTCATCTTCGGACCACGATCATTATATGCTCTTCGAACTCGATGGTTGTCTTGTAAGTGACCCGGTTTGCATAAGGGCAGAACCTCGATCAAACTCCCGATGAGATGTTCAGAGACAAATCTAAGAAGCACTGGAAATATACATATTTGATCGTTCAAATCACACACCCATTTCAATCTCAACTCATTCTCGAGACTTACATACCAGCCGTTGTACCAGTTCCAACATAAGCCAGCCAAATCGACAAACCCAAGGTTGCAAATCCTTGAGCAAGCATAGCATTACTGATCATGGAATGACTTCATCAATCATCAATATCCTTACATCCTAGGCAATGAGTTGGTCGCTTTTGAAATTTGTTCATAAATTTAAATTGGTTACAATCTACAGTTAAATATCCCGCATCAAATTGTGTTGGGATATAGCCTAGACCATCCCGTTTGATGAGTCAGATTGACTCTTTTTGTTTTGCTAGTGGAATCGTGACTTTCAATAAGGGTTATGAGTATATTATCGTGTAAACCACAATAAATATTGAACATGAGCATGTATCGTTCTAACTAATCAATTGTAAATATCAATATTATACGATAAAATTTAAGGTATCTTTGTAAAAGGGATAATACAAGAGAAAAGGTATAACTCACTATAATTAAGTAATACATTATAACACATAAAACCTCGATCACAAGCCAAAATATAGAACTCGACATGTTTGTCAAGATAATCCATGGACCCCAACATTCTCTCACTAATTTTACAAACTATCACATTAATTTTCTACAAACTATATTAATCAATAACACATAAAACCTCGATCACAAGCCAAAATATAGAATTCGAAATGTTTGTCAAGATAATCCATTGACCCCAACATTCTCCCACTAATGTTACAAACCATCATATTGTTCAATTTAAATTTTAATTAACACGAGTTCTTCATTTCCCCATTTTCTTGCTTTATATAACAAAAAAAAAGAAAGAAAAAAATAAGAAATAATTCAATCTACCACTGAAAATATTATGGAAAGGGAGAAAAAGAAAGGGAACGGCCAATTGACAAAATGCTCACCGACCGCTTCCTCCATATCTGAATCTCCCCTCCAATAATTTTTTTCTTTTTACTTCCCTTCTCTTCTTCGTTGTTATCTCTTCCCTCTTTAGGGTTCCTCTTCTCCAATCCCACAAACGGCTTTTCCCCCTCAATTGTTGAATAATTGCGTTACATATTTCTCCACTGTACGATCCGCCCCGCAAAACCCCTAGAAGTTTCCGGTGAAGCTCCTCTTTTCCGGGGTTTTAGATTTCCGCCATGGCCATCAACAGCCTCCTCTAGGTTTATTCTCCCCCCAAGTGTTTCGGAGTGGTAAGTGTAGGTAGAGATATATATGGATAGGTTCATGAATGGAGGCGGGGTTCCGCAGGGTTCGAAGTTGGAGGATCCTCGACCATTCGGAATTAGCAGTTCTGGTTAGTTCTTGTGCGTTTTCATGTTTGGTAGCTCGATGTTCTGCTTCTCTTTCTGGTTGTTGGAGATCTTGTTTTCGTAGAAGAAAGAAGAGAATTCTTCTTAGTGAATCTTGTGATGGATAGCTTGTTTTAGAGGTTGCTCAGGTCAACTTCAATGGCGGATTGAGATATATCGACCTGGCGTTGTTTATTCCTTTTGGTTGTTTAGCTGGATGGAACAGTTCTTTGTTACTGTGCGGGAGCTTCAAGTTTTGAACGAACCATTTTAGCTTTCTGATAATTCACAAGTGCTCTCATAGTCTCATATAATATTAGTCTGCTGGTGAAGCTTTCATGCCCTCAGTTGCCCTGTTCTTTGATCGTTAGTAGTAATTTGTCATTCAATTGCACTACTCAATTACTTATGGCTTGTGATTACTATCGAGGGTGACATAAGTGAGAATGACGTAGTGTTGATTGGTAGTGATATTGGGATGAATTGATTATCGTGATTTTGCTGACTCGATGTCTTTCGTAATTGCAGTGGATACTCTGTTTGATGCGTCTCAGTATGCATTCTTCGGCAAGGATCTTGTTGAGGAAGTGGAGTTGGGGGGATTGGATGAAGAGGAGGAAGAGCCTGCTCCAGCTGAATTTGACGAAGAGGAATTCATTTTTGATAGACAAGAGGTATAGCCCTGCTTTCTGCTTTGTAAGGTTAGAGTTGCTTGATTTTGTCCAGGTCCAGAAACAATTGAAATCTAATCTGCTTGCTTGGTTTCTCCTATTTCCAGGGCGATGGGTTAGGAACTTTATCAGATATTGATGATCTTAGCAGTGCATTTTCAAAGGTTAGTCTGATCCATTTGCAGATGGCCATAGAAGCGGCTTTATTATGGTGTATTACTGTTTTCAGTCTTCTGGGACCTAGCTTTCAATATGCACCATTTTCTTGAGATGTTAGGATACTGCTTTCTAATGCAGAAATGGGATCATGATTGTCATTGTTTACTGTTCCTTTTAGACAGTGTTTCCAGTTTCGTAAATGATTATTAGTCCAGTTGATTGTCTGTGTTAACTGATTCTTCATTTGCAGTTAAACAATGATGTAGGTGGGCCAAGAAGATTTGGTGTAATCGCTGAGAGGGGGTCAAGAGAAAGTGAGTAAAGCAATTTCAATTTTTTCACCTCAATTTGTGATCCAAATTATATGAATACTGAATTGGGCGATGATGATTGTGAACCATAGAACTGCTTCTTGTGTAGGTCGCCTGCTATTTTGACTGACTCTGTTTATAAGTTTTAGGGGCTTGAAACCAGTATTTTTCTCAAACACTAGTTAATTTTTTAGACGAATTCGGAGTGGTTTCGAGTTAATGAAAATAAAGGTGTTTTTCCCCCTCCCTAGACTCTCTGTCAATGATCACTAAACTAAAATTTATAGGCTGGCTACTACACATTCTCTTCAATTGCATGTCTGCATCAAATACTTTTTAGAATATTTCAGTCATGAATCTCTGAACAAGCTGCGTGAGATGAGATGGGGGTTGTCATTAATGAAAGTTGCCTCACTTGGTGCATTGAGATACTGATGATTAAGTGTTTTTTCCCCCTTTCTGCCGGAGATTAGATTGTGGTAGTCACTAGTCAGTTGTGAAAGTTGCTTCAACTAATGCATTGAGATACCGATGGCAACTATTCTTATATTCCCCCCAGGTTTAGGTTCTTTTGTTATTTGCAATCATACTTCGCCTGATTGATGTACTTTTGTTTTGGATAGATTTGTAGCATAGCAGTCTGGGACCATATGAAAAGGATTTTTTGCGTATGTGCTTTTGTTTTGGATTGAATTGTAGCATGGCCATCTGTGACCATATGAAAAGGATTGTTTCCTTTATATCTCATGTCAACAATTATTCAGATTAAGCTTCTAGCCACAAGGTTTCTTCCTTGTATGCATCATTTCACTGTTCAACCTCTTACAGTTATGCTTCTCTGAACAATCCACATGAGTTGGCATTATGGTAGTCATATAAAATGAGGGTAAACTTAGTAATACGTTCATATACAAACAGAAAGACTGATTGTGATGTTCCTATTCCAGGTTCATCTGCTGCCGAGTGGGCACAAGGGGAAGAAGTCCCTAATTGGTTTGGCCAGCAGGTAGTTGACCCCGACATATCTCAAGATAGCAACAGATGGTCATCACAGCCATTTTCCTCTTCTGCTCGGCCGGGAGATCCGAACAACTTGTACCGAACATCTTCATATCCGGAGCAACCACAGCAACACCATCAACAAGTACACCATCAACAGTTCTCAAGTGAACCCATTCTTGTCCCAAAACCTTCTTATCCTTCATATCCTCCTCAAGTTAGTGGACAATCCCCACATGCTTCACCAAATCACACTCGGTTAAATATCCCGCATCTCTCTGGAAACCCCCAGATGGCATTGTCTCCGCAGAACCAGTCTCCCTTTTCGAACTCTCAGCTCCAGATGCCTGGTGTGCACCACGCATCACCACAGTATGGCAGAAACTTGCAACAGCTTGCCTCTGGTCTAGCTGTCAACAGCCGTCCACCAGGCCAATGGGCGAACCAAACTGGGATGTTCCCCGGAGACCATCCCATGAACCAGCTGAACAATGTGCTGCCTCATCAGAATGGGTTAATGCCTCCACAGATGATGCGACCTCATATGCAGCAGCAGCAGCAGCTGAGATTTCACCATCAGGGTCAGCCATCTTTGAGTCATTTACCAGGTTTGAATGTTAAAATCAAGATTTTATGTAATGTTGGAAAGTTCTTTAAAATCATGATAAGATTGAACCTGAGGTTGCAAGAATTTAATGTCCTATACAAATAACCGTCATATTACTGGCATTCCAACCAATTGTAAATAATTGACCGAATGAGTAATATCACCCAACACAAGTGAGTAGAAGAGATATAATATTATATGAAAATATAAAATTCACAACTTGAGTGAGTGGAAGATAAAACAAGCTACAACTCCGTACCTGACAATTAACCGTAGCAAGGCTTCACATCTAAAATTGTAACTTCCACGGATACCTTTTCCATAAAATCATAACATTGGTGAATTGCGGATTTTATATTAAGATCCAACAAAGTTGGTATACTTGTAAAATCGCATGGTTCTAGGATCTAAATCAGAATTTACAACATTGCAGGTATTCAGAGTCAAATCTTTAACCCACATCACCCTCCACCACCTCCAATGATGGGAAACTTTGGTGCGGTTCTCGGCATGGGCGATCTCAGAGATCAAAGACCGAGATCGGTTCAGAGAGGTGGCCGGTTCAACATGCGGTATCCTCAACCAAGCTTTGATAGCGGCTGGCCACAGTTCAGATCCAAGTACATGTCAACCGATGAACTTGATGGTATTCTCAGAGTGCAACTCGCTGCGACACACAGCAATGATCCGTATGTAGATGATTACTATCACCAGGGGTGTCTCTTCAAAAAATCATCATCCGGTGCAACAAAGATCAGACACCATTTCTGCCCAACTCACTTGCGTGATCTACCTCCAGGGGCCCGCGTGAACTCTGAACCACATGCTTTCCTGCAGGTGGATGCTCTTGGTAGGGTTCCTTTCTCTTCCATCCGCAGGCCCCGCCCTCTTCTCGAGGTGGACCCTCCCAATTCTTCTACTACCAATAGTGAGCAGAACAATGTTGCCCCTGAGAAGCCATTAGAGCAGGAGCCTATGCTTGCAGCTAGAGTTGCAATTGAAGATGGTCTCTGCCTCCTCCTAGATGTCGATGATATCGATCGTTTCCTCAAGTTTAATCAGATCCCTGATGGTGGGACCCACTTGAGAAGGCGGCGGCAGGAACTGTTGGAAGGACTAGCAACATCTCTCCAGCTGGTTGATCCACTTGGGAAAAATGGACAAACAGTTGGAAATGACGACATGGTTTTCTTGAGGGTATTAGCCCTTCCCAAGGGCAGGAAGCTTCTCTCTAGGTATCTACAACTGTTGCCAGCTAGCGACCTCCTACGTGTTGTCTGCATGGCCATCTTCCGTCATTTGAGGTTTCTGTTTGGAGATATCTCTCGTGCAGCTGAAGCTACGAGCAATCTGGTTAGGACTGTATCATCGTGTGTCCGCCGCATGGATCTCGGGTCGCTCAGTGCATGCCTTGCTGCCGTGGTTTGTTCGTCTGAGCAACCGCCGTTGCGCCCACTGAGCAGCTCGGCGGGAAATGGGGCTTCGGTTGTCTTGGTTTCTGTGCTCGAACAGGGTGCTGAGTTGTTGAGCGATTCACTCAATGACGCGAGCAACTATAATGTCACAAACCGGGCGCTTTGGAAGGCCTCTTTTGACGAGTTCTTTGGTCTGCTTATCAAGTATTGCGTGAATAAGTACGACGGGATTATGCAGTCTTCTAGCTTAGATCCAGCTGAAGCTATCAAGAGAGAATTGCCTATGGAGCTTTTAAGGGCGAGTATTCCACATACCAACGAGTACCAGAAGAAGATGTTGTATGATCTTTCTCAGCGGTCATTGGTTGGTCAGGAGAAAGGCAATGGTGGTCAGGCAGAGTGAGGTGTTACCAATACCAGAAGCATTGTTGGGCTTAACTACACGACTTCCGTTTCAAGGTTCCACTATTGTTGTTGCACCACTCTGGAGCTATACATTCCGAAAGGTGGAGCACATTGACAATTTCCACTTTGGGGAGCATGCATCCTTGAAAGCTTAGCTTTCGCCATAGTGGCCTTTTAGTTTTTCTGAATAGAATTTTTGGCCATTCTCTTATTCAATTTCACCCTACTCGTCTTTCTGTATTACTGTCTTAGATCTGTTGTGGTTCTTGGAATTTTGTCTTAGTGTCTTGTCGTCGTCTGTCTCTTGAGAGCTTATTTTGATGCTCTGTTGTGAAAGAGTTGCCTCAATATAGAAGGAGGGTGTAGTGGTTTAGATGTACAGGTAACCTGAATGATTTTCTCCTACTTCTCTGTACTATTTGCTTATGAGGGAGGTCTGGGGATTTGGTTTTGAGTTGCTTATGTTGTTTTATGGCAGTCTTTGGCCATGGCTGGCTGTGCAGAATTGCTGCAATAAAGAGTTGAAGAAGCTGGTGGTGCTTCGTGGGTAGTTTAGTTAGTTGCCTTTTTCAGCAGATGTTCCTGTGGTCCAATATGCACTGCTATTTTTCTGCAGAGTTCTGACTCTCTTGTGAAAGGTTTTGATTCATATTTGCTGTTGCCAATCGCATATCAGTGCTCTTCCTTTTGCACTCTACACCTTGGATAGAGATGTCATCTTCTTGAACAGCCACCTTTCTATTTAGTGTTTAGGTATTGAAATATGAATCTTGTTGTCTCTTTCTTTCGTTGATGAGTATAGCCCTTTGGTTTGTTGTCGAGTGTCATCGCCCGAAGAGTGTTTACCAAGGTTGACTAGTTTCGACCATTGTGTGTGGTTATCAAGTGTCTTGTAATTCGTTTCTATCCTTAAATGAGATTATCCATGATGAAAAAGAATAGCTTTCAGTTTGTTATTATATGATTCTAAGCAATCTTTGTATCGCGAGGGGATATCGTAACAACGAGACTAATACTAGTTTATTGACAAAATCGTAACAAAATCTTGATGGAGTCGGAGCAATATTTGTGATAAAGCATGATCTAATATCTAGTGACCTCATTCTTTAATTTAACCAATACTATCAACTAGCATATCATGCCCATTTATTGTTTTGAGAGTAGTGCCATTGTTGATAGTGCAATGCTTCACATCCTTAATCCTTCCGTTTTAGGACAAAATGACCAAGAATCAAAGCACGAGAAAAGAATTATTATTATCTATCGATCCCACTAGCAAAATTTTCAGACAAATTCAATCACGTGGATTAATATGACGATCATAACTCACATTATGAAGCAAGACAACCAATCCATTGGCCTCTCTGGTTAGCATAAGAGCAGCAAAGTAATACCATCCGCCACAAACACCAGAACCTCTCTCACAACCCAAATCAGTTGCTCTTCCCATCCGATTGCAACCCAAGCTTACTCCTCTGCTGGTGCTCTGCAACTTTGTAGTCCACTACTTCCCGGAACAGATTCGGGTCCAGCACGCAGTCATGGCTTCCGTACACTGCAGCTTGAACCCCAGCCATCAGCTTCGCAATCTCTCGTCCGGAGAATCCCTCGGTCTTCGCTGCTGCTTCTCTAAGGATATCGTCGGTCAACCCTTTGATCTCGATTCTTTGCTGCTGTTGTCTACTGAACAACCTCTTCAGCCAGTTGCCCTTGGATTGTCTCGATCCTGCCTGAGCGATGTACTTGTCAAGGTAAAGTTTCAGGAGCTTGAACCGTTCGTCTTCACCGGGTAAGGGGAACTCGAGGACCTCATCCACACGGTCTGCCACAGCTGAGTCAAGGTCTCCGGGCCTGTTCGTGGCTAGGGCTAGGACTATGTCCTTGGACTGGTCTCCAGTTCGGAAGAGGAGTGCATTCAGCGCACTTCGTTGTGCCTCGCTCATGTAAATCTTGTTCCGCCTGCAAACATTTTGGAAGGAAGTTTCAGCTGTAAGACCATTTGATTGACACGGAGCTGGTTGTTCTAACTAGGATGATCATGTTAACTAAGGATATCAAGTGGAAACGAACTCCCGAATCCAGAAAAGTTGGTCTGAAATACCAATTTGGTCACTGAGCTTCCCTATTTGTATTATAGTGAAGGCACTTATATGATACATAGAGAAACCTTTGGTGCTTTAATTTGATGGTCTCACTACCAAGTTATGAGTTCAACAAGATAATTGAATCTAACCCATAAAAGTTGCCTAGGTAAGTATAAACTCACTCGCATAGGAACGCATCTGCTTCATCTATGAACAGCAACAAGCCTCTCTTAGACTTCTTCGCCCAATCAAACAATTGATGGATCTTGGTAACAGCCTGAGAGCCTAATGGAGCAACATCACCACCGGTCATCAATGCATAATCTAATCCCTGGAAAAAACAGAAATTTGACCAAGTAGAAGGTCAATAAAAACGCCTACTTTGTGAGGAAAATTTACCAAGCTAGTGTAGCCATAAGAAAAGCTGATGCGTTAAATAGTCGATCAAACGCCAGAGCTTTCCCTGTTCCAACCCATTTGAATTCCGGAACATTGAGCTTAGGCATATAGCTATTGGATAGAAACATACTGATTTACGAGCGAGTTCTCTGGCGGCCATGGTTTTCCCAGTCCCAGGAGGGCCATAGAAGAGCATGTTCCTGAATGGTGCTTGATGAGATTTCGTATTAGCAGTTGCACTAGCCAACTGTTGAATTCTCTTCTGGAGAGAAGGATGTAAGATGACATCCCCGAACCCGTTTCCATTAGGAGCAGGAGCTCCTTTGGAGGTCAAAGTGCTCATGCCGCGTTTGAAAATTCCAGACCAAGGGTACTTCCCTCTGGAGGACTCCCTGATTAGGGAAGGTTGTCCTAGTATCCTATCTACGTAGCTCCACATCACTTTCGCACCTTCCCTGCAGTGATGAGAAAAAGGCAAAGCATAAGCCATGAGCTTACAAGAATTTATTGTACTGTACATGTTTTAACTAACGCCCTTGAAATATGTCGTTATCCACTTGTAGTTCTTATCATACAATTTTTAAAAAGACACAAACTGCCCATAATATGGAACCCTTCACTACGGAAATCTGGCCAATGTACAAATCAACTCCTCATACAACATGTACATAAAGATAATTTACAACTTGATCAAGATGAATCATTCTTTGTCTGCTAGACAGTTTGCTAGCATGCATATGAATCTTGATGAGACCAATTTAATGTTTTACCTTGTTGTGTAAATTCCTGCTGCAAGAGCGGTCACTCCTCCAACCACAACAACCAGCTTATTCTGATCAGTCAAAACCGCTTTCAATCCCCCTAAAAAATATATCACATTTCATCAGTGTTACAGTCTTTCTCAACCATGAACCCATTATAGTTCTTTGAATAGGACCACTAGCATACATAATTGACAAAGTTCCTATACCGCCAATGTGGTCGAACGTAGTATTGATGGCAGCAACCCACTTCTCTCGTTCAGCATTTGCACGATCAACCAGCATTCTTCTGTTGACATCTTCAGCCAGCTTTGCCTCGTGGGCTCGCCCTTCTGCCTCTGCCATAGCTCTCACTCTGATTGTCTCTCGCTCTATCTCGGCCTTCTCCCTCTCGGTTTGTCTTCGTTGAGCCTGGATCTGTTCCTCTGTAGCTCGTCGAGCTTGCTCCTGCCGGATCGACGACTCCTCTTGCAGCTTGACGAGCTCTTGATTCCTCGCTCTTTGGTGTTCATTATCAGCCTGCCAATATAAAATTATAAATAATAATAACACTTGAACCCCTCTTCCTTAATATGCCATTAATCAATCAATGTCAATATTGACATTGATCTATAGATATACATGCCTGCATTCTCTTCCTTGCTAGTTCATCCTCATATCGAGCCATCTGCGACTTAACTTGGGCTTGATGTGAAGCCAACTTCTTCTGCTCATCATACATAACCCTTTGCCTTTCCTGCCAAATCACCACACTTAGCAATTCAGAATAACATATTGATTACCCCACAAGCAAAATCCCACAAAACCCCTAAAAAAGCTCTGCAGGATCTTACAGTTTCAGCTTGAGCTTGAGCAGCCTTGAACTCTGCAGCTTTAGTAGCCATCACTTTCTGCCTAGTTTCCTCCTGCGTCCTCAATGCCTCAAACACCTATACCCCCAACACCAATAAGTAATCCCTTATATTCTCTAGATTGGGAACAACCCATGATTGCCAAATCATTCAACTTCACTAGAAAAGCCTCGTCAAAGTTCGAACCTTTTTAGCGTGAGAGGAAGAGGTAATCTCTTTGATGGCCTTGGCGCCCCTCTCGAGGGCTTCTGGGTCAAACCCAGCGGAGGAAGTTCTCGGGTTGTCATTTCTGGAACCCTTGGGGACGGAATCAGTGGCGAGGGCAGCCAGCGCCGGGTCCACCGGCGGCGATTCGTGCGACTGCGGGGAGTTCTGAGGCGGGTTAGCACCATTCTGAGGATTAGTGGAGAATGGGTTGAAGTTGAAAGTAGGGCCATCGGCGTAAGCAATCTTAGAGTGCTTCGATTGGGAGATTGAAGCAGCGGCCGCAAGGGCTGAGACCAGCCCAATTGCCGACGCTTTCACCATTTTTGGGGGACGGGGGCTTCTTCTTACGCTGCTCTTCCTTCTGGTGCTAGACTGAAGGATAAACCATATGTGGGAGAAGCTTGGGAGGGGGGAATTTCCGGATGTGGGGATAAATTTGAGGGCTTTTTGGGCGGCAGAGAAGGTTCTGGCTTGAAGGGGAAGAAAGACAGTTGCAGTGGAGGCTTAGGAGTGGGAAAAGAGAGAGAAGAGTCGCGGAGGTTTTACCGGTAGGGTTTTTGTAGGGTTTGGACTTTGGAGGAGCTTTGTTGCCGGGTTCTGGCACCTTCACCCGGCCAGATTTGTTTTGCAGGGCCAAACCGGCCAGCTTGAGAGCGAGAGCGGATCCCATCACTAAGTGGTTCTTAGTCACTTTGACTAAAGCCCCTCTTAACTATTAGATCTGGACACTTCAATCCAATGGTTAAAAAGTGGGAATGGCTATTTAATTAATGACACGAGTAGTTTGGGTATTATGGAAAATTACGAAGTATACAAACCGGATTTACAATCAGTACAAATCATACAAACATACGAACAATACAAACTAGAGCGACAAAACATACAAACAGATTCACAAACATTACAAACGTATGAACTGTACAAACAATACAAACTAGACCGACAAACGATACAAACCATACAAAAAGAAAAAACAACCGGGTTGACTTTGGAGGCTCCATCCCTATATAGAGGGGCTCCTTCCCAAAGTCAACCCGGGTGTTTTTTAGACATACAAAACAGTACGAACATGGTGGACAAAAATGACAAACTAGACCGACAATCCATACGAACTGAAAAAAGTCAAAAACACCCGGGTTGACTTTGGAGGCTTCATCCCTATATAGAGAAGTTCCATCCAAAAGTCAACCAGGTTGTTTTTTAGACATAAAAAACATTACAAACATGGTTGACAAAAATAACAAAGTTTACAAACATTACAAAATAACAAAGTGTACAAACATTATAAAATATGTCAACAAACATCACAAAGCACTGTCACCGGAAAATCTCTCTCTCTCTCTCTGGCCGCACAAATCACTCTCTCTCTCTCTGGCCGCACAGATCAATAGATGGGGGATTAAAAATCCCACCCCTCTCTCTGTAGCCGCACAAATCAATGGATGGGGGGATTAAAAATCCCATCCCTCTCCACCGATAATGAAGTCTATTGATCCTATTCTCCACGGATGATAAGTCCGTTAAGCATCGATTTGGGCCAATTTATTTTTGAATGACATTTTCGTAATTTCTTGGGGGACGAAAGGCCATTTTCTTTGGATATTGAAGGCTACAGATCACGGATTTGGCCTGAGGCTATTGTCCAATGATGATTGAGTCCATTAAGCACCGATTTGGGAGGATTTATTCCGGGTCAATTTTTGGCAGATTCCAAAGGGGTACCATCATAGATTTCTGGCGATTTATTCGAAATGCCATTTTCTTTCGATTCTGGAGGCTACAGATCAAGGAATCAGAACGAGGCTATTCTCCACCGATAATGAAGCCTATTGATCCTATTCTCCACGGATGAAAAGTCCGTTAAGCATCGATTTGGGCCAATTTATTTTCGAATGGCATTTTCGTAATTTCTTGGGCGACGAAAGGCCATTTTCTTTAGATATTGAAGGCTACAGATCACGGATTCGGCTTGAGGCTATTCTCCAACGATGATTGAGTCCATTAAGCACCGATTTGGGCGGATTTATTCCGGGTCAATTTTCGGCAAATTCCAAAGGGGTACCATCACAGATTTCGGGAGATTTATCCGAAATGCCATTTTCTTTCGTTTTTGGAGGCTACAGATAACGGAATCAGGCAAAGGCTATTCTCCATCGATAATGAAGTCTATTGATCCTATTCTCCACGGATGATAAGTCCATTAAGCATCGATTTGGGCCGATTTATTTACGAATACATTTTCGTAATTTCTTGGGCGACGAAAGGCCATTTTCTTTGGATATTGAAGGCTACAGATCACGGAGTCGGCCTGAGGCTATTCTCCAACGATGATTGAGTCCATTAAGCACCGATTTGGGCGGATTTATTTTGGGTCAATTTTTGGCAGATTCCAAAGGGGTACCATCACAAATTTCGGGCGATTTATCCGAAATGCCCTTTTCTTTCGATTCTGGAGGCTACAGATCACGGAATCAGGCCGAGGCTATTCTCCACCGATAATGAAGTCTATTGATCCTATTCTCCACGGATGATAAGTCCGTTAAGCATCGATTTGGGCCAATTTATTTTTGAATGACATTTTCGTAATTTCTTGGGCGACGAAAGGCCATTTTCTTTGGATATTGAAGGCTACAGATCACGTATTCGGCCTGAGGCTATTCTCCAACGATGATTGAGTCCATTAAGCACCGATTTGGGCGGATTTATTCCTGGTCAATTTTTGGCAGATTCCAAAGGGGTACCATCACATGTTTTGGGCGATTTATCCGAAATGCCATTTTCTTTCGATTCTGGATGCTACAGATCATGGAATCAGGTCGAGGCTATTCTCCACCGATAATGAAGTCGATTGATCCTATTCTCCAAGGATGATAAGTCCGTTAAGCATCGATTTGGGCCAATTTATTTTCGAATGGCATTTTCGTAATTTCTTGGGCAACGAAAGGCCATTTTCTTAGGATATTGAATGCTACAGATCACGGATTCGGCCTGAGGCTATTCTCCAACGATGATTGAGTCCATTAAGCACCAATTTGGGCGGATTTATTCCGGGTCAATTTTTGGCAGATTCCAAAGGGGTACCATCACAGATTTCGGGCGATTTATCCGAAATGCCATTTTCTTTCTATTATGGAGGCTACAGATCACGGAAGCAGGGCAAGGCTATTCTCCACCGATAATGAAGTCTATTGATCCTATTCTCCACGGATGATGAGTCCGTTAAGCATCGATTTGGGCCAATTTATTTTCGAATGGCATTTTCGTAATTTCTTGGGCGACTAAATGTCATTTTCTTTGGATATTGAAGGCTACAGATCACGGATTCGGCCTGAGGCTATTCTCCAACGATGATTGATTCCATTAAGCACCTATTTGGGCGGATTTATTCCCGGTCAATTTTTGGCAAATTCCAAAGGGGTACCATCACATATTTTGGGCGATTTATCCGAAATGCCATTTTCTTTCGATTCTGGATGCTACAGATCACAGAATCAGGTCGAGACTATTCTCCTCCGATAATGAAGTCGATTGATCCTATTCTCGAATGATGATAAGTCCGTTAAGCATCGATTTGGGCCAATTTATTTTCGAATGGCATTTTTGTAATTTCTTGGGCAACGAAAGGCCATTTTCTTAGGATATTGAATGCTACAGATCACGGATTCGGCCTGAGGCTATTCTCCAACGATGATTGAGTCCATTAAGCACCAATTTGGGCGGATTTATTCCGGGTCAATTTTTGGCAGATTCCAAAGGGGTACCATCATAGATTTCAGGCGATTTATCCGAAAAGCCATTTTCTTTCGATTATGGATGCTAGAGATCACGGAATCAGGCCGAGGCTATTCTCCGCCGATAATGAAGTCGATTGATCCTATTCTCCAACGATGATTGAGTCCATTAAGCACCGATTTGGGCGGATTTATTCCGGGTCAATTTTTGGCAGATTCCAAAGGGGTACCATTACAGATTTCGGGCGATTTATCCGAAATGCCAATTTCTTTCGATTCTGGAGGCTAGGGGTAGCTATACGGTCCGGTTAAATTGGACCAAATTGATCCGTTCCCAGTCTGGTTTTTTCGGGAATATAAGGACCAAAGATTGGATTGGATACAACCTAGTCTTGTTCTCGTCCTGTCTTGACCCGGTTCGGTCCCAATTTTATCTTGATTTTAGGTGTTGGGGGTCTCGTATCCGGTCTTTATCCAGTTTTTTACCTCAAATCTAAGCCCGAATATGAGATTGCATTCTTTGCAATCCGGTCCCAGCCGGTCCCAATCCGGGTTATGCGGTCCGGTTTCGGGTAAAACCAAACAGTCCGGGACCAAATAGCCAGCCCTACTGGAGGCTACAGATCACGGAATCAAGCCGAGGCTATTCTCCATCGATAATGAGGTCTATTGATCCTATTCTCCACGGATGATAAGTCCGTTAAGCATCGATTTGGGACAATTTATTTTCGAATGGCATTTTTCGTAATTTCTTGAGCGACGAAAGGCCATTTTCTTTGGATATTGAAGGCTACAGATCACGGATTCGCCCTGAGGCTATTCTCCAACGATGATTGAGTCCATTAAGCACCGATTTGGGCGGATTTATTCCGGGTCAATTTTTGGTAGATTCCAAAGGGGTACCATCACAGATTTCGGGGGATTTATCCGAAATGCCATTTTCTTTCGATTCTGGAAGCTACAGATCACGGAATCAGGGCGAGGCTATTCTCCACCGTTAATGAAGTCTATTGACCCTATTCTCCACGGATGATAAGTCCGTTAAGCATCGATTTGGGCCAATTTATTTTCGAATGACATTTTCGTAATTTTTTGGGCGACGAAAGGCCATTTTCTTTGGATATTGAAGGTTACAGATCACGGATTCGGCCTGAGGCTATTCTCCAACGATGATTGAGTCCATTAAGCACCGATTTGGGCGGATTTATTTCGGGTGAATTTTTGGCAGATTCCAAAAGGGTACCATCAAAGATTTCGGGCGATTTATCCGAAATGCCATTTTCTTTCGATTCTGGAGGGTACAGATCACGGAATCAGGCCGAGGCTATTCTCCACCGATAATGAAGTCTATTGATCCTATTCTCCACGGATGATAAGTTCGTTAAGTATCGATTTGGGACAATTTATTTTCTAATGGCATTTTCGTAATTTCTTGGACGGCGAAAGGCCATTTTCTTAGGATATTGAAGGCTACAGATCACGGATTCGGCCTGCGGCTATTCTCCAACGATGATTGAATCCATTAAGCACCGATTTGGGCGGATTTATTCCGGGTCAATTTTTGGCAGATTCAAAAAGGGTACCATCACAGATTTCGGGCGATTTATCCGAAATGCCATTTTCTTTCGATTCTGGAGGCTACAGATCACGGAATCTGGCCGAGGCTATTCTCCACCGTTAATGAAGTCTATTGATCCTATTCTCAACGGATGATAAGTCCGTTAAACATCGATTTGGGCCAATTTATTTTCGAATGGCATTTTCGTAATTTCTTGGACGACGAAAGGCCATTTTCTTTGGATATTGAAGGCTACAGATCACGGATTCGGCCTAGGGCTATCCTCCAACGATGATTGAGTCCATTAAGCACCGATTTGGGCGGATTTATTCGGGGTCAATTTTTGGCAGATTCCAAAGGGGTCCCATCAAAGATTTCGAGCGATTTACCGAAATGTCATTTTCTTTCAATTCTGGAGGCTACAGATCACGGAATCAGGCTGAGGCTATTCTCCACCGATAATGAAGTCTATTGATCCTATTCTCCACGGATGATAAGCCCTTTATGCATCGATTTGGGCCAATTTATTTCCGAATGGCATTTTCGTAATTTCTTGGGCGACAAAAGGCCATTTTCTTTGGATATTGAAGGCTACAGATCACAGATTCGGCCTGAGGCTATTCTCCAACGATGATGGATTCCATTAAGCACTGATTTTGGTGGATTTTTTCCGGGTCAATTTTTGGCAGTTTGCAAAGGGGTACCATTACTGATTTCTGGCGATTTATCTGAAATGCAATTTTCTTTCGATTCTAGAGGCTACAGATCACGGAATCAGGCCGAGGCTATTATCCACCGATAATGAAGTCTATTGATCCTATTCTCCACGGATGATAAGTCCGTTAAGCATCGATTTAGGCCAATTTATTTTCGAATGGCATTTTCGTAATTTCTTGGGCGATGAAAGGCCATTTTGTTTGTATATTGAAGGCTGCAGATCACGGATTCGGCCTGAAGCTATTCTCCAACGATGATTGAGTCCATTAAGCACCGATTTGGGAGGATTTATTCCGGGTCAATTTTTGGCAGATTCCAAAGGGGTACCGTCACAGATTTCGGGCGATTTATCCGAAATATCATTTTCTTTCGATTCTGGAGGCTACATATCACGAAATCTTGCCGAGGCTATTCTCCACCGATAATGAAGTCTATTGAAACTATTCTCCACGGATGATAAGTCCGTTAAGCATCGATTTGGGCCAATTTATTTTTGAATGGCATTTTCGTAATTTCTTGGGCGACGAAAGGCCATTTTCTTTGGATATTGAAGGCTACAGATTACGGATTCGGCCTGAAGCTATTCTCCAACGATGATTGAGTCCATTAAGCACTGATTTGGGCGAATTTATTCCAGGTCAATTTTTGGCAGATTCCAAAGGGGTACCATCACAGATTTCGAGCGATTTATCCGAATTGCCATTTTCTTTCGATTCTGGAAGCTACTAATCACGGAATTAGGCCGATGCTATTCTCCACCGATAATGAAGTCTATTGATCCTATTCTCCATGGATGATAAGCCCTTTATGCATCGATTTGGGCCAATTTATTTTCGAATGGCATTTTCGTAATTTCTTGGGCGACGCAAGGCCATTTTCTTTGGATATTGAAGGCTACAGATCACGGATTCGGCCTGAGGCTATTCTCCAACGATGATTGAGTCCATTAAGTACCGATTTGGGCGGAAGTTTGACCCAAAGGGAGTTTCCCTTACATGTCTTCCCCGGGCGTAGCCTTTTGAAGTATATATGATGGCTTGCAGATAAATTTCGTTGGTTATTTATTCAGGGTCAATTTTTGGCAGATTCCAAAGGGGTACCATCACAGATTTCGGGTGATTTATCCGAAATGCCATTTTCTTTTGATTCTGGAGGCTACAGATCACGGATTCGGCCTGAGGCTATTCTCCAACGACGATTGATTCCATTAAGCACCGATTTGGGCGGATTTATTCCAGGTCAATTTTTGGCAGATTCCAAAGGGGTACCATCACTGATTTCGGCCGATTTATCTTAAATGCCATTTTCTTTCGATTCTGGAGGCTACAGATCACGCAATCAGGCCGAGGCTATTCTCCACAGATAATGAAGTCTATTGATCCTATTCTCCTCGGATAATAAGTATGTTAAGCATCGATTTGTGCCAATTTATTTTTGAATAAAATTTTTGTGATTTCTTGGGCGACGAAAGGCCATTTTATTTGGATATTGAAGGCTACAGATCACGGATTCGGCCTGAGGCTATTCTCCAACAATGATTGAGTCCATTAAGCACCGATTTGGGCGGATTTATTCCGGGTCAATTGTTGGCAGATTCCAAAGGGGTACCATCACAGATTTCGGGTGATTTATCCGAAATGTCATTTTGTTTTGATTCTGGAGGCTCCAGATAACGGAATCAGGGCGAGGCTATTCTCCACCGATAATGAAGTCTTTTGATCCTATTCTCCACGGATAATAAGCCCGTTAAGCATTGATTTGGGCCAATTTATTTTCGAATGGCATTTTCGTAATTTCTTGGGCGACGAAAGGTCATTTTCTTTGGATATTGAAGGCTACAAATCACAGATTCGGCCTGAGGCTATTCTCCAACGATGATTGATTCCATCAAGCACTGATTTGGGCGGATTTTTTCCGGGTCAATTTTTGGCAGTTTGCAAAGGGGTACCATTACTGATTTCGGGCGATTTATCCGAAATGCAATTTTCTTTCGATTCTAGAGGCTACAGATCACGGAATCAGGCCGAGGCTATTGTCCACCGATAATGAAGTCTATTGATCCTATTCTCCACGGATGATAAGTCCGTTAAGCATCGATTTGGGCCAATTTATTTTCGAATGGCATTTTCGTAATTTCTTGGGCGACGAAAGGGCATTTTGTTTGGATATTGAAGGCTGCATATAACGGATTCGCCCTAAGGCTATTCTCCAACGATGATTGAGTCCATTAAGCACCGATTTGGGAGGATTTATTCCGGGTCAATTTTTGGCAGATTCCAAAGGGGTACCATCACAGATTTCGGGCTATTTATCCGAAATGCCATTTTCTTTCGATTCTGGATGCTACATATCACGAAATCTTGCCGAGGCTATTCTCCACCGATAATGAAGTCTATTGAAACTATTCTCCACGGATGATAAGTTCGTTAAGCATCGATTTGGGCCAATTTATTTTTGAATGGCATTTTCGTAATTTCTTGGGCGACGAAATGCCATTTTCTTTGGATATTGAAGGCTACAGATCACGGATTTGGCCTGAGGCTATTCTCCAACGATGATTGAGTCCATTAAGCACTGATTTGGGCGGATTTATTCCAGGTCAATTTTTGGCAGATTCCAAAGGGGTACCATCACAGATTTCGAGCGATTTATCCGAAATGCCATTTTCTTTCGATTCTGGAAGCTACTAATCACGAAATTAGGCCGAGGCTATTCTCCACCGATAATGAAGTATATTGATCCTATTTTCCACGGATGATAAGCCCTTTATGCATCAATTTGGGCCAATTTATTTTCGAATGACATTTTCGTAATTTCTTGGGCGACGAAAGGACATTTTCTTTGGATATTGAAGGCTACAGATCACGGATTCGGCCTGAGGCTATTCTCCAACGATGATTGAGTCCATTAAGCACCGATTTGGGCGGATTTATTCCGGGTCAATTTTTGGTAGATTCCAAAGGGGGTACCATCACAGATTTCGGGCGATTTATCCGAAATGCCATTTTCTTTCGATTTTGGAGGCTACAGATCATGGAATCCGGCCGAGCCTATTCTCCACCGATAATGTAGTCTATTGATCCTATTCTCCACGGCTGATAAGCCTGTTAAGCATCGATTTGGGCTAATTTATTTTTGAATGGCATTTTCATAATTTCTTGGGCGACGAAACGCCATTTTCTTTGGATATTGAAGGCTACAGATCCCGGATTCGACCTGAGGCTATTCTCCAATGATGATTGAGTCTATTAAGCACCGATTTGGGCGGATTTCGTCCGGGTCAATTTTTGGCAGATTCCGAAGGGGTACCATCACAGATTTCATGCGATTTATCCGAAAAGCCATTTCTTTAGATTCTGGAGGCTACAGATAACGGAATCAGACCGAGGCTATTCTCCACCGATAATGAAATATTTTGATCCAATTCTCCACGGATGATAAGCCCGTTAAGCAACGATTTGGGCTAATTTATTTTTGAATGGCATTTTCGTAATTTCTTGGGTGACGAAACGTCATTTTCTTTGGATATTGAAGGCTACAGATTCCGGATTCGACTTGAGGCTATTCTCCAACGATGATTGAGTCTATTAAGCACCGATTTGGGCAGATTTATTCCGGATCAATTTTTGGCAGATTCCTAAGGGGTACCATCACAGATTTCGGGCGATTTATCCGAAATGCCATTTTCTTTCGATTCTGGAGGCTACAGATCACGGAATCGGGCCGAGGCTATTCTCCACCGATAACGAAGTCTATTGATCCTATTCTCCACGGATGATAAGACCGTTAAGCATCGATTTGGGACAATTTATTTTCGAATTGCATTTTCGTAATCTCTTGGGCGACGAAAGGCCATTTTCTTTGGATATTGAAGGCTACAGATCACGGATTCGGCCTGTGGTTATTCTCCAACGATGATTGAGTCCATTAAGCACCGATTTGGACGGATTTATTCTGGGAAAATTTTTGGCAGATTCCAATGGGGTACCATCACAGATTTCGGGCGATTTATCCGAAATACCATTTTTTTCGATTCTGAAGGCTACAGATCACGGGATCAGGCCGAGGCTATTCTCCACCGATAATGAAGTCTATTGATCCTATTCTCCACGGATGATAAGCCTGTTAACCATCGATTTGGGCCAATTTATTTTCGAATGGCATTTTCGTAATTTTTTAGGCGACGAAAGACCATTTTCTTTTGATATTGAAGGCTACAGATCACGGATTTGGCTTGAGGCTATTCTCCAACGATGATTGAGTCCATTAAGCACTGATTTGGGCGGATTTATTCCGGGTCAATTTTTGGCAGATTCCAAAGTGGTACCATCACAGACTTCGGGCGATTTATCCGAAATGCCATTTTCTTTCGATTCTGGAGGCTACAGATCACGGAATCAGGCCGAGGCTATTATCC
Source organism: Linum trigynum (assembly GCA_964030455.1). Classification (NCBI taxonomy): domain Eukaryota; kingdom Viridiplantae; phylum Streptophyta; class Magnoliopsida; order Malpighiales; family Linaceae; genus Linum; species Linum trigynum. Next base: position 39,925,227 of record OZ034821.1, on the reverse strand, counting down.
ACCAATAATGAAGTCTATTGATCCTATTCTCCACGAATGATAAGTCCGTTAAGCATCGATTTGGGCCAATTTATTTTCGAATGGCATTTTGGTAATTTCTTGGGCGACGAAAGGCCATTTTCTTTTGATATTGAAGGCTACATATCACGGATTCGCCCTGAGGCTATTCTCCAACGATGATTGAGTCCATTAAGCACCGATTTGGGCGGATTTATTCCGGGTCAATTTTTGGCAGATTCAAAAAGGGTACCATCACAGATTTTGGGCGATTTATCCGAAATGCCATTTTCTTTCAATTCTGGAAGCTACAGATCAGGGAATCAAGCCGAGGCTATTCTCCACCGGTAATGAAGTCTATTGATCCTATTCTCCGCGGATGATAAGCCCGTTAAGCATCGATTTGGGCCAATTTATTTTTGAATGGCATTTTCGTAATTTCTTGGGCGACGAAAGGCCATTTTGTTTGGATATTGAAGGCTACAGATCACGGATTCGGCTTGAGGCTATTCTCCAATGATGATTGACTCCATTGAGCACCGATTTGGGCGGATTTATACCGGGTCAATTTTTGGCTGATTCCAAAGGGGTACCATCACAGATTTCTGGCGATTTATCTGAAATGCCATTTTCTTTCGATTCTGGAGGCTACAGATCACGGAATGAGGACGAGGCTATTCTCCACCGATAATGAAGTCTATTGATCCTATTCTCAACGGATGATAAGTCCGTTAAACATCGATTTGGGCCAATTTATTTTCGAATGGCATTTTCGTAATTTCTTGGACGACGAAAGGCCATTTTCTTTGGATATTGAAGGCTACAGATCACGGATTCGGCCTAGGGCTATCCTCCAACGATGATTGAGTCCATTAAGCACCGATTTGGGCGGATTTATTCGGGGTCAATTTTTGGCAGTTTCCAAAGGGGTCCCATCAAAGATTTCGAGCGATTTACCGAAATGTCATTTTCTTTCAATTCTGGAGGCTACAGATCACGGAATCAGGCTGAGGCTATTCTCCACCGATAATGAAGTCTATTGATCCTATTCTCCACGGATGATAAGCCCTTTATGCATCGATTTGGGCCAATTTATTTTCGAATGGCATTTTCGTAATTTCTTGGGCGACGAAAGGCCATTTTCTTTGGATATTGAAGGGTACAGATCACGGATTCGGCCTGAGGCTATTCTCCAACAATGATTGAGTCCATTAAGCACCGATTTGGGCGGATTTATTCCGGGTCAATTTTTGGCATATTCCAAAGGGGTACTATCACAGATTTCGGGCGATTTATCCGAAATGCCATTTTCTTTCAATTCTGGAAGCTACAGATCACGGAATCAGGCCGAGGCTATCTCCACCGATAATGAAGTCTATTGATCCTATTCTCCACGGATGATAAGCCCGTGAAGCATCGATTTGGGCCAATTTATTTTCGAATGGCATTTTCGTAATTTCTTGGGCGACGAAAGGCCATTTTCTTTGGATATTGAAGGCTACAGATCACGGATTTGGCCTGAGGCTATTCTCCAACGATGATTGAGTCTATTAAGCACCGATTTGGGCGGATTTATTCCTGGTCAATTTTTGGCAGATTCCAAAGGGGTACAATCATAGATTTCGGGCGATTTATCCGAAATGCCATTTTCTTTCGATTCTGAAGGCTACAGATCACGGAATCAGGCCGAGGCTATTCTCCACCGATAATGAAGTCTATTGATCCTATTCTACATGGATGATAAGTCCGTTAAGCATCGATTTGGGCCAATTTATTTTTGAATGGCATTTTCGTAATTTCTTGGGCGACGAAAGGCCATTTTCTTTGGATATTGAAGGCTACAGATCACGGATTCGGCCTGAGGCTATTCTCCAACGATGATTGAGTCCATTAAGCACCGATTTGGGAGGATTTATTCCGGGTCAATTTTTGGCAGATTCCAAAGGGGTACCATCACAGATTTCGGGCGATTTATCCGAAATGCCATTTTCTTTCGATTCTGGAGGCTACATATCACGAAATCTGGCCGAGGCTATTCTCCACCGATAATGAAGTCTATTGATCCTATTCTCCACGGATGATAAGTCCGTTAAGCATCGATTTGGGCCAATTTATTTTTGAATGTCATTTTCGTAATTTCTTGGGCGACAAAAGGCCATTTTCTTTTGATATTAAAGGCTACAGATCACGGATTCGACCTGAGGCTATTCTCCAACGATGATTGAGTCCATTAAGCACCGATTTTTGCGGATTTATTCCGGGAAAATTTTTGTTAGATTCCAAAGGGGTACCATCACAGATTTCGAGCGATTTATCCGAAATACCATTTTCTTTCGATTCTGAAGGCTACAGATCACGGAATCAGGTCGAGGCTATTCTACACCGATAATGAAGTCTATTGATCCTATTCTCCACCGATGATAAGTCCGTTAAGCATCGATTTGGGCCAATTTATTTTTGAATGGCATTTTCTTAATTTCTTGGGTGACGAAAGGCCATTTTCTTTGGATATTGAAGGCTACAAATCACGTTTCAGCCTGAGGCTATTCTCCAACGATGATGGATTCCATTAAGCAGTGATTTGGGCGGATTTATTCCGCGTCAATTTTTGGCAGTTTGCAAAGGGGTACCATCACAGATTTCGGGCGATTTATCCGAAATGCCATTTTCTTTCGATTCTGGAGGCTTCAGATCACGGTATCAGGCCGAGGCTATTCTCCACCGATAATGAAGTCTATTGTTCCTATTCTCCACGGATGATAAGTCCGTTAAGCATCGATTTGGGCCAATTTATTTTCGAATGGCATTTTCGTAATTTCTTGGGCGACGAAAGGCCATTTTCTTATGATATTGAAGGCTGCAGATCACGGATTCGGCCTGAGGCTATTCTCCAACGACGATTGAGTCTATTAAGCACCGATTTGGGCTGATTTATTCCAGGTCAATTTTTGGCAGATTCCAAAGGGGTACCATCACAGATTTCGGGCGATTTATCCGAAATGCCATTTTCTTTCGATTCTGGAGGCTACAGATCACGGAATCAGGCAGAGGCTATTCTCCACCGATAATGAAGTCTATTGTTCTACTCTTCATTAATAAATTTCATAATATATAAGTTCATTGTGGACTCTAATTAATGGTATTTAAATTTTTATTTCAAATATAATTAATATTACGATAAAGATTTATTCACGTTAAATAATGAATAAAACATTCAAATTAACCCAATTCATATTTTAGTGTCGTTATCCTATGATTGTTGTAATGATGTTATTCAAAATCATACAAAGATTTACATAACCCATACTTAAGATTGCTCGTGTAACTTGTGGTTATAACTTTTTCTTATAAGTGTACATCAAAATAGAGTCAATTTTTTATTTTTCAATCCTCTTAGATAAGTTGCTTTGGAAACTAACATTACATATTTTACATACTTAAAATGATAGTTGACATACTATGTGTAATAGCTTTCAAAATGATGAGCTTCTGAAAGACTCAGTTTAATGGTAAAATGAGGAAAAAAGATAATTTATTGTTTAAAGACTAATGTTGTACAAAAACAATGCACCCTTTCCTTAATTAAATGCACCAAACACCCCGTCTCCCTCCTCCAATTTTTTTATTAATGATCAGATCGTCCATTTGCACTTTCTCGCTCATTAATTATTGTGAAACCATTTAAATAAAAAAAATCATCAAAATGAAGTATTCTTATTGGCTTAATCTGGTGTTTGGCATCATGCTAATAACAAAAGTGTTTGCATACTATCTCTTCCATAACCCAGCTCCTTAATTTATTTTCAAGTGCGTGAATGAATGAATTGATGTTCATGCTTCGTCCATTTTACAGGTCTATTTTAGCATCTTGATTGGTTTTCTCACATATCCAGGTTAAATTAGACTAAACCGATCATATACCATTAATTTTTAGCGATTCAGTAAGTAATTATTAATGTACACGCAAGAGTATAATTATCAAAATGACAACAACGAAAATAATGCATTGCCCGCGATTGCTTATGAATACTTGTAACGTCAATCCAAAACCTCACGCTATTACCACATGACCATCAATTGAAACATATAGTTGCGCCGTCGTCAGAATCACTATTCAACAGTTAATAATCAACCGAAACGTGTTAGCTTCTCTCATCTTGAACTATCAGAACCGAACCATACCATGACCTGATAATGCAAACGACTCGCATTTTAGTGGTCCAACCGATATCAGACCGTTTAAAAACCGGTACCTAATAAACGTTATCGGTATAAATAGTGGACATTTCTTAATCAGAGCTCGTCTCTTTCCTTCGAAATTGTGAAATGGAAATAAGGATTCAGTTTGAGAGCCCGACGTTTTTGTTTTATTTCAATTTTCAATTTTCTGCATTTTTTAATTAAATTTAACGGTTGAATGGCAAAAACCGGACGAGCGGCTCGAGTGATTAACCGCCTCGACCACTCGTCAACCGCTACATAAAATTGGAGCGACTTTTAGACTGTTTCGAGCCGATTTTGTGACCGGGTGGCGGTTTTACCGGTCGGGCCGAGCGGCTCGGCTCGGCTCGCTTTTGATAACACTACTTGAAGACTGAAGATGGAGACTAACTAGCTAACGGCGCGCGCCATATATATATATATATATACATAAAGTCATAAACAGATTCAGAGCCATGCACATGCATGCATGCAACAGTCGTCGGGATCAATATAATGGCCATCAAAGATGTGGTTTCGCCGCCGCCGTCGGGTTTGGTCTTTGGTTTCTTCTTGGCCGTGATGATTCTGATATTCAAGCCACTTCAGTGTCTATCATATGGCAGTCCCCCGGCTATGTTCGCCCTTGGGGGCGGCCTAACTGATGTCGGCACCAACAGCAACTTGAATTCCTCCGCACGGGGAAATCGACCCTTCAACGGGATCGATTGCGACCCTCCTCTGCCTACCGGCAGGTTGAGCAATTGCTGGATCGTGGCCGACTTTGTGGGTATGCTTTTAGATCACCAGAACACTGCTTTAATTTCATGTAGAATCGCGATTTTGACTGCATTATTATCAAACTGTACAGCAAAGGCGCTGGGTTTCGATGAAAGCCCGCCGTCGTTCCTCTCCGTGGTGAACTCGTCCGAGAGGTTCGACCGGGCTATAACGAGGCAGGGCGTCAGCTTCGGCTCCGCACGGTCCGGAATTTTCAACTCGACGGGGCAGAGCGCTGAACCCGCCGAAGTAGGTTTATATGTACGTAGTACTTGATTAATCAACATCGGTGGCGAACTCATACATAATATATTGTCGATTCCCACCGCAGGCGTATGTGACGGTGGGACAGCAGGTCGATCAGTTCGGGGCCGTCGTCAGGACAAGGTTGGTGGCTTTACTGGGCCGACGAGCTGCCGACAATTTCCTGGCCCAATCCTTCTTTCTGTTGGCCACCGGAAGTGGTGACATACTCGAGCAACGGTTGAATGCCCCTCCAGGCTCCGACCTCCGCTTCCTGCGATTATTCACAGCCCAATACGTTGATTATATTCGGGTAATGGATTAGCCGGGCATGCATTAGGGTTAATTCAGGGTGACATGATGCTTAAGTGATTTGCTTATGATACTTTGAAGTAAGGTAAATTGAATTTTGTACTTATTAATTATAACAGGTTTCTCAAATTGCATTTATGTAATGCGCTTCTGATTTAACTGTTACGTAAGAAATAACTAACATTTCGTAATTTTTTATGTAGTGGATGTGCATTTTACGAAATATGTTTAAAATATCATTATTAGAAAAGCCTTACGTTGTTACGTAACAGTTGTAAAAGACCCACAAGTAATGATCCGTAACGGTTTAGATTCATCCAAGTTACCTGACTTGAAATTATGCTTGAGTTGTCGGTCCCTAATTAATTTAACCTTGGTTTGGCAGACTCTGTATGCACTTGGAGGTCGAGTGTTCGGGATTGTGGCGCCACCGCCTCACGGATGCACTCCATCTTTCGGCAATTCGAATAGTAGCGCCAGCGAATGCGACGCCAGAGCCAATTCGCTGTCGCTCGGCGTCTACAACAGCCTTGCTTCGGCGCTGCGAGTGATACGCATTACCTATCCCGATTTTCAGTATTCCATCTGCAATTCCGTCGACTTGTATCTTGATATCATTGCCAATGCTCCCAGTTTTCCTGCATGTGGTAAAAGGCAATTCCAGTAGCTAGTAAGTACTCTTTACGGCCGGCGCGGTTTGAAAATATTACCATTGATGATCTGCATGCATGCGATCACTCTTGTAGGTTTGACGGAGGTGAGAGCGGCATGCTGTGGAAACGGAACGACGACGTGTGCGCCAACTTCGACTCTGTGCGGGAATCGCGACGAGTATTTGTTTTGGAACCAGTACTTACCCACGAGTGAGGGCTCCAGGCTGCATGCTGCCGCCTGTTTTGGCCGAAACCCTAGATACTGGACTCCGATCAGCTTCGCTGCCCTCGTCAAAGGCTAAAATCCTCGGCGGCGACGACTCCGGCCCTCGTCAACCTCTTTCTGTCCTTAAAACTAAAGCTAATTACAAACCATCTCTCACCGTATTCAACGAATATATAATACATGTCTTTAGCCTAGCTTGCTCTCCTTCTCAGTCCTCATCTTTTCATCAGATATTAAAGTGAAATTATTAGGTATATTTTAGATATTTGTATCGTGGAAATCATGGTTGGACTATGGTTGACGGTGTTTGGATGAAAATACTAATATAAACGCATGTCTGATCATTTTTCTAAAGTACAAGGATATGTTTGATGTAAAAAGATAGTAATAAGAGACACGATTGATGAAAATTCACACTAGACTAATAGAGAGGCATATTATTAAGTTTATATATATTCACCATTTTCATAATGTTTTCCAAACTTTTACAATGGAGAGACTAGGGCGGTTAAGGAGTCGAGTCGAGTTTTGTCTTGTTTAGATTTGACTTGTTAATAAATGAGTCGAGATTGAGCTTGGCCAATTTACAAACTTTAATCTCATGAATTGACTTCATTTAAGAGGCGTGTGAGGACGTGATTAATTATTGGACATAAGTGTCTTATAAAAATTCGAAATATTACGACAAGTTGGTTTATGAGACCTTACTCATGATTTCAAATACCATTTCTATTATCTTCCATATGCAATTCAAGAGCAAATAGCTGCATCAGCAATGGGAACGGCCTCATGATGGTGGGACACTTCTGGAATAAAAATTCACAAAATGAAGACGATATGAGATTTATGGATAAGATGACACACTCTATAACAATTATACTCTACTTTTTAAGCATCTTCATAACAACAATACCAACAAAGCAATCTATCACAATAGAACTATAAGATAAAACAAAAAAATTTAGAATTTGAAGGAAATATGAAAGTCTCTATAGAGAGTCAAATCTAAGAAATTAATTAATATTAAGAACTTTTTCCAAATCTACGATAGAACAATCAACTAAGAAACTTCTCATATATAAAATCTACTCTTTGCTCTAATTTTAATTCTCGTACCAACAAACATATCTATTAACAATGATTCTTCAAGTCGACCCGCTGCTGAAAGTGAGAGAGCTTGATGAAAGCGGTAGAAAAATTTCTTGAAAATTAATCGACCACTTAGTGAAAAACCATTTCTTCATGTTACCGTAACAAATCCCTAAACGATACATCATCTTTATATCTTTCATTTACCATCAAACCCTTGGAGATTCAATCATAAATTAAATAGTATTAATTAGGGTTATAGGTATAATATGCCCTTCTATTATGACGTTTTATAAAGATGCCCCTCTACTATTTTTTACAACAAATATGCCCCTGTACTTTGAAAAAATTATCATACATGCCCTTCGGTTGAAATTTCCATTGAAAAAATCGCCAATCGTGGTTGAACCGAGATTTAGACGACCCAACATCAGCAAATGGGAGGAAAAATGTCAGTTTTGTCCCCTGTTTTATTTCCCTGGGTCTTTTCAAAGTGAAATTATTTGAATGATTTGATTATACAAAAGAACCAAAAAAATTCCAAAGTGAATTTATTAGGGATATTTTAGTCATTTGTGTCGCTCAAACTAAATTTTGGATTTGATTAACGGCTTTTGGGTGAAAATTTTAATAAAAGGGCATGTTTGATCATTTTTACAAAGTACATGAGCATGTTTGATGTAAAAAATAGTAGACGGACATGTTTGATAAAGTGTCATAGTACAGAGACATATTATACCTATAACCCTATTAATTAATATACAAGGAGTACTAGTAACATCAAGCCAAAACCTCACGTACTTTATTGCCACATGACCAATCAATTGAAATAGATAAATAGTTCAGCCGTCAGAATCATATTCATTAATTAATCATCTTCCCAGACGTGTTTGCTTCTCTCAGCAGCGTGAAAGATGGAGACCAACTAGCAGACGTGTTTGCCATATATATAAAAGCAGAATCAGAGCCCATTTTCAGGGCAACAGTCGTTGGGATTAATGGCCGCCGAAGATGTGGTTTCGTCTGCTTTTGTCGTTCATTTCTTCTTGACCGTGATTATGATATTATTCAAGCCACTCCATTGTCTCTCATCATATCCTAGTTATGGTACTACTCGCAGTCCACCGGCTATGTTCGCTATTGGCGGCGGCCAAACTGACGTCGGGACTAATGCAATCTTGAACTCCTCTGCACCGGGACCGGGCAACACGCCGTTCAATGGGATCGATTGCGACCCTCCCTTGCCCACCGGCCGGTTGAGCAATTGCTGGGTTGTGGCTGACTTTGTGGGTATGCTGATTGTTATCATTCTCTGTATATATGTTGCACTCTCGTATGTATATACTTCAATAATGTAAAACTCAGTTCACTCTACATTTTGATCAAACTGAACAGCAATGACTCTGGGTTACGACGAAAGCCCGCCGCCGTTCCTCGCCTTCGTGAACTCGTCCAAGAGGTTCGACCGGGTTATAACGAGCCGAGGTGTCAGCTTCGGTTCCACATTGTCTGGCATTTTCAACTCCACAGGACAGGGCGGTTTATTTTTCCAAGTACGTACGCGCACGTAAATATATAATACTTCGTTAATTATTAGTACGCATAATTTTACTTAAAGAATTAATGTCTTGCATATATTTCCACCGCACGCAGGCGCGTGTGACGGTAGGACAGCAGATCGATCAGTTCGGGGCGGTAGTCCGGCCCAGGTTGATCGCTTTACTGGGCCCAGTAGCTGCAGGCAATTTTCTGGCCCAGTCGTTCTTCTTGTTGGCCACCGGAAGCATTGACATAGCGGAGCAACGGGCGAATGCCCCTCCCAGCTCCGACCCTCGCTTCCTCCGATTGTACATAGCCCAATATGTTGATTATATTCGTGTACGTAATTAACCGAGGTTCAATGATCATTAACTAAGTGATGATGATGATGATGAATTAGTCATTGACTTTGGCTGGTAGACTCTGTACGCACTTGGAGGTCGAGTGTTCGGGATCGTGGCGCCACCACTAGTTGGATGCTCGTCGTTTTACTACAATTCGAACAGCAGCAGCGAATGCGACGCCAGAGCTAATTCCCTGTCGCTGGCCGCCTTCGACCGCCTTGCATCGGCGTTGAGGTTGCTACGCTTTACATATCCTGATTTCCGGTATTCCATCTGCAATTCCCCCAACTTCTATTTCGGCGTCATCGCGAATGCACCCGGTTCCCCTGGATGTGGTAAAGTGATTATTGACTAACACACTCCCGCTCGTTAATTAGGGTTAGTGATAGTGATAGTAGCTCTCATGTTTGATTAATTACCCTTTTTTCGACTGATTCTTGACTTTCAGGTTTGACGGAGGCGAGAGCATCATGCTGTGGGAACCGAAGGGCATTGTGTTCGCCAACTTCTGCTCTGTGCGGGAATCGCGACGAGTATTTCTTTTGGAACCTTTACTTGCTCACGAGTGAGGGATCCAGGCTGCATTCTGCCGCCTGTTTTGGCCGGAATCCCAGATACTGGACACCTGTCAGCTTCGCCGCCCTCCTGAAAGACTGAACTCCTCGATTCCGGCGGCGGAGGCAACTTAATTAGCTTGCTCTCCTCATAAGACTTTTCGGTTGTTTTCTTGTCTACACATAATATAATACACCGAAGGGAAAAACGGGAGCCCCATTTCAAATTTCCTGCAACGAGAGTGAAAGTAGGAAGGACATTTTGGTCTTCACAATTACTTTTTTTTTATTCATTAAAAATATATGTACTGGGATTCGAACCATGACCATTTTAAAGAAAGGCAAGGATCATAACCAATCACACTAAGTACATTTGTTGTATCCTTTTAAATTAAAAACATATAATAGCAGGGTGGAAAAAACTCTTCCCCCATTTCAAATTCCCTGTTCCATGAGCGTTTGTAGGAAGGGTAGAATAGGGAGTGTCAATTTTTTTCTCTTTTCTCTGTGGAACGGGCCAACTTACCGTACACATGCGGATTTAAACGAGTCCAGGAGTGTCAATTTTTTTCTTTATACCTTTTTATTTATCCGTGGTGATAAAATATATATGAAAAGGCAAAAATAATACTTCTTTTTATTGTTAAAAATAAAAAATTTAACAATAGACTAATGCATGGTATCTAATGGGCTAACCGCTAACCATAAAATAAAAGAGTTGAATGAGCCTGACCTACATGGGATTTGGTCATCAAGTAAAACAAATGAACATCATGGGTTTGCCATTCTAAAACAAGCTATTTTCTCTGGCATAATATATATTATGCTATTATTTTATATCTTAGTGGCTAAAATATAATGTATTTTAAAGTTATTCAATGGTTCAACCTCGACCAACCCAATTACTCCAATTTTTATCATTTCAAATATATATTTTATAATTATTTGACATCATAATGATCAAATTATAGTATATTTTATAGGGAATCGTTTGGTATTTGTTAGTAAAAAACTAAACATAAAAATCTATTTGGTTATTTTAAACATTAAAACGATCCTCAACATTTTCAGTTCCTTTTGAATTTATATGGTTTTATTCCCGAATAAGTGATGTGCAAATGGCGAATTGTAGTCGTCTTTTTTCTTTCACTATTTTTTTATTTTCAAATAGAAAGTTTAAAAGTAAAGAATAATTAGAATTTGGCATGGGTCGGTCAAACAGGTTGAATTTCAAGTTTTGGCCCATTTGTTTTATGCATTGCAAATTTATTAGCATGTTGATGGAAATGGCTTGGAAAAAAGACATATAAGTTGTATCTTTGCATAAATGTCCTCAAATGTTTGAATGCTTTGTGAATCAGGTTCTGTGACTTTTGTGATGGTGTATGTGCTTGACGATTGCTCGATGTTGTAACTACTTAATTTAAGAGTAAATCTTTTGATTTTCCCTATGAGTTGTGATACCAGTTCTGGTGGTTGCAGCATGTTGTCGTTGTTGGCCTGTAAAAGTTGTTTCGCCGTGATGCTAAATATCTTTCTTTCTTTTTTAACAAATTGTGTAGTAGTGCTATGAAACAGACCACCCATGAACGCTACGCTTATTATGGTATGTTCTTACTTCCGGTGGTGAGAAATTGTGAATTGAGAATCATATTCGCCTACCGCACTATGTCTGGTTGGTGGCTGCTTACTGTGCTCTCTAGAGTTATGAAACAGACTACCCATGAACTTTACCCTTAAGAGTCCATAACTTTGCGAAAAACCAAATATAGGCAATCAAAGGTGGTGGATGTGTGATGATTTTTTATGGCTTAATTGTTTGTGAATTAGATATCTGATCTTTGTATGATTAGAGGGGATGTTTGCTTAATAGAATAATCCATTTTAATTCATGTTTATTTTTAACATGAACTTTAGTAGCTCAAAACCTTCGAGACACATATCACCTACTGCATTGTATCATTTTGCCTGGGTGCTTGCTGTGTTGTCAAACTTCTTTGCTGCTGATGCATTTACACTAACAGGGGAGTTAAGAACCCATGAATGTTTCCGTTTGACACAAACAAGAGGACTTACTTCTAAATCGTGCACTAAAGATGATTGGAGGAAACATCTCTGTTGCAGTTGATACACTGGAGACCATAACAAAAGCAACGTATAACATCAAAACCAACCATCTGAACTATTAGCATTGTTGCTTTACTCTTTTTTCGTGGTTGAGTCTCCTTCAGAAAATTTAGTTTGATTTTATAAAATTTTGCTTCTGCAGTCCTGTCTTGCCACCAACGCGTTCAGTAGATGGAGATGGCAGAGGCGAAGGCTATTTTGTGTTGTTGTTGCTGGTTTAGGGATCGGTTTGTGAAGAAGAAGGAGAAGAGAGGGGGAAAGGGAAATGCAAGAGAGGGGGATAACTCTTTTCTCCTACAAAAATGGAGTGAAGAAAGGAATTATGATCAGTAAGGATATGGTTATCTTACATAACTGTGTCTATTCTGTTTGAATTGAGCTTGGGAGGTAGTGATAAGGACGAGCTGCAACCAATTCATAGTGATAAGAGTGCTATTAACTGTGATCATGTCTTATTTCAAGTTAGAAGGTAGTTTCAGTATAGGGATTATTTAATTTGACAAGTTGTTTCGTCCATGATTCTTGGTAGTTTCAGTGCCATTCTAGCCATTGTTTAGTCTGTAATTTTTGAGAATTGATGTGCGAGTAATGACTTTCACTTAGCTTCAACTATTATGTGTGTATTTATTGGCATGTGATAGAATTCTCTTTTCCTTTTCTTTGAATTCAGTTTCATACTCTAATTGTATCATTTGTACATAGGCAAATCATGCTCGAGATGACAACTCGCTGATATGGCTGGTGCAAGGAATGAAGCCATCATTAAAATTCAGACCGACAACGGGGAGGGATGCCCAGGACTAATTCAATGATGATTGATGATGGTATGATAAAAACTGCAGTCTGCATCAGCACCAATTTCTAGGCCTAAGTAAAGTTATTCAACCCAGAACTCTGCTTAGCGCTAAAAATTGCCCTCACCCAACCTTTATCCTGTTTGACCCACTTCTGAAGAGTCAAGATATATTACTAATTCTCTCCGTTTGTATTTTCTTATTGACTCTTTCTGACCCTTTAGGTTGGGGCGGGGCGGGAAGAATCGGATTAGTGGGCCGGTCTTAATCAAGTGGAATCACAATCCCTTCACTCTCACTTGCTTTCTCTCCCATTCCACAAGTGGGTAACATACAGTAATCCGGCCAACGGGCCGGGTAATAAGCTAGTTTCTTTTATAAATTCCTATGTCACACGAGAATATTACTCTTCTCTGGCCATCTTTAAGCATTGGGTTTTCACATTGACAGAACTGAGGTCTGAGTAAAATATAGGCAAAATGTGATAAATCCAATTAACTATTTCTTTATTTAAACAACGAGAACTATAAATACATTATCTCTACTTCCCTACAAACCAGCTACCACGAACGGATTCATCAGCACTCTGTGCAACAAACTGAACAATAACTCTGTCAAAAATAGAAAGCCCAATAATTTTGACGGCCCAAAAAAATCGCCGTTGCCGGGGATCGAACCCGGGTCACCCGCGTGACAGGCGGGAATACTTACCACTATACTACAACGACCTTGTTGGCTTGTTTAGTTTAATAACTTTCCTGTCCTCACATTCTTGAGTTCAAGTATCTCTCCAATCAGCTAATCGAGGAGGGTTTATCTCGTTTAGGTTTTTCGCTCTGCTCACTGCAGGAAGCGTTCAAAATCTGACTCTCCTCCGATGGCGAAACCATCCAGAGGCCGCCCTTCGCCGCCGTCGAGGTCTATGTCCCGCTCCCGTTCATCCTCCGGCTCGGACTCCAGCTCGCGCTCTGGTTCCCGTACGAGATCTCCCTCGCGGTCAAGGTCGATCTCCTCTTCTTCTCCGTCTCGCAGCGCCAGTTCCGGCAGCCGCAGTCCTCGTCCTCCACGAAAGAGGTTACCGCAGTCTCTTCTCGCCCGTTCCTCTTTCTGTCGGAACACTGATTTCCTATGAATTTCGCAGTTCCTCTGCCTTGTTTGAGTGTATTTGTTATGAGCATTGAAGCTTTAGAACACATCATCGTCTCAATTTCTATGTTTTTGTTCACTTGCACAGCCCCGCTGAAGTAGCTAAACGAGGTCGCAGCCCGCCTGCACAAGTGAAGAAGGCATCTCCGCCACCAAGGTCAGTCTGCTTATCAGTTCTTCAACTGTGGATTGTTTCATTAGCATTTGCAAGCTGCCCTCGTTATGCTGTTAGAGTCTGCGAATCTTTACCTGAGGCAGAATAGAATTGTCCAAGCTTATTGTTCTTTCTACCAGTAGCTAGTTGTTGGCATTAGGGGCCAGCAGTAGGAATACGTCTCAAACAACTGTTTTCAATTTTTGATGACCTATTGGTTGGATGACGTTTCCAATCTAATGCTCTATTAGACTATTACACAATGACTCCTTTGCTGATTGATTCTGAAGGACGCTTACCCAGATTTGTTACCTTATTTCTTGCAGGAAAGCTTCTCCAGTTCGCGAGTCTCTTACTCTTCATGTTGACTCGCTGAGTAGGAATGTGCATGTTGGCCATTTGAGAGAAATATTCAGTAAGCTCTTCATCTTCCCACTCTCTATTCTGCCCGATGGATTTCCACTTGAAGCCATTTGAAACATGATTGTTCTGTTCGTTGTGTCTGTATGTTGATGTCAGTGGAGCTTCTTAATACGCTTATAGTCAGACTTCGGTGGTGGTAAATTGGTGCAGCTATGAGTTATATCGGTGGTGATTGTTCATGTCTTTTTTTCTCTTTTGACGCAGGTGTCTATGGCGAAGTCGCGAATGTGGATCTTGCAATGGACCGAGTTGTAAGTTCACATAACTATGTTAAAAATTTGGTGAAAATGCATAACCTTGCTGCTAAGCCTGTTGCTTTTTTCCCCGTTCAACTGCGTAGGTTAATCTTCCTAGGGGATTTGGATACGTGGAGTATAAGGTCAGAGCAGATGCGGAGAAGGCTCTGTTACACATGGACGGGGTAGGTTATACTAATAATGAGCAGAAATTCATTGCTAGGAATTAACTTACATGCACTAAGATTTTCTGTAAATTTCTTGGTTCAGGGGCAAATTGATGGTAATATTGTGCGAGTTCGTTTTACATTACCTCCAAGACAACAAAAGGTTTCACCACCTGCAAAGCCTGTAGCCAGTGCTCCAAAAAGAGATCTTCCAAAAATTGATGGTGCCAGTGCGGATGTTGACAAGGAAGGACCAAAACGTCCACGAGAACGTATGTATTGTTTGAGATAAAATTGTGATGCAAAGTTGCTAACTTTTCTTTATCTATGCTCCTTATATCCTAATTACAAATGATGTTGGGATTTCCTTGGAAACTTGTAGTCTCTCCAAGAAGAAGATCTCCTATTGGCCGAAGAGGCGGATCTCCTAGACGCCCACCACCAGATTCACCTCCACCACGCAGGCGTCTTGATTCTCCTCCTCGTCGCCGCGTGGACTCACCACCTTTTCGTCGGGGGGAGACCCCTCCAAGACGTAGGCCTGCGTCCCCAGGGGCTAAAGGTCGTTCGTCTTCTCCTCCACCAAGGCGATATAGGTCCCCTCCAAGGTGTGCTTTCTACTTTTTGCACGGCTTGTTAATTGTTGTGAAGTAATTCAATCCTGGTTACTAACTGTTTCCTCTGCAGGAACTCTCCCAGGAGAATACGTGGAAGTCCAGTTCGCAGGCGTTCTCCTCTACCGCCAAGAAGGCGGTATGCTCACCTGAACTACTGTATTTCTGTTATCATGCTGTCCTTTAATGGGTGGTGTATTTATTAAGTGTTTCTCTTTCATATACCAGGTCGCCACCTCCTAGACGTGCCCGATCTCCTCCAAGAAGGTCTCCTCTCCGTAGACGAAGCCGCTCACCAATTCGTCGGCCTCTACGCTCGCGATCTAGATCGCTCTCTCCTCGGAGGTAAGAAGTACATTGATATTAAATGTTTGTCGTGTACTGTTCACTTTACTGTCCTCTGTATTTTCTGTTGTGCATTATCAAAAAGTTTATTTCTCTTCTCTATAAGTTGGAATGCAAGCCTCTGGTTGTTACATTGCTGGGAATTCCTTAATGAACCATTCATAGCTTGTTTACATTTCTGATAGTGGTATGTTGCTGACTTACAGAGGCCGAGGACCAGCTGCAAGACGTGGAAGGTCATCATCTTACTCTGATTCGCCTAGCCCAGTGCGCAAGGTATATACTTTGTCATTTCTGTCTATTTAATTTAATGAGATATGGTACAACTACTGGGTTATGGTATCTAACAGTGCTGCCCTCTTCTTAATAGGTGGCTCGTAAGATCTCAAGGAGCCGCAGTCCTAAAAGGTAAAAGCTGTTTTCCATTATAACGATTCTTCTCCATGCCCTTATCCATCTTAGGCCAGTTAGTTATATCGAAGATAAATCCTTCAATTCTTTTAAAGAACACTATTGAGATCCTAGGGTTCTTCCTTCTCATATCAGCAACAATGAAGAACACTACTGATTGTGATGATCTTTTCCGTTTCATTCTTATACGCAGGCCCTTGAGGGGTAGAAGCAGCAGTAACAGCAGCAGCAGCAGTTCACCACCTCGAAAGCCATAGGCTCTTCATTCTTGTTAGTTTTGTTACCATGTTTTTCGGGCTTTAGTTGCATCTATGGTATTTTGGTTTGGTGAAATGATGGATATCGACTCTCCTTAGCTCTAGTTTCTGATCGGCATATTGTAATCATATTGTATGTTACTCCATTTGCTAGTCTCTGTTACTTTTTGGAATTCGTTAGTTTGTATTAGAATCGCGGCGGATTTACCTATTTGTACACTTTCATCGTTCGTTGCTTGCTCCTGAATTCATGCTATCGAGTTGGTCATAGAACCACCAGGTAGTCAGGTAGATCGATGAGCCAAGTTTGTACCTGTCGTCAAACAAGAGAGTTATCTTGTAATAATGTGAGGATGACGAACTATTTTCGCATCTCCTATCAACATTATCATTATGTTTTATAAGCGTTGGGCAATGCCATAACTTCTAAACTAGAGGTTCCATAGTAAGTTAAATATCCAGAGTGTGTTGATGAAATAAGACGATACTTGGGTGTCGCTCATGCTGTCATGCATAATTAGGCAGAGCTAGTTTGTCAAAATCGGGAGGAGAAAATCAACATCTATAAACTCAATATTTTCTCGATCTTGTAAATAGCTCAATAATTGTGTGATATACTCAATTTTGTAAATAGCTCATTATTGAGAGATGTGATTCTATTTGTTCTTTTTCTTTACCGACTATTTTTTGTTATTTTCTTGATCTTGTAAATAGCTCAATAATTGTGTGATATACTCAATTTTGTAAATAGCTCATTATTGAGAGATGTGATTCTATTTGTTCTTTTTCTTTACCGACTATTTTTTGAGTTGTTAAGTAAGTTATTAATCATTTCAAATGAAGTGATGTAAATTGCTCTATTGTCATTTACTACTATTTTTGTTTTTCATGCCTAGACACACTTAAGCGATACTTAGATGAGTTAGGCGCTAGACAAGATCCCAACAATCGTCCTATGTCCTACATCTAACACTCTTTCAAACTTTCCGTTCTATACAGGTAGACAAACAAATCTTATAAGAATGATAATCAAACCCGCGATCATGGGTACTCGACCCCGTCAACCAGGAGAAATTAAATTATGCTTTCAAAATTAAACTTGTACTTATGATAAAAAAAAATATATACAATGAAAGGAACATACGTGGCATGAAAATCAGGGGAGGAGACAGGTAGAGTAGAGATCAGCTGAATCATGCAAGGATGAAGAAAGAGGAAGAATGCTTACCTCCTTGGCCTCTCTTGTCCAAACCCTAAATTCCCAATTCGCAATTAACCCTTTATTCCAAGCATTCTTCAGTCTTCACCATTCGCGAAGCAATCATTGTCTGCTGAAGTCGCCATTGTCGCTCCTCCAGGAAGTATTGTAGAAACCGCCTCTAGTTTGACTGATTGCGAGCTCTTTACATTTCCTCCAAGCTTTGGTTGTTCTCCCATCACCCGCCAGCGGAGCAGTACTTTCATGGCGGTCAATGGCCTGCTGACATTAGGCCGAGTGAAACTCAGTGATCTAATCGCCACCGACGGCGTCCCTTCCGATTCCTACAAGCTATCAGTCTCGACTCTGTCCCAGTCTCTCGCTCAGTACTCCGCCGCCATCATTCAATTCTCCTCCAGCGACGGAGCTCTCTTGAGGTCGGGGTTGGATTCCGCGCGCCTCTACTTCCACCAGAGGCCATCGTTCCCCGACGCGATTCAGAGTGACGATGCCCGCGAGTGGTGCAGGACGTCCGGTTACTACGCCGATCCTCAGCTGTGGCAGGAGACGTACGATTACAGACCTGGTTTAACTCCTCCCGACGAGCATTCTTCAAGCAACTCCGTTGAATTCCTCCCTCCTGGAGCCTTGCCTGACATTTTTGCTCTGCTGGGGAGAGCTGCACGGGGTATCTTGGATGCAATAAGCTTCTATTTGAATCTGCGCAGCTCGCCTTTCGCGGAAATACTCGACAATGTGCCCTTGAGGGATCGAGAGATATCTTCTTCTGTGTTGTCGGTTTGCTGTCATGCAAGGCCGTCGTTTCAGGGAGCTCATGGCCAAATGGGTGGCTTGTATGAGGACGATGATCACCATGTCGACAAGAGCTTGATATCGCTGGTTAAGTCGGATAAAGCAGGGCTTCATATAAGAGACTTTAATGGAAGATGGGTTGTTGTGGATGGTGATCTTGGTCCTCAAGAAGCTATTGTTTTCCCAGGGCTTGCACTCTACCAGGCGACAGCAGGTTATGTGAACCCTGCGCTTCACAGAACCGATACTAGTAGTGGCATGCAGAGTAGTATGTGTGGAAGATGTTCTTTGACATTTAAGCTTATGCCGAAATCGATGACCAATCTTAGTTCGACGGAGATGAGAGCAGCTGGACATGGTGTTGAATCTCAGTTCCAGCTGCCAGTGCTAGTGGATGACTTTATGCAGAGGTCATACACTACTGATTATATATTGAACAAGCATGGATATCAGGGCTTCGGGTTGTCTTCCTCTCAAGACGGTATGCGTTATCATGAGAATATGCCTGATGCTTGTTTATGTGAATTTGATGCAGAATAGTTGAACTCTCTGGTTCAAAATCTTCATTCTGTGTTGGCAACATATGGTAGTGATATGACCATAACAAAGTGTCTGCTTATGCAACAATAAATGTCTTGGTGATCCTTTGAATATGAGTTGCTGATAACACCCTAAGCATAATTTTAGGACACCTAGTTGCTGTAGTTTTTATCTTCACATCTACATTTTGTTTTCTTATATTTGGAATTGGCCTTAGTAAGAAATCCTTTAACAGCAGGTCGTTGGATCGATGACATGCTGGTACAGGATCTGTGATGAAGCCCACAATGAAGAGAAAAAAGAGTAATAATTCAAGATGCAAGCCTCTGCCGCCCTCAAAGAGGCTGAGGCTCGAGGCACAGAGGGTACTTAAGGAGAGAGTTCAGGACATTGCTGATAAGAAGGGGATCAAACTCAAGTTTTGTAACTTGAAAGAGTGTGAGAGTCATGTTCATGATGTAGATAGTCCTTGTGCCAATATCAGAATGGAGATTGGGTGGCCACCTGGCGTGCCCTTCGTTCACCCTCACGACTTGCCCAACAAGGCAAAGATGGGGTTTCTCGAAGCATACGAGCCTGGTTGGACTGCAACTCAAGATTTAGATATGGCTCTTACAGAATCTGGACGAGGTGGCAGTCAACACTCAGACATTATGTAGCTGTACGTCTCCTTTTTAAATTCCATCGCTTGAGCTTGATTGTCTGGTCAATTATGTCCATACATCTTTGCTCTTATGCTACTTTGATGACAATGTCTTTATGTACTGCCCAGGTCTGGCCTTTGAGATGTTCGTCGCAAAGCTTCCGCAGCAAATTTTGGTTCAAAGTCAATCCTGAACACTGCAGCGGCCATGAAGCTTGATCTTGGCTGAAAGCCCTCATGGTCAGTTCGCCTCATCACACAAGGAGATACGCCTGCTGCAGTAATGCATTGGTTGGTGAGCTTTGATCAGGCTTAGTTTTTAAGGTTTCTTGGCTCCTCGCTTACTGCAACTTCATCGATGGGCATTCCGGTAATAAGCAAGACTTAACGAGTGCAAACTGCTGGTCCAGGCGTAACCAATTCGATCTTTTGACATGCTGTATGAAAAGTGTAAGTTAAGGTACAAAGAAAAAGAAAAGAAAGGATCATCTGTAACTGTGGGAAATGTACTGTGCAATGAGTTTTAAAGGCCTGAAAGCTTGTTGATTCAGTGTTGTTTACAAATGGTTGTATCTGCAACTACTTCAGAAACCATCGTGCAATGTATTATACTTTGGCTATTACACTCCCAACTGACATAATCATCTACCATACTAAACCAGTAATCTAACACTAACCCATTACAATGGCACCATGGCCAAAGACAGGATATCCCATCCTATAACCATTCCCGAAGCAAGAAGATCCCTGCCCCGCAAACTTTCCAGTCTTCGGCTGTTCGAGCATCTGCAAGCCTTCAAAAGAAGCTCGGTCTAGCTGACGAATGGCATACAACTCGAACTAGAGTTCAAATATACTTGCTATTCATTGTCAGCCGCGGAATGGAGGAGGCTGATTCTCGAAGGGGAGATCAATTGATTTCGCATTACCATAGAACTCCTCCAAGTTGTAGTAATCCCTCTGCTCGGGAAGAAATATGTGCACCACTACATCACCTAAAAACACTCGGACATCACCAATTCATAGGCATCAGTGATTCTCAGACATCCATCAACATCGACAAAAATGAGAGTTGGGGAGGCAACTTACCGAAGTCCAAAAGGGTCCATGAGTTTGGTTTTGTGTCTCCAGATGGAACTTTCCCATACTGCTTCTCACCAAGATCTCTTATCCTAGACCTGCAATGCAAGTAATCTCATCCATCATACAATCAAAGCTGCTTCGAAGGAAGTGGGCAAGCTACTGATTAGGTAATCGAACTCGCTCATACATGAGACGACTATAGAGCCAAGCAGATTCTACTTAGTTCAGTAACCAAATTGGTATTTATCCCCAACCAAACAACACAATAAGGAATGAAATTACTATGTTAGATGGGTAGGATCATACGCAATTGCATCAATCTGTGGCCGGGAAAATGCAGTGGCGATTATGAAGAAGCGAGTCCAGTACACCAGAGGCTTTACAAATAGGACCTTTATGTCACCAGCTTTCACATCACTCGCAACTTTTGCTACCGCCACGGCAACTGAAAACCAAAAACCAGCGAAAATCAGCTTTCAGGACCTTAATTTCTCAGCAGCGAAATGCAGGAATGAATTTTTGAAGTCTGTCCCAATTCAACATACATGACAAGGTTTCAGCATCGTCATCAACCTCGGCGATTGAAGGCCTCTGGTCGTTGCTTCTGAACACCACTTTCCCATACTTGTTGAACAAATCGTCGAACACTTCGTCGACGTCTTCCGCATTCTGCCCAAATCACGAAATTAAAAGAAGGTAAAAACTCTAATGATTCAAAAGCTTCAAAAAACAGAAGTTTCCCAAACCGTACCTTCAAGAAGTTGTCGTCGGCGTCTTTCCGTAGGGCGAAACTCCGGTTCGAATTCGACTTGTTGTTCGGTAGCGAGAAGCATTTCTTTTGCCTCACAAATTGATGCCAGGCAAAGCAAAAATCTGCAGGATGGCTTCTTACTCGGCTGAATAGCTTTGACTTTATACAACCCGGTTGCTGGTTTAACTCGCCGGAGAAAGGAGTTCCAACACCGGCGCCGGCGATAGCCAGAGCGGTGTACCCTGCCGTCATCATGGCCAGTTAACGATTACACGAAAAGGGAAGATACATTTTCCCCCATTTCAGAGGTTCAGATAAGAAAGCGGTAGATCTGACCCGAACCCGAACTTCACCCACCGGATACCCGCCTAAAATTCAAGATACCCGCCCAAAGTTAGCGGGCTTCTATTGATCAAACCCAATCTCTTTGGGCTTTCAATGGCGCATAGCCCACATTTTCGCGGCCCTCCACTCCCTTGCGCTAAACCTAATCGATAAAACCTAAAACCAGCGGCGGTAGGCAGCAGCCATTGCAACAAAGCTTCGAAGCAAAAGAAGCAAATCCGGACAAGAACAAGGGCGAGATGGTGAAGTTTTTGAAGCCGAACAAAGCGGTGGTGCTCCTCCAGGGCCGCTACGCCGGCAGGAAGGCGGTGATTGTCCGCTCGTTCGACGACGGCACTCGCGACCGCCCGTACGGCCACTGCCTGGTCGCCGGAATCAAGAAGTACCCTGCGAAAGTGATTCGCAAGGACTCGGCGAAGAAAACAGCGAAGAAGTCTCGAGTGAAGGCGTTCATCAAGGTGGTGAACTACACCCACATCATGCCGACGAGGTATACTCTCGACGTCGATTTGAAGGACGTGGTGACTCCCGACTCGCTGGTGACCAAGGACAAGAAGGTCACAACGGCGAAGGAGATCAAGAAGAGGTTCGAGGAGAGGTTCAAGTCGGGCAAGAACAGGTGGTTCTTCTCCAAGCTCAGGTTCTGAAAAAGGGAAGTTGAATCTGCTTTCGAATTGGCTTCCTGTGGGGGGTTTTAGCTGTTATTTTCCTTTGTCATTTTGTATCGTTAGCGTACTGCTGCAATTTGATTCTGCTTTTGTTGTTTAATCTTGGTTAGCATTACTCTTTCTGGGTTTGAACATTTGCAGCCAATATGAAATTACTTGCTTGTTATAATCTTGTAGCCTTAACGTGGTGATTGTGTAAGCTTAGAGTACTGCTCAATTTGATTTAGGTTTTCATTCTAGATTCGAACTTTGCAGCCAGTAAGCGATTAGATACTAGGCAATGGTGCTTAAATAGTAAGAACAGTGTTGCCGTGTTGGATTGTGAGTGAAAGGAACAAAAATGGAAGCTGAAATCTTATAGAGCTCTGTGGTTACGTAGCATAATGAGCGAAATGGAACCGGAAAAATTGCATATTGTATCATGTGCTTTTCATTGAACAATAGAATAGCTGACATTGAATGGTAGTCGGAGTTGCATTCGGCTTGCAAAGTGTTGTTTAGTCGCAGCAGACTTCGAAAGCGAAGCAGCAGCATAGCGCAGCAGCACTGAAATTTTCAGGCAGAAAGAACAGTGCTAGGTTAGTTAAATAGGAGGAATGAACATGAAAGAGAGATGGCGAAAGGTAATGAATACATACCATCCTTTCCAGAAGCCATCTCCCTTGCTCTGAGTGCCTGCAGCAACAGGCTGGTGCTGGTGCCCATGCTGCTCAACCATGACCGGGTAACCAGCCGGTGGCGGTGCAGCAGCGTGTGGATCGTGACCATAACAGGGTGCAGGCTGTGGCGGTGGCGGGGGCGGGTAAGGAGTGTATTGCGGTGGTGGGTAAGCATTCCCCATCGGCGGGTATTCTGGACCCGGAGGAGGTGGGTATGCATGGTGGCTCGGTGGTGGATACACTGGACCAAGAACACAATTCATTGCAATGTTAAACCATCGTAAAGCCATGATAAATATCATCGGTGTAGAATCGATGGTTTGAGTACTTACTTGCAGGAGGAGGAGCTTCGTGGTGGTGATCATGATGGTGATGGTGACCATTGTGGTGGTGTTCATGGTGTTGGTGGTGGTGGTGATCGTCATGGTGGATTTCGTCGTGATGACCCATGTTTTCTTCGCGAGTTGCTAGTAGTAGTTAGCTTCGATGGCTTTGTTTCTCAGTTTGCGAGGTGATAAAGTAGAGAAGGTTTTGTGGTGATGGGTATTTGTAGATGTTTCGCAAGGAAACAGCCTGGATTATAACGTAGTATTCAGGCAGTGTGCAGTAAAAAATGGGATCGAACTAGGTGAGGTGGTGTGAAATATGAGGAGGGATATTGGCTTTAGCAGGTCGATTCCGTTCTCCGTCTTCCTTGGTGCTTAACATTGTCTCCTAGCTGCGTTGTTTTACGGTGGAAGCTGTTCCTTTAGCCGTCGGTAGCCGGCTGCTGCAGACGAAGCCGTGAGGTTTCTATAACGGCAGGAGCAGGACTCGACCAGGCGTTTTATTGGGTTTGATCATTGATGTAACCTCTTCGCCAATGGACTGCGATTTGGCAGATTTGGGCCTGTGGTCCGGTCGTCCAATTGAATCTGGCTACTTTGGGCCTGGAGTATAGAGCCCAATTCTACATGGGCCGGGGTTTCACACTGATCATTCTCACAGTTGCACACGCACATTTGCATTTTTATTATATATTTTTCTTGAGTTATACTCATTATTATTTATAGGTTACAAATTGATTCATATATTTTTCATATATGAATAAATATTTTTTGTGCGCGGGTATGGGTATGGGTATAGGACGGTGAGGCTAAAACCATACCCGTCCCATGCCCATCAAACTTTTTACGGTTTTACCCATACCCGGTCAATGATGTGGAGATTCCCCGCGTTGACTGAGTCGGAGGCGGTTGGATACCTGTGGCATAGGTTTGATTGCTATCCCTAATAGGGACTCAGAAACCGAATGAAGAAAAATAGAGTAGGTTGAGATCCAAAGCTTAAAGCATCAGCTTGTGAACGTGAAAATTGGTGATGGTGGAAGATGGGAGTCAGTAGAGGAGAACAAGTTTAGGCGCAAATTTAGATTGATATAAACAAAAGGAAAAGGGAGGTTAGTAGATCACATTATAATGATGATGTTGAAGGGAAGTAGAGACTTTGGGGTGATGATGAATGAACAATGTGGGTTTTGGGGTTTGATTAATAAGGCAATTAATTGGTTAATCTTAAAGGCATTTGGTTACCTGTCACCCTAAACAACGTGAAAGTTCCATTCCAACCTTGCGGAAAATAAAGAAAGAAAGAAGTTTGGTTTCCAAGTCCCGGAGAAAAGTTGGGGGGTTACCATGCTTTGCTTGTGGTAGGGAGCATGTTATAGAAGATGACCATAACAACAGGCAGCGTGAACGTGATGGAGAAAGTTTTGGTTGTTGTGGTAGGAACTAGGAAGATGAATTATACATGAGAGAAAACAGCTCGATTGATGATCGATCGAGCTAAATCATACGAAAAAGTTGTTGTTTAGTTAATCACCACATATTTTAGACGTCTCATTGAAAATTGGACAGAAAAAAAAACTTTATTTATTTGGAGTGTAGGGATAAACTTGAATTTAACGAGCTATTTGATATTCTAGTTAGTGGTTTTATATATTGGCCCCATCATTTCGTGAATTCGGATTGAATAATAAGTTAGAAAATATTTAAAAAAATGTATGTGAATGGATGATTGAATTTATCAACATCAATAAGTTCATAATACGATTGTTGCAATGGCAAGCTAAAATATTGATATTTACCAAGTGTTTTTATAAATAAGTTGATGATTCAATTATCTAAAACGGGTAGCCTCTACAATTAAGTCACCACAGAAGAATTTTTATTTAGGAGAAGGTGAGTGATTATTAGGAGAAAATTGTCAAGTTGAGATGTTGTAGTTTTTAAATTGTTTACATAAATACCTTCATGAATATGTAGGACCAAGATCGTCGTTGTGATTTTTACTATGATAACTTGACATTTGGTGTCCTTTTTCCTATAAGTTTTGAGAGGAAATTATTATTTGATTTTCACCCTCTCCCCGAGTATTTGATGAAAAAATGGTTAAATTGCCAATATTAAATGTGATTCAACAACCCATTAACCAACTAGAATAGTAGCGATGGAGGGAAGTACAAGTATGTAGTGCAAGATTGGCCCACAAACTTCCTAAAAGACATTACTCTGTCTGTACCCTCCATATAATTGCAACCCACCTGCCCAAACTCTAAAGCTAAAATGTACCCTAAGCAAAGCATTTTCTTCAATTCTACACCTATTTCAAGTTCAGTAAAAACTGGATTGTTAGTAACCCCTTTTTGTAACAGGAGGATTATTGATTATATGACTCGTCTCGCTTTAATCATCTATGCTATATGTATGTGCGATAAATTGAAAGTTCTCCTCTTCTTTTAATTTTTAGTTATAAGCTAGTATTCTCTTCAAGTTTGCACCTGATTCACGTTGAGTAAGAGTTGAACAGTAACCCCTACTTGTAATAGGGTTGTTGATCTTGTAACTCGTCTTGTATGGGGTGATGAATAAAACTTAAATCATCACTTGATCGAAGTTCTTCCGAATACCCAATTTCTATGTTTGCAACCAACAACTGATAAACTCACCTGGACACCGTATCAGATATTGGCAGAAATTAGAAACTGAATGAAAGAAGTTAAACCATTTCAATAAACTTCTACAGACGTTTTACCTTAGATGATCCCGCGTTGAAGTAGGGATGGGACGAAAGATGTTAGAACCTAAGCTAGGGCCAGGAAGGAAAGAAGAAGAAAAAAAAAGTAATGTGCGTGTGGCCTATACTTGTCAACAACAAAAGCAGCTAGACATGGCAGGTAACAATTGCCCCATTTTCTAGATTTCAGGTCCCCTATTTTTAATATAACATGATGATCAGGAAGACCCTCTCTCTCTCTTTCTGACAAGTTGTTTTCAATATTCCAACTAAAAGCAAAAGCATCTTTTTCTTCTCTCTTTAATTCGATCGTCGTTCCTGTTTGTTGATTCTTGTTTTAGTTTTCTTGGTATTGAATGTGCAATGGGGGCAGAGATGATCTGATGGGAACAAAACTGTGGTTTAAGGGACATGAATGTGAAGTTACATGTCCACATATGTGCACATGGAAACGTTTGCATGCAGCGGCAGAGGAAAGACAGTTGGGGAAGGGAAAATGCCCATCGATCAACATCAATGGAGCCAAAAGAACAACACAGATTTGCATTATAACCTCAATAATAATTCATCAAGCGATCGATTATTAGGAAGATATTGATATGGTGATGTGCAAGATAATAATGGGGCTTTATCCTTTAGCTACTTGGGAAAAGATGAGTTGTGATAGGATATTCAATTTCACAGATTTAGAGGTTGATTCGTTTACATGTGGTCTCTTGTTCTGAATTAGCGATTATCCGCATACTGTTCAATGAATTTTATTAAGCTTAAAATTACATCGATCGATTCTTTATTAGAATGAAGATGTGTGTGAAATGTAATGGTGATAAATTCGTTGTTAGACTTGTTCGACAACAACTTGAAACATTGAGATAAAGTCATTATTAATCCTATTGGTTCGAATTCAAAGTGTTGTCAAAATGTCGCTATGATATCAAGTGAAACATCGGTTAATCTTTTGGGTATGATCATAGGTCCATCATTGAGGTTCGGGACCCTTGTATATAGATGTCTATCTAACCCCATTAGTACGAGATCTTTTGTGAAGGAATCCAAAAATTACTTCGTATTGGCTTGGTCTAAAACAAACTATATTGTGTTAATGGAACATCTGATTTCGGCAAGCTATTACAAGAACCAATCCATTCCAAGTTTCAACAATTCAAGTTCTTCACCTTAACTCGGGATAGTAAAGGAGTTATCGTGACTCAACTGATTTCATAACAATTTGGGAGAACTTCTCAATGGCCATAACTTTTGCCTAGCTTGACCTAGATGGTGCATGTCATAGCTTTCCAAAGTGACATTGTGGGCATGCATGTGAGCTAGCTGGTGGTGGTGGCCTTGGTGTTTGTCCTTTGCCCATATTCATTCATTCACTCACCATCATCATTCATGTCAGTTTCCTCTCTCTCTCTCTCTCTCTCTATGCATGCCCACTACAGCCTAGCCATATAGCTCTATATACCTTCCATGTCCATCCATCCATCATTTGCCTCTTGTACGTTTTCCCCATATCTCCATCCATCGATGGACAACCCTCACTCCAACCCTAGCTTTGTTTCTTAATTTCCCCTTGTCGATTTACATGTCCCTTTCCTTTGTTTTGCTGCCAATGGTAGTACTGGTGGTGATGCCTCGCTTTCTGCAATTATTAGTGACGAAAGTTGGTCTCCTAGATCTTTCTCTTTGCTTTGCTTTAATTCCATTCTTTTTCCATTTGCAGGCTGGAGGAGTGGTCGATTAAGTTTGTTCCTAATTAAGTAGAAACTGACCAATGCCTCCCATCTTGCAGAGATAAAGTAGCAGAAAAGAAATGATTTGTATTGGCAAATTGATCATGCACTAAAACTATAGATATGCATATATATAGGGCATCTACTACCTGCCCTTTATATCAATGGTGGTCCATCCATTCATGATATACAACAACAAAAGCTTCTTCCAAACCCTAGCAAGTAGCAACGGTCACCAAGTTACATCCACATTTTCGTAAGAGAAAGAAACTTAATATATATGGTGAAGAAACAACCATTTTACGCCAACCCATGTCAGGAATAAGATCGTTGTTTGAACCGCTATATATTCGACATCGTATGTAACTTTTGTGGTCATTGCGTTAGGGCATAGTTGAGACGGTATGAATACATGTTACTTACTGCATATACCCTTTTGGTTTCTGGATTAGGGCAGAAGAGACTAATGACTGAAGAAGACATGTGAAATGATGTATAATCAAATGGTAAGCCCTCTGTTTTCCTTTTGTTTAATAAGAGTTGATAAGGGAGTACAAGTAAGGTATGTTTCCAACACAAGAAATAATGATGGTTCAACTGACCCCAATTACCCAACAAGCATGAATTGGAAGAAAGAAAAGCACTATAATAAATTAATAACATTTGTGTAGCAGTTCTCAGAGAATAAATTTTTATTATTATCATTTTATGGAGCAGCAGGCAAGGCAGGCCAGGCCAAGTTGGTCCCAACCCAAACTACCCCAAAAAACAAGGGTGTGAAAAAAGGAAGAGAAAAGAAAAGGGTTTTCCCTCTCAGTTCCAACCCACACGGTACAGAGAACAATAATTTCTCAGTACTACTACCAAGAAATTTCGTGTTGCTTTGTGCTTGAGATTGGAAGATTCAGAAAACCCAGAAAGCAAAATAGAACCCTAGCTCATTTACTGCAAATAGTGTCATCATATATACAAACATACATGTATAGTCCTACATATCCTCTCTCACTTTCACTCTCTCGATTGGAGGGCAACTGGCCCAAGTCCAACCATATGTATAAGCAGTAGAAACGATCTAAATGAAACGTTTATATCCTTGTGTTTTATAGTCTAATTGATCATTATGCTACTTTTTTTTTTTTGGTAGTGATCATTATGCTACTTAACTCAACTTATTTGTATAAATTATATCATTCATGCACAGGAGCAGAAGGTAGGATGAGGTATTGATAGATTGATACATTCAAACCAACAAAATTGGTAAACCAAACTTTTAATAATGCAAGAGGGTATAAGATCAAACAAAGGGGAGATTGGTAGACTATTTATAAAATCAAATATTCCTACCATGAAAGCTTGTTTCTTAAAAAAAGAAGGTATTAATATTAGGGGAAAGAAGGGAAGAGTGAGTGAGACAGAAAGATTGGGAGATTCTCCACAAAATGTGAAGACTTAGAAAAGGAAAAGAAAGGGATCACATGAAAGAACACCAACTATCTTTAAGTTGAATGGAACCCAAATGAAGGATTTTATAAAGAAATGTAAAGTGTAAGGGCACTCCACACTAAGTCAAGGTATACCTGTTGGGAATTTTTTTAAGTTAATTAAATTATGAAAAATAATTGCCCCTAAAAAGAGGAGAAACACAAACACAAATGATACCCTTAGCCATATCATATATTCCAACCCTTTTGTAAAATATGTATAAAGAGAGGGTTGGGGTTGGAGTGGAATGGAAAAAGATCTAAACCAATATCTTGTTTTCTATATATTTAAGGGTACTTGTTTTTCATATTATGCCTTCCTTTTTAATTGATCCCTCCAATTGGTTGTGTTCCAATTTATCATGACAACGTGCACCAAGCAATCGTTTGCCGTTCAATTCATCACTATCCTTCCCCTTTTGCTTCTCTCCTCTCTTTCCAACAAGAAAGAAAGTGGTGGTGGTGGTGATGAAATGGTGTATATCAGTATATGGGTTAATTACATAAACGTTCACTAAACTTTGAGATTACTAACACAGTGATTACATAATTTGTGATTTTTCAGTGAAGTTTGGAATAACTAACATAATGGTTAGTAGGTCCATTTCCATCAAGTTGTTTCGTTTGAATCGTCTAAATTGGACGTATTGCATCATCCAATCAACTATCGAATAAGAACGTGGTGAATGGAGTAGTTGTGGACACTGTGGGTTAGAAATTGGATTTGATCAATGAATTTAGTTTGAATCTAATATTAAGTTTAACGAGTTTAAAACTAACAAGACGAAAAATTGAGTCGCTATTATTAGGACACTAGTGTGGCCAATTGCACCTCTCCCTTTTCCTTTCCTTTTCTTCTCCACTCCTTGACTTTTTTTTCTCACACATTGTTCATCACTTTGGCTAGTTTGCTTTCCTTGGTGGTTCTTTTATAATTCCCCCCCTTTCTTTTCTATCGATTCCGGTGGTGGTTAAACCAAAGTTTGTGCGTGCTTGTGGGTCGGATATGGTTGGCTTGATGCATGCTATCATGGAGATATGTGAGAATAAAACGCAAAGATAGATGGATAGACAGGGAAGAAAGGTGAAAGGGAGAGAGAGAATCCATCCCATTTTCCCTATCTTCAATACTAATATTTTAATGTTATTATTATATGGTCATTGAAAGATCATGATGCATTTATGTTACAACTATTCATTATATGTAACTAAAAGATTACCTTATATTACTCGTACAACTACAACGTATCCTTCTATAAAAGAGCTTTATGTTTAAACGTTTCAAATACGTTTTATTAATGTGTGATTTCACTGATTCTTACATCTCATTTTATTCTTAATGCCGGACATTATTAGTGCCGCCCTGAGATTACTTAATAACTACAACTAACAAATCTATAAATGGGAAGAGTACCATACTTATCATCAACCGATTCCCAATAATGTAAAAGAAACCCCTTACATTGTGTACACAAGTATCTATTTGGTCACAACTATGTAGCAATTTGAAGCATATCATCCATGTCCATCTCACAATATCATTTATTAATCAAATTATGTATAGTTACAAAAGCGACATGTGGGCTTTCTGCAGCCTGTAGCCCTGTACGGCAAGATCCCTCGTCTCCCATGCCGAATATTGGCTTTATAATCACCGAATTAATTAAAATTAGTAATCGAATTTATTAATTGATTAATTCTGCTAATTAGTTTTTGGCCTAAAAAACAAATGCTTATCGCCCCCATGTGGGTGTGATTTGCAAGACTCACTTAGCTGCATAATGACATTGATTACGGAACAAGCATGGCAGTTTAATTATATTAATTAATTTGACGCCCATGTTAACTAAAAGTTCCAATTCCATCGTCGAGGATTTTGCAAATTGAAACACAATTATTGTTAACTTTTTTAGTTAATTATTCCAGCTTGGACGGCTAGTAATGGCTGGCTTTGTTAACAATGTCGTCCAAAATGGATCGATCTGTTTCACTCTTTCAATTTTGTCGACGCCGATCACAACAGGGAGGGAAAATAATAATAATAATAATAATAATATTTCGATTTAATTAAGATTAATAATGTTGTATTGATGATAATTCAGGAGATGAATGGTCAATGAAAACCCGTAACTAGAAAAATTAAAATATGAGATATATGACTTGTCCATGCCATGTCGATTTTATTTGGAAGTTTGTATAATTGCTGAATTTGGTAGGAAAATGTATTTGTAGACAGAAATAAAATAAGCTCATTGTTTTAGGATCTCTTTGGATGTCATTTACCATAGCAATATAAATTGGGACCATCGATCGATGGGGGCAACGTGGAAGGAAGAAATAATGGTGACAATTAGAGATTTGGACTATTTTTTTTATTTTTATTTTTATGAATGAGATGTGGACTATTGTTTTTTAAGGGTTTTTGTATTTTTGTTGGAAGATGATGTTGGTTCTAGGTCACCATATATATGAGTCATATAGTTTGACCATATTTGTTATTTTTGTTTGGAATGTTAGGCTGGAACTTACAACTTATGGTTAAACTTGATAGTGAAGAGGTTAGAAAGATTATATTGCAATATTGCTACTCATAGTCCCTTGATGTATGAACGGATATGCGTTGTTTGATTGGTTCGATCTCGAAATAGAAAGTTGAGGTGTTTGATTAACTCGTAAGCTCTTTAAACATCAATCTAAAATATAAAACTTATAAGTCGTTTGATGTGATATTTGTCAAACCTGTTATTTTAGAGCAACTATAACACATATACTACATGCCACAATAAATATCGATTGATTTTAATCTTATAGTAGATTATTCTAATGCGAGATAAGGACCTCTAACTTCTGTTTAAAAGATGTACTAGAGATAATAATATCTATTAAAAAACTTGAATCCCACAAGATTTCCCCTCCTTTTTGGGACCCCCTATATGAATTTGAATGCATTACAAGATGATGGGGCAAAGTATATGTGAAAGGAAATGAGGAGAAAAATTAGGCAAATTTCTAGAAATCATTTTTTTGTGTGTGTTCCTTTTCAAAGTAAAGATGAAAAAGAGGACAAAACAATAACAGCCTAATTGAGCACATAAATGAATGTGCTTCGTTGAAATCTCAAACAGAATTAAAATTTCATATATATAATAGGGAAAGACTTTGGATTAATCCAGTGGTTACCTAATAATCCAATTTGAGTGCACTAATCAAGAGATTAATCAATTGCCTTGTAGTTGTTTTTATGTGTGAATAAAATAAAACGTGCTGTTTTTAGCCTGTTTCAAATGGCAGGACCCATGATGGGGGAAGAAAGAAAAAAACAGCTTCTTGTGTTGAAGATTGTTGTTTTAGCCTTGACAAACAAGGCAAACCAAAGCCCTCTAGATTGAGTTGATGAGTCCAAAAACGCTATGGAATAATATGTTACTGTAGAGACGATTCCAATGGGGGGTTTTAATTGCTTTCTTCTTCTTCCAACTTGATTGAACATGGCGAGGAGAGCAAGGAAAGTTCCTCTCAAAGTGTACAATGGGGACAAAGAAAAAAACAGTAAGCAATCAATCAAACAAATTGATGAACTCTTAATAAAAAACTGCGTGGTTGTTGTTGTAATGACAGTGATGTAAGTTTTATTCTTGGACTTTTTCGTGACAATTCGAACTATTGTCAAAAAAATTGATTTTTGAAATAACAAAATGAGGTTATGAGCTAGATTGTAGTCAGGCCCATATTACTTTTTTCTCTTGCATCCTGGTGGTTTTGTAACTCCTAATATAGGACGAAGAAAATGAGAGAGAACAAAAAAAGAGTTACGTGTTACGTTGTTCGGCCACTAATTATTTTTTGCTCTGTTTATGGAGTTGGTTTTCATCCGCATCAAACTACCCCATGTACAAACCGACCTAGCCCTCTAGACACATGTGTTAGGGAGGATATCGAGTTACAACTTAAGAACGAGATAGCTTGATAGGGTTAATTATTTTCGGTTTAACATGTTGATGCTCACTTTGTCTATTAATCATTACTAAAACGTTCTATGTCGGTCTATTTTCATATATGAAATAACTTTTACTGAAGAGAAATTTAAATATAGGAATTAGTTCGTTGTTGTTTTGCTTATGAGAGCTGGTATGATCGCACCCAAACTAGTCGTTTGTTGATATGACTTGAATCGGATTATCAGCCGCTACGACTGGTAATCGGGGGTCTCGCTGACCGGGTTGTGGGCCTGGTCTGTAACCGTTTCCTTTGCCATATTGGATTAGGTTTAGACCCACATGGAGAAGTACTATAAATACTTCTCATACTCCTCTGTAATCTGTAATCTCCTTGATATAGTGAAACTGACTCTCTCTCGCCCGTGGACGTAGCTAACACACATCGTGTTAGTGAACCACGTAAATCGTGTGTCGTGTTTTCGATTCTCGCTTTCTTGCTTTGTCGATTCCTGCGATTTCCCGATCCGTAGCAGCGCGTTTTATAACATCGTTGTTACTACGAAAGCAGATAAATACCTTGATTATAGAATGAATATTCATTTATGTTTCTAGGAGTTCGATCTATTGATTAATCAAACAAGAAATAATGCCTAGCATTCCTGTGTTCAACGATCTCTCTCCGTCTTCCTCTCCCCAACCAAATATATTGCCGTACAGAGATCACAGACGTGCTTGAAGGCAGCCAAGAGATTTGAAAGCCAAAGTTGGTAGAGATTTTGGTCAAATTATTCTGTTGTAGAAAAGGGTGTCAATTTCAGTTCCTGTTGAATTCAAATGGCAGCTTAATAAACATTCAGCCCGAAGAAAAAAATGGCAAGAAAATAGGGCTGACAATTTGCATATAAAAACTAAAGAACACAAGGATTTAACGTGGTTTCCCTGATGATCAGGACTAGTCCACGGGAGAGATAGAACTCTCCAAGAGTAAATTCTTATTTCCGTTAGGGTTTTACAGGTTACATGCTACGTATTTATATGTACAAAGGCGGCTGGCTAATTTCAAACAAGTACACAAAGTAATATATTTCAACACCCTCCCTCAAATTGATGTTGGGTACGTAACATTAATTTGGACGATAGAAACCAATGTCTACTAGAAGCCAACGCCTTTGTCAGAATGTCTGCAGTCTGATCCTCCGTAGAAAGATAACCAACCTGTATTGTACCTTCTGCGATCAGCTGTCTAATGTAATGGACATGTACCTCAATATGTTTCGTCCTGTCATGTAATACAGGGTTAATGGCAATCTGTATCGCACTAGTATTATCCCCATATATCTGCATAGGACGATGACATGCCATGTCCAATTCCCCAAGTAGCCGATGTAACCATTCCATTTCAGAGCTTACCTCAGACATAGACCGATACTCTGCTTCTGTTGAAGACTTCGATACTCGATCTTGTTTACGACACCTCCATGAAACAAACGATCTTCCCACCCTAATACACCATCCTGAAGTAGACCTTCTTGTATCCTTACACCCGGCATAATCTGCATCTGCAAAAGCTTCTACAACGGGTTCGCCATCGGCAGGAAAGAACATACCAACCTCCTGAGTTTGTTTCAAGTAGCGCAGAAGTCTATGAACTGCGTCCATATGCATAGTCCTCGCCATCCCCATATACTGACTAACCACCTGCACTGCATAAGAAATATCGGGACGAGTATGAGTAAGATAAATTAGGCTGCCAACCAAACTGCGATAAACCGACTGCTCCTCATTATCTAGCAGATCACCACTCTCACGGGTGAGTTTCAAGTTTTGTTCCATTGGTGTTGAACACGGAATACACTTGCTGTATTGTGCAGTGTCCAACAGATCCTTGATGTACTTCTTCTGAGAAACAAACAAACCATGAGCAGAACGTTGAACCTGCAGCCCGAGGAAGTACTCCACATCGCCTAGATCCTTGAGGTTAAAGGACCTGTGCAGTGAGGCCTTTAACTCTAAGATTCCCTCTGCATCACTTCCCGTGATCACCATATCATCCACATAGATCAGCAACACAATAATCCCATCCACCGTACGACGAATAAACAAGGACGGGTCATTTTGACTTTGGACAAATCCCTCTTGAACTATAGTACCGTGGAATTTCTCAAACCAAGCACGAGGTGCTTGCTTGAGACCATAGAGAGACCTTACCAACTTACAGACCATACTCGAATCTCCTTTGGAATAGCCAGGAGGCCGTTCCATATAGATTGTCTCCTTAAGATCACCATGAAGGAAGGCATTCTTTACATCTAGCTGGATCAGAGGCCAACCCCTCATAGCTGCAACAGCAAAAACACACCGAACAGTTTGCATTTTTACAACCGGAGCAAATGTTTCTTCATAATCGATGCCGTATTCCTGTTTGAAACCTTGAGCTACTACGCGAGCCTTGAAGCGCTCAAGAGTACCATCAGAAAGCATCTTTATATTGTAAACCCAACGGCTGCCGATCACAGACATCTCGGGTGTGCGAGGAACTAAGTCCCACGTGTGATTGGCTTCAAGAGCATCAGTCTCATCCTTCATCGCCCCCTGCCAGCGCGGATCATCCTTCGCCTGAGCATAGCTAGACGGTATCATAATGGGAGTAGTAGAAAATCCCACATAATCTTGCATTCGAACGGGGGGTTGTCCCAAATTGGCACGATTGGATCGTCGCAAGGGAACTAAGGCCTGGGCAGGCGGACTTGGCGGCTCAGAGAAGTGTGAAGCACTACTTGCTGAGGATGAACCAGTTGACCCAAGAGAACTCGGAGACCCACTACTGCTTGCCGAGGAATATCCCAATCCAGAAGAAGAAGAATGCAACACATTGCCTGGCGTAGATGGAGAACTATCCTCAGTCGAAGACAAATGAGAGGAAGAATTATCACTTGGCCCAAAAGAGGAGGACGTCGCACCGGACGTGGCTGCATGGGGTGGATTGGTAACGTCGGAACCAAAAGAAGGCAAAGGAAGCAGAAAATCCAGAGATTCTTCAGCCGGCAACTCATCCCTATTCACCGAATAATACATAACTTGCTCAAGGAAGACAACATGGCACGCAATTCTCATACGACGATCCGTCGGATCATAGCATAGATAACCCTTATGCTTAGCACTGTAGCCTAGAAAAACACACCGAGCTGTCTTCGGAGCAAGCTTATGACGTTCTCTACGAGGGAGTAATACAAAACATACGCAGCCAAAAACACGCAATGTAGAGTAATCAGGCATCTTACCGTATAAAGTCTGGTATGGAGAACATTGATCCAACACAGGCGTAATCTGCCTGTTGATAAGATATACCACAGTCTGAATAGCCTCGACCCAGAATCGATTGGGAACTCCAGAATGAAACAAAAGTGCTCGAGTGAGCTCAAGAACATGCCGGTTCTTGCGTTCTACAACTCCATTCTGTTGAGAAACTCCAGGACACGATTCCTGAGGAAGAATCCCTTCCTCCTTGTAAAACGCAAGTAGTTCATTAGATGTGAACTCACCGCCGGGATCTGATCGTAGTACCTTCACATTTTTAGCAAACTGTGTCTTAACCATATGCACAAATTCTTTAGCAAAATTCACCAACTCAGATTTCTTCCGAAGGAAGAACACCCATGTAAACCGACTAGCATGATCAATAAATAATGCAAAATAACGATATCCCAGACGTGAGGTCACTGGTGATGGCCCCCATAAATCCGTATGCACAAGATCAAAAGAATTCTCATAAACTGTTGTGCTTGGCGAAAAGGATATCTGAGACATCTTTGCCTCAATACAGCTTACACACGGAGAATGAGTAGCAAAAGCGGGATCAAATTTATCGGGCAACAAATTCTGGCGAAACATAGAGGTCAAACGACCTGAGTGTGGATGTCCTAACCGCCGATGCCATAAATCCCAAATCGAGGCTTTAACTGAAAAATCCAATGGGCGAACTGAAAAACCAAACAATCCCTGTGTCAACGTCTGAGGAGAATCAATTTCTTCCTCCAACAAATCAAAGGTCTCAAATTGAGCATACTGCTCATCTAATAAACTATCAGCTAACAAATTCTTTGGACATCCATAGGTCTCCAACGCCAAACTCCCTCCCTTCGGCCGAACAGCAGCAGCAAGCAACGAACAGCCCTCCCCAGAAAGCCTTGATGCTTGCAGTTCATCAAGGATAAAAACACGGCCACGTTTACTTCCTTTCCCGAGAACCTCCCCCGTCTGCGGATCCTGCACAACACAACCCTGCTTATTAAAGATGACCTCACAGCCGGCCTCAGCCAACTGACCCACCGAAGCTAGGCTGGGTTGTAATGATGGAACAAAGAATGTGTCGGGTAGAGTAACAGAACCAGACGAGGAAGTACCACAACCCGCCACTGATAGGCGAGCACCATTAGCTACTTGAAGTTGAAGATCAGGAGGGTCACGTAAATGTGTAAACGATGTACGATCAGGGGTCATATGATTAAATGCGGCCGAGTCAAGAAGCCAACGAATGGATTTACCTGAAGCTGCGCCTGTAGAGAAAGCGGAAGTCAAAGCAGATGGCAATGCTTCATTGAGCGCCTCCTGTACCAGTTTGCGGATCAAATCCGATGAGAATGGCTGGGATGATGGCGTACCTACCAACGCTGCTGAAGAGGTCGGGACAGACCCATCGGAAGCAGCACCACTTCCAGTCACCGCATAGGCCGAAGTCGACGAAGAGCCACTTGAGGGATAACGTACTTTCCCCCGACGAGTTAAGGTAGGGCATTCCAAGACAATGTGACCAGCCTTTTTGCAATAGTTGCAAAAATTCCTCTTCTTACAATGAATTTGAAGATGTCCCCCTTCATGACAGAAATGGCAAATCACATCTCCGGTTGGTGGCCGAGTAAACTGAGGCCGGGAGGAGGAACTAGATCGGCCCACCGCAAATGCCGCATCAGAAGAGGTGGCATTGTCAATCTTAGATTGACTCTTGAGACGTGTTTCTTCTCTAAGTAACTCACCCAACACATCCTCAATAACAGTAACCCCGCGGTGAATCAAAGAAGCTCGAATGGGCTCAAACTCTGGGCGCAATTTGGCAAGAAATTGCATCACCCTAGTCCGACTTCGTTCTTTCAAAATAGCATCAGATTCGGCCCCAGTGACAAGGGAGGCTGTCAACAAATCATACTCAGTCCATAAGTGCAAACTTTCCTGATAGAATCCTCGAATATCTCGATCCCCTTGAGCCAAACGACCCATCTCAATCTCGAGCTCAAACTGCCGAGATACACTGTTTTGTGAGTGGGTACGAGTGATATGCGCCCACATCTCCGCAGCTGTAGTATAGCGACGCAAACTCAGTCCCGTAGCGACATCCACACTACCAACCAGCCAAGTAATCAACTGAGCGTTCGAAGCCGCCCAATCAGCCTGCGCCTGGTCCGACGCGTCCACACCAGGAGCCTTAGTTGCACCCGTCAGAACGCCCAAAAGACGCTTCCCAGCAACAAAGTTTCTGAATTGAAACTCCCACAATGGAAAATTCTTACCATCAAATTTGATGGAAACCGAATCAAGCTTGGAGGAATCCATGACCACACACGCCAAATCAAACGAGATCACGCCAACGATGAAGACCCGTAGAGTTAGCCAAATAGAACCTCCCACAACGAGCACCAATACAGCCGAAGCAAAGGAACCAGCAGAATCTTGCACAATCCCCAAACGCAGCAAGGACCAAATCCAGCGCCGCCAACCGCAAGAACACACGACCAAAGCTATAACAAACGTGCTACGCAAAAACCACCAAACGAACGGATCAGTGCTCTGATACCATGACAATTTGCATATAAAAACTAAAGAACACAAGGATTTAACGTGGTTTCCCTGATGATCAGGACTAGTCCACGGGAGAGATAGAACTCTCCAAGAGTAAATTCTTATTTCCGTTAGGGTTTTACAGGTTACATGCTACGTATTTATATGTACAAAGGCGGCTGGCTAATTTCAAACAAGTACACAAAGTAATATATTTCAACACCATAAGCTATAGATAGAGCCTTCCATGACCACTTGACCAGCATAGCTCGGCGGCCACGATTAACAATGGTGCTGACTACATATATTCAGATCCATTCATGACCCTATGAATATTTCCTGAAATGCGTGGAATGGTTACTGTATATATTACAAGAAAACCGTCAACTATATGTTATGATCTATCCACAAATTATTATCGACACATACCATGCGTAAATGTTGAGAATACTACA
Source organism: Linum trigynum (assembly GCA_964030455.1). NCBI lineage: Eukaryota > Viridiplantae > Streptophyta > Magnoliopsida > Malpighiales > Linaceae > Linum > Linum trigynum. Next base: position 39,885,420 of record OZ034821.1, on the reverse strand, counting down.
TAAATTCGTCATAAGATACAAAATGATTCACTTGGTTCAGCATGACGACATCTACATCTCCATACACGAGGTGCGAAGTAGTAGTCTTGTTACACGCTTTGTTTAACGTGGTTCAAGGGTGAACCTACGTCCACTTGAAAGGTGTTTCTCTTATTATGTTACATGGCCAATCGATCTTACACCAATATTTCTGCGTACCCTGAAACTCATCAACTTAGGAATTTACATTCATGAACTAGACTGCTTCCTAGTCCTACACGGACACAAAGGGCGAAGAGTACATGGCCATGTTGCTCTCTACGTTAATATTGACCTGACTCACTTGAGGTATGCTCGGGGCCGAAGTAGATGCTTCGACACGAGACTCGTCATGACCCCGTATAATTAACCTTCTTCTTTATCACATAAAAAATACTCTATTCCTGCTCTATTTTTGCAACCACATCATTCATAAATGACAACGAAACATAAATTGTTGTGAAAATCAACCAGTTAACGACCGGATCACGAGGATCATTCGAGAAGATGGGTTCAATCACTATAGTTAAGGTCAAACCCTAGAAAGAGGAAGAGATGATGACGAGATGTTATATATGCTATTTTTAAGGTCAAAACCCAACCCTAAGAAAAAAAGACACACAACATAATTAAGCAAAGCTTCTTCCCCGTGTAAACCTAACAAAGTTGGCTAATAACAGTTGAACATATATACTTGGAGATTCCTTGTGCGATATTTCGCCGAAACTCACTCCACAACGAAGGCAACCAACATTTATATGGGTGAATTTTACAATAAAAGGAACAATGTGAATGAATCGACCCCTAGCTAGCCAAGTTAGTTGTAGATGGCAAAAACGATACAAGAGATCTTTCGAATGCAATTGGAGATGCGTTCTTATTAGCTGGCCCAATAGCAGCAAGATAAAAAGGCCGGTGAAGAATAAAGGGTAACAAGGAGAGAAAAAAGAAAGGGGAAAAAACTAGTAATGTTGTTTACCATAAGTTCATTCGTGTTATGGTAACATTCATATCCTTGTTACTCTTCCGAGATATCTATCGCAAAAGTAAATAACCATTAAAGTGTAGGATTCATATATATATAAAAATCTATCAAGCGAACTGACATCGTAAATTACTATTAAGTCGTACATATCATGATTAGATATAGCACGATTCATACAGTTATATGTTTCCGTAACATATGTAGTTCTCATTTATGTACACGTGACAGTACTTATACGCCGTATACTAATTACAATAAACATCAGAATAACTATCGAAGCAGTGTTTTCGGATTCACGCTTCGTTCTATAAATTGAAAACAAAGTTTTTAAATTGTTCATCTCACTTATTTCGAATTCACATACGAATCAACTCAACGATACACACGTTGAAGTTATCAACCAAATAAGTACCAAGAAGGATAAAAATGAGTAAGTTCTGAATAGAAGGAGAGGGTTAAAACAAATGGGAAAGAAGACCGACCCGAACGGAATTACCATAAAGAACGGCAACCCAAGATTACGAGACTACCCCGGGGTTTCTGCCGAATTACGGGCAGCTCTGCGTTTGGTTGTGGAATAGGAGTCAAGCAGGCAGGATTAGGATTTAGGAGGAGAGGTAGCAAATCCTCCAATTAATTAATTGCTTAATTAAATTAATCACACCCCATATTGGTGTTATGAACCAACGAACCTTTCTTTCTTCCTTTAATTAATCACACCCTGATTTATTACGTTAATAATGATTTAATAACACTTCTTCCTATTCTATTGAGTATTTTAATTTAAATTGAATTTTCTCGTTTTCTTTTCCCTTCAGGTAACCGAATCCCAAAATAGACAAAGAGATCCTTAACCAAGAAAAAACAAAACCCTTCTCTCTCTCTCATCTTTATCTTTGTTCTTTCTCGTCGACAGCTACAAATATATTTCTCCGTTCGCCATTCCTCTTTCCTTCCCAATGCTCTCTCTCACTACTCTGTTTCTCTCTCTACCACCAAACCATTCATAAACCTCTCCTCTCTTCTCTCCCACCACCATTGCCATTCATCAGTTCCCCCCTTCACCGATTTTGCATGCCGCAACTGCTCAACTCGCATTGATTCACTCCCTCTCTCTGTATCTCTAATCTCCACCGCGCTCTCCTTCTTCTTCTTCTCTCTGTAATGGCGGTCGAGGCCAGGCATCTCAATCTCTTCCCTCCCCAGCTCCTCGGCACCAGCCGGTAACTACCCGCCTCCTATTCCTTGCCGCCGTCGACGGCGACGGCGAGTGTTCCCGTTTTCGGGGATCTTGATTTCTTTGCTTTTTTTTTTTTGTCCTTCTTCCTCTCCGGTGTGGATTTGGGTCCTGAATTTGTCTGTTTTTGTTCCGGCAGGGAGATAATGAATTCGATCGAGGTGAATAATAACCTGTACGCCAACCAGGTCGGGTTCGGCGTGCCGTTGTCCGGCACCACGACGGCGACGACGACGGATGCTCTGCTTCCGATGTACAGCTCGGTGATGGCCGACTCGAATAATAATTTCCTTCTACCTTACCAACAGCATCAGAAGATGGCGACGGCGATCAAGTCGGAGGTCAGTGGCCTGTCGACGTTCAACAACAACAACATCAGTCAGATTCCGGCCTCGAGGAAGCGGCCGAGGGATTGTATGAACGGAAACGGAAATCCTCTGTTCTCGTCGTATCAAACGCCTCTTCAGTCGAACAACAATAACAAATCCACTGGCGGTGGCGGGATTAGCGGTGCTCCTTTCTCGTTTCTCGGACACGATTTCTCCCTCCAGATCCAGCAGCAGCAACTCGACGTCGACCGCCTGATTTCTCACCATGTAAGTTCTCGCCGGAGTAACAGAGTCTGCAGGCTCGATTTGATTTTCCCCCCCAATTTAATTGGCGACTGATATATTGTGTTGATTTTTTTTGGTTATAACAGATGGAGAAAGTGAGGGCGGAATTTGAAGACAAGAGGAAAAGGCAAGCGAGGAGGATAATCCAAGTAATCGAGGAAGGAATGCTGAAGCGGCTCAGGGCCAAAGAGGACGAGATCGACAAGATTGGAAAACTGAATTGGGCTCTGGAAGAGAAAGTGAAGTCGCTCTGCATCGAGAACCAAATCTGGCGAGATTTGGCGCAGAGCAACGAGGCCACGGCCAACGCCCTCCGCTCGAATCTCGAACAAGTCCTCGCCGTGAAAGAAGACCAGCAGCGGTACCACCATCAGTCGATGGAAGACGCCGCGGCGCTGATGGACGACGCCCAGTCCTGCTGCGGCAGCAACGACGATTTCGAGAACCGGTTCGTCGGCCGGAGGGATAACGAGGACGAGGCTCCGGAGAGCAGTAACAGCAGCAGAATGTGCCGGAATTGCGGGAAGGCAGAGTCGTGCGTGTTGCTCCTGCCGTGCCGGCATTTGTGCTTGTGCAGTGCCTGTGAGTCCAGCCTCCATTCTTGCCCCATCTGTAAATCCACCAAGAACGCCAGCTTCCATGTTAACATGTCGTGAGAGAGAAACTCTCCTCCGCCGGCGAACAAAAAAGACAAAAAAAAAAAAAAAAAACAGTTCAAAAGAGATAAGAAATTCAGGCGAATTCTAGAAAGAAAAAATTGTTTATTCCATCTATTATTTCTCCTTGATCTCATCTATTTCTCGCCTGCTTAGATATTAATCTAACCTTCTTTTTTTTTTTACTGGAAATATATCATTTAATTTTTTGATGATACGATACGATTTTTACCCTCCCTTGTGTCCGTTAGAGTTTAGGAGCTGATTTGTTAGTGAGTGAAAGTAGAGTGGCCATTTTGGATAAATATCCTCTGATTTTCGAGGGAACGTACGTAAGAGGGAAAAAAAGAAAACAAAGGACGTGGGCCCCGGAAAGGAAGGGGGGTACAGGTACGGGCGTGAAGTGAGTGGGGCCCAGGCATCTAACCGACAGATGGACCGAACAGAAGAGGGAACAGCGCGGGAGGTGGAGCGTGGGGAGTACGCTCGCGTGGAGTCAACGAGAAGGTGGTGTGTGTGGGGGGAAAGGAACAGGTGTGAGGCAAAAGCTGACACGTAGGACGCGCGCAAATGTCGCTGTTGTTCTGCAGTTGGCTCAGTAAGTGGCGCCAAAAAAATAAATATAACCGATTGGAGAAGACTGACGACCACCACTATTTTTTCCCCTCCCTCTCTCTCTCTCCCGTGCGCACATTACTGTTTGCTTTTTAGTTTTTAACATGGGAAACCGTAACACAAAGTCACAAACAGTCTTTGATTTGATAGAGTTTCGTTACATATAGTCCTATTTCTTATTAAGTCGTGTGACGAATACAAGATTGTTGCCTGAACTACGAGATTTTACGTGATTTACTCAATCGAATGCAACTACGAATACGATGGAGGAGTAAATGTCGAGTTTCGATACATTCGAGACTAACCCGTTTGTCGAGGATGGTTAATTTACGTGAATGAGGGAGAGAGAGAGAGAGGAAAAGGACAGAGGAGGAGGGGGTGATGGGTGGTTGGAAGGAGCCCCGCAAAAGAGGCAAAGAAAAGGTGCCAAAAGGCGAAACAAGAAGCCCAGCTCTGCTTTGCCTGCCTGACTGACACCCTCTGCTTGCCCGTTGCGTTGATTTTGCGTTTGCTTAGGCTGTTTTCTTTTTTGTGTCCACCAGCGTATCTTGTGCATCATGCTTTGGCTTTATTATTCCAACCAAAGGCTAGCGAGCACGACGTCGTTGTCGTCATTTCCTTTTCCTCTCATGGTTTTTTCTTTGGTTCTATTCTCTTGTGAAGCAACGCTCCTTCCGTTTCGAATATGGTAATGGGATGTTTGGTTTTTTCTCCTATCGAGGATGGTGATGCGATGACGACATTGCAGATATCTTCAACGGGAGTGGGAGGATAGGAAGGATGGATGGATGGATGGTGGGTCGAGAGTGATGTGGGGGTGAGTTAAGTAGATATATATATATATATATATGTTGTGGTTGGTTTCAGACATGGTGAATCGCGGTATAAAGATTATCCTTTAAAAGCACTATACAAAAATATCAGGATTATACAACCAAATCGAATGGAATTGGAACAAGGAAAATTACTCAACGGCAACGTACCGCGTTGCTGTCGAATTAAATCATTGTTTCACTTATTGTTAGATTGCAAAATCTATTAAACGGTTTCAATCTTAACCCGATGGGTTCTTGTACTAAATTCATGTTTGAACATGGTAATCCATGAGTAATTGAACATTAATGTATCACAAGAACATATTGGCCTAGTAATGATCTTGGATTCGTTCTCAATTAGAATTGCAATAATGATGGTTTTTGTGACTTGTGAAGGAGGCTGCGTCGTAGCTAGGTTAGGGTTAATGTTAGCTTCCTTTTTCCTCTCCTCTTACGTCGCTGTCTCTCTATAGTGGCTACTGACTACTATATAAGAAACAGAAGCCACCATAAATATACAATTGCCTACCACAATTGATTTCTTCCTTCGACCCAATTATTCAATTAAAATTATTTAAAAACAAAAGGAAAGAAAATGGATTATATGATTTAAATTAATTACCTGCCCAGAATTGGCAAAAAAAAAAAAGAAAATGGTGGAATTATGGGGTTGGTGTTTGCTGACAAAGGGAGGAGGGGCCGCTCTCTGTCCAATTTAATTAAAACACACAGATGTAACTCATGGGTGGTGGGTTGGTGTCTGCTGCTGCCATCAGACTCTGTTTCATGCGCGCTTCATTATTGCCCTTTTGACGATCCTTTTTTTTTTCATGGCCACGGTAAGACTGTAGATTCATTGACTAAGAGTGATTAATTTACATTGATTGAAGGATTTTAATTACCCTTGATGATGTTATTTCTTTAATATTATTATTGTTCCTAATTATGTTTTGTGTTTTTGTATTGCTTTGCACGGCCCTCCACCCCTTCCTTAATCAAGTAGTCAAAAAAGGCCTTCCATTTGTTATTTACGGTGATGATGAAATTGATCTCAAATGGTTATTAGGGTTAATTAATGGTGGCAATTCTCCAAGCGTGTTGCCTAAAGTGGTAAAATGGGAGGTGCGATTAATTTAATACAACCCCTTCGCTGTAAAATATGGAAAGAGATAACAACACGAAACTTTAATATCTTAAGTTTGTTATTATTTTATTAATGAGAAAAGGAGGAGATATTAACACCGGAAAAAAAAAAACCCTGAAGTTACGGTGTAACTGAAGATGCTCTTCCCGTTGTACACGTGACGATGAGCACGTGTCAGGCCCGTTATAAAGTCAATAGCAGGGAGGGCAGGGCATCCATCCATGCAGCCCTAATTGTTGTAAGTAAGGTCAGAAAAAACTTGAAACTCGGAAACTCTCTTGGCGTATATGAATGGCGTTTGGATTTGGATGGGACGAAACAAAGAGGAAACTGGGGGGACGAGTGACCTTCCCGTAGGTCAGTGTGGTCCCTTAACACAAAGGAACCGTCAACCCTCAAATGGTGAAAGATCATCAAGACGCTTTGATTCACAAGAGGCATGCTTTGATTTGATGAGTCCCTTGCTCTCATCATGTTAATTAATGTCATTCCTTGTGTAGAATTCTAAATATCTCGCCTCACTCTCGTAACTCTTTCGTTTTAAGCTGTAATAGTCTTTCGAGAAAAGTATACGGAAACTAACTTCAAATACGTGGTTGTATGTTTCCCAACAAATCATAATATCTGGTCCGCCTTCTAGATAATTGAAAAGGATTGTTTCTTTCTTCTATGAACTAGAGAGTGATGGATGCATTTGATAAAAGAAAAAGGTAGTTGATTTGTGGGGCTAGGTAGTGGAGGAGGTCGCCAGAACAATGAGGATTGATATGATTGAATTCCAACCCATCTCCATGTTGGTTGGCGTTGAAGGTTAGTTAGCTAGGGTTAGACGCCTCCTAGCTCCTCTCTTTTTCACAAGGTACACAACACAAGAAGTAATAGTACTCATTAAAGACCTCGAAGAAAGTAGGTCGGATCAAAGGAAGGCGATTGATTAGACAATTTTTGCTCCTACACCCTCTCACCCCAGGACCATTCACAAGCTCCCGTTCTGATCCTCGCCCACCGACTGAAATACATAGCTTGTCTGTCTGTACGAACTTCAAACTAGGAGGATTATAGAGATAACGATAAATCCGGTTTTTTTTATCTATAACAACGTGTCAAGAAAAAAGGACACATAGTTCGCTAAGAATCATGGTGTGATGGGTCAGTCAGCACGTTCACATGATGCGCACAAAGAGTTGGATCAATTGATTTGTTACATCAGAAAACAAGGAAGGAAGAAGGAAAGAGAGAAAGGGAAGTCGTGTTATTTGAGGCTCTACTCTACGTGAGATGATGAGATGCAAACTAAACTAACTTGTCATCTTCTTCCTTTGAATGAATGGGGGAGATTTCTTTTTTTGTTTTTTTGTTTTTGTAGAAAATGGGGGAGATTTCATTAACTATATAATAATACAAATACTTAATCCTTTTGTTTGTTTTTATTTGCGTGAATGCATGCACTGAATTTTCCCCCTCCTTTGATTCATGAATTTGGGAACTTGTGATTTTTTCCCCCTCTTCCCTTTTGGCCTTTCTAGTTACCAAGTGTCACGTTATCCATCGTTTACACCTCCTTGCATTTTTCAAATTCTATCCTTTTTCTAGACCATCTAATCTGGCTGCTCGATTGAGTTACACGCTTCTACTTTTACTTTCTCAATATTAAGATTTGCTACGATCAGATAATTGTAATGTATGTGTAGGAAGCAGATGTATGCATCATATAGTGACTTAATCTTTTCTCATGTTGCTCATATATTGCATCATGTCGTTCAATAACTAAAACGACCTATAATTGTGCGATCATTCGATCAAGCTAAGAGGTCTAACAATTACAGACTTAAATATGTTCTAATCGGCCAAGGAGTGGGGTTGCTTTCTTTTTCTTGTGGGTGGATATGTTCTCCATACTTTGATGAATCGCCAAACCAAACGAGAGCAAAAAGATAAAGACAAAACCGTTTCACAAAAGGGGAAGAGAAAGAGAGGGCCAAGGTGAAGGTGGGGAAAAGGTAGGACAAAATGGCTTAGCAATAGCTATATTAGTAATCGTTACTCTCAAGGCATATAATGTTTATTTATTCAGTATTACCACCTTTTTTCATGCAAACAAACAAAAGAGTAAATTAAACGAATGGTGGTGTGAGAGGTTTTGTGTAATTAAAACTTTGCTTAAGCTTTCCATGGGGAAGAAAAGATATCCCATTAGTTGGATTCGCTTTCCCTCTTAGTGGTTACAATTATAATTAAGGCTGCATTTGGATAAACACAAATTCAGCTAACAAACAGACAAAATCGGACATCACTGGCTATATAGCTAGTAGTTAAACATGATAATTAACACCCCCACCCCACCAAACCCAACTTATTGGATTTCTTGTTATCGAAAGAAACCTAATTCATCAACTTACTTAATTACTCACCACTTGGTTGTATTTGTATAATTTCTATAGTACTCAAAAGAATTAGGTACGTTAGATTAGTCGTTGTTATTAACTGCCATCTTTTAATATATATTAGGTCTTATTGTATCACTATTTTAACGATATCGTCTATGATGGGTTACGATCATGAACTAGTTTGAACTACTAGAGATAAGAAATATGAATGTAGAAATCTATGGTATGATATATCATATATCTAAACGTCGTTGTAAAAATAAGTATTTGTTTTTAATATAATATTCAATTATGGAATTTTCAGCCACGAAAACAATATTTAGTTAGATATTTCTCTTGTTGTTCCCATCGTTATGTGCTTATATATTGGAGTGGCGAAAGATTAAGGAACAAATGGATGTCCATCATTTGCATTTTCCACAACTTTTAAAAAATCCAATCCTTTGGAAATTGACTTATTCAATTTGGGATAGAAAAGGGTGTGGAAGGGAATATGATGGTTTGATGTAAAATAATTTAACATTCTCAAAACTTTTCCCTCTCAATATTAGGAGCTAGTGATACTTTGGGACCATATTTATATATAAAATAAAATCCCAATTTTAATCCAACAACTCAATATTGGTCCCCCTAACCTTTTTTTTCCCATCATCAATCAATTTCTTCATAAATGTTGTTTTTCCAAAATATCACAATTGGACAAAAGAGGAATTATCATCCATAGGGAGAACCATCCATCTATAAATTTTGTGTTGTGTGTGGATGTGTCCAACTCTTTTACTACTAAATAATAAATAAATAAATTACATAATGGCCATAGTCCAAATTTTGGGGAGGAAAATGGGACAATTATGAACATTAGGTGGGGTTTTGGAGTTTTCAAACAGACAAAATACCTTCGGTAATTAAGTTGGTGGGCCCAAAGCGTGGGCCACGTACAAAAAATCCAAAGTTAGCATTTAATAAGGAAAAAAAGGGAACAAGGGAAGGACAAACACTAAAATAATAGCAGATTTCCCTTTCTGGGATCCTTGGGCCCCTCACACGTCTGGAGTGGGCCCTTACTGGATCTGGACCATCTGTCGCTTTACGACCGGCATGCCCTAATTAACACGTGAATCCGATTCCCCCCTTAATCACCGCCTGCTCTCTCTCTCTCTCTGCCTCTTAATTATCGTACTTAGTACCCTTCTATCTATCCTTAATTAATCACGTCGATTGACCAGACAAAATCACATAGGAACTGACTAACAGCTGAATAATCTCATTGGTAATAGATTCATGGTATGATAAGAGAAATTTACTATGTTATCGATATCTTATTCGAATCGAATTAAACAAATCGTAACAAATAATTGACATAAACAAGTTTAAATTCAATCTCGATTTAGTTTTTTACTTGTTTCAGGAAGGTTAAAATAAACTTGGTACTCTCTATCCCACTTGATTAATTATCTAGTTAGCAATGATTTGCCTAATAGTAATTGATTCAAAATTTTGGGAGGTGATGATAAATGCTTTCCTAGTAGTGGATTAAACTAAAACACATTAATGTGAGCATATCCTCTTGACTTGTTTCATGATAGTGATCTATCATCTTTTTATTATGTGCGACTCTTATTTCTTTTTTATTTACGCCTTCTTTTATTTAAAGAAAAATTCAATTTGAGTTCTCGCCTATTTCAACCCGCCCAAAAAAACTAAAGGAGTGGATGAACTTGTCTAAAAGAAATCACTTTACTTGGATATGAAATTTAAAAAAGAAAGTAAGAGAATTATTCCCTTTTTTGGGGTTTTTTTCTAAGCTTTATGATTATTCATACCTTTTTATACAATATAGTTTGTTTGGTATGAGTTGGTTCAACTATTTGTCGGGCTATGACTTGTTATTAGCGTTGGATAGCATTATAATGGCCACTACAAGACATCGCCACCTCACGTGGCATTTCTTCTATCTTTTAATGTCTTATTCCATACTTAACTTAAGAGTTTTGGTAAATTTCCTCGAAGTTAAAGGCAAAATTCGGTTTGGGTGTTCATTTACTAGGCATTAGATTTTGGGTTTCGATAGAAAACACAAATATGCATAACTATAGAATTACGTGTTTTAATATTCTTGATACAAATTTTATTAGAGGTGGTAAGACGCAAAATTTAGTAAGTTCTGCAAATATGAATTTTGTAGTAGATAGTTTTTCTCGATAAATGAAGGGAAATAATCTAGTTGATGATTCCTTCTAATGCTATTTTTCACTATAATTATAGTAGAATTTGATTTGAAAATCTCCCTATCGAAACTTTTTTTTGTTTGTATTACCTTTGCATGTCATTTTTCTTTGCAATTTTTTTAATTATTAGGTGGCTGACTAAGATTCCTTGTCCATTTGGGCTTTCTATATTTGTTTCCAGAAATTCAGAAATGAGTTGCTGGCTGGTTCTTTCAAAATCAAATGTGTTCATTTGGTTTCGCTATCTCATTATGGCGACTGGTTTGTATTTAAGTGTTGAATAGTCTTGGAGCTATAGGAAATTAATTGAATATATACATAAGAGTGACAGACACCTTCCTGATCAATCAAGATTGTACGCCATTGCTTTTTATCATACTCAAATTCAAAACTTTTTTCTATTTTGAACCAAATACATGAAAACTATATATAGGGTAATACAATATTACTCGTCGGTTGAAATCAATATAAAAGGTCCATACAACAAGACGAAAAAGAGGGGGGGAAATTAATGCAATTTTTATTCAGAAGTAATTTATCTTTGTAATCGATTGGCATTAAAATTTATGTTAAACGGCCTATACCGTAAGAGATTTTTATACGTTGTTTTAAATTTTCATTTTAAGTTGATATGATATAATTCTATATCGTCTATTACGAGATGTACATTGACAATGCTTCTATTTAAACATTTCTATTAATTCAACATAAAATTGCCCTTCTTTTCTAGAGGAACAGCAGAGCCAAATCAAACCCATAAAGTTGACCAAAATAGTAATATGTTCATTGGAGGTTAGGGTTTTATATAAGTTTTTCAATAAATATTAACATTGTCTATAAACCCATTTGATTTTTTTTTCTAATCCAACCACTTTGCCGTATGCAAATGGGATCACCTATACCTGATTTTCAAATTAATATAAAAAAAAAACGATAAGTACAATATTGCCCACTTTCCATGAGATGTCAATGTAATGCCACCTCAATTATCGTCAATATATGAAAATACAAACACAGCATTACATTACATGATGGATCATGAGGGTCGCAATCAATTCCTTCGTCAAATAATCACATCTTCAAAATAATTAATTTTGAAACAGATTAAGAGAATTGACAGATAATTTTTGTTTTTATTATTTCTCTTCCTGTTTTAGTATAATCTTTTGGCTTATATATTATATGGGTTATAATCAAAATATGATAAACCATTACGCGAGCAATAAGGACTCTAGTAGTTGTCGATTCTATTTGTTGGATAATTTTAATTATGGTTGTAATTAATTAACAATTTAGCTAGTTGATCAATCAGATGTCTAAGATGTGGACCATTTTGATATATAAAAGTGTCGGTCCATTATGTCATATTTGAGATTGTATCGTGGAGGGTGTTTGAGTGTAGATCATGAATTTAGTAGTTTTTATATATATTGTGGTTTTGACTTTTAGTTGTGACCAAAGATGAAGGAATTAACCATTTTTTTCTTGATTGATTATGAGTTTTGTTTGCATAATTTATACAAAATTATTTGTGCACGCTAGGCAAAAGGAAGTAGAGATTATCTTGTGGCAAGTTGCCAAACAACTACAAGGGGAAATGAAACCCATCCTCCTTTGAGTCGGGATGAGTAGTAGTAAGATTGGAACGATGGAGATCGATCGATCCTTTAGCATCTTCGTCTTAATTTGATATACGAAGATTCTGAATGATTTGTCTGCAAAAAAATAAATAGTGAAAGCGATCAGAATGGAGGTGATGAAGACAACAGATGTCTGCAAGTTGGATCCCAAGCCCTGACTATCGAGTTTCAGAGGACAAGCTGATCATTTGTTGTGAGAAATCGTTAACATCTCATTTCAACGCACAAAGATTGGCACTAAATTCGAGATTTTTTTAATGAGCGGACTCGTAAAATATAATAAGAATGGTCGACAATGCACGAAACCCAATCAAATTTTGTAGGCGATAATTAAGAGGCAATGGTTCTACCAAAAGAAAAAAAAATAAGAGGCCATGGGTACAATAGTGAAGTTGGTGGTTGACACCGATTCAAGCATGATGCTGATGAGAGCTTTGCTTGCTAGCTAGGGCAGATCCAAGTTTAATAATAAGTGCGTTAAGTTAGGACCATAATGGGTCCTCCAATATAATAAACTAGCAATTGCCGTACCCTCATAAAATTATTCGACCGTGACCATGAAACATGATTTGATTTGATCCATTCTTTCCTATTATTAATAATTTGTCTCGAATGGGTCCACGATGTACCCCAAATTCAATGTGTTTGATTGCATCGACATCCCATCGTTAAACCCTACAATAAACCATATATCTAATTGTTAATTAAGCACAAGGGGTCAAGAAATGGCATCTCTTGTGGTGGAGATAATTGGGATTGTCAAAAGGTTAACTTATTATCTTGCTAAGCTACTTGATTAGTTTAAACCTATTCTTTCAATGGGAGATTAATTAATTGATTAATCTTGTTGCATTGGAATGACGACACATAGCTTGCCTAGCTTGTCCCTGTTGAACGTACCTTAACCCTATAGAGTGTGGCAAGAGGCATTGCATTTTGTTCATTGCAATCCCTCCAAAGTCATGTTTAATTTTTTAGAAGTATATAATTACCCACCACACTAATTAATTGTGCTATCGTCATGATATACGTATAACCCCCCAAGTTTGGATTTAAAAGCTCTCACAATATTGATGTGGTCATATGAAACGTTCTTACAAATTTCTCGGATATTCACGAGAGCTGGAATTTACTATAGTTAACGAAATTTTCTCTTATGTTTGAACAAAAATTATGTATATCATCACATATAAGAACCTCGTAACTCTCTATATACATGACAATCACATTGTAAACTGTTCTTCTCTAACCACGAAACCTACTCTAAACGGGTCCATTCCTCCCTCCTCGCCCCCTATCACTATTTAAAGCCTCATAAAGGAGAAAAGAATAGTTGAAAATAATCATAATATGTCTCAATCTTGTAATGAATCAATAAAAATTGGGGGAAGTACAACATTTAGGGCAGGGGGCCATGAGCCATGTTGAACGGGTCGTGGTCCTGTTTCCTATACAGAATCACACATCAACTTCAATTATCAATTCCTCTCTCTCTCTCTCTCTCTCTCTCTCTCTCTCTCTCTTGTCGTGGTCACTGACGGCTAGCTATGAACATTACATTTACAGCTATGCTTTCGTACCCTAATTAAACTACGAGCCAAGGGACAAAAGAGGAGGTTGCTAACTTGCTATAGCTAGGGTTGATTAAGTACGTACGTTAGGTTAATAATTGAGTTGTTTATTTGTTCTAATCCACAACCTCACTTTGCGTATACATTGAACTGAACTTGGTACACTATATTATCGTTTAAGTACCATTATTGTCATGTAGTTTGAGTTCCCAAACTTGAAAGTCTCCCATTCATTCAAAGTTACTATCAACATTTGCCTAACTAGCAAGTTATAAGTGTCTTGCTACGTGGTTTCTGTTAGTTGTGATTAAGAGGGGGCGATTACGACCTGTGCTTGTATACATATCATATCAAATCGGATACATGCGAGGTTGATATGATTCGAAACTTTACATGATGAATCGATATAAGGATTCAGAACTCATTATCAATATATCGAATCGATTCAAACTCGCTTTTGAATCGGTTGGAACAGGATCATACAAACCTAAAAAAAAAAAAATTTACATAAAATAACGGGAAAAAAGAAACTATATATACGGTATCGAATGCATCATTCATCACGTACACCCCACGAAGCAGCTGGCGGCAAGGCCCACGCATGCAAATGCAACACAGCCCACAAAAAACGCCGACGGCGACGACCGACGGCGACCTCGACACTTGGCCCGACGCTATATATTTCGGTTTCCTCTCATTTTTCCTTTAATATTGTAGTAAGAATATAATAATAAGGTATTGTTTGGGTCTCAAAGAAAGTGAAAAACTTCTTCAACTCTCTCTTTTGCAATGCAAGCATCTCTCGAGGTCCATGCCTGGCCTCTTTCTCATGCGGCCCTCTTTTGTTTTGTTTTGTTTGCTTTCTTCCCGTTTCCCTGTCACCTTTCCTTTACCATTTTTGTATCTATATACATAGATGAGACTTATGGGTGTTTATATACGTGTACATTTTCTCCTTTTCCTTTCCTAGAGAGAGAAGGAGAGAGTGACTTGTTGATGTTACAAGGTGGTATATAAGGAGGAAAACAAAACAAGAAAATGTGAATGTGTCCACTCTCTCATCATGGGATGTGTGTGTGTAAAGAGAAAGACAACACATTCTAGAGAGAGAGAGAGAGAGATGGAGAGAGGTGTGGGGCAAGGTCACTTGTATGCATCAAAGTAATGGACAATGGTAGTACCAAAAAGGAAGAGTGGAATAGGATAGAATATGTATATCAATATATGAGAGAGAGAGGGGGCCATAGTCATAGACAAATCATGATGATGATGGGGAACCCTAGATAATGAAACTTTCTTGCCTTGTGAAAGAGGGCACTCCCTCTCCTTCCTTTGCCTTTGTACTATTCCTCACTCTTTTCCCCATCACCTCTCTCTTTCTCACTCACTATTTGGTTTCCCCTTTCCCTTTCTAAGTTCATCTCCCCCTACCCTTTTGCTTTACCTTGTTTTCTAATGTACTTAATGATCACTAGGGCTCTTTAGTTGTTGTTCCCTAATCCCTAAGTTTAAGTGGGAAGAAAGTAGTTTTCTATCTAAATTAATAGCAATATTTGAAATCATATTTGGAACGAATCCTGAAAATGATCAGTAGCAAACCATTCACGCTCATTTCTCTCTATATATTTCGAAATAACCCTGAAAATGTTTAGAAAACCATCCTTTCAGTTTGGTTCCTCTTTTCACAAACCCTTTCACTCATATGTCGATCATATTTCGCCATATTCATGGTTAGCCAATTAACTTCCCGAAACGACGAGTGAGAAAAAAAAGTTCATGTTACTCCTGCCCCTCTACCCTTACAACTTTGGCCCTAGTACTTTGATATGGTCCCGTTTACCCTATCACAAGCCAGCCATCCAATGGGGCAAACCAGTCAGGAGGCCATAATTAGGTCAACTGTAAAGTCAGAAAACAACCCTTTTCTTAACCCTCAAGCATGTAATATTATTGCATGTACCTAAACTCCCAAGGCAAGCACGACCCTCAATGGTGTACGTTGGGAGAAATAAATATTTAGTACTACACATCATTTTCACTCTCCAAACTTCAAAGCTCCCCATTCATTCATTCATTCATTCGATGCCACCACCAACAGTAATAATAATAGTAGTAAATGGAAGTATTCACCCATTCCAATAGCAGTCTTTAATGGGACAGTAACAAGAGAGAATCGAGCTATAGCTATTGATAAGTGTAACTCTATTTTGAGGGGGTGTGCAGAAGAAACAGGTAAAAGGGCTCCATTAATATTGTATAGTTTTCCCCTCTAGCTCCCATCTTGGATTCAGAGAAATGGTGTGCTTATTTAATGGTGATTTTGTTTCTAGGTTGAAGAAGAAGTGGTAATTTAATGGCATTGGATGGTGCAGGCTGGTCAGGCAGAGAGAGGGAAAGAGGGAACCGTTCCTCTTACTCTGCACAAAATTCTCATAATGTGGGAAGGGAAGTGGTGGTTGTGTGAGATAACAATAACAATGGGAAAGGGTTTGATGCCTAATGGCATTTCAAGCTATTCTATTATGCATTGTCCACATGTTCTTTATCATATTAAGATGTGAAAGACATCGATTTTTCGTATTCGGTATTTATGTGCGTGCAAGACTCATGATTTTGTGAAGATTTCCCGATCATGGAATTCGTTTTTGTTGATTAACTAGTGAGGGTTTTGCTGAATAAGTTGTCTGGGTGAGTCTATTGGGTATTATGATTAGAAGGAAGAAAGATGGAAAATCATGATTGATACAAGAAATTAAGCATCTTAACTGTCAAGCACCGCGTTTCATTATTTTAGAAGATATTTAATGGATATATAATATGTTTACTGTTTGTTACCATTCATATAATGTGAAGATTTATTTTTTTAAATAACTAAGTATATATTTATATATGTGTGTGTTTTTTTTGAAAGTGAAAGGTCATGAACCCTAATAAAGGAAATATGCATTCCCATGTGAATATTAAATAAAAATCTATTTACTTTGCTTCTAGGAAAGGGTGGCAAACTGGCAATGGAATGGTTACACGATGTGTGGGTCTATATTGGAATCCCACAACCTCCCAAAAGATGAATAAGGAACCCCAAAAAGGCCACAAGGCCAACCATTATTTTCAGCTAGAAATCATATCTATCTAGCTACCTCTCTTTCTCTCTTACACACACAATGAGTAAGTTGCTTGAAAATGTATATTTATTCCTCTTTTCAGTTTTCACTACTCTCTTTTGCTTTTGTGGGAGTTTTCAAGAACCTGCCAAAATGCCATGAGCCAACCTAGCTATCAACTTTTTTCACTTGGATAGATTTGGTTATGTGTGTTTATGGGGGAGTGGAGTAAGGCTAAAGATAAAAAGAGAAATAAAATAATATGTCCCATAAATAATTATTCCCAATCTATGCAAATCTTGAATCCATGAAAACTCCTCCCCATCTTTCTCCCCACTATGTTTATCAAACAATTGTAGCATTGAAAAGAGAGGACCAACCATTCATAAAAAAGTGTGTAGCAAGAAAAAAAAATAGAGGACCAACTCATGTTTAGGGAACTATTCTTCTTTTCTTTTGTGTCTATTTGGGTCAATTACCATATACACTAACAAATCAGACACTAATTTTAACGAAGTTATTAAAATCCAGAATAATCAAAATGTCACGAATATTCAACCACTTTATTCATCATCATCAAGTTTATTGTATGATTAGTGTGTTATCTCACCCATGTTAATCACAAAAGGCCGCATAGACCCCTAACCCGCTAGCTATATGACAGAGCGAGGTTTTCCCTGGATTAGGTAAGAGGTAAATGAATCATTAATTACAGTTGATCAATCAACAATCTACGTAATCATTTAATTATTAATTCGGACGAGTTGGTATTACTAATAAACTTGGAGTAAAAACCAAACCGCAATGGACAAATTGATTATATATTAGCTAGGTCATCCACAACTTCCATGACCTTACATATTGGAAAGAAAAAGGTTGGTGGCTGATTTGTTATTAGCATAAAGTTTATTGACCCATTTCTCTTCCCTAGGTTTAGCATAAAAATGAAGTGCTTGCTATACATTGGTTGTGTGCAAAGTGTAACCATCAACCTTTCCTCCCACTTCCTCAATAATATATGAGATATGCCATGTGCTATGAGCATCAAAGGCCCTTCCTTCTCTCACTCTATCATCCTCCATTATAATGGAGGAATTCTTGGACATTGTGGTGGCAAACCCAACTCCCTCCATCTTTGGTAAAAATCATTATGCTTTTCCTACTTTTTGGGGCATTTCCTCCCACTTTCTTTCCCCCTCTCTAGTCTCACAAAGTGCTTCATTAGTTCTTTCTTGTGCATATTAGCCATTAGGGCACTACTTGAAAAAAGCCAACCACTTTGGAAAATCATTTCATCATCCAGAGTTAGCTACAAGCCTATGTCTATATCTTTATAGCTCCTTTTTTGGTGTGTTTGTGTGTTGGATTGTAAGTAAGTGGGCAAGCAGCAAAACATGATCTCCATTATATAATTATTGCTATCAAAGCAAAATGGATCTTCCATGTGGATGGATAAAATGAATTGGTGGCGAGATTGGACTATGTATGGCTCAAGCAATTACAATAAGATAAAAATACAAAATATGAGTGAAACCAATGATGGGTTTCAAGGAAATGTTATAAAGTTTGATCGATTAATAATGACTATAAGTTTGATAACACATTGACAACAAAACATACTAATTCGATCAAAATATATTCTTTTTTATGATGATAATATCCTTTTATTAATTAAGAGACAAAGAAAGGTCCAACAAACAACCACTCACATAACCATATTCAGTTGGCTACCTACTAATTTATACAAGCAGGAGTCATGAACGATAAGGGAAAATGGGGAAATGGAAAAATATACAGAAATCAATAGCGGAGGTGTGGATATTCAGACACCCACTACGAAAACCAATTGTCTATTGGGCGATGCAACACGGTTCTTCAATATCTCAGATCTTCTTCTTTGTAAACAACCACACTAGCCATTCGCCAAGCTAGTGTGCAACTACGATCCATCCACCTACTCTCAAGCTTCTATGGAGACTTTAGCCACAATTGTGTCGTTACTCTGTCTACTTTGCCAACCGTGATAAGCCACTCATATTGTTCGATTTTTATCTGTTGTACCAACCGTTTTTTTCTTCTTAACAACGAGGCAGACATATATATCAATCTTTATGCCCACATATGAAACAATATATCACACTAATGTTTCAAATCTCCTACTTTCTTTTGCCCACCTCCCATCTTTTCTTCCTCTACTTTCTGAAGGTTTCACATTCTCAACAGTGAAAATGACATGAGAGCATGGATTTATTTGGAGGTGACACAACACAAGAATCAAAGGGCTAACACATTGGACCAATTCCATTGAGGAAAAGATATGGTAAAATATATCCATCAGCAAATTGTGTGGAGTACTTATCATTGTGGCATCAATCAAAAAGCACCCCTCAAAGGAAAAGAAAACAAAGTCCATTGCTTGAAGATTTTTCAGGGCCTACCCATTAAAAGTTGTCCCCTATAATTGGATCCCATTTGGATTTAATTGATCATCATGGTCCTAAAATTTGGCCACCACTAGCTACTTGCAACGGTTGAAACTTTAGTAGCGAGCTACGCATGATGCAATTTCCATAGGTAGTAATATTCTGTTCTTATTCGTTTAGTGCACAACCTAAGGTCCCTAATGGACCGACCTGACCTAGTAGTCTCTTTGAATTTTCTTATATTCTCAACACCAAGGATTGAAAAACCGTACTGTACCGATAGTTCGACCAGAAAAATCTCATATCAGAACTTAAACCGGTATGTGATATTTAGCGATATGAAACGATTGAACTACAGTTAGACCACAGTTTTAACTTATGATACCATGCCACTGAATTTTTCGATACAACCTCCAGTACGATTTTAGAATCCTTGGTCAACACTTCCCACGTAAAGAACTTTAGGGGGTCGTTTGGATTAGAGATTTGGATGAGTGATTTCAGAAGGATTTAAACATAATCTCTAATTCTTCAGGATTTTAATACAATTATGAGTTTGGGAAAGATGAGGGATTTTACAATTAGGAATTTTAAAAACTCTCAATCGTGGGTTTTAGAAATAGCTGATCACCATCAGCTATTTCTAAATCTCTCGTTCTTCTTTTATTTATTCCAAAACCTACCCTCCATTCGACTCTTCTTCCTTCTTCTCTGGCCGACCTTATTACTCCAATCACTCCACCCTCAACCGCCGACGCATAGCATCCTGAGCAGCATCCAGATTTCCCCAACCACCACCACATCTATCAACCTTCTCCGTTGTCCTATGCCATTGACCCCCAGTCACCGCCACTACGGCCGTGATCGAAGAGCTCCAAAAGACGACAAGCAGGCTTCAGCTCCGCTTGTCGATTTGTTGATCGATGGTCCCGCCGTAAACATCCCCACGTCGGTGCTGATTTGTTGTTTGAATGTGCCTGGTTAAGAGTCGAGAAGAAGTGAGGGAATCTGAGGGGTCAGATGGAATATCAGGGAAGGGGGTCAGATGGATAGAGAAGGGGGAATCACCCAATCTGGGTTTCAATCGATAGACTAGCGAACTCGAGTCATCTGAAGTGGAATACAAAAGCGGTAACCAGCTAGGGTCGTTTGGGATTGGAAGGGAGTGAGATGTATATTCAATTTTGGATTGGGGTTCTTATTGTTTCTGATTCTGAGTTTGTTATCTTCTTCTTTTATCTGCAAACAATAATGGGATTATGGGTTTGTGATGGAAGCAGGTAAGAAGAGCAGTATGATTAATTGGTGTAGAAGCAGGGGAAGAACAATTGATTGTTAGTTTGATTACAAACGAAGAACACGAGGGAAGATGACAAAGGATATTCTTGTAATTTGAGTTTTAAGGTTAAAATTCTGTGTTTTATCCAAACGAGTTATTTCTATCAAATCCTGTATACAAATTCCCTGGTATTTTAAACGAGAGATTTTAATCAAAATCCCTCGTTATTAAAATCTCTCATCCAAACGACCCCTAGAACTTTTCCCCCAAGTTAGTTATACTTTACTTAAATGTTCTCTACTAAGTTGATCTACCTAATCAATGGAATATATAGGTGGGAGAGGTCCAATATCAAACATTAAAAACTTGAGCCAATGTCATATTCGTACTATTCATCCAAATTGTCCATGTATAACAACGTGTCAATTCTCCAAAACTATTGATGAAAGAGGCAAAGAAAAATCATACTTATAAGTTTAAAATGTCTTACATAGCAATCACTTCTTAAAAGTTTTCATCTAAATTGTTTCACGTACATTGATCTGTCAATTCACCACAATTTTTATGAAACACACAACAGAAAATCCTCTTACGCTATGGATAGGGGCGTCGGAGATCACGAACAGAGTTAGTTATGATCTAGCTAGGACCAATTTGTTGCATCACTTGCCCTTGGGTAAGTGTCATGGCTTGAGGTTTCCATCAACGGTTTTTGTAAATCGTCACTTGGGTAATTAAAAAATGATCGATTTGTCACTTGCCCCAAAATTCAGTCACCATTTTTGTAAATCGCCCTTGGGTTTGGGTAAGTGTCATCACTTGAGGTTTCCATCAACGGTTGGCTCCATTTTGGATGGCTGACGATGGTTTTACTTTGGAAATTACGTGTTCAATAGCCCTTTTCTTCTTTTCCCATCACCCATTAGGCGACTTTTCTTCTTTTCCCCATCACCATTAGGGTTGGTTTGGCTACTTTCCTTTTAATTATACGGATTCTACTTCTACTAGCTATCTAGCTCAGGCTTATATTGGAAGATGCCATATGCCAACAATGTTTGAATGGATTAAGACATTGGTGTGGTGTGGGTTAGAAAATCACTCGAATGCTCGGATGTCACTTTCAGAGGTTGTCTTTGCTTTGCTGAGGGAACACATTGCTTGGGATGTTTGAAATTCCAACCAAAGTTTAAGAAAAACCAAACACACTTTGAGACATCATCAATCAGGCAACTATATTGGATGACTTGTGAATTGTGACGATAACATCCAAAACCCACCCAAAAGAACAAAACTTTCTACCTTCAAGCTCAAAGTTAGTGTTTAACAATCCCTCACTTCACTATAAAAAGATGCTCCGAATCACGATTATCTACCATTATTGCAGTTTTATATAATTCAAATTTGGATAACTACGTAATTATCAACGTAAAGGGTATTGTATAACACTAAACATACAATACCGTCATCTTGAAGTTTTACATGAAGAATCAATAACAATGATATGCACCTGATGAATAAATCACTCACCATATAACCATATCACATTAACATAAGACTAGTTATCAATTCAGTTCGATCGACCGGATCAGTAATCGGTTCAAATAGCGAAATCAAACTTAATGGTCACCCCTACTAGTACTTGATGATGGGATTGGGTGGGGTTACCTGTTCCAACAACAATTGTGAAGAAAAAAGGTCGAATCAAAGGGCTCCAAAATGGGCCACTTCACCCCAACCAGATCACAGGACAAAATTTTAGGGCCCATTAGGTCCACCACGAGTTTCGTCTTACATCCCAAACCCATTCAATCAAAGGCAAGTGGCCTTTTTTTAGGGCACCCAGCAAGCATTGAATAAAATACAAAAGAAACGGGGAAGAAGGGGCAAAGCAAAGCAAAGTAAGATCCCATCATCAATGGATTTGACTTTTTGTGAGTTTTAAGTTTTTTTCCTGTGGGAGTTTATGTTTTGTGCAGCAGACACAGCACGAGGCTTTTCTGTGGAGGGAGATGATCAGATCGATAGTGCAGCAGAGCAGTGAGCCCATTTTCCTTGTCATTTGCCCACAACCAACCCTATTTAGGGGCTGCCGCTTTGTTTGTTGGTGGTGGTGGGTTTTCTTCTGATTCGTGACTTTGATTTTTTAAAAACATGGTTACAGGTTTTGAGTGAGGTGTGAGATGGATCAAACAAAGCACCATTGCCCATGTGTAAGAGATTCTTGATGATTACAGTAGATGGATATCATATTAAATTTAGATATAGGGTTCGGGGTAAATAACTAGTTCATGTATATCGATGACTCGTCATGAGATGTATAACAAAACATTGGTTTAGAGGATGGTATTGCTTGCTCGATATTCATCCATTTTAAATCAGCTTCAAAGAACTCATAAGTTATCTATACGGACAGGTTATTTGTATGGTATTAGACTATTCAATGATATAGATCTTGTGTTTTGAATCTCGTTAATTACCTCCTAATTCGTAGTTTTAGACTCGTATTCGGAGTTATCGGAATGAACTAGTTAGTTGCATGGTATTATATAGAGTGAGAATCATCTTAGATAACATAAAGATCTCATGTTCCATATACTTAGGGGTGTCCATTCGGGTTCGGTTTTTCGGGTTTACCCGAAACCTACCCGTTTATATACATTTTCGGTTTTTCGGGTTCGGGTTTGTTTCGTGTTCGGGTTTTTGGTTTCGGGTTTGGTTTTGCTTATTGGGTTTTCGGGTTCCGACTGAAAACCTCCAATGAATAGAACTCACCCGTATTCTTAGGCGTTCGGGTTTTCGAGTTTCGGTTTTGCTTTAAACGAACCCGAACCCGCAAGACCTTATCGGGTTCGGGTTCAGTTTTAGTGATTTTCGGTTTCGAATTTTCGGGTTTTTTTCAGGTTTTGGTTCAGGTAACCGAACCCGACCCGAACTGACACCCCTGCATATACTTGATAACTCCCAATATTGATAGTCAGATTTGACAACTTGGTAAGCTGGTAGAGTTATCCTCTGTAAACCCTCCACAGCTTATGATGATGCAAGCCGAGAATCGTATTAATCATTTCAAACTCCACTAACGTATATGTCCAAAGACAAAGTTCAGACTTTTAATTAGTAACTGATTTACTAGTAACTCTGAAGCCACTCCCTGTAGTTTCCATATTCTGCTGTCTAATTCTTCCCCCGGGGAATTATTCACCGTCGGCAAACGGCCACCAGCAAGTGTACAAAAGATCAGCATCATCAGAGAAACCGATAATATGGATTCAATTCCCAGCTGCACTCGTTTTCATCTTTTCCCCCCCATTCCCATGGGTTTATTATTTTTTTTTCAATCTGACAACTGACAAGATATGCCAAGCAGGCCATGCACCAACGCCATCATCATCATTTACATCAATATTATACGGTGGGGAAAAAAGAAGACAGATGCTGACAGAGACGAACATGTCCATAATGTGCACACACATATGCATTGGCAGAGTGTCGGGCGGGCCGCGCATGTGAAAAAACTATACCGTCTTTTTTCTTTCGGTTGTTCTCATCATCGGTGCTCTCTTTTGTTATTATCTCCCATTTGATGATACAAAGGTTTGTTCGGTTTCTTGTTGTGGATTTTTGTTTCTTTTGATGCGAATGCTTGTGGTTGTGGTTAGTAGTGGCCAGTGGGTGATGGGAGATGATGATGATGTGGGGGAAGTTGTTTGTATCCAAGGCAGGATTTTGAAACGACTAGTGAGTTGCGTTGATGATGAAGTTGTTTGTTACGGTGCGAAAGATCGTGGTATCGTATAAACGAAATTTTTCAAATAATTTGGACGTCTCGTGAATGTCTAATAATGGATAGTTGTACGAGACTTAAAGTTGGTGTTAATTGATCGGCTGGTCTTGTATATGGACTTGGATAATCGTATATAGATGTAATGCAACTACATTAACTACATATAAGCCAACATCGTCTAACCCCATCAGAATTCGTATTAACCAAGAGGTATTCTCATCTCATGTTTCAGTCAGATAAAAGTGAACGGTAATTGAAGGTATGATCTCGTCATTCGAATCTACTAATTGTGAGACTATAGTTTCTTCTAATATATATATTTTTTAAATGTTTCCCACACTAGCCTTCTAATTGAGTTAAGCCATATGCACATGCTTCACCAATATTTATGTCGTTCGACATATGCAAACTATGGGATGTATTCTCATATTGCAATCCAATTAAATTCAACTATAATTGAAGAAATGACTTATCGGTGCAAAATCCACTAAACAAACAAGTGTGATAAGTAAGTATATACAATCAATTTTTTGTGTCTCAATCTTCAAGCAACTCAAACGCCGAGATAAGTAATTTCTTACAAACCTTCTAATTGACCTAAAGTTACGCACGCGTGTGCATGTATTCTATATATCAAGAGAAGTAATCTCATTCCCCTTTAGTAATCTTCACGATGCTAAAAAAGTTCAGTTCACGTTTTGATTCTTCTCCATAGATATAAGGGGGGATCGACGCAAGCAACTGAGAAGTAAAGAATGGGCCAAAAATATATAGGTAAAGTTTTGGCGTTTCCTTTTAATTCACTTTTGGTGGGCCGCCTGCAGCTGCTGAAATTCTCAGTGGTCCTCCAGAAGTGGAAGGGGGAGAGAGATAGAGAGCAGAACTGTCAACAATGGGAATCACAGTGTCAAAATTAGGCCAAAGGTGTCACCTTCAGCCACTGTAATACACGCAGAATCGAATAATGCATAGACCTACATGAAAAAATAAAGGAAGAAAGAAGATCAGGAAGACTGTGGGGGATGATTTGATGTTGAAAGGTATTGATTGAGATTGCGAAGTGGTGGATAGCAGTGTTGTCAAACCCGGCTCGATCTGACTGGGGTCGAACTAGTCCAACCACAATCCAGATGCGTAGCCGGGTTTTTACTGGTGTCGACTGAGGATTCAATTGTTTAAACCTATCGATCTACTCGAGCCGAGTAGAGACTGACAACAATAGGTTGAGGGCCACATTCTGGTTCATCCAATTCCAAAAATGCTGGTTTAGGCATCACAACAGGATTAAGATATGCTGTGTTACATCAGCCTTGTCACATATTCCAGTTCTGGAAGCATATCAACTCTACCTACTGGAAATTCCCTGGAATGCTTTTTTTTCTGAAAAGGGTACCTAATGATTCTTACAGCAGACCAGAGAGGGACAGACACATCTAGCAGCAAGCAGGATTACTTGGGAAGGTTGAAATGACTTATGGTCACGCCATATATAGCTTTTCCTCTTTGGAAATGGTACAGGGGAAAAGTTAGGAATTTTACAGCTTGGAAAGTACAAGAAGTATAGTGGAGTTTGGTTCCGCTTCTAAAAGGGTTCTCTACTCTGCTTGGCAAGGAAGAAAAAGGGAAATGCCACAGTGACCAACAACATAACCCAAATTGAAACGATAGTATTCCTTCCAGTACTCTGACTTTACTTCCCGCCACAAACTAGGTCACCTACTAGTGTTGAAGCTCTACGAAACTGAAAAGTCTATTGGCTAGTGGGAATATTAGTTTCGACCTAGGAACAGGTAACCAATATGCAGCAAATGTCGCCACATAGCACTAGCACTAGCATAACTATGATGATGGCAGGCAGCAACTATTACATGGCAGAAGGAAGGTGAACTAACCTTTACACCACTGGTGCTAACTTTAGTCCCTTCAACCTCTTCTCCACTTGTTATGGTGGAATGCTTTTGGTTACAGACTACCACTGCAAACACTGAACAGAGAACTGAAGCATATATAAAGCAAGCCTAATAAGTTATTCCTGTCATCATCTATTCAATCAACAATGCTCATTATTTCATATGCTGAATACCCTGGAAAAGCAGTAAGGCACTGCAGGAGCATGGCATTGAAAGAATATTGTATAAAGACACATACATTTCAATCATGTAGACGAGAGGACGAGCTATAATTACGACTGGAAATCGGCGACGAAGCAATCTGATTACAAGAATCGAGAACTCGACGGCCACTTAGTGCTACAAACTTATCAATGTGCAACAGTAATGGACACTGAGCAATCAACTTAGTGCCATCATGAGCTTCCTTTAAGAACACGGTGCTTCTTGCACCTTTATTCGTGATGTAAAAGATACCATGATGCTTGATCAAACAAAGCAGCAACCTTGATGGCAATAGATACTCGGAATGAAAAGCATCCAACTGTGAAGAAGTCATCCTCTTTTCCATGGTCAAGCTGAGAAGCTCATGTAGCACTGCCACCACACGCTTCCTTGCCTTGGGATCAGCAGCTTCAAATGTCCTGGGATTCAAATATGGTGAAGGGAAATCCAGTCTCTGCCACCTCTCAAGCTCTTCCAGGAAACTATTGTTTGGCCTGAAACCCGCAGTGAATTGCATGTTGAAAGCGAATGGACCTGAGTAGTTGCCATCTCTAGATATTCTAACCTGTTTACGAGATGGGTTAGAAGACGGAACTCCTTCAAGTTCCAATCTCTCCTCCCGGGCAGTGACCGCCAAGGAAGAATCCCAATGCTCCAAATGTAGACAAGCTTTCCCATTAACATCTTTAATTGAAAAGAACTGCGGGTATTTTGGAACTAACGATTCCCTGAAATCCAGAGGCAAACCTAATTCATTTTCAATGAGCTCCACCTTTTCTAATGGCACCCTGCAATCAGCCGACATCATCAATAACTTCCTCAGATTTCTAACTAAAATGGGTTCCATCAACGACCTAGCTTCGGGCTCTTCGCTTGCTATCTTTGCAGCTTTCTCGGTCAGGGTAACGAAAGGCGGAGTCCTATCGGAGCCGCCGCCTACGTAGAAAATGGTAGGATACTTCTCGATCAAGGCCATGAAGTTCCATTTCTGCACGAACCCAACTTCCTTCTCGAGGTCCCGCAGGAGAACCCGGCGGTGCCGGTGGGATTCGATGATGGATTTAAGGTGCAGGATCAGCGACGGTTTCTTCTGCAAGTCCATTACCTTGTCGAGGTTGTGGTCTCTGTGGTAAATCTTCTTCTTCGGCCTCCTTCCCCCGCTCGATATTTGCTTCTTCGAAAGCCAAACTGAACCCTGGGTCTGGAATAAAAGAGCGGATTCATCAGTTTTGCCGCACAAATATGACCGGAGAGACGATGTTCTTCTGTGCATCATGAGTTTTTCGGGGAAGTTTGGTTCAGGCAATCTGTCGAACACTTGGAGTGCTAGTCTTTCTGGGCTGGAGCGGGAAATTTCGACACTCACTCTGCGACATTCGCAACGGTTTGTTACCAGTTCCCTCGCTCTCGCTTTGGTCTAAATCCTGGTGGGCTATGATCTGGCTACTATTGGGCCAGAAGCATAACACTCTATTGGGCCTTCATTTAATAATACCCAATCCACTGATTAGCTTGTGCAAGGATATGGGCCTCAATACCTGAGCCCACTTTCCAGCGTAATCGTTTCCTAATATAGTCTATTCATTTCCTTCCAAAGATCCACTAGCTCAACTACGCCGCCGCACGAACGCTCTCTCATTTCTGCCGTTTTTCAGAGAATGGTGATCTCCTTCCTCTCCACATTCAAGCCCATCGCCTTCTTTCCCACCCAAAAACCCTCCCCGCCGCCGCTCTTCCGCTGCAATCTCTCCCTCCCCACTGTCACAATCACCGAGCCGGAACCCGTCTTCACCTCCGTCAAGACCTTCGCCCCTGCCACCGTCGCCAACCTCGGCCCCGGCTTCGATTTCCTGGGCTGCGCCGTCGATGGCCTGGGCGACCACGTCTCCGTCACCGTCGACCCTTCTGTCCACCCGGGAGAGATCTCCATCACCG
Source organism: Linum trigynum (assembly GCA_964030455.1). NCBI lineage: Eukaryota > Viridiplantae > Streptophyta > Magnoliopsida > Malpighiales > Linaceae > Linum > Linum trigynum. Next base: position 39,856,871 of record OZ034821.1, on the reverse strand, counting down.
AGATTTACGGCAGCCACGCCTCCTCCAAGTTGTCCAAGAACCCGATCTGGAACTGCGCCGGGATCGCAGCGATTGCCGCCATGAAATTACTCAACATCCGCTCCGTCGGCCTCTCCCTCTCCCTCGAGAAGGGCCTCCCGTTAGGGAGCGGCCTCGGATCCAGTGCAGCCAGCGCCGCCGCCGCCGCCGTGGCCGTAAACGAGCTATTCGGCGGGAAGCTCGATTCGAGGGAATTGGTCCTGGCGGGGCTTGAATCGGAAGCCAAAGTGTCCGGATATCACGCGGACAACATCGCCCCGGCGATAATGGGAGGGTTTGTCTTGATTCGTAGCTACGATCCGCTGGAATTGATGAGGCTGGAGTTCCCGGCGGATAAGGAATTGCTGTTCGTTCTGGTGAGCCCCGAATTCGAGGCGCCGACGAAGAAGATGAGGGCGGCGCTGCCACTGGAGATCGCGATGCCGCACCACGTGTGGAATTGCAGCCAGGCGGGAGCGCTGGTGGCGTCGATTTTGGGAGGGGATCTGGCGGGACTGGGGAAAGCTCTGTCGTCGGACAAAATCGTGGAGCCGAAGAGGGCTCCCCTGATTCCGGGGATGGAAGCTGTGAAGAAGGCGGCTTTGGAGGCTGGGGCGTTTGGGTGTACGATCAGCGGGGCAGGGCCGACGGCGGTGGCGGTGGTGGAAGGGGAAGAAAGAGGGGAAGAGGTCGGGAAGAGGATGGTGGAGGCTTTTCGGAGAGAAGGGAATTTGGAATCTGTGGCTATGGTGAAGCGGCTCGACAGAATTGGTGCCAGGCTTGTGAGTAGCGTGCCAAGATGATGGCTGGTATTGTTTTCCTTCTTTTTCTATTTAGGGTTCATGTGAATTTGCAGTGATGTAATTGGGAGGAGATGATATTGTTAGGTTGATTGATGAACAGTATGATCTGGCTCTGCAATGGCGGCTTCTGTATTTAGCTATAGCTATAGTTGTTCATGTTCTAAGCGATGATGAGATGGAAGAACCCTTTATTCCTTAGGTTAATAAGCAGCAATGAATTCCCGAGTCTGTTCTGTTGTATTGAGATTGAATTACATTTTAGAAGCAGTTGGAGACTGAGAGATACACTGCAAGAACACAAAAGAGCAGGTGGGAGGGTGACTGGTTTTTGGGTTGGTGCAACTACTCACTGATATTGACCGTGTAAAACAAACACGAGGGAGGCACCAATTCTTCCCTATGTATTGAACTTATTTGTTTGACGTTGTAACCGTTGTACGTGAAACTATTTTAATGTAATTGTGTGAATTTAGAGTATTGCGTTGTTGACTTTTTGTTTAATTTAAAGTTGACTTTTCTATTGTATAGGTGATTTTTTATGATATGATAAAGACACTCCCTTGGCCAATTTCCTGGCTCTGCCACCGTCTATCCCCACTCAATCTGCCATTTTTGGAAGGATAGACATGATAGCTGGTTAATGATTGATCAAGTTTGATGGTTCGCCTTCTGAAACAAGAATGTATGGATCAACGACTTCGTGATCGTTCTCTGAACTACCGGATTATGGTAAAGCTTGAAGCATAAATTTTATCTACTTCTGGAGAGATCCATGAGTCTCATAGCAAACAACTATTGGAGGAAGCATCAACAATGTCTTGAAGCCACTAATAAGCAGAGATGCAGAAGCTGAACTAATCCTCAAGTTTGGCCGGACTTTAGACCATAAAACATTGATCAGTACAAAGTGCATAAGTTGAGAACTACTCAGTTCCTTTCGAGGAAGATCTTACTGACTCTCGTCCAACTCTCTAACCATAGGGAAGAAAGAACATTCAAAGAATGAGTATACATATTCATCATCTAAGCTATTACTAGATATAAAAGGATTCCAGACTTTTTGTTTTGCTACAGTTCGTACACCAATAATGCACAAATAGGAATGAGGGGAAGAGAAGAAGGAACAAAAAGAGGATGCTATGGTATTAGTAAGGCATCAGGATTTTGTGGTGGAATTTTGCCCCAAAATCTCACGTCTACTGTGCTCGTTTGGAACCTCCGATTCTAGATGTTGTATTCTCAGTATATATGTATTCTGAGAATACAACGTTTTTTTTACTTATATAATAACAGAATGCATGTATTCATAATCTTACCTTTTTTGTGAGATTTTAGTATCCATAGTTTATATAAACTATAATTCATGCATTCTTTTATGGGTTCCAAATAATGAGTTTTCAAAATCACACATTCTAAGTATACACATAATCGTTAATACACATATTCTCGTAATACATCATTTTCAGAATCAAAGGTTCCAAACGACCCCGAATTATTGTCTAAATTAATGTTTGGTGATTATATGGGATTTGCTTGATGCTAGTGGATCCCATATGTGGGATTTTTTTGTGCCATGTGGATTCAGTGATTATAAAATCTTATATTATGAAGAGGGGTTTTGACTTCTCCAAAATTCATGAGATCAAATTACCCAAATAACCTTACATATTCCCTTTTTCATGTATAATTGTTATATGTTTGTAATATTTTACAAACGCTCATTGAACCGGGGTTATTTTTTAACAAAATAACTTGATTCTGCTTCGCATGCCCCTTACCCAATATCATATATTACTCTTGCTCTATTGCATTGAATTAATGATTTCTACTAATTATTTTTCTTTTGCCTTACCAAGTGAGAGAGCAAATATGCAAAGATTTATGGTGGTTTTTCAAAGTTTGAGAAGAATTCATGACACTTTCCCATGCTTGGAAATTACAGTTGGTCACAACAGTTATCTCCAATATTACACAATACCGGATGAGAATTATTCAATTACCTATTGTTTTCCGGCGAGAAAACTTGCGTTGAAACGAATTGAATGCACTTTGATTTCTTTGGACAACGATCACTAAGACACGGTTCACACCTCTTCAAACATAGTTCAAACGAGGGTGTTCGATGTTTACACGACTCACGAGGCAGAATCTAAATTAAGTTACTCCTACTCCTATGAAGGTTCAGTGAGAGCTCCAGATCTACGACTACGGCTAAAATTGCAGAGGAAAGGATAAAGGGATAAAATTTGACATTGTGTTGTCTGGTGTAAATTTTGCGAACCTTTCCCTGTCAACTCCTCCTATTTATAGCATTGAAGTGGTAACCGTCGTAGAAAAACTGCCTGAGAGTAACTTTCAAAAAGAACTGCTCCCCTTCTTCCTCGGACGTGGCTGACGTGTCCTTACACGTGGTATAATCGACAGTTGCTCTGTTAACCGCCTGCTCTTCATCTTGGAACTGTCGTCTTGTTACTTGCCTCTCCCACGTGGCTTGCCTTCTTACTTCCAACTTGTTAGCTCAAATCTTGGACATAGTCTCACGATGTGGTATAGATCTCGCGACCACGTCAGGCTCTAAATTTAACGCCAACGTGGTCTAGATCTCACGACTATGTCGGGCTCTAAATTTGACGCCAACGCGGTCTAGATCTCACGACCACGTCGGACTCTAAATTTGACGCCAACGCGGTCTAGATCTCACGACCACGTCTTGTAAGTAATCAATATGGTACACTAGTATTTTTTTAGGTGTAAACACCTATCAAAGTGATTAAGCAAGTTGAAAGAATATGTTCTGATTTCTTGTGGAGCTCAGAGAAGTAAGGGAAGAAGGCTAAGATTAAGTTGTAGTATGTAGCTAGACCAAAAAAAGAGGGAGGGCTGGGGTTCAAGGATTTGAGGAGCTGGAATTCAGCTTGTCTCATCAGGCATTTGTGGGCATTAGCTTCAAATTCATCCTCTATGTGGGCAACATGGGTTAGACACTATCAGCTCTCCTATACATCTATCTAGGATATACATATCTACTTCTCCCATAATTTCTCATTCTGAAACTCATCTATGGGCTGGACATATAAATTAAGCCCGCAATGTGTTAATGTATATATGGGAAATTATGGGAGAAGTAAGATCCAATTTATATTGTTTTTATCTTTGCTGTTTTATAAGGGGAAAAAGTGGGGTCAGTCTTATTTTAATAAAGGCCAACGGTGAGGCCCGATCTCCAGTTTCGGAAATGGGTACAGATGCCAAATCGCTCATTGTCATTAAAAAAAAAAAACAAAAAAACAAAGGCCTATGAGTAAGAATTTATTAATTTGTCTTGCTACCGGTTGGACAATTCTCTTTTTTTTTTTTCTTTCTTTCTCCCTTGTAGCTAATATCTATTGCCAAATACCAATTCTCCAATTAGCCTTGCTAGCAATAAGAAACAATATATAAATCAATTGTAAATCGATATAATTTGGTCTCTTTTCTAATAATCTTTTTCTATTCTCCCATTTTACTATTTGATTCTTCTAAATTAATTCTCTTCTTTGATTTAATTGAGTTTATGTAAGCTGTTCAAGTGAGCCTAGCTAATTGACTAATCATATATTTAGTTACGGTTTGATTCGATCTCTTAATTAGTTTCAATTTTAATTTCAACTTCTTAATCAAACATTTATCAATTCACAAATAATTGAATTTTTTTTATAATTTTTTTTTCCAAATTGAAGTTTTTGAAATTCTATTTGCCTTCTACAATGATACTAGAAATGCTTAATGGATTAGTTATTATAGCAATTGAAAACGATCACCTTGAAAATACGAAAAATTGAAGAGCTCATAGATAATATTATTTCAGAAAACGATTAAAGAATGTTATTTTCCAAATGAAAATGTAATGATTTTATTTATTGATTAATGCAATAATTTTATTTTAATATATTTGTCGAAAATAATTTGGGCCAAAAATAGTTGGTGGAACAGGGCCTCACGAGTTACAGGGCCGATCCTGGGCTTATTATCCTCAACAGGATCACTACCCTTGATAAGGTTTAGGTGTGGAATCCTTCAATGATTGACAAATGTCCCCTTTGCCTCTCTACTACAAAATCATGAGATTATTTGTTTTTTGACTGTTTATTCAAAGAAGGTTATACAGGCTATGTTTCAATCACAAGTTCAAACTGGAGGGAGTTGGGACGACTCCTTGAGGCTAGCTATTACTCAGTTCAAAGTTAATTCCCCAGCTTCTGATCGTGGCAGACTTCTTTGGAATATAGTGGTGAGTGAGTTGTGGAGGGAGCAGTGTAGGCATTTATATGCAAATGAATCTCTGATTGAAGCTCAACTACTGAAGAAGGTGCATCAACTACTGTCTTTGCTACGAAATGGCTTTCCTCGTATAAGAATCGCCATTTCAGAAGGCGAAATTCATAGTATAGTTTAAAGACGTTTTCTTTTTGTAATATGGTTTTCAGTTTGTCATTGTGTATAGATTCCGAAGTTAGTCTGTACTTGTGGATTGATATTGGTGAGGATCAGTTACCCGTTAGAATGGTATTATAATCATTCTTTCTTGAAGAATAAACAACTTATTCATAAATAAAAAAATCATTAAAGATAAGAAGGTAAGTTCATCATTTAACCAATAAAACCAAGGGATACAAATCCATTTGGAAATCCAACAAACAAAAAATCCATTCATAAAATCCAACACAAAATCCAATACAAATCTAAAATAATAAAATACAATATAATCTTCAATCCATGAGTTTTCCTAAATCTCTCATTTTATTAGATTCTACAGCAATATCCCAGTCAAATAGAATCTTCCCTGCATATACAATTTTCCAAAAACAGATTTGCAAAACAGAGTTCTTCAATACCACCTTCAATATGGCACAAAGTTCGGAATCTCGCATTCACTTTGTTGGCCATACGTTCACAGTCACTCTCAATTCACCCCAAAATTATTAGGAAATAGAATATAATAAGATTGTTCATCATAAGAAATAACCTGAGATTGACTACAAGTACAATTACATGTAAATTTTAAAGAGAAAATATGAAATTGAAAAAAGAAAAAGACAATTTGGAAATTTGGCTAATAGAGTAGGCATTACTTAAACTTTTTTCTTTTATGAAGTGATACGTATTAATTACACAAACTTATTAAAACTAGCAATAAATCAAATTTGTTGGATGAATATGAACGATCCAAAAACACATATGTACTTGTAGAAAACTAGCTTTGGTCCTGCCCTTTGGGCAGGTGGACACATAAATATTGTTTTTATATCATATATTAAGTTTTAATTTTTTTTTTCCCTTTATTTGTAGTTTCTAGCTCCTATGCAGACGTCCCGGTAGTTTGGCCTATACCACACCATGTGTGTAGTGAGAGATACTTTTTGTCTGAATAGTCTTGAAAATAAATTTAGTCTTAGCTCCTTTCATTCTTTAAAGATTGATTGACGAAATGAAGTTAGTATTTATCAACATCGAAAAATCGAAGTAAAATTTTTATGAGTATTTCCAAATTGATGTTATTCATAGCACTTGCAAATTATTTAGAACAAACAAATAGTGTGTTCTTTGACATCATAGTTTAATATATGTTTTTTATATTGTTACGATTCTCAGATTTGTGTTTGGTATAAAGTAACTCTAGTGGTTTAGATCTAGATCAAGTAGAGGCTGCCTCTTTTTTGTAGAACCAGGAGGTTTAGTGTTTCCGAGCTTATTTCATATTTTGTCATTTTCCTTTAGAGTGTTATGTTGAATGAATGTTTATTATCAAATTATTGTTTTAAATTATAAAATGTGGATGAATCACTAAGAATTGATAATTACTATGCAGCTAGATTTGAGTCCGACATATGCCTAAGAATATTACAAGGATCCATATCTTGGTAATGTCTACGTAACATATTAAAACTACCAAGAAATTGAGTTTGGTGGATGAATAATATATATGAACTATATACACTACCATATCTACTTATGTTGACTAGCTTTGTGCATGTCCATTGGCTCGATGGACATAATGTTGTGTTTTATTCCACTAATTAAGTTTTATTTGTACTTTATTTGTACTTTTTGTATTAGTGAAAAAATATTATTAATAAAGAAAACAATGTTTATAGTTTAACAAGAAACTTTTGTTTTTTGTATTTTCCAGCTCTTATCCAACTGTCTCGTAGTTTGCTGTATCATGTCATTCATTTTTAATGTGAGAGATAGTTTTTGTTTGAATAACCTTGTAAAGTAATAAAGACTTATAGAAACATAATAGTAGAGATTTTTAAAGGATACAATGAAAGGGAAAAAATAAAATGTTCTTCTTAGATAATGATTTGGAAAAGAACACCCCATGAAGTTATAGAGGATCCACATGACACATGATCTTATTGATCGCTATGTTTTGTTCCAAAGTTACAGTTTTGCGAACCCCCCCCCCCCCCCCCCCCCCCCCCCCCCCGCGGCTGCTCTAGATGAACACCTCATTCTCTTCCATGGTAAGGAGTATGTTGACTTAATTAGTAAAAATACCTCAAAGATCGACGGCAAGAAAAAACAAGGACCACTTTTGGGAATTCAACCTCTCAGAGGGAGGGGATTGCCCGATGTTCGCCAACATCTACACTTTCTGTCGGACCTATGTGAGACAGAATATACCCAGATTGTTCTTTATATCATATTTGACAGATAGTTTCACCTCTCCATTCAGTGTAGCTTGTATGGGGTGTCGAATATACCACACTATATGGTGCTTATTACATTGCAGAATAACCGGAGCTAACACAAATCAGTAACCTATCTTTATAGCATGCAATATTCGATTCCGAGAGAGGGAGAAGCTAAAATTCTTTTAAGATAATGTGACCTTCACTTCAACATTCTCCTCTATGCTAGATTTAGAATGCAGTATAAGATCATAAGACTCACATTCTTGTGCCATCTCCACCGCATACCCTTCTTTTATAAGGCAGTCCAGAATATGCAACTCTCATTTCCAACCGACGATCATAGCTGTTCATGACAAGAGCTTCGTATCCTTGTTAGCCTCGCTTACACGACGCAGATTGATGTATGTCTCATCTTTCTAACAATCCACAAACCAATCTCTCTCAAAAGTTTCTGCCCTTGATGAAAAGAAGCTCCTGTTTTTCAATAACAGTCTCCAAGCGAGCCGGAACATTTATACACGTTGGAACCGTGGGAGGCGGGGAGTCTTCACTCCGTGAGTGCTTCACTCCATGATTGACATCGACGCCCATCATGGGAATGGTGTGGATGAAGCTTTTTATACTAACAATAGGGTGATGACAGTGTCATTCCACAAGTATGAAAATATCTATGTTGCTAATAAAGTTATACCATGTTTTCCTCCTACTGGACACCAAGATCATAGTGGATGCGGTGATGGAAGAGGTTATTCTGTCAATGTTCCTCTAAATGACGGTATTGATAATGACACATATTGGAGTATGTTTAAACCCATTATTGATAAGGTAATGAAAGTCTTTAACCCCCATGCTGCGGATTCCTTAGCCGGTGATATGCTAGGTCCCTTCAACTTGACAATCAAGGGGCATGGGCGATGTGTAAATTACATCTGATCATTCGACAAGCCATTGTTGCTCCTTGGTGGTGGGGGATACACCATTCAGAATATAGCACGATGTTGGTGTTACGAGGTTTCTTTTCTATCTTTAATTCTATATATTATCGATTTTTCATTGAACTGCTATTTCAGGATTCTAAATTAGATCATGATTGAAATTGCCGAAGAGATTGAGGGCAAGATCTCATAATGTGTTTACCTAGATTACTATGTGCCAGAGTACAATCTTCACATTGATCCAAGTAACAAGGTGAAGAGAAACACTTCTTCGCAATGTCAAAAAATCTTAACTGATGTGTATAGGCACTTGTCCAACATACCGGCAGTTCCCAGCGTGCAATTTCAAGAGATATCTCCCGTGATAGGATTTCCCGAGGTGTGTTCTTTGGTTCCAACGTCTGCAATAGTTTTGTGGTTAGTTTTCTGTTGAACTTTTTAATTGATTCACTTTTTATCTTCTCCTTTTTTTTTTAAGTTATCTTCTTCTTTTCAGGTTGGGGGAAATGCATGATTTCCACACGAGATTAATTGATGGTAAGATTCCCATATTTGATGGATGGTGACTTATGATTGTACTTTTGATGGCAACAATCTTCCTTGCTTTTAATGACCATGAACTAGTGAATTCATGTGATTGACCTGTGAAAAGTGTGTTAGCTTATATTTGCTCTCAGCATGTCTTAAATTAGTAAGTTGAGGTGGCAGCAAAATTGAGGTCTTATGAGTTGGTTGGGTTGATTGATTTTGGCTTTCATCCTGACTTTGTCGAAGCCAAATTTGTTGGAGTGGTACATGGAGAAAGTTGCCAGGGTGAAACGCCCAACCATCAACACCGAATGAGAAAGCAACAGTTCCCATCTCGCGCGGGGGGGGGGGGGGGGGGGGGGGGGGTTGAAGAAGACTTTTAGAAATATAATTGTAGAGATTTTTAAGAGATGCAATGAAAGAGAAAATTCTAAGATGAGTATTGAAAATAAGTCCTTAAATGAGCTGGAATATGAATCCAAATATCAAAGCGAATATAGTGTCAAATAGAAAACATCATTATCACCACGTATTATTACCACACCACTCATTACCACCTTCCCTTCATCAAAACCCACTCATAGTTAAGACTTAGGCATCTTTCTCTTTTGATCTTACCCAATGAAAACTTTTTTTTACAAATCATACTGGATATGACCCTCTTGCTTGGGCTTCGCAACAAATGGAGGATGGATAACACGTATGATATTTAAAGCAAAATGTAACTCTTAAAATATAAATGCAAAAGCAACAAAAATGTTACAAAAATGTGAGAGGGCTTTGTATCGATTTGTACACGTTGGCCAATGATGCTGTGAAATTTAGTAAAATTTTAATTCTTAATACATTATTACAAAAACAGCAAGAAAAATCACAAAAATGTTGTGAAACAATTCTAAGCAATTTGCACTCGCTCGCCAACAAAACTATGGATCTATACAATATTGACTAAGAATAAACTATTTGATTTAGCAAAAAGGTAATTGATTATGCATCTATTATGCCCCACCAAACAAAAATGTTAACTTAGAAGTTAACCTGTATTTTCAACTAAGATGGAAAAAAAGAAAGAAATAAGAGAATTTGAAAAAATCAACAAAATCAAAGAAAAGATGGAAGAACCAAGTATATATGGTTTTGTACTTTTGTTGGGTATGATGCTATTTTCTTCCTTTTCATTGAGAGTGATAGATTTCATTGTTAACTTTCTATTCGATTAAGGTGAGAGAGATGAGTAAAAATGTAAAACCACATACGAAATTTGGTTTCGAGCATAAGAGATGAGTAAGAATAAAAAACCAAATACGAAAAAGAAATTAGTTTCAACTCAACAAACAAAAATTGATTTGTAAAAGTCATGATTATGATGAAAAAAACGAGGAGAGAGGCGAAATACGGAGATAATGGGATAAAAAAAAGAGATCATTAGAAAGTTGTCATGTGTACTCAACTACTCATTAAAAGTTTAGCTTTAAAGTTTAAGGGGTCCCTTCACTTGCTTGTTGGATTGGATTTGGGTGCCGAAAACCATGTTTGTTGAAAATTTTTGAGGGTTCAGAGATTTGCAAAAACCTAGCGAAGATGTGAGATTTAAGAAAGGGGTATAAATCCATGATGGTAAATGACTTATATACCTTTATTTTATTTTCAGATTACAATTGTATCCTCAATATCCCATGTTATTGATTGTGTGCCTAGGAAGATTCAAAATTTATAGGAATTATGGACAAAGATTATTTTCAAATACTTCAAATTCATTATTTTCATCAAATATTAACTATTCACTATACCTTTTTTTCTTTCTATGTTGGGATAAGATTAAAGTGAGCCTATCTTGATTAGGAATCATGTTGAATTGGTCGAAATTGGTTTATATGAAAAAACACATAACAAAGAAATAAGGACAACAAGGTAAATTGTGTTTTATACTACAAATATAATTTATCAAAATCCATCATGAAATCCAACAAGCAACCAATAGTTTTTTTTTTCCATATCCATAATGAACCAAATCCATCATAAATTCAAGGTTTCCAAAATCCAGCCCTCATTTTCAAATGGTAAGAAAGAATCAATTAATTCTAGCGTTGCATACGAAAAGCATATTGACCTTTCCTCGCAAATGGCAAGTATTCTGGGTATGAGCAGGGGGCGGACCTATGTGTTGCTAAGGGGTGTGGTCCGACACCCCTTTGTCCGAAATTTTGTGAAGAACCTATATGTTTACAAAAAATTTTAATACGAGATTTCCAACACCACTTTAATAATTATAGTCGATACTCGTTCATTAGCCGACACCCCTCTTCAACAATCCCGGATTCGCCACGAGGTTTACTCCAATGGCCTTATTCACTTACACTTCTAAAAAGCCATTTATGAACAGAGGATAATGTACCGTTAAAAGGCAATATTACAATTAGCCAATATTTCAGCCATTAAGAGCATCTCCATCAATACAATAGCAAAAGAAATTGCATTTTTGTTTTTTATTGTCAACTCAAATTTTTTGCAATCCACATCACATTCATTTCATTCACCTAGATCAATGCAATTAACTTGCAATTGCAAATGTAATAAAATATTATGTTTACATTATAAAAAATTAAGTAAAAGATAAAAGAAAATAATATAAAGTAAAAAATCCTCATTTTTTAAGGCTTTTTTGACTTGCATATGAAATTGCATTTGTTGCAAGCTTGCAAAGCAAATATGCAGTTGGTAGCCACATCAATGCAATTGGTTTTGCAATTGCAAACACCTATGACATGTCAATTTGCAATTGAGAATAACAATACCAATGTGGATGCTCATACAGAGAAGCATGCTGGACACACGCACGCAAATATTCACAAAATCTAAAGCATCCAGCACCAATAGGGTAATGAAAATCTAATGCTGATCATCCTACTTGATTCGCAAGCAACGTCTACCTGAGTACAGTTGAGCTATTCCCTGAGTTACAGGATTGACTGGATTGTCGTTCCTCTATCGCGGTTCAGCAATCAAACCAATCCCAGAGTCCCGCTTTCTTGTTCATCTTTTGTGCTTGTTTCGGTGAGCAGTGTCGTGGGACGGTGGGAGTTGTTGTTGCTTGGCACTCTGAACCAGCTCATGTGCCCATCGTAGATACCTCCCAATTCCTCGTACCTTGGAATCGGAGTAGGCCAGCAGGAGACCCGAGGTTGGAACACCGACCAATGAGGTGTATATAGCGTTAGAACTTAGAAGACGGACGTACGTACGTACTCTAATCCTCCCCGCTTCAGATTGTAGGACAAGGTAGCTCCATCATTGATATAAGGAGGATGATGATAATTAAAGTAAACAACTTCCGGCCTCTCTGGATGAGTATTAAGTATAGAATAGTATTTGAGATCCAAGTAAGACATTGATGATGATGTACTCGTCTTCAATAACCCTTCACATTGCATCGTCCATGATCTTCCATCTTCTTCCCGTCTCCAAACACTTACAGTTTCAGTTTGCATTTCGCGCAAAATTTACGTGCAGAGCACCCTGTGAGATTGAAAGATCCCACTGCTTGTCTTTAAACTGTGTTCCTGCCTAGGGTCTCCTGCTGTCCCACTCCAATTGCAAGGTACGAAGGATTGCAAGGTAAGTGCGATGGGAACACGAGCTGGTTTGGAGCAGTGAAGCAACAATGCCGGAGGAGAAAGGAGGACGACAAAGTACGAAAGTTTCGGAAACAGGGCATTATTAACGTAATGGTCAAGCAGCTCCTGCCAAATTCCTTAGGGATTAGAAAGGGAAGAGTGTTCTTGATTAGTATTCTTGGATGGTACAGTTACTATGAGGAAGAAGTGGCAAGCTGATAGCTATTTAAGCAGCCTCATCTATGATGGAGATGGTTTCGAGATGATATACAATGGAAAGTAGTAATTAAGTTCCTAGTTCTTGGTTATACTAACCTATGTCTCAATCTAGATCCAAGCGAAACCAATGCATGCAACTTTCCCCCGTCCTACTCAAATTCGGATTACTAAACATCAGTTGTGCAGTTAGGATTAATACAAACAGACACAAAATTGAGCTTCTTCACATAGTGAAACCCAAAAAACTAGCAAGGAAACTGACACAACAATATTGGACAATAAAGAACTAAGATTGATCTTGGCATAATATTTACACATGGCCAGTCTTTGGTTCAGATGGGCTCGGATGTTCGACGAACAACTGCAGAGACAAAGGCTGGCTGCTCATGGACTTGATTGGAGTAACTTCTGGGAGGTGCTGCCACTGCTTCGTGTCAGTCGGGATCCACACATCTGCTTCTTTGCTCGTACCAACCTCGGGAAGACCTCGGAAGTAAGCTGTTACTTCCCATCTGCAATCTGCAAATTTTTGGGAGTCAATGAGGGATCAAAAGGGTTCATTATGGTGATGGACTCATATAATATATGAATGTGGATTGCTAACTATAAGGCCTTCCAAATAAACTACACTAACAGCTCAGCTAAGCAGAATATCACATTGCAACTTATGAAGTGATTGCAGCTCATGAGTGCTCAAAACAGTTTTGCCCGGTGGTGATAGAATTAGAATGATAGATGTACAACTGTTGGTCGTTTAAACTATGAACAGTCAATCAGATTACAGAATCCGACATTTCCACCTGCATCTGCAAACATCCGAGCCCGAGCTCCTATACGTTGATGAAATGTATGACTGTGGATCATACTTACAGGACAGTTAAACTACCAACAATTGGGTATATTTTGAATTCCATTGCTTATCGGATTCCAGATTATAACAACTCAACAATCCATCACACCATTGACAAGAATCTATCGCCACAAAATAATCAACAAAACCAACTCTTTAGAGCAATCTTACCGGGAGGGAGAGGCTTGGTGAGATTTTCTGATGTGGGGAGTTTGATAAGGAAGGAGCGAAGCGAGAATTCGAGATCGGCTTCTTCAATCTTCGATCCAGATGATGACGACTGGTTCATACCGAGCTTGAACACGAATCGCTCGTTAGCCACATTATCATCTTTGTTGAAGAAGATCACTAGTACTCTTTCCACCAATCCCTAATTGGATTCCATCAATTTGAGAGTAAGCAAGCTAGCAATGTCCGCTTCCAGATTTATTCAATAAAAAGCGGACTAAAGCATCAATCACGGGAGGGAAAATGGATACGAAAGCTGACCTTTTGGATGAAAGGGAAGAGAGCGTTGACGGAAGAGTGGATGTAATCTCGGAGCTCTGGCTGCTTCGCTCTATGAACCACCGCGTTCATATATCTCCGCCTCTCAAAGGCGCCTTTGGAGAAAAGGAAAGCAACGAATCCCAATTCAGTCAATCAGGAGAAGACTGGAAACCCTAATTTCAGACGAGACGACTCAACTTACCGGCGGGATAAACCCTCTTGTGGAAAACGATGGACGTAATCGCCACTTCCAGGAACTCCACCAGAATCCTCGCCGTTTCCGCTGCGAAGAAAAACAGATAGCTCAATTTGTTTCCCGTTGGCCGGAGAGGGTAAATGGGAGAAATTACGATGAAAACATACCTCTAGTATCCATTTTTAGTCGTTGCCGGAGATGCCCCGGCTACTGGTTACGGTTTAGGGGATTTTCCTCTTCCGGGGAAGGGCGGCGGGAAAGATGAGAATTGGCCGCGGGAATATAAGAAAACGACGTCACACCAAATTTGGGTTTCAAAGTATCTATTAGGAAGGAGCCTGGGAATATTCTAAAAGACGGTTGGGCTGATAAGAAAGAGGAATTGGGAGCCCAAATAAACGGTTGGCCCAAGCCCAAAAGGAAAAAACCCTAGGGATGGCGCTTGCAAGCTGGCGAGGGATAGGATATTTCCGTGGCAGAGAATATATACATCCCTTCCTTACTTCTCCCTTAGCCGCTCTCTTACACTGAAAAACTAGACCAGAAAGAGAGCTAACGCAGTCCCCCATAAACCCTTTCATTCGCCGCTTCATCAGGTCTGTTCGTTCTCTCCTTCTTCTTCATCTTCCCTGCGCTAGCTTCGATCTAATTTTTATGATTAGTCTCTCTGTTTTTCATTATGATTGCTTGATGTTCTTCGTCTTTCGCTTAGGTAGCAGTAGATCTCTAGCTGCTTAGTAACTTAAGATTTTGTTTCTTGTTGATGGTTCGATTGTTTGGATCTTCGTGATTACCGAGCTTTTGGTGAGGAGTTATTGTGTCCGATTCAGTCGGATTCTCAGTTTGCTTATCATTTCACGTCATTCAAATCCGTCTATTGTTTCAGTTTTTGATTGCCGATTTTGAGTTTGTTGACTTTTGGATCTTTGTTTACGGGATTGATTCCTCTAGCTCGTGATTTGGATTTTCTCAGATGAGTAGATTTAAAAGCTTTGTAATGGATTTCTGGTTTGCTGTTCGTTAGTCTCTTCGTTTTTTACTTGAGAACCGATTTGTTGCTGGATGGTCTGCTTATGGAATTGATTGGTGTAGGTATATCATTAGGATTTATGTGTTCGTTAAATATGGGTTCTGTTTACGCTGATTGATTTTGTTTGTTTCGTTCTAACTATCTCCTTTTTGGATGGTGCAGCTTCCTAACTGTTGAAGGATATTACTATAAAGAGTAGGCAAGATGGTAAGTTTCCAGACTATTGACACTATGTTACTATCTTATCTTCTAATTACTGTATGTATAGTTAGTAATTACTCAATTTCTTTCTCTCAACAGGTGAAGTTCACAGCTGAGGAGCTTCGCCGCATCATGGACATGAAGCATAACATCCGTAATATGTCTGTTATTGCTCATGTCGATCATGGTAACTACTGTTCTGAACCCCACTTCACATCCTTGCCTCATTTTTTTATACGATTATTGTTTATGGGTTCTTATTACTGATATTGTTTGTTCTTTTTTATTTTAGGAAAATCAACGTTGACCGATTCTCTAGTTGCTGCTGCTGGAATCATCGCCCAGGAGGTTGCTGGTGATGTACGTATGACTGACACCAGGGCTGATGAAGCAGAACGTGGTATCACAATTAAGTCCACCGGTATCTCTCTCTACTATGAGATGTCTGAGAAATCCCTCAAGCAGTACAAGGGGCAGAGAGATGGCAACGAGTACCTCATCAATCTTATCGACTCTCCCGGGCACGTTGACTTCTCCTCTGAGGTCACTGCTGCCCTCCGTATCACAGACGGAGCTCTAGTTGTGGTTGATTGTGTTGAGGGAGTCTGTGTCCAGACTGAGACTGTCCTCCGTCAGGCTCTTGGTGAGAGGATTCGTCCTGTGCTGACTGTCAACAAGATGGACAGGTGTTTCCTTGAACTCCAAGTTGATGGAGAGGAGGCCTATCAGACATTCCAGAGGGTGATTGAAAATGCTAATGTCATCATGGCCACATACGAAGATCCCCTTCTTGGCGATGTCCAGGTTTATCCTGAGAAAGGTACTGTTGCTTTCTCTGCTGGGCTTCACGGGTGGGCTTTTACCCTCACCAATTTTGCCAAGATGTATGCTTCAAAGTTTGGAGTTGACGAGTCTAAAATGATGGAGAGGCTGTGGGGTGAGAACTTCTTTGACCCAGCAACAAAGAAGTGGACCACCAAGAACACTGGTTCTGCCACATGCAAGCGTGGGTTTGTTCAATTCTGTTACGAGCCCATCAAGCAAGTGATCAACACTTGCATGAACGATCAGAAAGACAAGTTGTGGCCTATGTTGTCAAAGCTGGGAATTCAGATGAAGGGTGAGGAGAAGGAATTGATGGGAAAGCCCCTAATGAAGCGTGTCATGCAGACTTGGCTCCCGGCAGCTGATGCTCTATTGGAAATGATGATCTTTCACCTTCCTTCCCCTGCAACTGCGCAGAGGTATCGTGTTGAGAACTTGTATGAAGGCCCACTCGATGATCAGTATGCTACTGCCATCAGGAACTGCGACCCTGAAGGACCTCTGATGCTTTATGTTTCCAAAATGATTCCAGCATCTGACAAAGGTCGATTCTTTGCTTTTGGTCGTGTGTTTGCTGGGAAGGTGTCTACTGGTGTTAAGGTCAGGATTATGGGCCCCAACTATGTCCCTGGTGAAAAGAAGGATCTGTATGTGAAGAATGTACAGAGGACCGTTATCTGGATGGGAAAGAGGCAGGAAACAGTTGAGGATGTTCCTTGCGGTAACACTGTTGCTCTGGTTGGTCTTGACCAGTTCATTACCAAGAATGCTACTCTGACAAATGAGAAGGAAGTGGATGCTCACCCTATTCGTGCTATGAAGTTCTCCGTCTCTCCTGTTGTTCGTGTTGCTGTCCAGTGTAAGGTTGCCTCTGATCTGCCCAAGCTTGTGGAAGGATTGAAGCGTCTGGCAAAGTCAGACCCTATGGTTGTCTGCTCAATTGAGGAGTCTGGTGAGCACATCATAGCTGGTGCTGGAGAGCTCCATCTTGAGATTTGTTTGAAGGATCTGCAGGATGACTTCATGGGTGGTGCTGAAATCATCAAGTCTGACCCCGTTGTGTCCTTCCGTGAAACTGTGCTGGAGAAGTCTAGCCGCATTGTCATGAGCAAATCTCCCAACAAACACAACCGTCTGTACATGGAGGCAAGGCCCATGGAGGAAGGTTTGGCAGAGGCGATCGATGATGGGCGCATTGGCCCAAGGGATGACCCCAAGGTTCGTTCCAAGATTCTGGCTGAGGAGTTTGGCTGGGACAAGGATCTTGCCAAGAAAATCTGGTGTTTTGGACCTGAAACCACTGGACCCAACATGGTGGTTGATATGTGTAAGGGAGTCCAGTACTTGAATGAAATCAAGGACTCTGTGGTTGCTGGTTTCCAGTGGGCGTCAAAGGAAGGAGCTTTGTGTGAAGAAAACATGAGAGGTATCTGCTATGAAGTCTGTGACGTTGTTCTCCATGCTGATGCTATTCACAGAGGTGGTGGCCAGGTCATCCCAACTGCCAGGAGGGTCATCTATGCTTCTCAGCTGACCGCCAAGCCCAGGCTTCTTGAACCAGTCTACATGGTCGAGATCCAGGCACCCGAGCAGGCTCTTGGAGGTATCTACAGTGTGCTGAATCAGAAGAGAGGACATGTGTTTGAGGAGATGCAGAGGCCCGGCACACCGCTCTACAACATCAAGGCTTACCTCCCTGTCATTGAGTCCTTTGGATTCTCCAGCACTCTGAGGGCGGCTACATCTGGGCAGGCTTTCCCGCAGTGTGTGTTTGATCACTGGGACATGATGATGTCTGATCCATTGGAGGCAGGAACCCAGGCTTCGACGCTCGTGGCAGATATCCGTAAGAGGAAGGGTTTGAAGGAACAGATGACTCCCCTCTCCGAGTTCGAGGACAAGCTGTAAGGTGGTTGAGAGAGAGTGGATGTTCAAGTCATCTTTTATGTTTTCGGTTTTACCTGTTTGGAATTTTTGTCTTCTATGTTGGATTTTGTATCGGTAGCAGTTTGGTAGCTATCCCAATTTCGTATCGGGTCCAAGTCTTGTTCTGAGAACTTGAGAATGTTTTTTTTGGTTTGCTGGCATGTAACCTTACAGTTGGAACTCTTTAGTTTACATATATTGTCTGTCGTTTAGACAAAATTTCGTGTTTTGCTTTTGCGTTTGCTCTTGTTCTGCTATTCTTAGTTGATTCTGTTCGGAGATCCATTTAGCATGTGGTGCTCTGCCTAATGTCTGTATGGACCCTGGCTATTTGCCCATCTGTTGTTAACGAGTGTTAGACAGATTGGATCCTGAACTCAGTTGTGCTTAGAAAAACTGCTACAAGTAACTAAATCTCCTTTTCGGAATTAATACACTCCTAAACAAGCATTAAAACAGAGTTTTCTGAAATCTCGTTTTGATCTGAGTATGTAATTTATCATATTCTCTCTCTTCAATTTGAGTACGTTATTTATCATGTTACAATCTCTCGGTTGGAGTTTCTAACATCAGTATCTCATCTTGGAAACTGAGAAGAGATGCGTTAAACCTTGAGTAGAGATGTGTTGCTTTGAACAACAGAATGGATTACAAGCAGCAGTAGACATCATTCACAACAACGAATTACGATACAAATGAAAGAAGTGTTGCCTTTCTCTTTCTATCAATGCACAACAGTGTTTCCTTTCAATTAACAGCACAACAGTTACGATCGAGCTGACTAAATGAAAAATGCCCTTTCTTTGTTTCTCTCTACCATAGTTGATCTGGAAAACCATCAAGACTCTAGCAGGGTCAGTCTATGAAATGAGGAAAGCTACTTGGACTTTTTCAGGAGGTTTGAGGTGGCGAGCTCAGCATCATCTCTAACGAAGCTCCACCACACGTATGTGAGAGGAATGGTTGTGGCATGCCAAATTGAATGAGCATCGAAGTAGCCTTTGTATGGAGGGAAGTCATAGATCTCCAGCAGCACGGCCAGCCCACCTCCGATCACTGGTACCCAGACCTTCCATCGAGACGGATGGCGGCTCACCCCTGCCCAAATCGCCCACGTGAGAAGCTGGGCGATACCCATTGCGACACAGACTATGATGTTCCATCCTGCAAGAAGACAGAATTCACATTATTGTCTTGGTCCAGACTCGAAAAGACATTACTTGGGACTCAAGTGAAATGACATGAAGAAGTGGAAAGAAGCTGTTATTACCGTAGTCCATCTTGTAAAAGTTGAGGTACAGTATATGGGTTGTGATAAATGCAAGTAGTGGAGCTGCGACCATGACTCTGGAAGCTTCTTCCTTAATGTTGAAGCTTCTTAGGATGGAAAGTATAAGGGAGTATCCGACCAATGCCACTGCGGATGAGTAGTCTAGCTTCTCCGTCAAGTCAACATCTCTGCAACTCGGTCGAGAAAATGGAAGTGAAAAAGGTAAGGTAAGGATCGGGAAAAAACTGCAGTTAAGATGGGAAGCAAACAGACCTAATCAGTTGGACGAAGTTATACAAGCAGCAGAATACGAGATTATAAAGCCAGACAGTTAAACTGAACCTCATGGAAGAACAAGATGAAGATTATAAGTAAGCTCTAGTGCAACTTCGTTTTTGTATGATTTAATGGCATGCATTGTTTGCACCATTGATCTATGCTCTGATGAGAGAGTCATTCTTATAGGCCATAGCAGAAAATTAGTTCCATAATCCATACTGCTTGTTTCGTAACATAGAAACAGGAACTTACCGACTATGGAAAATAATGCTCCAGAACCAGGAGTTACATGACAAGAGTCCATAGATGTGCCACAAAGGGGTGTATTCGTAGTAGGTCTTCTTGTCATATCTCAAGGGCAACTTGTAGTATAGAAGGATGATTAATGATAGCCAACCATGAAAATGAGCATAAAGGTTCAGTGCAGAGAAAACCACAGAGGCAACTTCCTGGAGGGAGAAGGACATGTTAATGAATATACTGGCTAGATCTCAAACCAACTAAAGGAACACCACAGCTACTAATATCAGTGCGGAAGAAACTCAAACCTGAATGCCGAAGACACGTTTGAAGGGCCATTTTCCATGGTATTTGACTGGACCATAACCTTGTTTTGCTCTCTCTTCTTCTCTGGCAAGCATGCAGAAATACCTGCACTCACTCTGACAGCCCCACTGTTTCCAGCGTTGATAGAGCGGCTCTTGGGTGTACCATGGACTATCATGAGAGGCACCATGAGAAGAATAGTTGCACTGGGCAAAGCAGGTTTCACCAACGCAGCCATCTCTCTCACATACTGTCACACAGCTCCTAAACAAAAGCCCAAAGGCAAACACCGAAGCGGAAAAGATCAGCAGGATGTTCAATTAGTGTTTCACAGGGAGAGCAAACACAGAACATTAACATAGAAAGATGGAAGACATATATTAAACATGTGAGAGCTAGCTCAATCATTCGAAAGCAATGTGAGTATAGGATAAACACTGTACGAATTTCTGGGAAAATGAGGGGTTCTAGCGAGTAAACAATGCACTGGTAGTATTCTATTAAGCCTCCATCCGGGTAAGCATATGGTCGAGTGCCAGTAAAATTTACCTGTAAACTGGATGAGCATCACCAGGGCTGGCTTGTGCAGTATATAGAAGACATAGCAGCACCAGGGAGAAGCCTAACCAATGTCGTCCTATCATCTAACAAGGAAAAAGAATCGAAGTCAGAAACTCAACACTTCAGGGAGAAATAGATAACAAGTTCATGAAAAATAGCCATTATAACATCTACATCAAGTCTCAACTTCCTAGGAAGAACTAAACCCTACACCCTAATCTGGCTCCGCAAGAATCAAGGAATGCACCAGCTGATCTGCCTATCAATGAAGAACAGCTCAAAACTTAGGCAACTGCAGTGATTTCCACAAGTTTCACCTCATTATCGTTCATCGAATTCGACAAGGGAAGTAAAGAAGAACTTCTCGTAGCAAACAGATCGATCAAAGCAGGTAGCAGCCTATAGGCATCTATAGTTCTCTACAATTGAAGATTCGGCAGAGAACAAACACATGAAAGAAAGAAAATGGAAGAAACAGAGAATCTTCACCATATATGGCTCGGGCGCTAAACAGGAAGTGAAGAATACAGCACAACTACAGCATTCGATCAAAATTAACATTCGCTGTAGTTACCGGAGAGCGGAGAATACACCACAAGCAGCAAATTCGACGAGGAAAAGTGGAAAGCACAGATCAAGAAGAGAGCCAGCTGGAGGATGCTGCCTTGGTGGAATCGGCGGCGACGAAACTAGTTTTCCGGCGGCTGAATCAGTTTGAAGATTCTTCCGATGGGAATGAAGAAGATTTACGCATTTTATTAATCAAAATCCCGAGATGCTGTCGACATTTCAGATGAATGACTGCAGGGGGGAGACTGAGAAGTGAGAATGGAGCAAAGGGGAATGAATGTCTTGAAAATAGTAACGTTTACGGACCGTGATGAGCCCGTAAGGGCCTGGTTGAAATTGGTCTATAGGCCCAAGTATCAAATAAGGCCTGAGATCCAATTGGCTTTCGCTTCTGCTACCAACAGTTAGGGGCGCAATTGGTTTGGTCGGGTTGCCATTCGTCCATATTTCTTGGTTTTCAATTTGATTGGCGTATTAGTGGCTGTTTTGTGTGCAAATTCTTGATTAATGAATCTCATCATCCATAAAAGTGATTAAGAATTCGAAAATTGCAATGAATGAAATACTAATCCAATTCAATCGAGAATCTAATCTGAACCATTTAAGATTACATCATATATCCGACATTGTTTTTTT
Source organism: Linum trigynum (assembly GCA_964030455.1). NCBI lineage: Eukaryota > Viridiplantae > Streptophyta > Magnoliopsida > Malpighiales > Linaceae > Linum > Linum trigynum. Next base: position 39,834,698 of record OZ034821.1, on the reverse strand, counting down.
TTTAAATTGAATTCCAAATAGTTTTTTTTTTGTTCCATTTGATCTTAAACCAAAATATAGATTTTTTTTTGTTCCAAGTAATAATACGTCTTTCAAGAATTTTTTTGGTTGAATACGTAGTTGGGCTCTTGCCATTCTTTGCTATCTTAAAGACAGACTGTTGGACTCAATGATGTTGAAGTTTAGGGGTGGCTATACGGTCCGGTCCGGTTAAGTTGGACCAAATTGATCCGGTCCCAGTCCGGTCTTTCGGGAATATAAGGATCAAAGATTGGATTGGATACAGTCCGGTCTTGATCCGGTCCGGTCCCAATTTTATCTTGATTTTAGGTGTTGGGGGTCTCTTATCCGGTCTTTATCCAGTTTTTTACCTCAAATCTAAGTCCGAATATGATATTCCATTGTTTGCTATCTGGTCCCAGTCCCGGATTATACGGTCCGGTTTCGGGTAAAACCAAACAGTCTGGGACCAAATAGCCAGCCCTATTGAAGTTGTTTGATTAGAAACCAAAAGTTGCATCATTATCACGTTCATTCAACCAACGTGTGATACAGACACACAAATCACAATTAGTCAATATTAATTAATTAGGAGATTAATATTACCTAATCGTGGCTGGCATTGGTTAACCCACCTTTGGCTGTTGTTCTTATCATAGTCTACATCCACTTCCATGAGTTTTGTTTGACTAGGGAATTTGTTGATCTTAGTGTTGCAAATAAGTCAAATCTCTCATATGTTAGAAGTGCCGTTTTCTATTAGAATTTGGCCAACCCAAAAGGTCAAACGACATCATTATTATTGTTCCATCTCCTTTAGTTGAAAACTAATGGTCAAAAGAGAACTAATTTGTTTACTCTTCTGCAAGAAACACAACAATAATTTGTAAGTGTTTGGATGAATAGTATAATTAAGATACTCTAACTAATTCGAGTTCAAGTAAGATTTTAAAATATCTGTTCACTTGACCAATGATAGTTATATCAGTGTGTCTTTCTCATTTAAATAATACGATTCTCAAAGCAACGCGAACTCAAAATTTATTTTTTAGATAAGATTATAGGTTTAGTTTTTGTGATTAGGTACTACTTAATGGATTCGAATCAGAGATCTCCAAATTCAAGACTAGTGGTATTATCACTAGACCAAATCCTTGTTCGTCAAAACTCGAAAGTTGTTAATCACCTCACTTTCTCAAGTATTGAAAATTAAACATATTATATGCCAACTAATACGGGTTGTTACATGCTCTAATTTTGTGTTTTGGATGTGGAATTGCACTGATGTATATCTCTAGTAGCACTATAGACTGTAATCCTTATACGCAAATAGCCTGCTTACTCTGCTAATGTGTCTCCACAATGAGAGTATAGTATACCACCCTAATCAAATCTTAATTTATTTCTCTCTCTCTCTCTCTAATTGAAGATCTTCTGGCCAGGGGACAAGATGAATTTGGGATCAAACTGGGCTTTCTTCTGCTGAAAACCAGCCCACTTCGGCCCAAAATGCTTGATCCAGTCTTGCTGCGTGGAATGACCCGCCAGGTACTGCTTGACCTTAATCCCAGCCTTCTCAGTATACGCCAACACGGCAGCGTTTTGGTCCTGATACTTCTGCCAGTCACCCACGTTGCTCTGACTCAGCAACGAGAACGCATAGAAAATCTCCTCGTCCGGTATAACAACCGACATCTTGTCATCCCACCTGATAAAACCCAAAAACCATAATTAATACGAAACGAAATGAACCGAATCGTTGCCCACCCCTAAACGACGTAAAAGATGATCAAACTATATATCTCTGCGTCGTCGCGACTTACTTGTTGCGGTTGACCGGGTAGAACAGGACGGGACCGACGGTGATGTTGGCTCGCATGACGATGTCCCTAACGACGCCGTCGTTGAACCGGGACACGCCGGATTTCGGCACGAAAAGGTTCAACCACGGGTGCGACAGCGGGATCGACGGGTCGGGCACGGGGACTCTGGTTAAAAACTCATAGTAGGTCACGTCTTTCATGGCAGCTAGCCCGCGGTCGTTCTTTAGCTGCCTCATCAGCTGCTTCATTTGCTACAATAGCCAACACAAACAACAAAGTACGTAAGTTACACTATTAATTACTAGACGAATGCATGCATGCATGGTGATACGGTGCCGTTTTATCAATTGTTTACCTGGTCCTTGATCGCCTCGTTGGCGGGGTTGTAGTACATGACGACCTCCAAGGCGTAAACGATGCCCTTTTGGTTGACGAGGGAGGTTATGGTGGGGATGGCGGCTGTCGGGAAGAAGCTGGTCTCCCACAGGTTTGGAGTGCCGTTGTCGAGTAAAACCTGGCCTTCGATGTAATCGACCGAATCGGGGTGCGCGTTGTTGGCGATGATCTTCTCCTGGTCGCTGCTGAAAGTCGCGAAATCACTGTACAAAAGTCGTGCCCATTTTACCTGCACAAAATTATTTAGTTAGTTACGTTCTACCGAATGGTTGACTTTTTTTTTTATAGTTAAGTGACGGGTACGGCTGGTGGTGGTATGTAGTGTGTGTTGTGGGTGGTGGTGCAGACTGTTGCAAAGGGATATGATGTTTGGTGCATTGCACGGGCTTTTAGTTACAGGAGCTATAGCGACGACTTTCGTTGGTTTTGCTTCAAGTTTTGACTTGTTATTTTTCAATTCACAGTAATGGAAATGGTCGGCCAATTATATATGATAGTAATTAGCATTATAATCCAATTTATAAGCAAGACAGGCCAAGAAAGGCAATTTTGGAGTTGGTCGGCCAGTTATGTATTATAATAATAGTTATAATCCAATTTTTAAGCAAGACAAGCCTAGAAAGGGAAATTTTGGAGTTGAATACAATCAAATAATCAATAGTAAAACATATATCTAACCTAAAAAAACTAGTTCCATGTACAGAAAACAAACACAATTTAAAAATCAAAGCTTATAAAAACCATTGTGATTTACAAAACCAGTTCTCTAAACAATTGAAAAAATCAATCAAAACCCCACACCAAACTAGTTGTAGTCAAAGAAAACCCATTTTCAGCTAATAATTTATATAAATTATTTATTTGTTGCTAGTAGTTTGATTCTCAAAACTGAAACCCTTGAACCCTTCAAAAAAACGGTTGTTAGATCTTTGAAAATACCCGAACCTGAACAATTTGTTATGTTGTATAACTACCTCTACAATATATGTATAATTATTTATTGGTAGCTAGTAATTTGATTCTCAAAATTGCTGAGACCCTTGAACCCTTTTAAAAAAAAAACGGTTGTTAGATCCTCGAAAATACCTGAACCTGAACAATGTTATGTTGTAACTACCAAAGAGCTAAGCAAGAGAGGGGACAAATTCTTAAGTTGGTAGCACATCACAACAATAAGTATAATAATCATAAATAAAATATCAATTTCACTGGATACGCTAAAGATTTGTACGCAATATAGTATAAATACCATTGTTATTAAAACTGGCCAGGACCTGCCGGTTGGACCGTGGTTAACCGGTTTCAGGCACTCATCCGGGTCGATTGCCTTTAAACGATAAGAAAAATGACCGGCCGGGTATTGAACGGTTCATCCGGTTAACCGAAAAACCCGAACAGACGGTTTGTAATTATAACTTACCATTTTTCTTAAAAAATTATTACTTACCTTTCTTTGTGCTAAAACGAAATATTAAATTGAAAAGGTAACAATAAATGATTCTTTTCCTTTTTTAACCACAATAAATCCTTCCAACCCATTTTTACTCTTCTTTTTTGTCCTGTATATTTTTTTTTTCACTTTCCCCAATGGTCAATCACGTTTTCTTTTCTCTTCTTCTAATTAATTCCAATCCTCCCCAAACAAGCCTTGTATTTCTAATAAAGACAAGTATACAACATTTTGTTAATTTAATTAATTTTTATTCAAATCATCACTTTATTTACTTCCGTCTTATTCTCAATTTCTCCATTTAAAGTAATAATTTGTAGAGCGTGAAGTCATGAATAATTTGAAAAATTTATATGCTGGCGGTTTTATTACCGATTTCATACCGGTTAATTATTGGTTATCCGATAAACCTTAAACCTCTTGCTAAACAGGATCGTTGTCCGGTTCGGTTTTGACAACACTGATAAATACCCACAGCATAGTGGTTGACTTGTTTCATAAAATACAGTTTGACCATCTATTAATTCCTTAAAAAAAAAAAAATCAAGGGGGTAACGTACCCTTTGGGGAGCTGGAGCCAAGGCAATCCTTGCTCTGGTAATCACTCCAAACTGCCCTAAACCGCCCAAAACTCCATAGAACAGCTCAGAGCTCTTGTTTGCCGAGCAGGTCACCACCTCTCCTTTCCCTTCATCAAGCAAACCATATCCAAAATTCAGCGCCACAAATCACAAAAAAATAACCAAATATATATATAGAACACCGTTAAAAAAATTGTCATGCATGGAAATCTCTCTCAGTAAATATAAATGTTATAATATTACCTGTAACGACGTCCATCTCGTGAACATTGGCGATCTGTGGCCCGAACCGGAAAGTCTGTCCGCCGAGCCCAGCGTTGGAGAGCGTGCCACCGACGGTCAGGTACAGGAAGTCGGTCCACGTCACCGGTGCAACTCCCAGCTTCAGTGCCTCGGTCAGCACCTCGATCCACAGCGCCCCGCCGCTGACGTCAGCAAACGTACGGTCCGAGGATACCACAATTTTCGTTCCCGCGTTTCCACCAGTACTCAAGCTCTGCATGTTGAGAACGACGCCGTCGCTGACCATCCCTTGCCCTTTGGTACAGTGGCCGTTCCCTCTGGCGGCTACGCCGTAGGGGAGGGAGCAGTTGTACGACGTCGTTATCAGCAGGGAGATGTCCTCGACGGATCTCGGGTGTGCGACGGCGGCCGGCTCCACGTGGACCATGTTTCCGTAGTCGGCGGAGGCGGCCAGTTTGGTGAGCTGGTCGGTGAGGAGGACCGGCGAGAGCTCGAGCGGGAGGGGACACGTGGCGGTGAGGGGTGGTACTACTTGAGAAGTGGAGAGGGTGAGCATTGTTGCGAGGATTGAAACGGCGAGGAGGAGTGTCGTTTTGGCGGCCATGGTTAGGTCTTGTGGAGATCGAGTAAGGAAATTGGAAGAAGAAGGAGATTGATTGAGAGTGGAAATGGTGAGGAGAAGAAGTGGGGAGGAGAGACTTGTATTTATAGGGGGAAGAGGACTGCATGGAAAACGAGAAGGAGTGCAACTAAGGTAACCACTAACCTAGCCGGCCAACAGTTTTTGGTTCTTAATTTTATAATAATTGGGGGGAAACTATAAAAATAGAGAAGGAAATTGAAAGTCATCGTTTATAATGTTAATTAAATTTGGGTTATCGATTGACCTCTTGCACTGATGCATGTATGTTTTCTTGGAATTACCGATTAATGGCTAGTTTTATTATTAAAATATAAATCAAGACTTCGAATCAAGGATTGCTAAATCGTATCATATGGTTTGGTTGGATTGTAAAATTCATATACCGTCATCTACGTCGGTATGATATGCAGATACTATAAAAATACCATGGCAGTATATTTTACGCTGTAAAATTGATAATTTCTGAGAATATTATTGGTAAGTGGAAATGAATGTTGTCTATACGTCAATATATAATTAGGTAACAGTTTTCATCACAAAAAGATATGGTGAGGTAACAAATTAATGAAGATCAAGCAACCTTTCTCTATCAGAGCCGTTTGGAAATGGTAAATGGAATAAAAATGGGAGTGTAGCTTAGAGTACGGTTGACAACGACGAAGAGGTATAGAATATTACATGAATGTGATATAAACAGTAAAACTGATACGTAATTGATTCTCAAATCTCAACCAAGCTAGGAAGATCACATTAAGGGACAAGTTCTATAAATATTGCTCAAAGATTGCTCCGAGATTTTCTGGTCCCAAAATATGGACTATCTAGCCTTTCAATTGGGTGAACAGTAGAATTTTGTGGAAATTTTCGAAAGTTGACGCAAGACTTCTTTTTAACGAGTAAGTATAGAAGCGTTCATATTTGTAAGGATTGCATTAATCGGAAGAAAGACCTCTTATCGAAAGATAAATTTGTGAACTGTATTTAGCGGCATGAAAATGGTGAATTGTGGTTAAATCATTATTTCAACATAAAGTACCCTATCATTAACTTTTCAAGTTTAACTTTCGATACGGTTTTCATAATCGTTGCTGAAAAGACTTTTTGTGGGTTGTTGGTGGTAGCTTCAGTTTATTGTGCAATAGCTAAGTAATACTTGCTACTATACTTACTACCATTATTATAACCTCATTGAGCATGACCCAAACGATCTTGCTCAAAGATCACAAAGAGAAACTATCAAACTAATGCAAGAGATATGAATGATGAAATTCAAAGATACATCACGTCACACCATTTGTCCTGTTGAAATTATTGTCATGACTCATGAGATCCCATTTCAATGTGAAATCTTTTATTTTTCTTTGGTCGAATTTCAATGTAAAATCTGGTTTAAATATATTTACTTCAATTAAAACCAAGAAAGAAGCTTAGATGAATTTAATGGCTCATCATACTCTGTTTCTGTCGTCACCATATACTTAAATGAATTTAAATTTGTGTCTTGATTACATGGTAGATAAATAACGACGGTAAGGTTTGCTGTGATCCAAAAAGCCCAATAGGGTTAAGAGTAAGCCCAATCGGGTCCGCTTGTTGATGCGATGTACAGACTTACGGCCCATATACGGAGGCATGGACGACGCGACCTGCCTACAGTCTTCCCAACATAGCAATTAGCAAGTCAAAGTTCCAGCGTGATTGACAGACTGTGAGACTTGTTAGTTACTGCCGGAAAATGTTACGGCCACCGTCCAACCGACGCCGGAGATTTATATATACATATATCATCCTCCGCAGCTAGAGGCGGTGTTTCTCAAAACCGTTGCTTAGTCTACACATTTGAAGTTCCCTTATTTTCACTCTTGATATGCCTTCGACAGATTGTTATGTTACTGATCACACACACTAATTTTCTTTATTATTATAATTTAGCGGCTATTATTGTTCTCAGCCGCCCCTATATCCACCACCTCATAGTAGGAATAAAGGGGAGATTAGAAATTCTAATCGTGTCATATAAGAGTTACTAGGATGTGACCATGAAACTATGTACTATTGGCTGGCACACACGAGTCCCACCACGAGCGTAAAACAACGACGGAGCAAGAAATCTACTTAGAGCGAGTTGACTGGAATTATGAAAATTTAGGAAGGTAGTTAAAATGTTACCAATTATTCTATTTTCTAAATTTATTACGAATTTTCACATGTAATTTTACTTATATATTAAATTGGGGAGCTATACCCCCTCTTGACTTCAATCTAGTTAGCGAACTCCTCCACTGGCCTAAACCTAGCACACTCTCAATCTCAAAGCTTTAGTTTTTGTAGTACAATATTGCTGAAAGCGAGATTGCGAAACTATGCCAGACTATAGTGTGCGCTATTGTACTATGTACGTTTTCGATTGTCTGTAGCTAATAGAAGTGTGATTATTGTCTTTAGTTCAAATCCATACATGGAGCTTCCCACCAACCTTAGTTAGTATATGACACCAGTTGGTTTATGAGATGATAATAGTTGTTTTAAAGAACATGGTATGACGAACTTGTGAAAACTTCAAATCAATGAGTTGACTTTCATTTGAATGAGCGAGTGAGAAATTGTTAAAGATCTATACATGGACCTCTTCCGATAATCCGACCTATTGGGGGGGAGTGGGTTTACAACAGTGATCGAGCCGAGCAAGCAAATTAAGGTCAAATGATTTATAAATCATAAGCTCTAATGATCCCACTAATAAATTAAGGGTAGTATACCTCTATTCTGGCTAGGATGTTGATTTGGACAACATGAATAGTCAATATAGGACATTGTTAGTATTGATGAAATATAAATAAATAAATAAATAAAGTACCCCTCAATTTTATGTGCTCCATTAATTCATAACAACTGAGAATGAATCAAAGTAAACGTATGATCCTTACACCACTCACCAAGGGAGGCCATCGAACTAGCTAGGCATGAATAGTTTAATTCGTTGACAAAAACAGGAAACTGTCTTCGGTCAAGCCTTTCCAAATTCAACCAAAATAATTGAACCATATATACAAAATAATAATAATTATTATTTAGGAATATACATATATGTCACCATTAAAAAATAGCCTTCATTTAACACAAGGATTGTGTATGTTAGACCACAATCGATCGAGTAGCTAGCCCTGTAGGTGGACCAATTCTGTGTCCTGTGAATCAATTTATTTAGAATACAGGTCAATTTCCATCTATAAAAATAACAATATTGATATGATGTGTCAACCCAAATGAATAAATAAGTAATTTATAAGCCTCTTTCTCCATTAAAAAAAAACCCAGATAAGTTATATATGTAATCAGCAAAGCTTCTTCCATTGAAGAGAGCTAATCAAAGGAGTTAAGTAGAACGTACAATGTACACTCAGACGTGCTTAGCTGTGCCAACAGAAACAATTTCTTCACATATATATATTATATAACATGATATGGGGAGTGGTGGTTTTGACGGTTGAAGTGTCGCCCATTGGTGGTCAAGGGGTTACTAGCTATAGCCAGAGAATTTGTCAGCTGGTGTACGTTCATAGAGCTAATAATCAATTAGCTGGTTTACGGCTAACTATAAAAATTCAATTAAGTTGTATTTGTGAACAATTGAGAAGTGAACAAAATGGTGTAGATGATCATTAAGAGGCAAAAGAGGAAGGGAGAATTACTGGAAGAGGACAGGAAAAACATTATTAGACATGGATACGGTTGCATAGTAACCGTATCTGTTAGAGTATGGTATAAGATCCAGCATAACCTTTTCTCAACAACTCGAGTTATTGGGACCAAATGGTTCATGACATGGTATCAGAGCTAGTTTTGCCAAGTGGTCGTGTGTTCGAATCTCCATGACCCCCAATACTAACAGTTGTCTTTGCAAAAACTTCAAACCCATGAATCGGTTTTCGTTTGAGAAGGCGTGTTAGAACCAACTGGTTCATGACAGTATCCATATTACTGAATACTGAGTAAATGAGTTTCAGTAGTGAAACTAAGGCATATATGTGTGCTAGCTAAGATACATTATTTCTACCCTAAAAAAAGCCATATGAATTACATTCCAGTTATACCGATATAAATATATGTTATATACATACGTATCGATACATGTACCATCTCCCCCACAGTCTAACTCAGGCAGAAGGAAGGAAGGAAGCGAGCTTGCTTATACATACATACATATATATATATATATATATTCAGAGAAGGGAGTTGGAGGGATCCAAAGCGAACTCCACCACAGATCTCAGCTCGTCGAAATCCCCAAACTGTAATAACTGACCTTCATCATCATGATGGACGTTACCAATGTTATGCTCGTTTCCGTACGGGCTCGAGATGTTGGACGAGGCAGCTGCCGCCATGGACGACGTCAAACTGCTCTGCGCCATGAAGCTAGATGCAGTAGCTGCCACGTGGCTCCTGACGAGGGCGGCGGCGGATGGCTTCCTGTCCACGTGGTGGCCGGGCGCAGCAGCAGCAGCAGAGAAGTCGATGAGGTGTCCGCCGCCACGTGTGTTGTAATTACCTGACGAGGATGAGGCGTAATTATTGGTGGATTCCATTAAAGAGGTAGTGCTGCTGCTGCATGGGAAGTTGTAGTTGTAGTTGTTGGACGTGGCGGCGGCGGTGATGGAAGAAGTGGCGCCTGTGTTGTGAGTACTCGTGGCGGCCGGGCGTTTGGATGACGTGGACAGCTCCCTCCAGTCTGGAGTGTACTTTCTGTTGGATGAACTTCTCTTGAAGATTCGGCAGATCGTCCATACCTCCTGTATATGGAGAGTGATTGTAATTATGTTATCATAGCATAATAATATATATATTCAAGAATGATAAGGATTCGAGTAAAAAATTGTAAGAGGAGTCCCGGCGAGGAAGAATCGTTTCATTTCGTCCCAATAACTCAAGAAAAATATTTAGATATTCTCACAAGACACTAAAGAGAGTGTTTGAATGACTAATAAGATAGCTCGATCGTCGTTGTAAGAATTCTAATTTTCCTACTATTACTACGTTTTCAATACAGGATCTTCATCCATCACCGATCACTAAAGACCTTTTTTCATATTATGAGAGATAGTTCCAACATCGAATAAATATCTAGGCCTTCATCAGTTAATTAAAACATTATTAGATCTAACACAAAATACTTCTATCTAGCAGAGATTACTTTGGTTTAATTTATGACAAGAATTAAGTTGCATACATCCAAGTTTAGTACGATCCTATAAATTACCATCCCAAATATATAGTACTATTATTCATGACCATCAAGAGATCATCTAGAATATTACTCTATAGGGCTTGAACTTATTACTTATAATCAGCACTTCTAGATCTCTATAACTCGTGAAGAAAAGCATAAGAATAAAAGTTAACACCATATTTTAGAGATGTTAGGCTTAGGCATGCGCAATGAATTATAGCACAAATTCATGATAGTTGCATATATATATATCCGGCCGGCCACTTACAGCTTCTTGGGAGGAGGCCGGGGAGGTGACGTGGCCAAAAAAGGCGTGGTTAGCGGTGGCGGCGGCGGCGGTTTCCGGGGTGGGAAGGCGGAACTCATGCATCATCCAGTCGGTCTTGGTGCCTTTCCCGGCGCTGCCGCGGTAGTAAACTAACGTCTTCTTCAGCCCAATGCAGTCTTTCGATCCGCCCGCTGAGTAGACCGGCTTGTCGATACCGGTTGCTTTCCAGAACCCAGAGCCGGTCACCCGGTTGGGCCGGATGCTGTTTCTGTACTTCCTCCCCCTCCTGCAGAAGAAGTATCCTTCTTTGTCTCCATCCCCACTTGGCCCTGCAATCATTATTGAATCACATTGAACAAAGAAGCTTAAGAAATGGACGATCACAACACACATATTAATACCAAGATCTCAATCCATCGAAACTTCCCACCAAATTTGAACATTTTATAGATCTCACATGGTACCATGAGCTCAAATTAGTTTTTAGAATCGGGTTATAATGAATCTAACGTTGTATAAGACGTTAATAAGTACGCCAAGTGGAGGAATTATGCGCGTGTTTGATGACTCTACAGAACGGTTGGAAATTCAAAATGATCCATGACTAATTGTTTGTTAAATCGAAAAATCATTGTTAAGAGATCTTAAAACGATAAAATCTCATTAACATCTGCTTATTTCCGACAACTATGATCGAAACCCTGATATGCTTTGATTACTATTACTCAATTGCGCGCACCCTAAATTTTCTGTATCAACAGTTGAATTGTCAACCATTTATCCATTTAGAGGAAATTAATTAACCTAATACAAGACTGATGCATGAACCCTGGCTATATGGATGTATACCCACTTAGATCAATCATCCAAAATCAACAAAATTAATTAGCAAATACTCATGGACTTGTTCAAATATAGAAAACCCTAATTCATCGATCCCAAAACCATAAAATTAGTTGAAGAGAAGGAATAAATGATAATAAGTAAGTAATTACTTGGTAGATCCCAGGGATCGTATTTGTAGATATCAACTTGCTTGATGAGCTCGATGGTGAGAGGCTTGTTGTCCACCTTCCTTCGAAGGTAGAACCCCAGCAGCTCTTCGTCCGTCGGGTGGAACCGGAACCCGGGAAGCGAAACGTCGTCGTCGTCTTCGACTCCCTCTTCTCCTTCTCCTTCTTCTTCCTTTCTGTGGTCATCATCTTCGTAGCATGCAGTCATGTAAGTAGTAGTAGTATTCATCTCGGGAAACTGGATAATAAGGCCAAATATGAAACGTTGGAGAAGGGAATATTGAATGAACGAAGAAAAATGGTGGGCGGTTGGCTGCTCTATATAGGCGCCCGCCCACTTGCATTGAACAGAAGGCAGATTTTCAAAGGGGAGAAGACAGCAAAAGCTATGTCTATAATTAAAGGCGCTTTCTTTTATTGGCTTATTATCATTTGATTCCCTATACTATATTGTTTTACTAAATATATCCTCATGTAATGTGCTCTTTAACAAATAAATTTTTTTAGCCCATTTGGTAAATATCATGTCCAAATTTGTTACTGATCGGGTCAACCCGTGCTTATATTTCGCATGCACACACATGTCTCCTAGGCGATTCACATGTCATGGATAATAAAACGATGTCTTTTATCATGCAGTCTGACCTCATTAATCAGTCCTGATCAGTGATCTCGTTAAACTCCAACTGATGCATGCACATGCATGGTAAACATGAAAATGGAATGTGGGGTTGGGAACTCTAATATAGGTGAACCATTGGAATTTCAAGCTTTCGGTCATCTGAGTCATTTAGAATGTGTTTATTCATCATGGATCGATCAACCAAATAAGTAAAATATCCCCTTGAAAACCAAATTAATGAAGGGACAAAAAATGGATGAATGACATAGGACATATGGTGCTTAATTATGTGTTGAAGTTGTAGGACAAGGTTGTGTTTGTCAAAATGACATAGTATAGGGACTATAATTATATGATTTATTTTCTTGGTTATTTATTTGGGCTTTGATATAGTTTAATATATTAAGGAGGTGAGTGAGTGAGGGAAGAGAGTTTGGTTGGTTTGATTTGCTCCAAGTCAAGTCATGAAGTTTGACTATGGAGAGTTTTCAAAGATGTTGATGGATACCTTTTTATGGCTATGTGTATGGTTTTAATAAATTTGTTTCGTCTTTGGAAAGAGTCCTCTTTTCTTCCTTTGCTAGCTTTCCGTTCCTCTAATGTCTAACCTCTCTGACTTTTTTAATTATTTAGTTGCCATCACAGACCTCACCAATTCTTAATGTCTCTTAGTAGTATTTTGTTCAATACTAGAACCTAAAGCATAAAAAAAGTTAACAACTTTAATGTTTTCTTTATGATTCAATTCGTGCAAAAAGAAGTTATGTATACTTATAATAGAGGCATAAAATATATGATAGTGTTCTTAAGTTTATTCAACAACTATTAAAGTGGCGTAATTTGCATGTTATCAATTTTGGGTAAGCAATTATCTATAAAAGTTTGGCATTTCACATGATACCTTTAATATAACACATACTTGAAAAGAAAAAAAAATAGTATAGATTAAAGTTTGCACATCATGTTGTACTATGTGTTTATATGAACTTTTTTATAGGGGTCGTGATTAGGATTTGACATTAGATCTTTTAATGACGGGTGATGATATTATGTAGCGAATAATTTTGAATTACAATAACTCATGTGGTTGATAATGAGCAAGACTATAACTTGTATTTATCATTCTGTAAACTTAAGAGGACCCGATACAACTTAAAAACAAAGGGCAATGAGAAGAACAAAACTAGAACTAGAAGTATTAAGAAATTAATATATTTGCAAACACTTTTTTTATAAGAATGATATAGGTTTGGATTTTCTTTTTAGTTAGATACTGCTAAAAGGATTTAAACATGACATTTTCAGGTTCAAAATTAGTGGTATTAATGCTACTGGACCAAGCCCTTATTCGTGTGTAAAGTATTTTTATTGTAAACTTACGCGAAACTGAATACTTCTCAATAATTTTAAATATTGTGAGAGTTTATTTTCGAATTTGTATAGATTCATTATCTTGTGTGTTTAAATTGATCGATAATTTTTAGAAATCTAACCTGCGGTGTCTCAATCGTCAAAATTCTAATATTATATAGAAAAATAAACACAATTTGCGTGCTAACTGAAGTGATTGAAACCATTGAAATATGAATAGTATTCCCTTAAAAAATGCCATTCCTCCTTTCTTGTAAGTTGTAACCTCAAATGGTTAGAAATGATGTAGTTTGAAAATTTACATACATTTCAAACAATACCTCATTTTCCCACATAAATAATTTTCAGAAAACATGTACATTTCGTACCATTGGAACATGAAAGAAAGAAAGAAACTTTACACATTATAATTCCTTTCATATTTAGGGTTCTTAATTCAATAGTACTAAGTATCCCCTAAGTCTTGTAAGAGCTGGAGTTGTTGACTAAATTAACCTCTTTTAAAAGGTGCATGTCATTCCATTAACCAAAGCAATCATAATTCAACATGTTTTAGGCACATGAACACAAACCCTAATGGACATCAGGCCCATTTGTCTCCCATTATTCCACATCTTCAAATGATTTGTTCTTGTTTTGTTTTTTAAACCGATATCGAAAGGTTGTCCTAACATGTATCATTAATCATTCGAAATTCAGAAATTTCATATCATTAATTTCTCATAATCTCAACAACTTGTAAATAAAAATTTAGTACGAGGGTAGTTTCTCACAATAAAAAAAATTATCATATCATAAATTTCTCATAATTTCGATAAAGTAAAACGCACAACTTTTAATCAACATTGTGAATTCGTGTAGACATCCAATATACTGTTCCTCCTTGTATATATTCAATTTTCTTTTCTACTAAGTAAAAACGTTGAATTTCTTCCTTTTTCGTTGTGTTTCTATAATGCAGTGCACAATCTCTGACCAGACCATTTACTTTATCACCAAAGGTAGAGAGGAGCCAAATACGAGTACTATTCACGGGCTTCAAATGTAACATATATACATAGGACTCATAATGCAAACATAATATTTGGTCAAATTTTCTGTCTCATTTATGATGTGGCTGACTATTATATTACATCCAATTTTTGTCTATCTCTGTTCTCCCACCTCGTCATTTCATTTCATCTTTAGGTTGAAAAAAACAGAACTCTTGACTTTCCAAAAAAAGTTCCATGCATATTTCAGACTTCTCTAGCTAGCCGCTTCTCCTTTTAAGAAAAAAAAAATCTATTTAAAATTCACATCTAGTGTGTTTTAGTTCGATTTAAGAGAATGTCACTGGTTTTATAACGATCACACCAAACTTTAAAATCTACTAAGTATGAGTGGATGATTGTCCAATATGATTAATTAATTTTATCTCGAAGATAATTACAAAATGATAACTTACGTACGTTAATGTATCAAAATCTAATTTTTCGTGCATTTTCATCCACTATCATAACAGAGTGCTCGTATGACAGGAGACACATGTACTAATCATCAAAATTATTCTTTTTTATTATCATTATAGCTGTTCTTTCCTCTTTTTTTTCATTATCAGTAATTTTTCGATAGTGGACAAAAATATTGTTTCCTCATTACCAATTCATTCTAACTTATTGTTTTTTTTTTTTACTTTCAAAGTTGAGTTGATTTAGCTACCATGTACATTATTTGGTAATTTTTAAAATTTTCCCATGGATGATCCAAACACAAAATATGTATATTTGTTTATTTTGTAAGTTACAAAGTAGATTACTTAGTTCTAGACTGTTTTGTTTTAACATAGTTAATTAGTCCTCCTGATTCAGTTGCTTATCCACACATATGATTACGGTTTGGTACATCTACCAGGCTCAAATAAGTTCCAACCTGCAATTGATGAAAGCCTAATTAAGAAGCTTCAGAACAAATAAATAACAACAAATTGTACTTAACTTATCACACTATCAGAAGAAGAAAAATGAAGAGAAATTGGGAGACTAGATTCGCCGCATCCTACAGTTAAACTGCCACTGAGACTTAAACGGTTGAATATTTTGGGCAAGAAATAATTTTTCATCTTTTTTAACCACTTCCAAGAAATTGAGTTGCAACTGATGAAATGTTGCTTGAAAGCATAATCTCGTAATGAACCTTCCACATTGATTAATTTACCCCTTGATGATGTTGGAGACTTTCTCGTAAGTTATTGGGACTTCTCGAAATGGACAACAATATCTTATTCATTTACCTGTTAATATCATTGATCTTCAATATGAAAATCCAAGGTACGGATTCATTAATTAACATATAATGATAAAAAACTAATATATATTACTCTTTCAAAAAATATTACCGATGTGGTACTTGAATTGTCCCATAACATTTTCATATATTAAAAATATCACTAAAAAAACTCAACCTTACCTAGCTACGTACATGCGAATAACATAACCAACTCGCTGAAAGCTAATCTATGTCACTCTTATACAAAAAGCTTAATATATTACACATATCACTAAAAAACTAAACCTTACCTACATGCGAATAACATAACCAACTCGCTAAAACATAGTATATGTCAATGTAATTAGGCCATTATTTTTTCTGTAATTAGGCCAACCGCTACGGTTTAAGCAGTTGCTTATGATCCAAAACCATTTGGTAATATTCTGTATCAATTGCATTATCATATGATGTCGTATTGGTTATGTAGAGAAGGAAAAGGAACAGAGAGATGGAGAAAATTCAAAGAAAGGAATAGATAACCACTACGTACAATTAATCACCACCAGAAGAATAGACAACCAATTGACTCCAGGTGTACCCTTAGCCATATTTTTCAAGTCAAGATCACAATTCGTTGCATTCAACAAGTCAATCCTGTACTTCAGCTCCAGTCAAACATTAATGAACCAATCTCTTGGGCCAAACTTTTTTGTGTTTATTAGACTAGTTCCATCGTCATCTGTTTGCTCGATGAACCAGAGACAACTTTGGCGTATTGATTCTTTGATAACCAAAGTGTTACCTTGTTAGAAACTCTTTTTTTCCTTCTATGCTATCGCGATTTCCTTACATTAGTTTCCCATAAACTGAATTTTATTCGATGTGTATGAAATTTTTTAACAATTATTGTCCTGGCTAATTGAATTCATGAAAACCAATTATCTTCCTCTTAGTTGTCCAAGGAGGAAACGACGAGGACCTAGATGTAGTTGTTGATTAGTTTATAGCTATTACTGTAAATATGTAAACTGTGAGTACTATATAGGTAGTTTGTAGTTATTATATATATGTAATGTTGTAATGAATAATGTAACTTTTTGATTCCAATTAATAAAAATCTGCCTGATGGCTTCCCTAAACGACATGGTATCAGAGCGGTGAATTTCACCCTTCTGCGTTTCTTGACTTTCCAGTCATCATTTTGTTTCTCGAGGATTTCGGGAGAAAGGAACCACTCGTTCGTTTCTCTCCCCTCTGTTTCCGTTTCTCGATCCTTCTTCGATCGTCCCGATCCAGTTTCCGCTTCCTCTGTTCGTTTTTTCCTCGATTCTCGATCGTCCCGATCGTCTGTTCGTTTCTCGATTCGATTTTCCTCTGAGAAGATCGTGATTCTTGTTTCTTGACTCAGTTAGTTGATTCGTTCACGACTTGTAGATCTAGCTCGATGACAACCTTCTCTGCTGTCAACGCGGCGTTCTGTCCGTCTTCGTCTGGTGCTGCGACGGGAGGTACTGGCGGTGTTCCTCCGGTCTCTGGTGTCGTTCCCCCGGTGAGTGCCATGGCTGGCGGTACTGTGAATCCGGCGACTATTGGTGCTTCGCTATCGCCGGCGCATCCATTTTTCGTCGCCAATGGCGATCTGTCTGCTCAACAGCTCGTGACCGTGCTTCTCTCTGGTTCCAACTACCACAGCTGGGCAAGGTCAATGCGAATGGGGCTGCATGCAAGGAACAAGCTCCCGTTGATTGATTCTGCTTCACCGGTCCCAGCGCCTACTGATCCTCTCTGGAGTGCTTGGGATCAGGCCAATGTTCTTGTGCTCGGATGGATTCAGAGATCTGTTACTCCTGAGATAGCACAGAGCATATTATGGTTCAACACAGCTGTGGAAGCCTGGGAGGATCTTCGAGAGCGTTTCAGTGAGGGCAATGAGATTCGTATCTCAGATATCTACGATGAAATTGCTGCTCTTAAACAAGGTTCGATGTCTATCAGTGCTTACTTTACCAAGTTTCGAGTACTTTGGGAAGAGTTCTTGATTCTCAGACCTCTGCCTGTATGTACTTGTAACCCTAAGTGTGCTTGTCTAGCTTCGTCGATTCCACGAGAGTATGTGCGTAGGGATCAGGTCATTCGATTTCTGAAAGGATTGAATGAAAGTTTTGGTCATATCAAGTCTCAATTGTTGTTGAATGATCCACTGCCGTCCATCAATAAGGTGTTTTCTAGCCTAGCTCAACATGAACGTCAGGCTGCACTTCCATCTTCCCTACCTGTTGCTCTTGCTGCTCATAGCAATTCGAAGGGGCAGTCTACTAGTCATGGCAAGGGTCAGGGATTATCTGCTCAAGGTCCTGGTGGGGGTAAGAAGAGGCCTTATTGTACACATTGTGAAGGATATGGACATACTGTGGATCGCTGCTACAAGCTTCATGGTTATCCTCCTGGATATAAGCATCGTCGGGTTAATGCTGTGGTTGATTCTGATTCTCCTAATCAGCCTTCTGGAATGGTAGCTGATGATTCTGTGACACTATCTAGAGCTCAGTATCAGTCTCTCTTAACTCAGACTCAATTCCAGCATGTTCAGCGCTCTTCTGCTACTCCTGTAGCCAACTTGGTCACTTCAGCTAGACAGATCACTCCTGCATCAGAAGTTTGCACTCATCCATCTGCTGATTCTGGAATTCTTCCTCAGACTGCTGCTTCTGGAGTTCTTCCTCAGCCTGCTGATTCTGATATAATTCCTCAGGCAACTGATTCTGGTTACATTCCACAACCTGTTGGGGTTAACTTGGTTCCCACAGAAGACACTGGTATGATTCTGTCCTCTATTAATTCAGTCTTAACTTCTATGGATTGGATAGTGGATAGTGGTGCTACTGATCATGTTGTTTCTGTTCTACATTTATTTCAAACATATACAACTATAAACAATATGTCAGTTTCTTTACCCAATGGTGTAAAAGTTCAGGTTACACACATAGGCAACATTAATATTACCCCAAAACTGACCTTATATGATGTCTTATACATCCCTGCTTTTACTTTCAATCTCATCTCAGTATCCAAATTAGTTCAAACCTCAAATTGTTCATTACAATTTACTGCTGATTCTTGCTTAATTCAGGATCTTTCATCCCTCGAAACGATTGGTACAGCTAAGCAAGAATCTGGCCTATATCATCTCAACATGCCACTTCCTAAGCCTCCACTATCTGTCTGTAATGTTTGTTTCAATACAGATTTTGTTCCTTTTGATGTATGGCACTATAGGCTTGGCCATACTGCCATTCCTCTATCCCAGTTCTTAGACAAGGATGTTAAACCTTCTGTTAGTATTAATAAAACTCCTTGTACTGTTTGCCCTTTAGCAAAACAAAACGGCTTCCTTTTCCTTCTAGTACATCTCATGCTCTTAATCCGTTTGAATTACTTCACTTAGATATATGGGGTCCTTATCAAACTCCTACTATTGATGGTTTTCGGTATTTTCTTACTTGTGTTGATGATTTTTCACGACATACTTGGGTTTATTTACTCAAAACAAAGAGTGAAGCTCGGCAAATCATGTTAGATCTGCCAGCATTTGTTAACACTCAATTTTCTTCTAAAATTAAAACAATCAGAACCGACAATGGGCAAGAATTTAATATTCCAACCTTCTACAGTGAGTTTGGAATTATACATCAAACAACTTGTGTAGCTTCCTCTCAACAAAATGGTCGTGTTGAGAGGAAACATCAACATATATTAGCTGTAGCTCGTGCTCTTATGTTTCAGGCTTCTTTACCTATCAAATTTTGGGGCTTTGCTGTTTTACACTCGGTTTTCTTGATTAAAGAATGCCATCTCCCCTGTTAAAAAATCTTTCCCCTTATGAAATACTTTTTTCACACCAAACCGGTCTATAATGATTTCAAGGTCTTTGGTTGTTTAGTTTTTGCATCTACCCTGCAACATAACAGATCCAAATTTGCCCCTAGGGCTGATCCTTGTGTTTTCTTAGGGTTCATCAACACTGTTAAGGGGCATAGGCTTTATAACCTAGTCTCCCATAACATCTTTTATTCACGAGACACTGTTTTCCATGAGCATGTATTTCCTTTTGCGTCCTCTAACTCCACACTCGACTTTGACTTTTGTTTTCCTTGCATTCAAGTTCAAGAAACAGTAGCTAATAATACTCCATCAACTTCCCATTCTTCACCAGTACATAAT
The DNA here is from genome assembly GCA_964030455.1 of Linum trigynum. Classification (NCBI taxonomy): domain Eukaryota; kingdom Viridiplantae; phylum Streptophyta; class Magnoliopsida; order Malpighiales; family Linaceae; genus Linum; species Linum trigynum. The sequence continues at coordinate 39,814,587 of OZ034821.1, read as the reverse complement.
GTTTTAGATACACATTTACCATTTCCTGAGGAGCCTCTAGATCTGGTTGACATAATTCAAGCAGTAGAGCCTCCACCACATGCGAGGCCTCCTCGTGTTAAGGTGCGTCCTAAAAAGCTTAATGACTATATTTGTACTGTTGAATGTGATGGGATTACTTACCCTATATCTCAAGTCATGTCTTTTGATAAACTCAGCCCAGCATACAAAAAGTATATTCTGGCCAGTTCTGCCATTCTAGAACCTAGGTCTTACAAAGAAGCTATTAAGGATCCTAGGTGGTCAGAAGCTTGCAATTCTGAATTAGCTTCATTAGATAAAACTAATACATGGACAATTGTAGAGTTACCTGATGGTAAGATTGCCATAGGCAACATGTGGGTTTTTAAAGTTAAATTTCTTTCAAATGGTGAGATAGAAAGATTTAAGTCTCGCTTAGTAGCTAAGGGGTACACTCAAACCCCTGGCCTAGACTACTTAGAAACCTTTGCTCCAGTTGTTAAACACACTACTGTTCGTCTTGTTCTTTCTTTAGCTGCTATTAATAATTGGCATTTGCATCAACTTGACGTTAATACAACTTTTCTTCATGGAGACCTTGATGAAGAGGTTTACATGAAGATTCCTCCAGGTCTGAATGTACCCCCTGGTTTTAAAAACCCTGTTTGTCGTCTTAACAAATCTATATATGGGTTAAAACAGGCTAGTCGCCAATGGAATATTAAGTTGTCCAATTTTTTAACTGCTGCTGGTTACAGACAGTCTAAGGCAGATTATTCCATGTTTGTGCGTAGTCATGAGAAATCCTTTACCATTGTCCTTGTATATGTTGACGACATCATTTTGGCAGGTAACGATCTCAAAGCTATTACTGATCTCAAACATAAATTGGATCAAACCTTCACTATCAAGGACCTTGGTGAACTGAAATTCTTTCTTGGACTAGAGATTGCTAGGACAGAGAAGGGTATTTTGTTATATCAAAGGAAATTTGCATTAGATTTGTTAACCGATTATGGTTTTCTTAGTGCAGAACCTTGTGATTCTCCTTCTGTTCCAGGTATTAAGCTCTCTGCTACTTCTGGTAACACACTTTCTGACCCTTCTGTTTATAAACGATTGGTAGGTAGGTTACTTTATCTATGCAATACACGACCTGATTTGGCTTATTCAGTGCATCAATTGAGTCAGTTCACTCACAGCCCCACTGATTTACATATGCAAGCTGCTGAACGTGTGTTACGTTATATCAAAGGCACTGCAGGTCAAGGACTTTTCTTTTCTGCTTCTTCTGAGCTTAAATTGAATGCATTTTGTGATAGCGATTGGGCTGGATGTCTAGACACACGCAGGTCTACAACAGGTTTTTGTGTATTGTTAGGGAATTCACTAATCAGTTGGCGTTCAAAGAAACAGAAGATTGTTTCTCGCTCTTCAGCTGAAGCGGAATATAGAGCAATGGCTAGTTTGACTTGTGAAATCTTATGGCTCAGATATGTTATGAATGATTTGCATATCAGTTTCTCTTCTCCTACTCCCATATACTGTGATAGCATGTCTGCTATCAAACTTGCTGATAATCCAGTCAATCATGAACGTACAAAACATATTGAAATTGACTGTCATGTTATTAGGGATAGAATTCTTGATGGTGTGATTAAAGTTTTACATGTTTCCTCTGTTAATCAGCTGGCTGACATGTTTACAAAGTCGCTTCCAGTTCATGTTTTTCAGCAGTTGCAGGTCAAGCTGGGACGTCTTGATATATACGCGCCAGCTTGCGGGGGGAGTTGTCCAAGGAGGAAACGACGAGGACCTAGATGTAGTTGTTGATTAGTTTATAGCTATTACTGTAAATATGTAAACTGTGAGTACTATATAGGTAGTTTGTAGTTATTATATATATGTAATGTTGTAATGAATAATGTAACTTTTTGATTCCAATTAATAAAAATCTGCCTGATGGCTTCCCTAAACGACACTCTTTGACATTAATAATGAGAATTCAGTCCAGTAGATTTGTCATTATTTAGTTCTACCCACCTGTCACAATACAATCGTTCAAGATACCTTTCAGATGAAATATTGCCTCTCCCGATCAATCGATTATATTGCTGAACACGTGACAACTTCCATATAAACTTTTATTGCCTCTTTTTTCCCCTTCTATATTTCTTATTTGTTTGCACATTTTTCTAACCGGTTAATTCGACTCGATCATAATCGTTCAGATAGCACCGTCACGATTTGTTTCTAAACATCTATCATCAAATATTGATTGCGCTGATAATTAACATATGCAATTGGGTTTTCCCATGAATTATCAGCTCCATGGACTTGGGTGCAAGGAGGAGACAAAAGAATGTTCTAAAATGGCTTCCATGCGTCACCCATCCATCCACCCATCTACCAATAGCAACAGTTCCAGTTTTAAAAACTTCAACATGATCAGGAGGGCAAAGAAAAAATGTGTACAACAACAAGAGAGGGACGAAGTCAAAGTCCGCAGTCAATAGCCATGAAATTTTCGTACATTGGAATGTTCCACTCTGTAATTGACACTCTCCTCCTTGATAATATATGATACGACATTTCTTCTGCTCTTCCTTTTTATAATGTCTTTGTCTCTCACTCCAGTTTCTCAACTAATCAAGGAAGTTAGATAGATTATTAACTCCTGACCCACCAAAACCCAAGCAGTTATTAATGGTGATTTATGGCCCTTCTATATAGGGTGGAAATCGATACGGTATCGGTATCTCAATACCAAATATCGAAATCCCGAATATCAAATTATATTTTAAAGTCAATTTCAATCTCACAATCCCTAAATAATTTCGGTTCCCAATCCAATCCCTAAATATTTCGTATCTCAATCGGTACTTCGGTATCCCAATCGGTATTATCGAATATTAAACTAATTACCTTTGTAATTAATAATTAAATATATAAATTAGATTTGATTGTTTAATTTAGGACAATTTTTTTGGATAATCTGATTCGATCGTCATGATTCGTATAAATTTTTTTTTGTCAGACCCAAATGCAATAGTATTGAAGTTAGGTTGGATTCAATTTGGGTCAACTTATTTGGGTCAATAATCAAATAAGTCTACTTGGATTCAAATGATTGTACACATAACGACAATCTAATTAACCGCCTTCAACCCAATTACACATTTAATATTGGCGATTCCCCCTTATCGTTTGTTTCGTAACAAAAACAATATAAAAAAGTACAATAGAGTCTAATATTCGTTTTCTTTGGAGTATCCAATGATATGAGTCCAATTTAGAGTGAAATTTAAAAAAAAAAAATCGGATATGAATCTATCCAAAAGTAAAATTATCAAAACTTGATTTGACTCCTAATAAATCGGATTTGAAAAATACCCAAATGTTGGATTTTTTACCATCTCTACTCTCAGCGGCTAGCAAACTATCCGGAGGTTTAAGCAAACACAAGAAATGGAGGTTCCCCAATAAGCAAAGTAGCGAACACAAATGACTCCATCACACTCACAGTGGAGAGCAAGAGCCAAAGAATGTGGATGAGTTGACGAGGAATTGTTCTTTAGAAGTTCCCCAACAAGCGAACACAAATGGTCCAATCGATCACAGTCGAGAAACGAGAGCCAAGAATACATAAATACAACAGTGTCCTGGCTAATTGAATTCATGAAAACCAATTATCTTCCTCTTCTTCAAACATAAACAAGAAGTCTTGGATACATAAATACAAAAGCAAACACTACCAAGAATCACAGACTATGTTTAGGTACATTTTGTACAACAACAGTGCACACATAGGAGTGGGGAAGAAATGAAGAGAGTAAGTTGTGTGAAGCTACGAATTGCCTCCCAGAAGGATTCTAATAATGCAGACTATGGCCTTTCTTTCTTTCACCTTTTGGATGGTTCATGAGTTCACCATGATTCATTCTTTGAACTGCTGTAGTTAGTATATGTTAGTGTTGTGGGAAATGATCCACGATTGAACCTCTCCCAACAACTCGAGTTATTGGTACCAACTGGTTCATGACATGTATCAGAGCCTTCTGTGACCGAGAGGTCTTGTGTTCGATTTTCGGTGACCCCATTTGTTAAGCACATGGTATTCTTGTCTTCAAACCTGTGCAAATTTCAAGCCCTAAGCTCAAAATTGATACAAGCAAAGCCCAAATTATCTGGATTATATTGATCCTTAGTACCTGCCAATTGCCAACCATTTATTTGTGTCCACCTTTGGGTGCAAGCCCAAATTCTCCTCTCTTTTTTTGTGCTAATAATGTACTTTGGTGTCGCAATTTTTATTTTATAATTGAGGAAACTATTTAAAAGGAATTAAAGGAAATAAGACCAAAAAACCAACCAACAGTTAGAAAAGGAGCAGGGCAGAAACAAAACTAAAAACAACAATGAAAACACACTGAAAAAAACTCTAAACATGAGACTGAAACTAAAACCAAGAACGACACAAAATAAGAAGTTTAAAGAAATCACAGAAAAAATTGCTCATCACTGGTACTGCATTACAACAAAAACACACTCAAGAACAAACACTATGTAACTAGTGGATAATATCCGGAACCATTCCAGGCAAACGTCATCTATAATAAACTTTCAAGCGAACATCCATTTCCAACCGAATAAATGATCCTATAGCAAAAGCTTCGTGGTGGTGATTCTGGTGTCGTTGTTTATAACTAGTCCAAGTTCTAGCCTATCAAGTGGCCAAACCTTGCAACCACCCTACTAACCTAGAAATCTTTATTCTTATTAATACTTTTTCTCTTGATTCCCTTTTCTCGGCTAGACTGTTTTGCCACGACATCTTATGCCTCGTTCACTTGTTATTTCATTTCTATAGCTGATGCAAGAGAGAACAAATTAAAATGAAAATGAAACTGCCGTTTCTTGCGGCCACTAGTATTTTTTGTAATTATAAGTTCATTGTGGACTCTAATAATAATATTTATATTAATATTATGATAAAGATTTATTCATCTTGAGTAAAGAACAAAAATATTTAGCTTAGCCTAATTCATATTTTCTTGTTTTGATTATTTGTGATGACATTATTCAAAATCATAAAAAGATCCATACAGTCCATATGTATGATTTCTTGTGTAATTTGTGGTTACATATATTTTTTATAAGTTGCAATAAAAATAATCCAAATTTTATTGGTATCCGGTCCGAATTTTGCAGCTGTGGGCAAAACTACCGATCACATCGTACTCTTCCTCTCCCTGCAACCAAAACCAACCAAAGTCAGCAGGTGACTAAGATGAAAACTTAAAACAAAATCACACGCACCTTCAGCCCCTCCTCCTCAAGGATACTTGGCTGGATGAACTCTTTTACCGTCGTATTCATGTCGCTTCGTCCGCTGCACAATGCAGACCAGATAGTAATTCAATTAAGTAGTTCAAACATGGGATACCAAATTCAATCCGAATTCAAACCTTACCTTCCTGTTGCTCACTATGGAACAAATCTCAGACCGACTTAGCAACAGCCGCCTTCACCCACGACGACCATGGTGGCAACCAGCTTGGACCGTTGTAGTCGTAGGCCCTCAACAACCCTTTCACCACGGCATTCAGTTTGCTTTCGTCTAACTGCACCCACAATGACACACCTTCAACCTCTTCGCCGACGCACTTTAGCTTGTCGTCCAAATACCACCAGTGTGTTTTTCCCACCCTCTTCCCCAAAAGTATCCAACTGGAAACCGAACCCGAATTCCGCCGGAACAAAACTCCGATACGACGGGTCTGGCACAGTCGCCTTATTAAGGGCGAGGAAATCAGGAGCCAGTATAACAACTTTTGGCAACCCTCTCATCATCTCTCATGATTTCGGCGAAGAAGGAAGTGGCAATTTTGAATTTGGTGAAATCAGATGCGAGGTCGTCTTTTATAGGCTAGGTCGTAATATCAAAGCTTATTTTTTGAACGACGCTCAAAAAGAAAATAAATGAATAGCCAAACGACACCCGGTCCACTTATTTATTCCCCCCTCCCTCCCCCAAAAAAAAAATTTGGTGAGGAATTTTGAAAATTTTGAAATTTCATGCCTAACCGAATGAGCGCCTAGCCGCTGATTATTGATCGAGTGACCTCGCTGAGATTTCTATTCTTACCAAAATTCAAAACTTGAACTTTCGTTGTCATGTTTATTCTTCGACGAAATCTGTCGAACTCTGTTCGTGAGAGATGATGAGAGGGATATCAAAGGCATTCATCATGGCCGACAATAAGGCCATAACTCGGGAGCCCGGTTGACCGTTGAATACTTTTCCTCCATCGTATCTGAGGTAGGTTCGCAAGAAATTTTGGGGTTCCCTGAGATTGGTTTTGACTTTGAATATTTGAAGTAGTGTTTCAATAAAATTGTATTCAAGCGGTATTATGCAAGCAATGCAATTTCAAGTAGTATTCTTGAGTCTCATAATGATTTTCTTATTATCGGGTTTCACAAATGAAATTGTATATCATGTATCTGTAATAGAATGATATAAAATCCATTCATGCATTTGCTCGAGATATTTAGTTGACCTAGGACTAGGAGGGCTCAAATTCTTATCTTTATTGATACTAATAGTCGATTTAAGGATATGGTTGGCGAGCCTAGGTAAATTAAATTTCAAACTCATGACCTGTTTTTCATTTGAAGATACGTGTAAGTCAATGCTATGGTATCTATTATTGTCCTTCTTCTAAAAAAAGCTTAACATAATATTGAAACCAACTGCCAAACATATGAAAGTCATTGTTTGTGTATTTGTGTCTTTAAATATTTAAACATAAAGATTTTCGGACAATAAACTACCAATAGAATATGTTAATATGAACTCATTTCAACGACTCAAGGTTACTCTTAGATATTGCAATTCATGGAAATGAAATATCTTCAACTAATCAATTCGATTAATTAGTTGATGTTAATTTAATAATTGATGGAAGGGAAATAGGTGGATGTTGAATAACCATCATATTCAGACGTATCTGATTTGAAAAAACAAGTGAAATCATTAATTAGAATGCAACTAATACATATATGATGGAAATAATTTCATCCTTCGACATTAACATGTAGAGATGGGTACTCTGTGTGGAAAGCTCCTAGCAATATCTGACCACAAGTCAGTCAACAACATAATCATCCTACTGTGTTACTTATTGCCAAAGAAAGTTTTAAATGTTGTAATAATTAAATTACACTCTTTTTCCCTCTACTAATTACAACAAGGAAAGAAGAACCACATATTATTCTTATGTTATAATCTTTTGGATTAGAATAGTAATAGTAAGATGTGTATTAATATTCTTTGTTGTGTAGACCGATTGTTTGATTTTTGTTATAGACAAATAAAACTAAAGCATGTAGGTGATCATTATATTACAAAAGAAAGAGAATTACATAACCATAAATATAGTAAATTTATATGAACTTTGTTTGCAGTTAGTCATATAGCTACATACAAAAGAAGTAAGGTATGTGTTAGAAGTAAAAAGTATATATAGTAGCACTACTAGAAACGCACGAATAAGTTGATGGTTGAGATATTACGTACATTACTAAACAAACCAGACAGTAAAGAAGGAAGAAAATTATGTGTCTTGTCATCCATGCTTCTTGAATTAGATATGTAAAGTGTTAGCATTAGCAGTCAAAAGCTATGGAGAAACTGGTGATTGGGAGGAAAACTGGTTGGAGAATATGATGAGGAAGAATGAATTGGAGTCGTAGCTGTCTTCAGTTCAGGGAAGGCATTGTTGGAATAATTTAGTTGTGTTGTTCCATTTTTAGTCATTATTGCTTAGTGTTTTTGTTGTTTTGATGAATAGGATTAATTAGCTAAGTTGTTTGCCGTGGGTGTGGGCTACGGTCTAGTAGTTGAGTAGAAGTAGGTAATCATAGATAGTGCGTTGTTGTTTTATAGGAAGTGGGTTGGTTGTTAGAGGTATGAGTCTGAAACTGCAGCTTAGCAGAAGCTTGGCTCCGTGTATATATTTGTTCCTTTGATCATTCAATAAAAGTAGTCAGTTTGCGTCATTGAGTTTTATCATTGCGGTATCAGAGCTCTTTGCAAGCTGGTAACAAAACTAAGTTAAGTGTGCGTTGCTGTGTGAGTGAATTTGCATAACAGAGTTAGATCTTTGGGTGGGAAACACGAGTGTACTAGAAAGGATCTGCAAGAAGGGGAAAACACAACGGGTGAGTGCAAACAGAGAATTGTGAGTGTGAGAAATAAAATGAGTGAGTCTAGCAGCTTTGCAAAAATGTGCATACCAAAATTTGATGGAGACTTTGAGCATTGGAGTCTTGTCATGGAGAACCTTCTTCAGTCAAAGGAGTATTGGCAAGTGGCGAGTGATGGATTCAGGGAACAAAGAGAAGGAGAGGAGATGTCAGCAGTTGAAACAAAGGAGCTAAATGATTTGAAGGCCAAAAACTATCTATTCAACTCTATTGATAAGGTAATTCTGAAAAATATTTCCAAGAAGGGCACATCTAAGGAATTGTGGGATTCTATGAGATTAAATATCAAGGAAGTGTTAGAGTTCAAAAAGTTAAATTGCAGGCTTTGAGAAGAAATTTTGAGCTTCTTGAAATGAAAGAAAGTGAAACCGTGACCGAGTATTTTGGAAGGATTATGGTTGTGGTTAATTCCATGAGGAATTATGGTGAAGTTATGCAGATCTTTGCCTTTCATTCGGATTTTTGTGTTCGATTTGTAGGTCGGCGTAGTAATAGGGTAGTTCATTTGGTGGCTTAAAAGGCCATTTTTTTGTACCCGACTGCGTGTCGTTTCTTTGATTTTTAGGCCTCGCAGAATTCCAAGGTGTAACTGTCTCTTTGTCTATCAATATATGATTATCTTTTGTATAAAAAAAAACACTTCATTTGCACAAAGGGATAACTTATAATCTTATATACGTTTATGCCATCTATATGCCCTAAATTGTCAATAGTGGAGTTGACTGGGTCATCGTTTAATTATCACAACTCTTTTTTCCAATTTCTACATGTAAAATAGTTTTTACATTTCAATAATTCAATCAAGTATAATGTAAAAGTGGGTTTTCTCCAACAGCACACCCGTTTTTCTAACATTTTACTTATAAAGTCTAGGAACTAATAATTCTTCATAATTTAAGGAATATAGATATCTATGATTTGTCCATATAACTACAAGGGTATCTCTTATTTTTCTCGCCGGTCACTTTCTCGTATAAATTCCACCTAAAATGGGTAGTAAAGCCTGCAGCAATCAGTCTGATGGAAAATAAAGCAAATTGGTTTTGCTTGCTAAGAATAAGATGCTTTTGTCTAGTGCCTTATACAAAGAGAAAAAAAAAAAAAAACATAAAACCAAATTCAGTTCATCAGTCAAACTCATTTTGATCCCCTCAATGAGGTTGATATACATTATATAGCCAGCCTTCTATCTCATGATACAGAAACAAGATAACCCTAGTTGGTAATGGGGAAAAAAATAAAGGGTTTTTTTTTATGAATGTGTTAGACATTTTGATTTGTCAACACATGGATGATCGTCGTCTCTTTACTTGTAAAAACCTTTGTGTTTATTGATAAACATGATGCGATCGATCGTTGACATTTGATATGGTATCTACGAAAACAATGATGACAAAAATATTATCAAACTCAATTCCTCGATTAACTAACGACCCACTCGCTTACAGATTCATCGATCGATACACTATTTATGGTTGACAGAGAACAAAGCTCATGCTAATAGAATACGAATATGAGAGAGAAACCCAATCGATTCGATAATATAAAAGAAAACTCATCAAAAATACAATTTGAAGTACAAATTAAGCTAGCTGTGAGGGGGCATGATGATTACGTTCTTCATCGAACTAATTAGCATACAAAATGATGATGAAACGATAATTAATTATTTCACCAGAACCAACTACCTATAGCTACCTGTTAATTAATACCCACCCCCAATATTGATATGCAGCCGCCGTATAGTATTACTATTTATATATAACGTTACAATTTCTAATGTATATGTAATTAATTACTGTCATCCTGCAGCAATGTATGGTGCATACAATAGACTCGCCGTAGCCTCTTGCAGCCATTGATCTTCTTCTTCTTCTTCTTCCGATAGCCGCTGCGGCGGCGGCGGCGTAATTACGTCTTCTTCGGATAACTCGCTGCTGCTATTCCTTGCAAACCTCCCTCGCACACGTACTCTTCTGTCGGCCAACGTTTTCCGGCAAGCATACTGCATGTTTATGCACATGTTTTTAATTAACAATAATAATGAAAACCCATCAAAAGTTATTAATTAATTGCATCGAGATATGAATTATAAAAAGTAAATTATTACCTTGATGGTTTTGTTGAAGTTTCTTTGGTTTCTCTTCTTCAAATACCTTAGGATCCTGTCCTTCCTCTCCTCCGCCGTGTATTGCCCAACCTTCACGTCGGCATTAATATTATTGTTATTGCATAATTGCGTCGTCGTCGTCGTCGTCCCCTGGAAAGCAACATATATAAGCACATCCACTAATCATAATTAACAACGTGATCAAGAATATAATCCATCAACCGTGACAAAAGCTATATATGTATGCATGCTGCTTACGTAATAATTGTCCATGTCAGCAGCTACTGCCGCAGCCGATGGAGCACGTACGTAATTAGCCGCCGCCGGCTGCTGGCCATGGTAGCAATTAGTAGCCGCGCCAAACGACGCCGTTATTGATCCACCATCAACATTGTCAGTCATCCCGCTTCCGATATTATTGAACAATATCGCCTCGGGATCACGATCAAGAGAAAACGATGAAACGGGATCAGACTCGAACGAAGACGATGTCGTATTGAGAAGTTCATGAAGTGATGATGATATGGGCATGGCGGCGTAATGGTTGGGAGTCGTCGCCAATAAAGAGTTCTCCTCCTGATGATGATGATTGGCGACGAGGGATAGCATGATCTCCGACAGCTCTTCCTCGGAGAATTTGTTGATGATGAGCTGATCGTCGCCGTCCACGTTGAAGTTGGAGCAGAAGGAATAGTGCTGAGAATCCATTGGAGCAAAAAAGAAAGGACGACGAAAGAAAGTAGAGGTAGGAGAAAGAAAGGGGAATTTTTGGGAAGTGGTGGCTTGGTTTTTTTTTTTTTTTTTACACTACAAGAAGGTTGTATATATAGTGGTTAATTCTTATTATTATTATTATATATATAATTAATTAGTTAATATTGATTGTAAAAAGTGGGGTTTCATCTGTCAAAGCAAAACATATGCAAGTTGGTTTTTACTTTTTAGCCGCCGCGTCTCGTTCGTTATATTTTTCCTATTACAAGAAGCTTTCTTTTTCTTTTTGGTTATTGAGGAACCGATTAATTAGCTAGATGAACAGGATTTTGGTTACTAAAAAGTTTACCTACTACGATACCTGAGTGAATATGATCTCCACCAGACATACGTAACGCTTTAGCTAGTACACGAAAGTGTATACCGTGATTCTTTTGTCTATCAATAACTGCATGCATTGCGCGGTGGATGTAAAGAAGTAAACCATTATCTTGGCAATAATGAGCCAAGCTAGTATTAGCGGTGAATCCCCCTATTAAGTAGTCGTGCATTACAATAGGAACTCCCAATTCTCTGGCAAATACAGCCCTTTTGATCATTTCTTCACATGTACCCGCGGTAGCATTGAAATAATGCCCTTTGATTTCCCCTGTTTCAGCCTGTGATTTATAAATAGCTTCGGCACAAAATAAGAAACGGTCTCTCCAACGCATAAATGGTTGGGAGTTCACGTTTTCATCATCTTTGGTAAATTCAAGTCCACCACGGAGACATTCATAAACAGCTCTACCATAATTCTTAGCGAATAAGCCCAGTTTCGGTTTAATAGTACAGCCCAATAGGGGGCGACCATACTTGTTCAATTTATCTCTCTCAACTTGAATCCCGTGAGGAGGGCCTTGGAAAGTTTTAGTATAAGCAGGAGGAATTCGCAAATCCTCCAGGCGTAGGGCGCGCAGAGCTTTGAACCCAAATACATTACCTACAATGGAAGTAAACTACTGATCACAATATATACACATGTGCCCCAGAAACTAAACCCCACCCACATATGATCCATATAGATTTCAAAGAGATCTGAGTGCTGTTTTCCATTGACCACAAAAGCAAAGGGAGGAGGAACTTATGAAGAATAAATAAAGTGTGAGTTTGGAGGAACCATGGCCAAGGAAAACTAGAACTAACATATGTGGCCCAATTTTGCTAAAAGGGAAATTAGAAAAACATTGAATTAATACTATTCCCTCCAACTCTAAGTCCAGCCATTAAGGTAGGTAGTGCCCCCAAAATATAAGGGTATGTAGCTAGTTATAGGCTAGAATAAAAATCCACATGGCTGTGCAAGATTTGCATCCACATTCAAGTACAAACATATATCCCCCAAAGATTTAGGTTTTCTTTCTTTCTTTCTTTCTTCCTCTCCCTCTTTTATTTGTCTAGTTTTGCTTGGCTTGGCCTGTAGCAGCATTTGGACACTGTTATACCTCCCACTTGAGTACAAGCTCCCTTATAAAGCTAGCTAGCTTTTGGTTTGGCATCCACATTCAAGTAACAAGACTAAGGTATTACTTATTAGACTTACATGGTTTATTATTTGTGTGCCTACATGTCCACCTAAGAGGAGGGTGAGAGATGGATGCATTACTTTTCAGAAACTATTTTTTTTTTATAAAGGTGATATAGGTTTTTTTTTGTGATTAAGGTACTACTTAAGGGATTCGAACCTGGGACCTTCAGGTTTAGGCTAGTGGTAATGATAGAATCGTTGTAATAGTCCGTAATGATAGAATCGTCGTATTTCTCATGTTAATTATTTATCTGCCTACTATAAATAATTGTAATTGCCTCAAAATAAGTCAATTTGAAATTCCTCATGCATTAATTCATGTAAATTTTGTGTTGCGGCCAAACAGATCAAATAAATCTGTTAGAATTCCCCATTTAAATAACCCCTTGGTAATTTCAAGGAAAAATAAAGCCCTTCACGGATAAGTGCTTTGGTCAATGGTCAGAGATCGATATATACCCAAATTCCCCTTTACTGAGAATTCCCTGCTTGTACTGGAATTTGTGGAAGCTCAGTAGGGCTAGCTCTCTATACCTTTAGAAGGAGAGGGCAAGGGGCAAGGGGGCATAATTGGTTCAAAATTATTTCTTGAAAGAGGTATCTAATATCTCTATGCACAAAGTACAAATCTCTTTTGTTATCCTTGAGGTAAAAAAATTTGATTCCTCAGCTTCACATTTATCCCTTGCTTTTCTTGTTATTGGTACTTCAATTTATATATATATATATATCTTTTTACTCAAACATATCCATAAGACACAGCCTCTCATCAACAAATAGAAAGCAAAAAGATCCAGATACAATATTAGAGAAGATGGGAGACTAGGGTAGGGGTGATCAATAAAAGGAATTTTCTTTGTTTTAATTAGGGGCAGTAGCAGTACAATAGTATCAGGTGCCTCTCTATAGTACTCAAACTTAGCCATCAAGCTAGGTAAAAGCTCCCCATGCATGCAAATCAAAGACTGGCAGCTGGTGATCTCTCCTTGATCAATTCAGTAGAACAAATCAAATGATTGTTCACCACTTCTTACAGAGCAAAAAAGGATCAACACACTGAATCAATCCAGCACTTTGCTTATGTAGTTGAAATCTTTTTGATGAGAAGTGTGTCAGTAGGGAACCTCATCACCAATTTTCAGTTTATTTCATTTCAGAAACTAAAAAAAAAAACACTTGAAGAGAAGGGGGAACCCTGTTCTTTGCTATAGCTCTGCAATCCTTATGAACTGACAGAATTCCTTAGAATCTTTCGTTTTTTGTGCATGTATATGTGCCCTAGTGATTTGTTTGGTTTGTTTGATGGCCCCAACAAATTAAAGGCATGTTGCCTGGAAGTGAATCTTTTTTTCTTGGAGCATATATATAAGATCAGTACTATACATATACAACACTTTTTCAGTTTCTTCCCCTTCTTTTTTTTTTTTTTTTATATCAGTCTCCAACACTCTTTAAAGGTCAATTTCATGAATGGTCATTCAGCTTTATTTTGTAACCGACTGCTCATGATTGGTGAAACTTGAAAAGATAAACATTTTGGAGATTATTTATCATCACAAGATCAAGTTAGTCCAACTTGTCCGAGTTAGTGTGCTACTTCATCAAAATAGATAATATGTATTTCACACGACATTTTTATTGGCTCATATATAACCCATTACGCTAAAAAATAACCTAAAGAAACTGATTACTCAATCCAATAATTATTGAGCCTACTTCTCTAACCCTCTACCAAATAGCTAATAGGAGGGCTACTATGAACTTTTTCATTATTATTTTTAGTGAGTTAACACTCCAAATCTAGATAACTTATGCTAAAAAATTGTTAACTATTATAAATCTTAGTGAATTATTTGTTACCAACCCAAAAGTTCGGTGACCATTTCTGCAATGGACCCAACTTGGTCCTTTCTAGTTTCCAAGTATCCTACTTTTGTGTTTTTTGCTGGTTCTCTTAACAAAATTTTGGAAGTCCTTTCTTCCAAGATTTTTTGTCCAGCTTTTCCTCAACATGTTCACCTCAAATTTATGCAAACAGGGGTGGCAATGTCCCCCCATCTCTTGTATGGTAAGGAGAGATTTGACCAAATAAGTCACAAAAAAATCGAGATTGATATATTTTTCAAATTATAATGACCCATTTTAAGGTCAGATTAATGATTAAGATGAAAGAACTAACATGAGACGATATGTTTTAATAAAATTGATAATCTTTATTTTCAAATCTGTTTTCTAATAATTTGATTGTTGATATATTATTACAAATTTAAATTATCTCATTATTTTGTTATGTATGTTATGATAATCTTTGGAAAAGGAAATCAATATATTGATGTAAACGTACATATTTAGACTGATACATGTTCATAAACTAATTTCGGTTTCAGACCAACGTTAATAGTTCGATTTATTATGAGGAAAGTTGTTTGTTACTGCAGCATCCTTCTTCCTTGCGATTAAGAGGAGGGCCAACGGCCGTCCGCAGGCCAGCTGCATCAACGATAGCCATTCTCTCTTTCGTTTCGTTTTGATTACCTCGGAAAATGGATAAATAATTAATAACGAATCAAGTTAATCGAATTCCGCAGCAAGAAACTGCTTAGTTACCTTTTTTGGGTCTCGGTGTGAAGCTCGGAGACAGAAATGGCCGTCCGTCGCTGTCACACACCGCCGGCGGTCGGGAAAGAGAGCTCCGGAACGGCCAGATTTCCTCCCGGTCAATATATCGCAAAATAGTCAACATATCGCGTAAATATCGCGATATATAGATATATCGTGAGATATCGCCAATTTCACTTTCTCGTCAATTTCTCGCGTTTCGATTTTGGTTTTGAGAACTCGAAACGTTCCGCGTTTCTACGTTTTTTTGCTCCCGTTTCTCGCTCCGCGTGGGTTTGGCCGCACCGTTTTGCTTTGGATGGGCTATTTCCGCCTGACGAGGGGGTATTTGGCGGGTTCCTTATGGGCCCTCTCGGAAAGGCATATTGGACTTCACCCGCTGAATTTCATGGGCCTGCGGCTGATATTCCTGCGGCCCGCGTTGGTTTTCCCGGTTTTAAAAAAACACCAACTATATAAATACGACCTATCGGAATCGGAACCCCACCACCGCAGCGATCTCCCGCCTTTCCTAGATCGTCTGAAATGAAATCCCTAAAATCTCTTAGATTCCGGCGCTACAAGCATTTTTCGCGATGGCGGTGGATGGTCGAAAAGAGCTCACGGCGAAACTAGAGGGGCTCTTGGCGAAAGTAAAGGAGTTGGAAGAGCTCGAACGCGAAGAGGTCGAAGGAGAAGGAGAAGGAGGAGAAGAAGAAGAACTCCCGGCTTATGGTCCACTCGGTCGCGAAGCCACACTGACGCTGGAGAGGACTTGCGCGCTCGACGATCACCTGGCTCGTTTGCAGGAAAAGCTGCGATCTGGAATCGATCTCAACGAATTGAGGCAGCACGTCGAGCAGGTTAGCGAGATGGTGGAAGCTCTGCGTGAAGCATATTTCAGCCATGTAACGGCAATCGAAAAAGGACTCTGTTCTTATTAGATTTGCTGGTTCTGTCTTTCTTTTCTAGTTCATATCAATGTAGGATCTTTTTGAGCTAGCCTGATTAATACAGTAAGTTTGTTAGTATTTGCTGAGTTTATTGTTCTTAGTAGCCAAAAGATTGGAGGGCAAATGCAAGATATTCCACTGCCCTTTTTCATGGCGGATGATAAGGGGAAACAGACGCTGAAAGCAAAAGATCATGTAAAATGGAAGTTTCCAATGGACCAAAAATCATTCATCGACAACGACAATGTTGACTGCATAAAGATTATCTATCTACAGTATTTGCATGATGTCAATGAAGCCCTAACAACATTCTACTTCTACTTGCTGCTGAAAATACATGTCACTGTGATTTGTCGATGATTGTGCATCCTCGAATGATTCGTCAGAAGGAACTGACTGGTGCGGAAGTAGTTGAATCAGTTTTGATGTACCACCTGTCATGTAAATGCAATAACTTACGTTAGATTCAGTGTTTCAGAATAGCCTTAGCATACCAATCTTGGAACGTTATGAAGTTCTTATGGATGGATAAGCTTTGAAGATAGTGGCGGATGAACAGCATACCTAGTTAGGTCTGGATGCCTTGAGCATTTGGCAATTTCAGTGAGCACTACTACGGTTGAGCAACCCTTGAAATGATGAGAAGAGATCTTTGTTCTCTGTCCCAAAGATCTCTTCTGCTTTCCTCAAAGTTTCCTAGAAGACAGAAGAGCATTTGAATAAGCAAAGCAGACCAAACACTGTAACAATGACCAAGATGTCAGTCTTCAAGCCAATAATAGCTTACCTCCCGGGTTTGCTTCTGGGCATTTAGTTCCTTGATGTTAGCCAGAAATGCACTGAATTGCTCGTATGATAGGCGACTCCTGAGTTGCAATACACACGTGAGTGACAGGACTGAAGTGCAAGTACTGTTAACCATGAGATTTTATATGAAAGCCCATGTGGGAAAAACAGTTGAACTCACCTGGCCTGACGAAAGAACTCCTTCCCGTCAATTCGTGGAGTCCGTGCTACAGAGATTTCACAAATACAATGTTTAACGTTAAGAGGTGGAATAAAAAACCATCTTTATCAGATTTGCACCTGAAAGTACTGATGTAAGGATGGACCGAGAGTATCACAGAAGACTTCCACTGAGATTTGCAGTCACAAACCTGGCATTGAGCGTCCACGAGGAGGGGAGTTTGCTGCCGAAGACTGTTGACTGGATGGATACCATGGAGAAAAGCTAGTTTGATGTCCTTCGTATTGGGATTTCGTTGGCGATGTCAGAGCAGAGGCCCTCCGAGGTGACACGGCAGTAGAATAACTCCTAGGTGACACACTTGTAGATGTAATTTTTGGGGTTGCAGTTGGAGTAAGCCGTGGTGTGATGTACGGGGTTATGGAGAATCTTTGTCCAGCAGACTTTGCAGCTGTTACATCAGCATATCAGCATAAGAATCATGAAATGAACTCAAACTTTAGCATACAGTAACGAAAAATCGACATTTCTAAGATAACTGGTGAAACCCATTTAGCTTTTGTCATTCGGTTTAAGAGGGTAACAAATGTTAGGTGCCCTGGGTAATTGGTATGTCTGACTGAGGCATGTCATCCAAAGGTTACAATTCAGATGCAGACGCTATTTGACTACAGCTTTCAGTTGCCAAAGTACGGAAGAAACAGAGAGGAGGAAACATTGTTACATTATTCATCCTAAGAGAAGTCTACTCTAGGCCTAGCCACTCCAATTAAAGATCTTCTTTTCATAAAACAATATAAAGACCATCAATCGTCTAGAAAAAAAGTACACAGGCAAGAGCAGTTGAATACCTTGATCAGCTGTACTCATGTCGGTAGAGCCACTGTAAGAATAGTCCCTGGCATATCCATTTGACACTTCATCTGTCAAGAAAGAAGCAGGATGGTAACAGAAAATAAGTAGACATCAAAACATCAAAGTTGATCTAACTGATAAACAAAAAGAGCAGTAATATCATCAGCCAAAGGGAAATTCCCGGAGCACCAGAAGCTCTTCGACACACTACCTTTATCAGGATATGCCTTTGGTGCACGTTGATCATATGCTTTAATATCAACAGTTTGTGTTGGCTGCAAAACATAGAAAGTGAAGTCAATTACTCTATATAATACAGGGAAGGAAGAGGATAAATTAGAAGAAAACTAATAACAACAAGTGAACAGCACATCTTACCGATGGAGTGTCATCACTAAGTGACTGCATCAGCTGCCTCTTGAAGTTCTCCAACTGCAATGAAACAAGTCATCCTAGTCATTTCTCTAGGCATGCACGGAGAACACTAAACCGAAGAGAAGTCATTTCTCAAGCCAAACACACCGGCCCACACTAAACATGCAGAAATCTATGTACAAGAACACTAAGCAAGTGCATATAGGTAGACCATGGCTGAACTGAGTCATCAAACATACTTCATGCCAACCTAATTCTCAACAACTGCAGAGTAAGCAAGAAACTCAATTGCATTTCTGAATAATGGCAATGCAGCATACCTTTGCCAAATCACGGCCAAGCTTCTTCACGTTGGCAGCCAACGAATCCCTTTCCTTAGCAAGTTTAACCTTCATCATGAAAACAACAGTAAGAGAACCAAGCAAGAGTGAATTCCCAAAAATCAACCTCAATATCCAAAATTTCGCAGAAACCCTAACACCCATTGATCAAATTGCAGACTCAAATGTTTGTTCTTTCCGATAACGATACTAAAAATCGGAAAGGGAAGAGTTCCCCCTCTACTTACATTCTCATCAAGGGTGATCTTCAGCCTCGACTCGGCCTCCCGGTACGCCCGCTGCATTCGAGACGCTTTCTCTTCGAGCTCGTAAGCAATTCGATCCTTCTCGTACATCTGCTGCTTCATTCTTCCCACTTCCGCTTCCAGGTTCGACACACGGGAAGCGATTGCCATGGAAGTGATCTTTCGCGCCAGATCCAGCTGGTCATACGGGTCGGCCGGTATAACAGCCAGAATTTCGTCCGGCAAGTCGAAGTCCGGGCCCCCGCCCCCGCCGCGGCCGGCGACAACTATGCTGCCTTCTCCGCTTCCCAGCTGCGACATGGCCGAATCTTCCTTTTCTACCTCGAAAAATCAGAAGAATCTGCCGGTAGAAATCGGTCGCTCTTCCACGGGGTTTTTGGTTTAGGAAGTGAAAGAGGTAAACGATAGACTAGAGAGAAGATGGTCGCTGGTCGTCCTGTGAGAGTCTGAGACAGGGCTGGCTGGTGACGTACTGGAAAATTCCCCAATTGACAACCATCTTTTTTTCCCCACCTAATCTTTATTCTCCCAATTTTACCCATACTAATAATTCCATTCTTTATTTCTTTTGCTCTAATTATATAATTATGCAAAATTTTACATTTTTTACTATGATTTTTCATACTACCTGTTCTTTTTATTTCAAATTCAAGCGTTTTAGTTATTATTAGATGTGAGACAAATTGAATCCGTAGAATATTGTATGTAAAAGGGGGAAAAAAATAAAAGATATATAACGGAACATACAATTTTTAATGAAAGTGACTACAAAACGTAATTGGCAATGGGTAATTAATTATTGTTGGTGTTTGAATTAACGAATATATAAGAAGGTGTGGGCTGTTTCTTACTTTCTTTGCTCGATTATTGACTTGTTTAAAGATTTGAAAGTTTGTTTTATTAGAGTGGGATCAGTTAGTAGGAAAAGAGAGGGAATATTATATGTTTGGTGGGGACTGCGTACGAAAATTTGAAATTTTTGGAGGGCTTTCCCCTCAAGATGGCTGCGGGTGGACCGAGACCTTGCTCACCTCTTACGCAATTATGGGCCTCCAAAGTTAGTGGATCATGCATTGTCGGCCTTTGAATCTGTTTACCGCCATATGATTTGGGCCCTAATCCGCGGGCCCAATTATTCTCCTTCGCGCTCCTTTCGTTCTACTCCTGCTTTTCCGTTTCATTCCGGAATAGAGAATATCCAATCACTGTCCAAATCTCCATCGGCATTCCTTCGCGTTTCCCCGGGATCGCCCATTGCCATAGTCGGTGCGGCATCTTGCTTCGTTCATTACTAATAGTCGGCTGCGCTACCGGACCGAATTTCAGCCGGCGGGGGACGGAAAGAGGAAGCAGAAGAAGACAGAGATGTCGGTGATGATGGTGACGAGCTTAGGGGATTTAGTGGTCGACTTGTTCACCAACGAGTGCCCTCTCACTTGCAAGAACTTCTTGAAGCTCTGCAAGTAATGCTTATGATTCCGTACCTTATTTGTTTGATTTGTTTGCTTATCATGCGTATGAGTGATTGCACTGGATAGCTGTGTTTTTTCTAGGTGAATGATGGATGGCGATTCTCGTTTGAATTTGCATTAGGTTTTTTTTCTCTCTCTTGCAAAATTGCTGTCAGTTGAGAGTTTGTATGCATCTTGATGACTTTGTGCGTTGTTTTTTGGTTTGTTTGGTTGAACTGATGAAGGATGAAGTATTTCAATGGGTGCCTGTTCCACACGGTTCAGAAGGATTTTACTGCGCAGACTGGTGATCCTACTGGTACAGGTGCTGGTGGTGACTCAGTCTACAAGTAAGACTCGATGAATAATGGGATTGTATAAGCTTGAATGTGTTTGAAAATGCTGTTTGGGGTGTACTAGTAGTTTGGTGCTTTTCCTTGATATTCGGTTTTGCCTCATGTAGCATATATGGTTAGCTAGTGCTCATTACCTATTGTCGCACTCTGCTCGATTTCCAGATTTCTTTACGGAGACCAAGCCCGCTTCTTCAACGATGAAATTCATCCTAATCTAAAACATACAAAGATGGGAACTTTTGCAATGGCTAGCGCTGGAGAAAATATGAATGCTTCACAGGTTTGATGTTCTCTTGCTTGGTAAATAGCCACTGTGACGTCATATTTTTTAGTTCTAATGTGTTGTGTTCTTTCTCTTTTTCAGTTCTACATCACGTTGCGTGACGACCTGGACTATCTGGATGGGAAGCTTACTGTAAGTATCTTCCACTACTTCTCTCTGGGGATAGTTCTGTTATTATTCAACAGTATTAGGGAGTTATATGGTATAATGCAACTATATTTCTGTTGTTTTAGGTTTTTGGAGAGGTAGCAGAAGGACTGGAAACTACTTTGACTAGAATCAACGAAGCTTATGTAGATGAAAAGAACAGGCCATATAAAGATATAAGGTTCGATATCCTTACTTTACGCAGCTCCAATCTATATACACACACATATCAAAATATTACTACTTCATGCAGACAATCTTTATATGATTGCTGATAGATTATTTTGACTTTCAACAGGATAAAGCACACATATATACTGGAGGATCCTTTTGAAGATCCCAATGAGTTACCTGGGTTGATCCCTGATGCTTCCCCAGAAGGAAAGCCAAAGGAAGAGGTATTAATGATCTATAGTTATTTTTATATATTAATAAACCATCTTGAAGTAACATATCAGGTATTAGTTTTTTATTCTTATTATGTCTACATGTTTTTCAGGCTCTTGACGTGGTTCGGCTTGAAGATGATTGGGTTCCCTTGGATGAGAAATTACGTCCAGAAGAACTTGAAGAGATTATTAGAGAAAAGGATGCACATTCTAGGGCTGTTGTGCTCGAGAGTGTAAGCATCTATTTTTGTAAGTTGATCATATTAATGGTTTAATGTTCTGCCTATAGGGATTGACCCTGTTTTGCTTCTTTTCTATTGTAGATTGGGGATATCCCTGATGCTGATGTGAAGCCTCCTGAGAATGTATTGTTTGTGTGCAAACTAAATCCTGTCACTGAAGTAGGTTGCATAACTTGTACTTCCAGTAGTTCGTATCAGGACCATTTCATTTCTCTCTTTTCTTCAGGAAGTCTACTAATATATGATTTGTCATGCAGGATGAGGACTTGCATACAATTTTTTCACGTTTTGGGAATGTGGTATCGTAAGTAATCAATTATAAATCTTCAACACAAATTTATCTATCTATGATGTTAGCAAGCCTATTGACTGAACACAGATTGCATCCTGTGTGATTGGTTACAGGGCTGATATAATTCGAGAGTTCAAAACTGGAAACAGCTTGTGCTATGCATTTGTAGGTATGTAGCTTCCTTTCTTCACAAATTTCATAGCAGAACAGCTAAGTCTCCTATTGTCTCCAACTTGTTAATCTCTTTAAGTTATAGACCTCCCTTCTATCTTCACAACTGCATGTCCTTATTCCTCTTCGCATCTCAATATTTATCCAGATTTTGAGACCAGAGAAGCATGTGAACGAGCATATTTTAAGGTATGGTGAAGACTAATAAAATGGCATTTTGATTCATTCCACTCATTCCTAACAATGTGAGTCGAATACACTGATTATCTCTTTGTTGTATACCGTAGATGGATAACGCTTTGATAGATGACAGAAGGATAAAAGTTGATTTCAGCCAGAGTGTTGCAAGACTATGGGGTCAGTATAGGCGCAGAGGCAAAGATTCAGGTAAGATAAGCAAAGACGTTCTGATAAGTGACAGACATAAATTATGCCATTTATCATGTATAATCCATGGGATGGGTGTGGACCGAATTAGAGGGGAATTGGCATTATTTTATTCAGTTTTGATGCGCAAATCCATGCGTTTGGATAAATGCATGTTGAGATTTACTAATTATGGCATTATCATGTATAATCCAAGGGGTGGGTGTGGACCAAATTGGAGGGGACTTAGGATAATTTGATTCAGTTTTGATGCTCGAATCCAAGACTTCTTGGCTTTGATCCCATTGGCTGACTAAATCAAATTTGGAAAAGACCACTACTATGTTGTTCTATTGGCTACCTCACTTAAAGAAAACCTTTCCAATTGAATGTGTTTGTGTTTGATTCTGCCTCCCTTTCTTTTATTCTCGATATGAACCTGTGACAGTTCTGGACCGGACCGGTCCAATGTTGCCTAGGAGGCATGGCCGAATTTGGACTTCTGTTTCTTGATTTTCAATGTTGTTTCTTACTTTCTCGTTATTCCAACATCTGGAGCGCAGGTGGAGGTTGCTTCAAGTGTGGTGCTGTCGATCATCTTGCAAGGGACTGTACTGAAGGTCCTGGTTCTAAAAGTCGGGGTCCAAAGTACATCCTGAAGGATGATAACACACAGCGTGGTAGTGATAATTCAAGGTTCGTCGTCATCTCCCTCTCTCTTTAGCCTGATTGTCTCTGCATGGCATTGGAATCCGACTTATATCTGATGTTCAATTATAGGTATGCCATGGTGTTTGATGGGGAAGCTCCTGGAAGCCCAATAGAAGAAGAGAGTCGCAGAAGCCTGGGGGAACCAGATGAGCAACTTGACAAGGAAAGGAGGAGGCATAGAAAAACCTCAGATGGTCGAGACGAAGAGAAGGATTCATCAAAGAGTAGGATACGTCAGAGTGACAGAAGGCGGGTCGATGAAGATGATAGTGATAGACGACGTGACAGCAAAGCAACTCGGTATCAACATGACAGCAGAATCAAAAACCACGATGGTGATAAGGGAGATGGTAAAAAGACAAGCATTGATCATCACGGTCGTGGAGAAAGAATAGACAGCGACAGAGACAAAGATCATTACCAGAGGAGGAGTGGGGAAGGCGATTACTGGAGAAGAAGCGACGATGGCGAGGATAGAATTCGCCGGAAAGAGTTGGATGATGACAGTAAAGAGCGTAAACGAAGACACGGAGAGAGTGACCGGCGAGAAACGAGGGACAGAGAAGAACGAGATGAGGGTAGAGAACATAAGAGAAAAGACCCCGATGGTGACCACAGGCGAGAAACTAGGGACAGAGAACGAGAATTTAGGCACAAGAGTGACAAAAGGAGATGAACCATCAGACGTTTTATCTTTGGCTTTCTTCGGGGTTTTAAGCCTGCACTATATTGTGATATGTTGTTTATAGCCTCAACACATCAATGGTGTTTCGAAAGGATGCCATCTATTGATGGTTCCCCGGTTCCATGATACTAGACAGGAAAGAGTATGAGAGTGTTTTCTTTGCATTATTTCATCTGCTTTAATTATACAGGAGACTACAGCTGTGACCAAACTATCAGCCTATTTCTCTGATCGTGCGGTGACATTGCCGGGGCAGATTCTTTCGCCAAAATGTACACATTTTAAGGGGTTGTTTGGATGGAAAACTTGGTAGTGAAATGTGGTCTGGAAATGTCGCCCCTTTTCACTTCTGCAAACGACCACTATGTATGAACAAGATGATGAACACAGCCTATAAGAACATGTTATTTACAGCCTTGCTTGCAATCTTTGCTACCTATAAAACGAACCTACTCTGTTATAACTAAAACATTCAGCTTTGAGGTAATGCATTGGTGAGGATATGGAATTCATTTGCATCAACGATCCCAACTCAAACTCTTTCTCATTCATTGTCCCAGCTATGGATCATTCAGCATCAAAATTTCGGCAGTCCCCCCACCTCGAAAGAATCCCATCGTTTTTCTGCTGTCGAAGTTCACCATTCACTATAACTGGTGCCTCTTACGTTTACTCAACGCAAGCATCCAGCAGTTGCACCTCTCATGTCCGTGTTTCTTTGCCTACGGATGTGCATTGTCTTGTTGTTTGTTTCACTTTACAGGTTGAACGCCAACAGTTCTGACACGGAATCTGTACTGTGGTCGTGGCTCCTCTTCATCATCATCATCGTCGTCATCATCATCCTCATCGCTTGAGTCGTCCTCGACCACTCTATCCCAACGTGCATAATCCAGTGCCGAGTGTCCCTTTGGTTTCGGAATTGCCTGCCAACCATTGGACTGTTGCTCGGTTGATACTTTACTTGTCCTCTGTGCTTGTGCAATAACTTCAGATGCAATGGTTCTCCTAGGCTCAGGCTTCCTCTGTGCTTGCGCAATAACTTCCGCAGTGATGCTTTTTCTTGCTTCAGATTTCTGATCTCCTCCGCCTCCATCAGAAGACTTCTTAATGCCTTCTTCCATAGAGACAGTAGTCCGATCTTGTTCAAGCATACTGGTTTGCAATATGCCAACATCTTGGTCTTCAACTTCTTCATCTTCTTGTCCCTCTTCTGAGTCATCATCTTTCTCATCCTCTTCTTCTTCCTCCAACTCAGCTTCGGATTCCGGTATTGGAGCTAGGGACTTCCTTCACCAAAAGAAAAACAATTTCAGCAATCAACATTAAAAAAAAAAAAAAGATAATTGAGTAGTTCTCAATCTGAATGTAGCAACCAATAAACAAGACAAGATAAGATAAGTCATCCACAAACTTCAAAGTTGTTTATCAGGATCAGAATCCCAACTGAAGCATTGCAGCAGGATCAAATCACCTAGCCAAACTTCGGGGGTCGACAGCTACTAAAGTTCATCGAAACAGATCCATACAAGATCAAAGAAAGTACATATCTTTGTCAACGATATCAAAGTAAAGCAGATTACTTTACCAGCATTCCGAAATTCTACACACACTAATACACATTGCCTCAATGCAAGCCTAAATACAGGCAACTGAGTCCTGAATATATCGAAACCATTTTAAACTGACTGATGTCGCAATAAATGCATCAATTGAAGAGGAGAAATTACAAGGCAACGAAAGCACACATCCAAAGCGGGCGCCTAAAATGTATCAAATTACCAATTGAGTCCTCAATCGAGTTTCCAGGTTCTGGTAAACTTCGGAAGATGGATTCAACTCCATCAGCCGATTGACATCGAACAACGCCGAGTGATAGTCTTTCAGCGTCACCAACGTCTGCGCCCGCAGCATCAAAGCTCCTGTGTGGTCGTAATCCAGCTCCAGCACGGAAGTACACTCTTCAGCTGCCTGCAACACAAACGAAGTCGCAAAGTTAAATCGAATTCCCAAAAACCAAACATTTGAATCCTTCACTTCTCCCATTCAAAATCCATCCGAACTAGGCATAGCACAAGAAAACAGCAAACAATAAGAATAAGAACAAGCAAGGCTTTTTTTTTTTTTTTTTTACTTCGTACCTTCTTGAAATCATGCAACTTGAGGTAGCAAGCAGCTCGGTTGCTATGGAGGGCGATCCTCTGCGGCTTGGTCTTGGCGGCGGCGAGCGCTTCGGTGTAGAATCCCAGCGCGGCGTCGTGCTTCCCGTCCCGGTAGAGCTGGTGCGCCGCCTCGATCTTGCTCGCCGGAGACGACTCCATGGCTCGGAATATCCGACGGTAAGTCTCGGCTTCCAATCTGAAACTCTCTGTAAATAACTATAGAGCAGTAGTGGCGGACGGAGCAATTATAGGCCGATTGATCAAAACAATACAACCCGGGTAATTTGCCTCCGTGGGTTTCTGTCTTTCTTTATAGGATTGTCCAATTTATAGGCAAGATTGGATTTTTCATTGGAATTGTCTGTGAAATGAAATGACTTGCCTTGTGCGCGTCATTCCCCATTTTTAAAGGTTTGAACTTTCAAATGCCAATAAAGTGATAAACACAAAGTTAAGTAGAGAAATTAATTATCAAAGAGTTGATTAGTGATAATTGTATACAAAATATATATCTTTTGGGTTAAAGTCGCAATCTTTCGCAAGCTCGCGTGAAACATTTTTGAAAACAAGCAGAAAAAGATGGTTCGTGGATCCTAATTGGGTCCATCAGGGCCCAACAAAAGGCAAATGAAGACAGATTATTTATACTTTGAGAAGCTTTCTTGTTTGATTTTGCCTCAATTATTACCACCGAAAAGGGTCGACAAGAGATTATGCTCATGTTGATGTTGGCAGTTTATTAGCTGTTCCATGCAAGCAAAGACTAATGTGGGATCGGGTATGAAATCAGATGGAAGAGGAGCTTACACATCATCATCTCCGCCTAGTTCTACAAATGTTGTAATTCAATATGACGACACCAAATCATTTAGATCTCTCACGTTTCATGTTTATAAAAAAGTGACCTTTTTGTCAAATAATTTGAAGCAGTTGTGCTTTACACAACTTGGAAAGAGAACACACTTGACTCAACTTGAACAAGTTCTGTTTAGATCTTGCCAAGTTGCCCTGTCGAAGCTCCCAAACCAAGCAGCACGAGAAAAACGAAGGACAGCTCGAAGCTTCTCATCTTTGCTCAAAACAAGCTTATCGTAACTCCAAATTTAGTTTATACAAATTACAATATACTCCTCAAAGACCTGAATCCAAATCCCACTACTCAAAGTAAATATAAGAATAGACAACAGTAGTCAATATTTTGCCTACATACTACTTAGGAATCACTTCCATCAAGAGCCAGCAAAGCATTTGCCAATATCTCAGCAGCCTGGCTGAGTTCCTCCTGAGTGATAACCAATGGAGGCACGAGCCTGACCACATTGCCCTTCCCAGCAGTCAGCACCAGGAGCCCTGAATTTCGACATGCATCAACCACGGGTGAAGCTGATACGTCCAGTTCTATTCCGATGATGAGCCCGAGTCCTCGAATTTCCTTAACGTGGGAGTTTGAGCCAAGCTTCTGGGTTAAGAGGTTCTTGAAGTACTGTCCCTTCTCGGAGACGCTGGATAAGAAGCCGGGTTTTGAGATCTTGTCCATGACGGAGATGGCAGCGCTGCAGACGAGAGGGCCTCCTGCAAATGTGCTTCCATGGTCGCCATAGTTGATGGCTGAGGCGACTCGTTCGGTTAGCAGGACAGCTCCGATGGGTAGTCCACCGGCGAGTGGTTTGGCGAGGGTCATTAGGTCAGGGAAGATACCGTATGGTTCGTGTGCCCAGAGCTGGCCAGTCCTACCTAAACCACATTGCACCTGCACAAAGCATGAACAAAGGAGTATGTAAGGATTCATCATGAAGTCACTCACACACCAGACGTAAAGTAATAGTTCTAATCGTCAACCATGGCCTATTTCAACAGGCGCCATGATTCCTTCATTCATCATCGTTCATATTTGCCTATTTCATCATTGAGATGCATTGAGGAAACCATGACACTAGCAAGAAGATTAGCCAGGAAAACAGGATCAAAAGCTCAAAAATTATGATTCTATATATGCAGTCTAGTAGCAGAGAACATCATGAGAAATCCCGCTGGAATCAAACCCAAGTTCGATATTCTTACAATCCAGAAGTTAGTGAATGTATTTCTATATGTGCAGTCTAGTAGCGGAGAACATCATGGGATATCCTGCCGGAATCAAACCCAAGTTCTTAATGAAATCTAGCTTTTAAGTCTTTATCTAATTGGTCAGGTACTAAACGATACCAGTGCCTTATTACCTCATCAAAGACCAGAAGAGCTCCAGCTTCATCACACGCATCACGCAGAAACTGCAGGAACTCCTTCCTCGCGCTGTATATCCCTCCTTCACCTTGAACCGGCTCAACGAAAACCGCAGCAGTCTTCCCTCGTTGAATCAACTTCTTCGAGGCTTCTATATCTCCAAACTCCACAAAGCTAACTCCAGGCATAACGGGTTCAAAGGGGGTTCTGTACTGTTCTTTGCTCGTCAGAGCAAGTGCACCCATCGTCCTACCATGGAAACTATGACTGAAAGACACAAATTCAGTCGCCGGCTCTTTGGCATCAGGGTTCGAGTGCCTCTGGAACTTCCTCGCAAACTTAATCGCAGCCTCATTGGCTTCGGTCCCAGAGTTCGAGAAGAACACCCGATCAGCAAACGAACTAGCCACCAGACGCTTGGCTAGCTCAACCTGTCATAATGACATGCAGCTATAAGCTGTCTTAACCAGGTGGAGATCATAAATTCCGAAACTTTCCCAGCAAAACAAACACCCTAAGAAGAAACTAACCTGTTTAACCAAAGACATAAATCACAAATTCTGAAACTTTCCTCGGCAAATAAACTCCCCATAAACTATTTCAACTAGACAAGGATAAACATTGAGGGGGGTAAAATGAAGAATTGAATTGGGGCAAAAACCTGAGGGACAGAGTAGTAGACATTGCTGACATGAGTCAACAGATTAGCCTGCTCGATCACAGCCTTAAGCCAGTCGGAATCGCAGTGACCCAAAGCATTCACTGCAATCCCGGAGGTCAAGTCCAAGTACTCCCGTCCTTCTAGGTCGTACAATTTACACCCTTTGCCGCTGGCGAGCACCAGAGGAGCTCTGGCGTAAGTCCCCACAATCAATTTCGCTTCCGCCTCCATTATCTCCTTGCTCAGATTACCCTCCATTTTTTTGGCGGCAATCTCCGGCGAAGGCTTGACGTCCACGTTGACACATGATACGATTGCTGCTTTTCTCCCTTGCAATCTGATTCCTCGCGACCGTAATCGCTCCGGATTGAGTGCCAATCGGCGGGGATTGAATGCCTGAGACACCGCGACGCCGGAAGTCATCTGGAGGGAACTCATTTTTGCTCGAATGAGAACGAAAAAAGCTGGGTAAGAATGGAGAAGCTTGAGATTTGAGACGCCTCCTTCGAATGAAACTTCCAGAGCCAGCGCCGGTGCTGGACGATGCGTTGCCGCTGCTTCTGCTTTCTCCCGCCGCCGCCGCCAACTGAATGTGAAGAAGTAGTTGGCGACTTGGCGTACGTGTAAGATATTGGGATTTCGTATTTAGGAAAGTTAGTGGCCTACACAACGGGCTGTCTTTGGGCTTTATTTTGGGCCTTTGGGAAATTGGACCCCGTGAATTACGAATGGTTGCCCAGCGGCCCGCGAGCTGGTTTTTGGTGTTGCTGTAGGGTTACATGCAAAATTCACGTGAGAGGTCAAAAGGCCAAGCCATGCATTCAATTTTCATAACGTAAAAAAAAAAAAAAAAAAAAAAACTGAAGGACATGAGTTTTACACCACCATCAGTGAGGCTCTCACTTTACATTTAGTAAAAATCCCTTTAGTATTCCTCACAGAATTACCGTGCCACACAATCAACATTAGAGCCAATCACCGAAAGAGAGAGACGACAATCTTCGTTTTTACCATTCCATGAAAAGTTAAGTCCTCGAAGCACAATCAATCACCAGACAAAAAGAACAACCCTCGGTCTTTTGTCGCCCATCTCCCTAGTAAACACGCCACATTAATTAACTATGTTGCTGACGGTAAAAGCTACTAATTAAGAATGATGATTAATTGAACCATATAGCCAGCCAATCAGCCAAATGCTAGAGCCGGTCGACTATTCGCAGGAACGCCTCAGAGAGCGCGTCGTTCATCCGCATATCATACATCTGCGTCGGCATTTCACCCACACGCCCACGCGCCAGCCCGAGGCACGTGGCCTGACTGCCGACGGCTCTCGCAACGCCGTGATTGGCCCCGTCGTAATCTCCCCGCTTCAAACAGGCTCCGGCAGTTGAAAGCCTCTGGCCCATATCGTCGAACTGCCGGCTGCAGGCCTCGAAGATGGGCTGGGCCTCCGTGTTGTTGGCCAGTCGGGCCAGCCCGGTCATGTTGACGGCGAGGTTGGACGAGTGGGCTGCGAGACACTTGAGGAGGATGGCCGCCACGTCGACGGGTCGGCTGACTGATTCGGATTCCGGGTCGGATTCGATGCAGCGGCGGCAGGCCAGCGGGGTCTCGGAGTGGTGGCATTGCTGGTTGATCAGGGTGTTCTCGGTGGTGGCTAAGGAGAGAGATAGAGAGAAGAGAAGGCAAAAGATGAGCATGGTTGAAGAAGCCATCAATTGGTTTGCTCTTTTCAGTTTTTGGTTTGGAGATTCTAGATAGCTATTGGGTAATGTGGGTATATATAAGAAGAGGGTCGAAGATGAAAACGTGAGAAACGCCGTAGAGATTCATCATTTCTATCGTGACCATATCTTAATAAGGCTTCATTCTGGCAATCCGCCAACGGATCTTTGTTGTGGGGTCAAAGAGTGTGTTTCAGAAGTCTTGCTCGTGCCTTGACAATGACAACCGCCTAGAATATTCTAGGTTCAAACATATGCAATTGAACTTAGAAAATGTAAGAATTGAACCAATTTCGTTAGTCTATCAGGGATGCTATAACGAGGAATTCTTTTCATTCCAGTTGGAGCTATTTTTTACAAAATTTCTTCTCTTTTTCTCCTTCGTGCTAATTTCGTGTCACTTTACTACTTAGAGTTTTAACATAGCTATACACCTTATAACAAGACAAACTCTTTCATCTAAAGTGTGGGTGCACATGAATTACTGCTCTTGTTTATACAAAGGAAGCGCGCACGTACTAGAAAATGGTTAGAAGTGAGCGTTCGAGAGGGCAATGAATATGGTGTCCTGCCAGGTGAGTCCTACTGTGATATAATGCCCCTGCTCTAGCTATGACTGTTTAATTAACTATTTTTCCATCAATTGGAACTGTTTTGTGCCTAACCATACTTGGTTGCACAGTTATCAGCTGGTTGTGGAGTTCTTTTGTGCCTAATCTCTTCGTTTAGTTAGAGTCTTCAAATATTGATACGTATATAACTGAAGTCTAAAAGTGACGAGAAATATAGATTATTTTAGTTTTTTCATTGGAATGCTCTATTTATGGGCTCTTTTCCTCCTAAAATTAAGTTACCCTTTTCAGCCGAAGAAAATATTGTGATGAAATGCATGCAAGTAGGGCTGGGAAAATAGACCAGACCGTTAGAAAAATCGTGGTCCAAACTGTACCGCACAGTTTTTCCGGACTGTAGATCGTTAAGTATGGTCTGGTCTGTATTATTTTATGTTTTGATCTCTTGGTCTGGTCTAGTCTAGACCGCGGTTTACCAGACCAAACCGTGGACCCAACTGACTTGTCAATACGTGTTAACAGCCCATTCGACCACTCTCCCAACTCCCACAATGACACCCAAGTCTCAACCTTAGTTTTGTGAATCGTCCCTCCTTCATTCACAACCACATTTAACCAGTGAGTAGAGATAATCGTGTCTCCATATGACATTATGTTAATGTTTATGACATTATGGTGCAAGTTGGGATGTTTTTACTTTGTATCTTTGTTATGTACTAATATTTAGAGTATCAAAATTATTCATGCATGTTAGGATTAATGATTTAAGGCAAATAACAATTATTTTTCCTGGTTATTTGTTCAATTTTTTCTGTGGTTGACTAAACAAATTATTCATTTTTCGTTAAGTGTGGTCTATCTAAACCAAACCAGACCGAACCAATCCGCACAGGCATGGTCTGAACCGGACCGTATAGTCTATGGTCTAGTCTGTGGTCTATACTTTAACATCTCGGTCTGGACCATAGATCATATATATGGTCTGGTCTGGACCAGACCGTACCGTTTCCCAGCCCTACATGCAGGTAGAAGAAGAGAAGAAAACAAAGTGTAATAAATAATTTTGGGAATCATCACCAACCAAGAAAAAGGACTAGAGAATAAATGCAATCCTTATCGAGGTGGGACAAAGAAAGCCAGCCAGCCAACCAGCCAACCAACTATCAACTATGCCTTCATTGCATTTGTCACAAATACCCCACGTATAACAAACAAGTGTACTTCCATCCTTAAGACCTTAACCTTAAAACTTGTACACATTCATCTCATACTCTACGCCTTTAGCACGTATGTATAATATGGTTAGCTGCACTGTGGCCATTAATGAGCCGATTTCCACTCATCTCCCTTTCCCCGAGTAATGTCCATCCATATATAATATAATTAAGTTTTTTTTTTTTTTTGTCAAATCTCTATTATTGAGATTATGATATCCTTTTTGACAAACATAAAAATTATTGACTATGTACTTAACTTCCATTCGTGATGCTTAAATTGAATAATTGCAACTTGCACAACTCCAACCAACCCGAATCCGGTTCAATACCTCACTTAACCCCCTCTTCTCCTTCTTTCAGATATAATATATTCCTCAATCCTCCTGTTGCTATATAATCATGCCCCATGCATCTCCTTTCATTTCACAACATCCCCATTACTCAAGAGTCACAGTATCCAGCTTGTGCTCCACAATCTCTTCCTCTTTTCCTTCCTTCCTTAAATTCTTGTAATTAGTTTATATCCAAATTCGACATGACATACTATCTAAGCTTGGTCGCTTACTATATCTACTTCAACTCCGCCAAAGTTGCCTACCTTGCCTCCTTGCTCGCCCTCTCCCTCTTTTACGTCGTCTTGGGAAGCGCCGGCGATCGCCATGCACCAGCGCCGCCGCCAATCGCCGCCGGCGGTTGGCGTTTTGTCGACCAGCAACAGCTTAGAAATCTGGCCGCCCTTTACTTGCAACTCGACGACGGCTTCAACCCATCTCAACTCAACCACCAGAACTCCAACCACACATATTACGGCCAGCTGCCGTCCACCGCCGCCGCCGCCGGAGGAGTCGCCGGTTATTGATACTTTAAGTTACCCTATTTTGCTGTTGGCTGGCGCTACGTGCTCTGCCTTTCCTTCTTTTGTTGTGGCTCCAAATTTTCATGTAATTAACGAGTTATTTTAACAACCAATAGTTATAAATGACAATTAAATAAGTTGAAAAAGATATCAATCAAACTACAATAAATTCATAATTGTAAAATAATACCAAATAAGTCACTGACAGAAATATTTTGTATTTAAATCGTGATTCAACCATTTTATAATGGTAAAATCCTATATCTATATGTGTTTGGTATGCGTTTTTATCTATGAGACCTAGGTTTAGCAAATAATAAACCAAACCTTTCTTTTTTTTCCTCCTAATTTTTTTTTGCACCGAGGCCTGACAAAAATTTCAACGGGACAGTTGTTAGGCGAGCCAAACAAGTGGGCTTTGAACTAAAACCAGCACTGACGTCCATCTGGCCTACCACTGCAGAAAACATATGGACTCCAATCCAATGGGCCTTCCCCCCATTAAATTCTCCTTTACCGAAAGAAGACCGTTACGGTTGGAAGCCAACCAAATGACGTGGCTCCGCAGAAACGCTCCCGGCTTCTCTCTACCTTTTTTTAATGAATTAATCTCCCAACCAATCAAAACAAAATAAACAATTTAAATTTCCCCCCAATATGACCGTTGGGAAACAAATCTCAAAACCCGCCTAAAACGTTCAAAACCACCCACACAGAAAGCGGAACCTTTCACTCTCTCCATCTCTGTTTCTATCTCTCTTTTCTGCCCTCCCAATCCCCCACAAAAAGTCCAATCTTTCCATGGCGGAAAACAGTGAAAACCCACCGTCTTCATCGTCG
Organism: Linum trigynum; assembly: GCA_964030455.1. NCBI lineage: Eukaryota > Viridiplantae > Streptophyta > Magnoliopsida > Malpighiales > Linaceae > Linum > Linum trigynum. Next base: position 39,780,243 of record OZ034821.1, on the reverse strand, counting down.
ATCATGGTCCCCAAGCCGCGGCACCCGCTCCACCAAATAGCGGAAACCCCCACCCACAAGCTCTTACTGAAGCAGTGGCTGAAGGAGGAAGAACTGATCCTGAACAGAGTGTCTTTCAAGGAGTCACAGATCGACTCAGTCCGCCGGGAAATCACGCAGCTCTACGTCTTCTTCTTCCTTTTCCACTCCATTTCCTTGCTTCTCCTCTTCAACCACGCTTCTTCTGTTTCCTCTGCTGCTGCTGCGGCTTCTTCTGCCTCGTGCAAGCGATCCTGGATCCCGTTGCTCTCTTCGCTGCTCTGCTCTATGGGGATCGTGTGGGCGGTTCGGTACAAGACGGATGTGGAATCCCACATGGAGAAGCTTCTGGAGAGGGAGAAGGAAGACGGGAAGCTGCTGGCGAAGTGCGTCGAGGAGTTGAAGAAGAAAGGTCTGGAGTTTGATCTGTTGAAGGAAGTGGATGCGCTGAGGAGGGCGAAGAGCTTGAGGGTGGAATCCAAGGCGGTGAAGAAGTGGTCTGCGAGGGATTTCGCGACCCTGTTCTTCTTTACCGTTGCCTGCCTCGTTCTGGGTTTAACTAGAGTAATATTGTGCAGCTAGATAATTGGCTAAGGGATTTCTCCCCGGTTTCTCTCTTGTTCTGGAGAATGCTCCGGTTTCGTCTTTTGTTTTATTGGGATGATCTGTTTCAATTTTGGGAAGGAAGATTCGAGGAATTTATGGGTAAATGGGGGATTGGTTGCAGCAGAATGCTCTGTTCTGCGTATTATTTTGTGTAATGGCTGGGAAGGATCCTGTAATAAGATAATCAGATAACCTGACAAAGAATTGTTGAAGCTCCTGGCCTATTGGTTGATGATAGGGTTCTTCTTGGTCCTTACATTACCAGCTATCCAACTTATAATACAGTGATTCAAATGACAGGAGCAAAGCATGCTATTATTCACAATTCTAATATTTCCAATTGCAGCAAGGGATACATTTTGAATCGACATCCGAGACAATTTGTAACTGTGCTCACTTCAATGTCCCCTGATACCGTCGCTGCAACTGGGGACATCAATGGCCGAAGCGTTTCGGTTCTTCTTGGTTGAATTCAGAGAGCCTGGAATTAGCCAGCTAGCTCCCCTTCCCCATTGTTTTCCTGTAGGTACCAGGCCTGAAATTAGGGACAAGTCGAACGAAGTGTCCAAACAAAACACACCAAATCTTAATATGCCATACTCATTCAAGAAGATACATCTGTTCTTCATCCAATGTTTGGGAATTCGACGAAGGCTCAAGCAGAAGATGAAAGACAAACAAGGAGAAGGAAAGAGTGACAACACTTCAACGATTTCTGCACACGTTCAGTTTATGTTCGATTATGATCAGTTTGTTCAATTTGGTTTTCAGTTTGCAAAATGGAGGACAAAAACCATTCTCCTCTGTAGAACATAATCTTGAGACTAGCAAGGACATGCTTTCAGAAATAGAATACAATATTGATCGATCATGGTAAAATCTTCTTCTCTATCTGTAACTTGTATACAAGTATGCAAATGCTGCTAACCTGCAAGATGGACTTTTCCCCCCAATGTTCTGCTGATTTAAGCTAGCATTCTCTTGACTGACTTAGGCTTGATGGGTTGGGTTTGTTAGTCACTATAGTTTTGGAACATGTCCACAGTCCACAGAAATCTCCCATCACAGCCAATACATATTTTAACAGAGACTCAAGCCTACTACATATATTAACAGACTAATGCCTACCAAGTGTGATGGTCAGTCAGAGGGGGATGGTGTCAACGTGTGCGACGGCGAAGAATGGATGGTAAATTGGTAAGTGGTCGCAACCTAAAATCTCGCTGGCTGCCGCCCTCGTTGATTACTGCTTTGCCTCGACCGTGACCTCCAAGAAGGGGTTGATCAGGGGTACCGGTCCAGTCTTCGTTGCCAGAATCAACGTTAGAGGGCCGTCCAAGCACTGCTTCTTGTGATCGGTGTTGCACTGTAAGAGAACTGAACCCACCCGTCCCCTGGAAATGGGTAGAACCAAACTGAGAAAATTCAGAGCCACCATGTCCACCTCCAAGAAGGGGCTGATCAGGGGTACCGGTCGAGACTTCATTGACAGAATCAACGTTAGAGGGCCGTCCAAGCACTGGTTCTTGTGATCGGTGTCGCACTATACGAGAACTGAACCCACCCGTTTCCTGGGAATGAGTAGAAACAACCTGAGAAAATCCAGATCCACCATGTCCACCTCCTGGCAGCGAACAAAGTTGAGAAGTTGGAGAGGGAGTCACATGCTGACTTTGACTTCCAAATCCACCATGATATTCTGGAATGCTTGTTGCATGATGAGCATATGGTTGAGTTCGCTCGCAGTTTCCCCTACTAGATCCATGACCAGAAGATGAAACTTGCAGAGGCTCCGGTATTTGTAGTTGTTGTTCATGTTCCTCGTTAGCTCGACCACAAGCTCTCCTCTTTTGTTGTCTTCTTTCTTGTTGTGCAGGTGGCACATAATCTGGGTAAACTAGATACCCCTGTCGATGTGGTGCTTCGTCTAGTAATATGCCCCTGAGTTCCCGTACATCTCCATCACCAACCAACATGCAATTCTTCAGGAGTTGATCCAGACTTTGGACAGTAGCTGCATTTAAAGGATCTCCCGACCTTGTAAACTGGCGTGCATGTTCAAGTATATCATTCTACAATGCACAAGCTTTTCAAATGTTAGTAAATATTGGTTTAGAAGTAACTAGTATATAATGAGACAAGCAAAGACATCTGCAGGTGTTTGGGATCAAAGCTTTAAGAGGATTTCAAACTTCTTGACAAGTTGACTGAGTTGGTTCAATTGCCTAACATTGAAGTGCATCTCAATTTGACAAGTGAAAATCACTTCTCCAGCGACGACTCTACCTAGCTAACTGAGCACCCGAAAGAAGATGAGTGGCTTATCCAGAATTCAGCATCAGAGTTTCAGTTTTTGCATACACAGTAATATTCGAAGGAAAAAATAGATCCATTCTACGATAGCTTGTTTACTTATTACGTAAAACCAAAAAGTTTCATGAACACGAAATAGATTTATGAGAACTCAATGAGATTGTGGCTTACCATGGTTTCAAGTTGGCCAGCATCGTATGTGATGAACCGTCGTGTAATATGCCTATACCACTCCATGTAAGCGGCATGATAATGCATACTGTGTCTAGGGATTGGATCACCACAAATTCTATGTTCTTCACTCTCTTCCCAATACTGGACATACAAGGAATGGTGCTCCGGCCAATCATTCTCTTGTGCACGGTTATCTTTTTTCAATAGCGTCTCTACTTCATTCTTCGTCTCCACCATAGTTGGGATGTGTTGCAAAAGGTTGAATTGACGCATTACACGATCTGGATGGTGCCATGCGACGCTGTGGAAGCATATCAGTGGAGTGACACATACCCAAATGGTTCTGAACTGATGCTCTTCTAACATATATGGATTCCACTGAAACAACATAATTGAAAATCAATGAAATTAAATGTAAGGATTTATCAAATTACAAATAATAACCAAATCTGAAATGCTCACCACAAAATCATCAGTTGTGTCAAGGAATCTTCGATGATCCCTTACATGCATTTTTGGTGCAGCTTTCTTCGGATTGGTCCATCTACGTTGTGTACATGACATATAATAGCAGTGAGTTACCATGAGAAGAAATAGCGAAGCGAAAGGGGAAAAAATGCAATTACCTTAGTCCGAACGGTGAGGCGGGACTATAGGGCAGAACAGGAATAGGAGCAATACTTGGTAATCTTTGCCACGCCCATAACTGAATCAGGATGTAACATCCAGCCAAATCCCCACAAGTATTACCACCCGTTGATCCATAGCCAAGGACGGTTCTGCCCATCTCGTGGTACGTATTAGAAAGGACTGCGGACCCCCATGAGCACCTACATGCCAAATCCCAGTTCCGCAAGATCCACAAGTAGTTGCAAGTCACATTTGCTCCAGAACGATTGGGAAATAAAACCCCCCCGATTAGTGATAACATGTAAGCAAGAGCATATCTATCCACATCAGCTTTTCCAGCATCTTCAGGAAGAGAGTCAAACGCATGACGTAACCACTTCATGTTTAGTCTAGTGCCCTCAAGATTACTGCCCCCAGGATTCACTCCCAAACACACTTCACACATCTTCTGCACTGAATTTGCTTGAGATTTGTCTGTTTTCGTGGTTACTGGCAACCCCTCAACTCTCAGCCCTAGAATCATCTCTACATCTTGAAGAGTGATAGTACACTCTCCCGTACGAAAGTGGAACGTGGACGTTTCTGGACGCCAGCTCTCAACAACTGCAGTGATCAAAGCAGCATCGAGATGAATCTTCGAGATCGGTTTAATACTAGCAAACCCGATGCTTTCTAAAGCATCTTGGTATCGATCATCATACTTCACTATCGCCTGATCCCGTAATTTGAAACTTCCTAGCATCTATAATGAGCACAGATAAAAACAAAGAAACAATGTAAGATCTTAAATCTGCACAAAACACATCTTCAAACTCAAAGTTCAGAGGAATTACAGCAAGCAAGGGTGGGCAAACTCAAAACTGTTCTCAATGTTAGAAGTCTTAACTTCTCTTCTCTACAAACTACAAATAGACCACCTCCTTTTACATTCATATGGACAGGTTAATTTCATCACCTTCATATAAGTTAGAAAGGAAACATACCTGGTTAAGCCAAACACGTTCACAACGATGGTCTCCTGCCCAAAGTACAGATTTATCGATTGGCCCGGGATTCACTCCTCGTGGTGGAGTGAAACTCGTAGGATCCATCTCTGAGAACAATAAAATGAATACTGATCAGTGAAATTGTTTGATGATATCAAGTAGAACTAGAGCATCATTTCCGAAAGGATAATAATCTAATGTGAACTAAAACTCTCTGTTTCTGTCTCAGAGGGAGTTGGGAACATTCTAATTGATTAATCAAATAATTGTTAACACGCATAAACACGAAGCCGAAGCATAAGTGAAATTAGAAAAGCTAAGAGCTCTAGCTGAAGATTGTGTTCTGTTAGTTGGATTGCTCAGGAGAAGTGATTTGCTGCAGATGTTTTCGCCCTAGTTTCTTCATTGAGATCAATTGCTGTTTCAATTGTGCGAATTTCACCCTACATTGTTATTGCTAACTACGCATCGAAATTCAACCTTTCTTTTCTTTCACACTTTCCTTCTGAGTTCTGAGACAAAGGAAGCAGCTGCCATTAGTTGTGTTACTGGTTTTTAACTACCCATCAAACGCAGGGTTCAATTGATCACCTTCCTCTATATATACATGCACTGAGAGAGATCAACAAGATCTAGAAATGTTAAGTCATCATTATCTTATCAGGCTATCACTGACACTATACACAACTGCATCCATATAGGCAGCTTCAGGCTTCAATATCCCTAAATCTTGCATCCCAACCATGGTACATTAACTCCTGTCATTGCCAAGATAACCCTAAACCCTACTGAAATTAAGCTTAACCCACTGTAATTTTGGTAAAACTGAGGGCCGGTGAGCTCCACCGTCCTCGCCCACCACTGGCGACATCGAGTTTCGAAAAGACTCTGAAAACATTACCTGGTTCCTGGCTACAGGGAAGAAGGTCAAGGGACAGCCGATGAACTGCCCGAGAAGACGGAGCCTCGGGACGGGAACTGCCGGAGAATGGTCGGAGCGGCACGCGGGACGGTGGGGGAGCCGCCCGGAGGTTTCTCGCGCGCGTTTGAGTCAGTGACTACGGAGAGCAGGTTTGAGAAAGGGAAGAGGAGTCGAATTACGTGCTATGCATAAACGACGTCGTTATACCGCGCGTCCATTGGTTTAAACCCACCTTAAACCGGCCGAACCAGTGAAACAAATGATAGTTGCAATGAAATCATGGTATATTGCTATATTCAGTCTTCTAAGTTCTAATCTTTCTAATTACAGCAAGGGATACAATCACACAATCCTCCCTTTTTAAGGCTTTAACATAGCAATCCCTCATTTTCCCTCCTATGTGACTTTTGGCAAGTTGTAAACTATCTATCGACCTTCTCTGATCCCATGAAGCATGGGCTTCGAGGCATTGTGTGGAGAAACCTCGGGATCGGCCACCATGGATGTGCTCGTGGATGAAGTGTAATGGCTGGTATCTGTAGTGCCTTTGGTCGCAATGTCGCTCATGAAGCTGCCAGTCGTATCGTCGTACCTCCAATCGGTTAGATATCCGGGCCTAGATGTAACAGTGCTCACTTCGATGTCGCCTGATAGCATTGCCACAACCCGGGACATCGATGGCCTCAGCGAAGGGGAAGCTTGCGTGCAGAGGAGAGCGATTCCTACGAAGCGTTTCAGTTCTTCTTCGTCGAATTCGGAGAGCCTGGAGTCTGCAAGCTCTACTTCCCGGTTGTTTTCGTGTAGGTACCAGGCCTGCAAAATAGGGACAAGTCAGACTAATAGGTCCAACACAAACACTAGTAAAGTCTATGGCTCTACAGAAGAAAGAAAAATGAGACCGAACATTAACACACCAAATCTTAACGAATAAGCCATACCCATTCAAGAAGGTACATCTTTTCGTCATTCAAAGTTGGGTCTGAATTAGGCCTCCCGCTTACAACCTCCAGAGCTACCACTCCAAAGGCAAAGACATCAGCTTTCTCCGTAAGGTGTCCACGCATGGCGTATTCAGGAGCTAGATATCCTCTGTAATCAATCAATCATGGAAGTTTAGTGACAGATATAACAAATAACGGATTATGAAACAAAGAACAGATATTTTTTCAGGGCAACTTCCTACATTGTTCCTGCGACACGGGTGCTGATGTGAGTCTTCTTATCATCATAGAGTTTAGCCAACCCAAAATCAGAGATCTTGGGGACCAGCTCTGAATCAAGCAAGATATTGCTGGCTTTCACGTCTCTATGCACGATTCTCAACCTTGACTCTTCATGAAGATATGCTAGACCCCTCGCGACTCCCAAGCAGACATCGTAACGAGTCGGCCAGTCGAGGTACAGGCTGCTTTCACCTGCATCATACAAACCACATAAGTATGCAAGAGGGTTTGAGCACTGAATAGTATATAAAGTAAAAGGGTAATGAGTTATGTGTTCCATACCAAAGAGTGCTTTGTCGAGACTTTTGTTCTCGAGATATTCATAGACGAGAAGCCTGTTTTCTCCCTCAATGCAGCATCCATACAGCTTCACGAGGTTGCGATGCTGCACGGAAGATATAGTGGCAATCTCTGTGATAAACTGGCTCTTTCCTTGGTGAGATTGAACTGACAACTGCTTCACTGCAATTACTCTACCATCATCAAGCTTTCCCTGTTGGTTTACAAGAAATTAGTCAATGGCAACATGTATGAATAGCTGATTTGCTTGTGATATACAATTGTGTACCATGTAAACGGGTCCAAATCCTCCTTCTCCAAGCTTGTTTGAAGGACTGAAGTCATGTGTGGCCCCCCTCAGCTCGGCGTAACTGAAAGTGTAAGGTCTGTTATCTATCCCTTGGAGCTCTGCAAATACAAACAGAAACAAAAACACAATTCAAACACCTCCGCTAGACTCTTTGAAGTGAAAAAAGTACCCAATTTGATGTGCATGGCTACTGGGTAGCTGGATATGTTTCGGGGTTTGATTACCTTCATCTTCGAAGGCTCTTTGCCTTCTCTTTCTCCGAATGATAACGATCATTATAATAGCTAAAATCGAGCATGGAACCAAGACACCTATGATAATCCCAACGATCATCCCCGTCTTGTTATCATTTCCACCACTGTCTGTGCTTGGAGGATTGTCAGTAACAGTTGGTACGAAATCTGCATTTAGAATTTATAACTCATGATTTAGCAACCTGCTATATCCTTCTGTTGAGCAAAGAGATAAGCTTTCAACATATATTTACCTGGGAGAGCACTGATTGCTGAAATAGAAGGGCCATATACACCTTGTGCAGGAATGCAACAAGTACCTTTTCCAGCCCAGTACAAATGGATGTCCATATAATTCTCTGAAACCCGGACTGTAAACTGCCTCTGAACAGCACGGGTTGAGACTCCTCCTGCTGCACTTCTTATGTCGAAATCCCTCAAAACACGAGTTCCCTGGGATCGAAAAACAATACGTTGTTCGTATCAGAAAGGTGGTAGCCAGCCATTTCCTTTAGTAGATTCAGAAGAAAAAGTCACCTGGATATAGACATCAAACATCCTTCTTCCGAGACTCCTCCAAGTGTTACCATTTTCAATGGTGGTCTCAGCAAACTGAAGTGTGACGTTGTAGTTACCATTCTCCAGCCCCATGCCATAGTATCTCAGAGATGAAGCAGAGAGACGTGCCGTCTGAAACAGCTCTGGGTCTAGAGTGTTGGTGAACTGAGAGGATGAAAATCTTGTGTACTGAGGATTGTTGTTTCCTGCAAACAAGCCCACGTTACTGACTCCCCATCTGTTTGTTCCTGTCACGAAATATGTTGCAGGACCAAGAGTCTCATTGTCCCTTTCGTAGGTCAGCCGTGGACTAGCGGTTGTAATGGCTGGACCACCACACTTCACTGAAAATTGGGAATCTGTATGTAGCAAATCGAAAGCGAAAAGTATTAAACACCTAACTTCAAAACAAGGAGTTTCTGTTTAAAGCCACTTACAGATTGGATTATTTCTGTTGCAGGGGAACCCTTGTTGAAGGCAATGAATCCCAGAAGGCAGACCATTAGTGTTTGAAGGATCTATTGTGAAGTTGTTGAATACTATATTCCTGCAAATATATCATAAAGATGCCAACTTGAGAAGTCGTTAATAGTACACATTCAAAACCGCATGCAATGCATTGAATTGGTAATAAGGATCTGATGACCGTCGAATCTAAACAACTTACAGCTGAAGATTTGTTCCATTTGTCCAAGAAGGTAATGGCCCTCCCAAGTTATTGTATGAAACATCTCTGCCACCACAAAATTACCAAAGTTCAATCAATACCATGGACAACTGAAAAACAAAATCAAGCATCGCAGGAGGGTTCAAAAGTATCAGCTACAAAGGTTGAGGTCAAAAGTTGGAAGCTTTCCAGTTCATTATGGCACTAAATGTTAGTGTAATGCCTTGCCGTAGGGCATTGTTCAAGTTACTTACATATTGACAAGTGACAGACTTTTCTGAGCAGGAAGAGTACCGTTCAGGCTGTTATTCCCAAGAAACCTACACATGAAAGTAGCAAAATATATTTCCGTCTGAAAGTTAATGTCGATAAACGGGATACAAACTATAAAGAGTCTAAAGTAATAGTTGTTACAAGAAAGTGAGCGAGCTCATATTGAAAATTGCTGCTGGAATTGCTCCAGTGAGACGGTTGAAGCTCAAGTCCCTACAAACCCAATCAATGGAAGCACGTGTTAAGTATGGTGCAACTTTCTTTGCTCTTTCAGTAAGGAGATAGATTTGCCAACGAGAACAACTCACAGAAATCCCAAATTCGGATAGTCACCCCAAATGTCAGATGGAATTGTACCAGATATACTGCTATCTCTCAAGACCCTGCAGGAGACATGATAACAGATCGCTTCATTGTAAAATAGGAAAACTGAAGAAAGACAAGACTTGTGATGAGAAAAAGATTCAGGCTTACAAGGTGGACAGGGAAGTCAAACCCCCAATGAATCCCAGAGAAGAGGTTCCATTAGTAATACCACCTATCCTCCTGCATTCGTGAAAATGTGAAACCATTGGTGCTATTGGTGAAAACAGAAACTAACCTAGGTCGAGATAGGGAGGCAGAGGCAAACTTACAACTCTGTCAAATTAGTTAAGTTTGAGAAGGATGATGGCATTGGTCCGCTAAACGAGTTTCCCTCAAGCCGTCTGCAATCATGGAAAAATGATTTCAAGAGAAATTGAGTATTGTAGAAATGTTGATGATGGTAATAATAAGGGTAACTCACAAAGTTGTAAGGCTTCTCCAATTCCCTATGAAACTAGGAATAGTGCCTGTAAGAGCATTATCTGATCCCCACCTGAAGAGAACAAATAAATGATATGATACCATCAGCAAAACTGAGATGAAATAGAGAATTTGACGAATTGTAAGAAAAGGAATCACCATCCACAGCAATGCACTTACACAGTCTCCATCCTAGTCAAATTAGCAAACGTGGAAGGAATTGGGCCACTAACTCCAGCACTATCAAAATACCTTTGAATGTAGTAACAAGTAGTTTTAGTTCCAAGGCCATATCATAATCATTCATTTTCAATCGTTAAACAATTCTATCAATGAGGTAGCATGACTCACATTTGTTGGAGCCTCGACAAAGTCCCCAGCTCAGATGGCAGGGAACCTGTGAAGTTGTTTGATCCAAACCCACTTTACCACATAACCAAATCAGTAAGCAAATGACAGCATTTATTCCAACTTAATCCATCCCCGAAATCGGGTCGTGGAAGAAGAAGCAGAAGAGCAAAACTTACAATGATCTTAAATCGGTAAGCAACCCAATCTCTCTAGGCACTGGCCCGGTGAATTGATTAGTGGCCAAATTCCTAGAGCACACAACCATTTCAGAGTTAGCAAAACTAAAACCATGCCTTTTCAAGTCTACAGCCAACGAAGTGAAGATCAACAAACTTACAACCACTGCATCCGCGTCAAATTTCCAATTGATGGAGACAAGGTTCCAGAAAGGAAATTCAGACCCAAGTTCCTGTTTTCATTTCATCACAACAAAACCAACCCAGTGAACCCACCACATTCAGAAAAAAAAAAAAAAAAAAAAAAAAAAAAGAGCCACCAACTGAACTGGGTATAAGAAGATGAAGAATTGGATCATTTAAGGTAATGATTGGTATGAGAGCTTTACAGATTGGTGAGCAAGGTGAGACTCCACAGCTCGTCAGGTATTGGACCAGCAATATCCATAGACGATACTTTCCTGCAAATTGCGAACACAAATCAACAACAAAGATGATTACTTTATAGAGCAACCGCACAAAATCGGTCAAAAGACAGAACAAAGAAGTGGGTACAAACAGGGCGGTGATGCGGCAAACGGTGGAGGAATTGAAAGTGCAGTCGCACTTGATGAAAGGGTTGAAAGCTTGCTCGTCGATGGTGGGACTTGAGCCCAGCGCCGATCCACTGCAGAGCTCGCCGCTTATGTTCCATTGCCCCGGTTGCGCTTCGATTCCCCATCTCTCGAAAATGGCGTTCAATGCTCTTGCTGCATTACAATTACAAAACCCCAAATGAATGAGAAACGAAATTTCTTTCTCTAGCAAGATGTCAATCGACTCCATAGTTCCCGCGGAAAACCTTCAACTACACGAATGGTCACTTAAACTAACAGTCGTTAGGGCCCATTACGAATGGCCCACAATGACAATGGCCCAATCGCTCAGGAGACCGAGGCTTCAGCGGGAACGAGAAAGCGACGAGCCGCCACGTGTCCATGACTCAGCAATTGCGTTTAATTTAATATCGACCACCGTCTCTCCGACCAAGGCAGCAGCCGCCGCCACAAAGAATAATCATCCACTTGTTAACGGAATTATGTTAACGTCGGTGATTTCAGATCTCAGACGACCGGCAAAGGCTTGATCGGAAGACTGAGAACCAATATCTTAGGGGGAGAAGGGCGCCTACCTTCGTCGGGATCAGTGGTAGCACGAGTCTGATTCTGTGCAAGTGCTAATTGGACGACGCCGGCGATGGAAACGGCATAAACAACGGCGACGAGTAGCGCTGCAGCTGAATACGGAGATCCAATCGACATGAGTTTATCCGGTGACAAACTCAGAGATAATTTGATGGCAGAGTGAGAGGAGGAGGCTGGAAAACAGGGGATTCAATGTTAGCCAAAATTGAAGGAGGGCTATTTGACTTGCTTATATTCAACTGTGACAGAGAAAATTATAAGGCAATAAACTTAACCAATACAGTGCTTTTGAAAAGTCGTGACTACAGTGTCAACTTGGCGAAGGTTCAAAATAAAGAGCTCTCCGGACAACAAAAACCTTTGGTCTCTCATTATCTTAATTCAGACGAGGTGGGAAGGAACCTAGAAAAGGACACGTGGGTTTGACTCTTTTCGGTCCTTCTGGTAAATTCAGGGAGGGAGAGAGAGAGAGGGAGAGAGCCATTGGTGTTTGCAGAAACAGGGGATCTGTAAATTGCGATAATTTCCATCCTCTGTTCCATTAATTGAGAAATCTTAGCTAGCTACTGTGAGCATTGGAGAATATGTACATCCAGGACCAGGAGTATTGAATACCGGGTACGTTCTTTCTTTACTTGGAGGATTGTAGCCAGGGATGGAAACAGCAAGGCCCGAAGGAAAAACTTGGATTGATTTTGTCAAATCCTCTGTTTCTGCCTCTGTCCTTGCAACGTGAAATGGTTGGTTGGACCGATGGATCAATTCAGGTTAATTTTAAGCCTTTACTATCGTGACCGATTCAGGCCCATCTCCTACGTATCCCTATTGCCCAATTCTTACAAAGTTGGGCCTCCTTTTCTAGTCAATGAACTGGAACCCAGCCCAAATGAAACTGTGGATATACGTTACATAACACCGTATCCTTTTTTTCATCTTTCTTTGGGCCATATCGCTTCATGAAATGTTGGGCTTGCCAACAGATCCAGCAACAAAAATACAACTCCGAGATTGGGCTCTGAAGTCCCGGGTCCATGAGAGTACAAAATTGGTTGCAGTTTGGCCCATCAAAAGTCTTTACCTTTGCGGTCGTCATTGCCAAACTCAATGCTCGTTTGTGGATTTTTCTTTTGCTTAAAAAAACTCCAAACTCCATGTGTTCCCATTTTTGCTCCAGTTTACTATTCAACAATAATTTTCCATAACAAGATGAAGAGATAAAAAAAGGTTTGCTGCTTCCGTATGCATTGCATTGGAAAGCAACGATAACAAAAGATGGGGAGATTGATTGGTTATATCTACAAACAAATCCTGACGAGGAGATATAAAGCGAACACAAAAGGACCACGATGGTGGTAGTGATGATGATAACGATAATAATAATAATAGGAATAATGAAGTATAATCCTTTAAGTAATTCGCTTTACCTTTCCACTTCATTCCAGCATATAACAGACACACTACTAGTGTAGTAGTAGTCTACAAGATAGAAAAGTCAAAAGTCGCCAATTTCTGCTCGAGAGGCTCCACCATTGTTGACTCTCTGTGTAAAGCTAAGAGATGGTCGGTTGAGGTGTTAATCTGACTTGAATCAGATGATTTATCGTCAAGTGAAAGTTATGGGGATCTCGTTGTGTTGATGAATCATATGAATATGCTTCTTTAAGTGCCTATGAACTAATCAACACATGTTCTATTGATGAATTATGTAAATTTATGTATTATTTAAAAAAAATTAATAGTTGTCTTTCTTATTTTTTTTCTATTTACCACAGTAGCCAATGGGCCGCCTTTCCACTTCATGCACACATGTAATATATTTTTTACTTCCTCTGATATTTATCTGCTTACCCTATCCTTTCCACCTCCCAAAATGCATATTCAAATGTCGTTTCGTGGCCATGGCGATGGCGGGCTGGCAGGTTCCAAGGCAGTGGGGTCGCCGGCAGCAGAGAGGCCAAATTTGGCCGGCGGGATAGTGGAGGATCGATATCTATATAAAAAAGAAAAGACAAAGCGTGGGTCTCGCATGCTTTGTACTCAGTACGGAGAGTTGGACGGATAGCTCATTGTTTCCACCCAAAATTCCACTCTGACTAGGGATGGCAATGGGTCGGGTTGGGGCGGGTTTTGTCAAACCCAAATCCAAACCCATGGGTTTATCCTCCAAAAAAATCGGGGTAAAACCCGTTGGGTTTGAAAAACTCAAACCCAACCCAACCCGCTGGGTATCCGCGGGTTCATGGGTACCCGTGGGTTTTTGTGGTAAAAAATTTACAATAACAATTTTCTTTCAAAATAAAAGTTTAACATCAATTTTCTCATACAAATTAATCATACAAAAAAACACCAATCTAGAGCATACAAGCAAATCGCAAATGATCAATACAAATTGTTCAAAATTAAAGATAAACATCTATAAACAAAAGATTAATTGAAAACTTCTTCCTCGTCAACTAAGTTTCTTCACTCTCCACTTCATAATATCAACTTCATTCTAAACAATTAGAAAGAACAAATTATACATGTCTCCACAAACATAAAGAATATTAATTATTTAAGGAAAATATATTATTTAGAATATTAAATATACCGGGAAAGTAATTATACATGTGTGGGCGGGTACCCATGGGTCGGGTTTACCTAAACCCAAACCCAACCCGACCCGATGAATAGTGTAGCGGGTTTAAACCCAAACCCGGCCCAAAACCCGTCAACACGAATTTTACCCGCATTGACCGGGTTGGGTCGGGTGGGTACCCGTGGGTTTGGGTTTTGTTGCCATCCCTAACTCTGACTCATCCATCGGAGTCTATTATATATATATAGGGAGTTCTACGGTACCTGGGTGAAATCCGGGGTACCGGATACCTTGAGTAAGAAAGCGCTATTCAGAACTTGAATTGACTGATCTTTCGGACATGATACTATACTCTAATCCTTAAAGATCAAAATCTAGGTCTTAATTCTCTAAATCTTATACCCCGATATCAATTTAATTAGAAGCAATAATTGACGGTTATGATTCGTTCAAATATAGGCAAAAAAATCAATGCATCATCTTAGGGTTTATAGTTTATGATTTAGATAATTAGGACCTAGGGTTCACTCATTAAGGGTTAGGGTATACTATCACGCCCAAAAATTCTGCTAATTCGAGGTATAGATAGCGTTTTCATACTCAAGGTATGCGGTACCCCAGATTTCACCCGTGGTACCGTAGAAGGCACTATATATATAAATATATATATATTACCGGTAGTATCGTGACGTTTACTCACACACCAAAACAATAATTCAACTAGTGTTTGTTTATAATATTGTTAAGTTGCAAGTCCTGCCTTAGAGGTAGTGAAACCATTCATCATCCATACTCTTGTGACTTTCCAAGTGTTGAAGCCGACATGAAGATGACTTGCACACACACAAAAAAAAAGGAATTTTCTGATTTGTATGAAATTAATATTCTCCACGATATATATTTGAAGTGGTGATTGGTCGTGTTGCATTGCACGGATACAAATAGTCATACTCGTTCATGACTTTTTGTGACCACCCTCTGAAAGGCCTAGCTAGTTAATATTGACGCGAGGCGGAAGATGTAAAACAATATTCATGATATATTATCACTCGAAATCATTGACCTTACATGATCACGTATTACAACGAGATATTCGTATTTTTTTTTATCTATATATATATATGGTTCAGGCTAGCGTACACCTAGCGTATGCTATACACCTGTGTTCACACTCATTAATAATATTAATTATGATTAATTTAATTATTAATAAAAATTATAATTACAATAAGATCCTTTAGTTTATATTTTATATACTACGACCGACAAACACTTAATTGCCAGAAACCTTCCTAATTTATTAATTTAGCATCCTCAAATTGGATCACCCAGCGTCGGTCTCCCCTACCTACAACGTATGGAATAAGAACTTCAAAAGAAAGATCAAGATTTGTATTCCAGCCTTGCAATAAATAGATTAGTGTTCCCGGTCTTCTCTAATGCTTCACTCTTCTCACGGCAAAATCGTTGCCGAGCACCGCCTTTTGGCTCTTGACAATGGTTGGGTGGAAGACGTCGACCCAATTGAGGCAACATGCATCTGAATCCCCATTCTGGGTCACCGTCATGCTCTGTGTATTCTTCTTTGTCGATTTCTAGCGAAGTAGAGAGTTTGTTTCGGTTCTACAAAGCTCGATCAGGAAGTAGGAATGCATACACCTTTGCTATGGATTCCCGTTGGCAATATGAGAATAACTTTAAGCTAGCTTTGAAGAAAATAGCTTTGAGGTCTCATAACTTCCTATTGGAGTATAGAAATGTCATAGAGATGGAAGAGGCTAGTGGGATATGAGTAACTCTAGCAAGCAGAATTCCATTCGGAAGCCACCACAAATGGGTGGAATGAAAGTGAATAAGGATGTGTGATGTCTGGGTATCGAATGAACAAGGTCGGGGATAGTCGTGCGTGACTAGGAAGGGGGCTTTACTTTAAAGCAACTGGAAAACATTCCAAACTACTAGACTTACAAAAAACAATTTTCAACATACCATACTTATAGAAAAAAATTCTCAAAATCCCAAAGTTTGGAGCAATTCGTTACATTTGAGATCGCGGAAAACAAGAGCGATCTACCCTAAATTACAGAAGAATAAAGCGGCAGGCCTCAAAGGTTTCTCCTGTTCTGGGCTTGTGAGGCAGAACTCTGCTTTTCTCTCTCGTTCCGGGTTCAGCAAGATCATTAGGCATTAGCCGATAAGGCCCCTCGTGCTATTAATAGACGTTTGGGAAGTGGTCGATCCATAACCCTCCCAGTCATCCTATTTCAGGGTAGCTCAAAGAACTCTTCCCCATGCTACGAACTTTGTCCAGAAGCGTGCTCAGCATCCCATGATTGATCGCCTACATGCGAGTGACAAGATTCTAATTACCCTCCTCTGTTATCAATTATGAATGAACTTTTTTTTTGACAAAGGTTTCCAACTTTTATTCCACCAAATAACTGAAAGACGAGAAACTCGGTTACACATCTTAAAGAAGATCAGAAATGAGGTCAAGAATATTAATCCAATCATCAGGGAGAGTAGCTCGAGCTTTTGATCGTGCCACCCAATCAGCTCTGACATTTAGTGCTCGGGGCACTTCTTTGATTTTGATGAGAGGGTTTGTCCGAAGGATTGCGACAATCGACCCGATCCATGCTGCACATCTCCATGGCCAACGGGAGTGATCGTAATCCAAGACTTTCACCAGCACCTGGCAATCGGACTGGACCGTACATTCGGATCCATATTCTTGAGCTAATTTTACTCCTTCAAGAAGGGCCTTAGCTTCAGCTTCAATCGGGGTGGAACAAAGAAGAACCTCAGCTCGCCCATCACATACTTGTCCATGGTGGTTAACAACCACAACACCATATGCCGCCGGCTGGGAGTCGTTAATGAACGACCCATCACAGTGAATCACCAAAGAATGATTACTTGGCGGTGGATTTGTATGAGACTGGGATCCCCTGAGCTGAGTGGGCAAGGAAGGCAGGGGAGGAGGGTACCTCGGGCATGAATTCCATTCAGAAAGCTCTTTATAAGTAAGTTGGCACACCTGCGGGGGCCACGGTTTTCTATTCTTGAAAGAGCATTCATTTCTCGCCTTCCAGATATTCCAGCACAGGAACACCAAATGGATCAAGGAGCTATGCTGAATAACATCTTTAAGGGAGCAGAACCAGTCAAGGAACAGGGTTCCTTGAGGGGCGAGGGGGAGAGACGGAAACAGGGCATTCCATGCCGCCTTGGCATGAGGGCATTGGAACAGACAATGATTGATGGATTCGATGGGGTTCTGGCACACCTGACACGTAGAGTTGGGAGCGCATTTTCTCTAGAGCAGTCTCTCTTTCGTAGCAAGCCCATTCCTGCAGCACCTCCAAACAAAGAATTTCAGCTTCGGGGGGAGGTGGAGGCTCCAAATCCACTTCCATTTTTCGGTGTTCCCGCTAGGTTGCGCATTGGTATTGGCTCTATGAATCGAATGGTACGCCGATTTCACTGTGAACTTTCCATCATTGTTGTAGTTCCATGCCCAAAAATCATTGGCTCCTTCTTCCCCAATGGGGATCCTGAGGATAGCATCTAGTTCTGAGCCTGACACATTCCCCTGGATAACATCCGACTTCCACTTCCTATCTTCCGGATCAATCCACTCGCTGACCTTCTAATGATTCTGGGGTCTGCTCCAAAGAGTATTATTTTCCAGAAAGGGGATCCAAGGGTCTTGATCAACCCACGTGTCTTCTCCTGATCCAATCACCCTAACTGCTCCCATCCCAATCACCTTTTTTTGCCTCCCAGATACTGGCCCAGATCCACGATGCTTTGCTTCCCTTTTTCGCATTAAGAAAATCACCTCTTGGGAAGTACAGACCTTTAAGGAGACGGCTCCATAAAGAGTCAGGGATCGTAAGAAGGCGCCAGGCCTGCTTTGCGAGCAGGGCTAGGTTAAAATCGTTGAAGCTCCTGAAGCCTAAACCCCCCTCTGCCTTCGGTAGACACAGAATCTCCTTTTTGCACCAATGTAGACTACTCTTCTGCATAGATCCTGACCAAAAGAAGTTACTGAGAAGAGAGTCCATTCTCTTTGTGAGAGCCTTCGGGAGATGGAACAGGCACATGATGTAAGAAGGAATAGCTTGTATGACCGCTTTCAGAAGGACTTCCTTACCACCATGAGAGAGAAGGAGGCTTTTCCACGCCTCCCCCATTTTTTCCATCCTTTGTATGAGAAAATTAAAGGTTTCTTTCTTCGAATTTCCCCACTCAGTCGGGACTCCAAGGTACTTTGAGTGGTAGTTCGATGGAGCAAAGCCAATGCTTGCGATGATATGATCCTTGACGTCCCCAGGGACATTTGCACTGAAGAAAATCGAAGATTTGTTGATATTAACCTCTTGCCCTGTTATGGCTCCATAGTCCCCAATAAGATCTATAATTTTCTGTGCTTCCAGGTACTCGGCCTTTCCGAATATGACTGTGTCATCAGCAAACAGGCAATGAGTGAGCACAGGGCATCTGGCATTCAATTTAATCCCCTTCAGACTCTCATTAGCCACCGCCTTATCAATCAAGAAAGTGAGGGCATTTGACATGAGAATGAAGAGGAAAGGTGAGAGAGGGTCCCCCTGTCTTATGCCTCTGGAAGGCTTGAAAGAATCAGTTGCTTATCCATTGAAGAGAATAGAGAAACTGACTGTTCTAATGCAAGCACTGACCCACCCACACCAACGACTGTCAAACCCATACTTCTTGAGAAGCTCCTCCAGACACTCCCAGTCAACCATATCATAAGCCTTCTTCATGTCCAACTTCAGCATCATATCTCTTCTCCTACCCAACTTATGGTTCTTGAAATGGTGTAGGGCTTCATGGACAATAATGATATTATCTTGAATAAGCCTACCCCCCGTGAATGTTGTTTGCAGTTCAGAAACCAGATCGGGGGTCCACCTCTTAAGTCGTGTTGCCATAACTTTTGATATGATCTTATATCTAAAATTACAACAGCTAATAGGCCGGAATTGGCTTATCAATTCTGGGTTGTCGACCTTGGGGATCATAGTGATGTGGGTTTCATTCCATCCCGCTGGCATACTGGCTGTTTCAAAGAAACCTCTAACTTCTCGACACAAAATATCCCAGTATCTCCTGTAAAATCTTCCAGAGAAACCATCCGGGCCAGGAGCCTTACGAGCTCCCAAGGAGAAAACAGCTTTCCTAATTTCCCCATCCGTCACCATAGCACAGAGATCCTCATTCATCTCCGGAGTCACTTTCTCCGGGAATCCATCTAACAGATGGTTAAAGGGCAGATAGTCCCTAGCCTTAAAAAGGTCCTTATAAAAATCTTCGGCTAGTCTTTTGAGGCAACTTTCATCCTCAATCCAATTCCCTTCTCCATCTTGGAGTTTCAGAATTTTGTTTCTATGCTTCCTATGAATAGTGCTTGAGTGAAAGAAAGAAGTATTCTGGTCACCTTTTTTTAGCCAGTTAACTCTCGAGCATTGGCTCCAGAAAGCTTCTTCATCCCTCCAAAGCTTTGTTAATTTGGTTATGAGTCCCTTCTCCTCTTCCACATTCTCCACCGATCTTGGCGGTTGTTGGAGAAATTCGAGCCTAGACAAAATTTCCTTCTCCCTTCGAATACTGTTCATATGGAAGTCTTTCGCCCATTCCTTTAATTCTCTTTCACATTTGTTCAGCTGGTCAGTTGACTGGCCTCCCGGGTCCCAAGCTCGGGCCACAATTTCCTTGCATTCTTCTTTCTCCAGCCATCTTTCATCGATCCTGAAGGGTGTCTTCTTCCTCCTGTTTCCTCGATAATGAAGATCAAGTCTGATCGGGCAGTGATCCGACTCCACCATCTTCTCATGGAAGACCACTACTTCCCCAAATTGGGCACGCCAGGACGTTGAGCAGAGAACACGATCCAACCTCACTCTTGTCAGGTTTTGGCCCGTTCTCTTGTTGGTCCAAGTGAAAGGTTCCCCTTTGTACCCTAGGTCAATCAGAGCATTCTGGAATATGAACCTCTTAAAGGGTTCGACATTCTCGTACCTAAGGGGGCATCTCCCTTCCTTTTCATTATCATAAATCGCCGCATTGAAATCTCCTACGACTACCCAGTTATCATCCCTACTACTCCGCAGAGAGCTCAGGTGCTCCCAAAATTCCCTTCTACTAACAGCTGTAGAGGGTGCATGGACAAAAGTACAGAAAAAATTTCTACCCATATCTATACTAACATCCATGTAGTAGCTATCACTACTTAAAACCGTAATATTAATACCCACTTTCCACCATAAAGCAAACCCCCTAGACGAGTTAACCGGTTCAACATACTCTCTATTGGGGAAAATTTTGAGATTTCTTCTTTGTTCTTCCATGAAAACCTCATTCTTACTAGTTTCCATAAGAAAGACAATAGAAGGGCCGAGGCGTCTGCAGAAACGCTTCGCATAACTTCTTGTAAGGGGAGGGCCAAACCCCCTACAGTTCCAACTTACTATGCTCATTCCGGATGAGGTGGCTTATGGCGAACCACCGCTGCCCTTGATTCCTCTACCTGATTTCCCACAACCTCCTCTGATCTTCTCTCCCTCTGACCGCTCTTTTTTCCTCTTTGGCCTTTCTTCTTCCTATTCTCCCCTTCTTGACCACCCATGTAGACAGCCCCATCAGACCTAAAGGAGCCCACCGTGATGGGCCTGCTGGTCCCCTTCCTCTTCTTACTGGGCCGACCCACTTCTTCCTCTAATTCATCTTCAATATGCTGGTAAAGGCCCACTCCTAAGCCTTGACTGCCCTGGGCCTTCTTCTTTCCTTCCTGGATCATGGGCCCAAGGGAGAGATCGGTCTGAACTCCCCTGGCCTGGCTAGCAGAGCCCGACCCGCTTCCCTCTTCGCGTCCCACCTCTTCTCCTCTACCCTGGCCTCCAACCTCCCTTCCTCCGCCTCCGTCTCCCAACCTCAGCCCCCATTCAAGCTCCTCCGCCGCCTTCTCCAGATCAATGGATATGTTCCTGGATCCCATTACATCCCTATACCTTCCCCTCTGTCTTCCCATCTGCCCCTGTTCCTCCAAACCGACATGAGCTTCCTCTGCCCTCTGAATAGTGAAACCAGGGGGAATTTTTTGGTTCCCCCCTGATGCTCCTCCCCTCTCCTCATCCCAGCTGCTTCCCACCTCTTCACTCCTCCTATACAACCCTCTTCCCTCTCCCCTGTTTCTTGATTGAGAAGCAGAGCTTCGACGAGGCGAGTCAACCCCCGCCTTGAGAGCCGCCGTGTATATCTCCGACAAGTAGGCAACACCGTTCTTCTTTCTCTCCTCATTCATCCTCCTACAGGTCTGCCAGTTGTGCCCGATTCTGCCGCAATAGTAGCACAGCTCCACCAATCTCTCGTATTTGAAGTCGATAACCTCGCAGTGCTCCACTCCTGAGAATTCATCAATAAAAGGAAAATCGAACCCTGTTGGTACAGGCTCCCTGATGTCCACCTCGACCAGAATGCGAAGGAACCTCCTGTATCCAGTGTAGTCCAAGCTTGCTCTGTCCAGGTCCAGCAACTCCAAGAAGTAGCTCGAGCCAATAGTCACCATATTTTCCTCGTTCCTTTGATTTTGATGTAGCCCGTGGATTTGAACCCACATTGCCATCTTCTCAATCGGGACATCTTCAGGCCTTCCTCTTCCATTGTACCTTTCAATCGCTGTCAGAGTGTTAGACAAGCTCCAGGGTCTGTCCCTCCAGATCTTGTCTCTGATTTCGGTGTTGCTGAAGGTGAATAGGAACAAATTCTGGGTTTCAGTGGGATGTATGTTGACTTCTCCATAGCAGCCCCACGCGTACCGAGCTGCTCCAGCCGCCTTTGCCAGTGCCACTTTGCTTTCTGTTAACATCTTGCCCAGCAGCATGGACATTCCTCTTCCTCCAGTCGAGGACAGGACGAGACGCCCACCTCTGCCCCTGGAAGCCGACGGAACCAAGCTCTCCTTCCTTTGGTTGTTGGTTGCTTCATTCGTGATGGATTCCATTGGTAAGTACAGAAGTTTTTTTTTGAGTTTGAGTGTTTTTCTTCTTGCGAAAAGGGGGATTTGGGGTCTGAAGGAAACAGAGGGAAAAGGCAGCAGACAGAGAGTTGTGCACACAGCCTTCTCTTCCCCAGTCTCTCCTCCCTTTATTTCTTCTTCCATTCCTGTTCGCCTCTCTTTCCTCTTGATTGCGGTAGCTATCCTTCTTGTCAATCCCTTCATACTTTCCTTGGAGACTAACCAGAGTTTTCCCCTGTTTTTCCGCTGCCAGAACAGGGGCTCTTGGCTCGATACTGCCTTCAGTTTGAGCGAAGTGGATTGTGTTGTCACTGGTCACCGATCTTGCAATTAATTTTGGCCCTTTCCATTTACTCCTCCTTCCTCTGCTTTGGCTGGTGTGGAATTTATTGCCGCCGTCTGGGGGTTTCCACTCTGCCCTCTTCTTAATGGTCTCTTTACTTTCTTTTCCAGGCAGTCTCTGCAGAAGAACCTTCCCTGCCCCTGGAATAATGGCTCTCCCACCACCAACTTGGGAAACAGAGGTTCTGTGATGAGTAATGGTGATAGGAATTGGCCTTTGAATGCTCTTTGCTAGAGCTAGAGAAGTCCCAGTTTGGGGGACGGGAAAAGAACCGTTGTTTGGTTCAGAGAAGGTGACCGTCAGAGAAGGTGAACTAGTGATTGATTTAAGTCATATGGCTAATTAATAATTAAGAGTGAGCTTTGATTAAATGTTGAATGGAATGGTTGCCTGAAAATGCACTGGTGTGTTAGGGTGTATTTTATTTAAATCCATTGTGAGGGTTAGTGTTTTGGGTATTGCAGACGACTACTGCAGAGATGTAGAGTTTCATTGTGAAAGTGGGCTCTCATGGAAAGAAGAATGGTAAGAATCCGGACCAAAGCGTAAACAATAATTAATTAATGGCGGTGGTTGTAATTAGAATTATTAATAAAAATTAATTTAATAAATGATTAATAAGTGTGAACGCAGGCGTATGTCATATACCAGGTGTACGCTAGCCTTTGCCATACATGTTGTGAATCGATTTTATAAATTAAGAACCACAAAGCGTACTGATGTAATTTTTGCTCGTGCTCTATAACCGATCGCCCGTTTATCGCTTTTTCTTCAACCACCCAAACCTCTCACAATCAAAGTACTAGCTAGTCACTTAATTATGAGGCAAGAACGTCCGAATATCACCCTCTACATACACTCAATGTTGATATGACTTGAATCGGATTATCAGCCGCTACGACTGGTAATCGGGGTCTCGCTGGGCTCAATGTTATTTGGGTTCGGGTTCTGGGCCTGGTCTGTAACCATTTCCTTTGCCAGATTGGATTAGGTTTAGACCCACATGGAGAAGTACTATAAATACTTCTCATACTCCTCTGTAATCTGTATCTCCTTGATATAGTGAAACTGGCTCTCTCTCGCCCGTGGACGTAGCTAACACACATCGTGTTAGTGAACCACGTAAATCGTGTGTCGTATTTTCGATTCTCGCTTTTCGTATTCTTGCTTTGTCGATTCCTGCGATTTCTCGATCCGTAGCAGCGCGTTTATAACACTCAAACTGCCCAAAAATTGCAAGGTACGTTTACAGCCAGTACATCAAGCTAAGCACTCTCCCATCCCATTCCCATGTGGTAATTTAGTACTGAGAGACCAGACCACACCGTACGTACCCAAAAGAAACGGGTCCAAAATCACACAAGGGAAAGGAAAGAGACAGCAAATAGTGGGAAAGGAAATCATCATCGTCGTCATAAATGTCTCTAGCTAGTTGTTAAACTCCACAACCGCCGCTTGTCCTCTCTCTCTTAAGAGTTAAGATCTTTTTTTCTTTGTGCCTCGACGACTCCGCATATAACGACGGATCGGACCGCATGGCGCCATTGTTAGATTAGATTAGATTGAGCACGGCAGTACCGTAGTGTAGGTACGGTTGACCCGTACGTACGGCATTACGTACACACAGCTCTCAATCTGACAAAACAATGTGCTTCTGCTTGTGCTTGTGCTGCATCCATCGCCATTAATGCAATGATCCGCCCCACCCACTAGAGAGCCAGCCATTAATTCCCTTATTATTATTACAGAAAAGAAAAGTCTGGGTTGGATCTAGCTAGCTACTGGTCCAGTTCCAATTCGTCTCCCGCATTAACTACGGTCCGACCCCACTATGGGCCCGGCGGACATGGACATGACCGGCCCGACCCCGTCGGCCCATTTTGTTTTCGTGGAAAGAACAGCAAGAGAGCTGGAGGATGAACGGTCAGGTAAGGTATCAAGTGGGCAGCGGTGGCGGGTCAGAGCAGAGGAAGTTGCTGCCTATGCTTCTTCTTCTTCTTGGGAGTGGAGGGAACATATCTATCTATCTGGCCTTGCTGCAGTGATGTCTTTGGTTGGGTAGCCAACTACTATTCAATCGGGTCTCGTACGTTCTTGAAATTGTGTGGTGATTAAATTTACTGGTCTCAACTAATTAATTATCAAGTATATATAGTGCAAAACATCAACACGTCATGAACGGACATAACAATTTCGTCGATGGCCACCATTAGGACAAGGTAGGGGGCGACGGTTACTACGACTCGATCATAATATCTCTTAAATTCAAGCATACATTTTTTTATCTCCACATAAATTCTTACCGTTCATAGACAACCTAAAGATCGAGAAAACACGATATTTCATACTACAACCCAAAAACTCACATCAAATTACCTAACCTGCCGCATGCATTCATGCACCGAGAGAACAACTCTTTCCATCAAATTCATTCTTCCGTCCTCTGGATGTGACATTTTCCTCTTCCCTAGAGTAAATATCTCACCAAATCCACTTCCATTCGACTTCAAATCAGTTACTTAAAGCCCCAACCAAACCACCACCTAACCTTGCAGCCCACTGCCCAATTTCCCCTCTCTATTTTCTAGCCCCTTAGCTTGTGTTATTTCCTCATTGATGTGTATTCGTAGCCGTCCATCATATATCTCATGTCGACCCCATTTACGTGCAAAATTTTCAACGCTACGTACTACGACTACTAGTCCCCCATTCTTTCCAACGAGACGCCCCATTCCGCCCGCAACCCCTTTCCTTTTTTTTTTAATCTTCTTCTCTACTAAAAGTCGCTACCATACACTGTTTTCAGTCCAACTTCCATGCACGACGACAAAACAGAGGTTTAATTTTTACACCGTTCTATCCATACGTACTCCGGAAACTTCTGTCCAGATTTTACTTTTTCCGGCCTAACCTCTCCCACGGCCACCTACTACAATAAGTGGTGTTACAAAAGGGCAGGCATATTACAAAACAACACAAGTGCAACCCTAGCTAAAGCTCAATAATCAACCTTTTGATGTATACCATCGGTTGCTTTCTCAATATCATGGTATGGGAACGTCACTTGGCTGGCTAGCTAGCTGGGCTGGTGCCTCGTTGCATACTATAGCTTTACAGCAAAACCAAAAGGTGCGTACGTACGTAGTGTATTAGTTGTTTGCAGTCGCTTGCTGATTGCTGTATCGATCTGTGCGGTGTGACGTTACATTGTTGGCTCTGAGACTGAGAGTAGTTAATTATAGTATTTGCTGAACCGTACACTGGCTTTTGTCATACCGTATGGGTAGTGACATGGCGCCCAGCCCATCTTGCCGTTTAAAGCCAAGTGCTTTTTTTTTTCTACCACTGCGAAAGGAAAAGCAGCTGTACGTGGGACGAGATAAAGAGATCCGCTGACTCGTATTCACTAGTCACGACCCACCATACCCAAGACCCAACGTTCTTTTTTATTATGTACAATAATTAGTGTTTGTTTCAATCCTTTATTTTCTTATTTAAGATTCTATAATATTAGTATAGCAAAAATGACGTGTTAGCTTTTTTTTTTTTTTTAAGATTACAGATCACGGATTCGGTATGAGTCTATTATTCAACGATGATTAACTCAATTAAGCATCGATTTAGTCGAATTTATACCGGGTCAATTTTCGACAGATTTTAAAGGTATACCATTACAAATTTCATGCAATTTTTCGGGAATGCCATTTTCTTTCGACTCTGGAGGCTACAGATCACGAAATCAAGTCAAGGCTATTCTCCACCGATAATGAAGTCATTTGATCCTATTCTCCACAGATGATAAGTCAATTAAGCACCAATTTGGGCAAATTTATTTTCGGATGACATTTTCGTAATTTTTTTGGCGACGAAAGGCCATTTTCTTTGTATTTTTAAGGTTACAGATCATGGGTTCGCCCTGAGGTTATTCTTCAACGATGATTAAGTTCATGAAGCACCCATTTGAGCGGATTTATTTTGGGTCAATTTTTGGCAGATTCAAATGGGGTACCATCACATATTTCGGGCAATTTTTTTGAAATGTCATTTTGTTTCGATTCTATAGGCTACAGATCACAGAATCAGGCCGAGGCTATTCTCCACCGATGATGAAGTATATTGATCAAATTCTCCACAAATGATAAGTCAATTAGGCACCGATTTGGGTCAATTGATTTTTGGATGACATTTTCATAATTTTTTAAGCTTCGAAATGCCATTTTCTATAGATTTTGAAGGATACAGATCACAGATTTGCCTTGAGGCTATTATTCAACAATAATTATGTCCATTAAGCACCGATTTGGGCGTATTTATTCCATGTCAATTTTTGGCAGATTCCAAAGGGGTACCATCACAGATTTCGGGAGATTTTTTCGAAATGTCATTTTCTTTTGATTCTGGAGGCTGCATAGCACGGAATCAAGCCGAGGCTATTCTCCATCGATAATGAAGTCTAATGATCCTATTCTCCACGGATGATAAGTCCATTAAGAACATATTTGTGTCAATCTATTTTTGGATGACATTTTCGTCATTTTTTAAGTTTCGAAAAGCCATTTCTTTAGATTTTGAAGGCTACAGATCACAGATTCGCCTTAAGGCTATTCTTTAACGATGATTGAGTCCATTAAGCACCGATTTGGGCGGATTTATCCCTGGTCAATTTTTGGCAGATTCCAAAGGGGTACCATCACAGATTTTGGGAGTTTTTTTCGAAATGTCGTTTTCTTTTGATTCTGGAGGCTACATATCAAGGAATCAGGCCGAGGCTATTCTCTACCGATGATGAAGCTATTGATCCTATTTTCCACAAATGATAAGTCCATTAAGCACCGATTTGTGTCAATTGATTTTTGGATGACATTTTTCGTAATTTTTTAAGCTTCAGAAAGCCATTATCTTTAGATTTTGAAGGCTACAGATCACAGATTTGGCTTGATGCTATTCTTCAACGATGAATAAGTCCATTAAGCACTGATTTGGGCGGATTTATCCCTGGTCAATTTTTGGCAGGTTCCAAAGGGGTACCATCACAGATTTCGGAAGATTTTTTTGAAATGCCATTTTCTTTTGATTTTGAGGCTACATATCATGGAATCAACCCGAGGCTATTCTCCATCAATAATGAAGTCTAATGATCCTATTATCCACGGATGATAAGTCCATTAAGAACATATTTGAGCCAATTTATTTTTGGATGACATTTTCGTAATTTTTTAAGCTTCGAAAGGCCATTTTCTTTAGATTTTGAAGGCTACAAATCACGTATTCGACCTGAGACTATTCTTCAACGATGATTAAGTCCATTAAGCAGCGATTTGGGCGGATTTATCCCTGGTCAATTTTTGGAAGATTCCAAAGGGGTACCATCACAGATTTCGGGAGATTTTTTCGAAATGTCATTTCCTTTTGATTCTGGAGGCTACACATATCACGAAATCTAGCCGAGATTATTCTCCACCGATAATGAAGTCTAATGATCCTATTCTGCACGGATGATAAGTCCAGTAAGAACCGATTTGGGCATTTTTATTTTCGGATGGCATTTTCGTAATTTTTTGGGCGAAGAAATGCCATTTTCTTTGTATTTTGAAGACTACAAATCACGGATTCGACCTGAGACTATTCTTCAACAATGATTGAGTCCATTAAGCACCGATTTGGGTATATTTATTCCTTGTTAATTTTTGGCAGATTTCAAAGGGGTACCATCACAGATATCGGGAGATTTTTTCGAAATGCCATTTTCTTTTTGATTCTGGAGGCTACATATCACTGAATCAGGCAGAGGCTATTGTCCACCGATGATGAAGCTATTGATCCTATTCTCCACAAATGATAAGTCCACTAAGCACCGATTCGGGTCTATTATTTTTGGATGACATTTTCGTAATTTTTTAAGCTTCGAAAGGCCATTTTCTTTAGATTTTGAAGGCTACAGATCACAGATTTGGCTTGGGGCTATTCTTCAACGATGTTTAAGTCCATTAAGAACTTATTTGGGAGGATTTATCCCTGGTCAATTTTTGGCATATTCCAAAGGGGTAACATCACAGATTTTTGGAGATTTTTTCAAAATGTCATTTTCTTTTGATTCTGGAGGCTACATATCACGGAATCAAGCCGAGGCTATTCTCCATCGATAATGAAGTCTAATGATCCTATTCTCCACAGATGATAAGTCCATTAAGAACATATTTGGGTCAAATTATTTTTTGATGACATTTTCGTAATTTATTAAGCTTCGAAAGACCATTTTCTAAAGGCTACAGATCACAGATTCGACTTAATGCTATTATTCTACGATGATTAAGTATATTAAGCACCGATTTGCGCGGATTTATCCCTTTTCAATTTTTGGCAGATTTTAAAGTTACCATCACAGATTTCGGGAGATTTTTTCAAAATGTCATTTTCTTTTAATTCTGGAGGCTACATATTACATAATCAGGCCGAGGCTATTCTCCACCGATGATGAAGCTATTGATCCTATTCTCCAAAAATGATAAGTCCATTAAGTACCGATTTGGGTCAAATGACCTTTGGATGACATATTCGTAATTTTTTATGCTTCGAAATGTCATTTTCTTTAGATTTTGAAGGCTACAGATCACAGATTTGGCTTGAGGCTATTCTTCAACGATGATTTAGTCCATTAAGCACTGATTTAGGCGGATTTATCCCTGGTCAATTTTTGGCAGATTCCAAAGGGGTACCATCACAGATTTCGGGAGATTTTTTCGAAATGTCATTTTCTTTTTTTTCTGGAGGCTACATATCCCGGAATCAAGCCGAGGCTACTCTCCATTGATAATGAAGTCTAATGATCCTATTCTCCACGGATGATAAGTCCATTAAGAACATATTTGGCCAATTTATTTTTGGATGACATTTTCGTAATTTTTTAAACTTCGAAAGGCCATTTTCTTTAGATTTTGAAGGCTAAAGATCGCAGATTCGGTTTGATGCTATTCTTCAACGATGATTAATTCTATTAAACACTTATTTGAGCGGATTTATCCCTGGTCATTTTTTGGCAGATTCCAAAGGGGTACCATCACAGATTTCGGGAGATTTTTTCGAAATGCCATTTTCTTTTTATTTGGAGTCTACATATCACAGAATCAAGACGAGTCTATTCTCCATCGATAATGAAGTCTAATGATCCTATTCTCCATGGATGATAAGTCCATTAAGAACATATTTGTGCCAATTTATTTTTGGATGACATTTTCGTAATTTTTTTTAACTTCGGTAGATTTTTTCGAAATGCCATTTTCTTTTTATTTGGAGTCTACATATCACGGAATCAAAACGAGTCTATTCTCTACCGATAATGAAGTCTAATGATCCTATTCTCCATGGATGATAAGTCCATTAAGAACATATTTGTTACAATTTATTTTTAGATGACATTTTCGTAATTTTTTTTAACTTCGAAAGGCCATTTTCTTTAGATTTTGAAGGCTACAGATCACAGATTCGGCTTGAGGCTATTCTTCAACGATGATTAAGTCCTTTAAGCACCGATTTGGGCGGATTTATCACTGGTTAATTTTTGGCAGATTCCAAAGGGGTACCATCATATATTTTTAGAGATTTTTCGAAATGCCATTTTCTTTTGATTCTGTAGGCTACATATCAAGGAATAAAGCCGAGTCTATTCTCCACCGATAATGAAGTATAATGATCCTATTCTCCACGAATGATAAGTCCATTAAGAACCGATTTGGGCCAATTTATTTTTGGATGGCATTTTGGTAATTATTGTGCTAAGAAAGACAATTTTCTTTGTATTTTGAAGGCTACAATCACTGATTCGGCTAAGACTATTATTCAACGATGATTAAGTCCATTAAGCACCGATTTGGACATATTTATATCTTGTCAATTTTTTGGAAGAATTCAAAGGGGTACCATCACAGATTTCGGGAAATTTTTCGAAATGTCATTTTCTTTTGATTCTGGAGGCTACATATCGCGGAATCAGGCCGAGGCTATTCTCTACCGATGATGAAGCTATTGATCCTATTTTCCACAAATGATAAGTCTATTAAGCACCGATTTTTGTCAATTGATTTTTGGATGCCATTTTCGTAAATTTTTAAGCTTCAAAAGTCCATTATCATTAGATTTTGAAGGCTACAGATCATAGATTTGGCTTGAGGCTATTCTTCAACGATGAATAAGTCCATTAAGCACCGATTTGGGCGGATTTATCCCTGGTCAATTTTAGGCAGGTTCCAAAGGGGTATCATCCCAGATTTCAGGAGATTTTTTTCGAAATGCCATTTTCTTTAGATTCTGGAGGCTACATATCATGGAATCAAGCCGAGGCTATTCTCCATCAATAATGAAGTCTAATGATCTTATTCTCCACGGATGATAAGTCCATTAAGAAGAAATTTGAGCAAATTTATTTTTGGATGACAATTTCGTAAATTTTTAAACTTCGAAAGGCCATTTTCTTTAGATTTTGAAAGCTACAGATTACAGATTCGGCTCGAGGCTATTCTTCAACGTTGATTAATTCCATTAAGCACTTATTTGGGCGGATTTATTCCTGGTTAATTTTTGGCAGATTCCAAATGGGTACCATCACAGATTTTTAGAGATTTTTCAAAATGCCATTTTCTTTTGATTGTGGAGGCTACATATCAAGGAATCAAGCCGAGTCTATTCTCCACCGATAATGAAGTCTAATGATCCTATTCTCCATGGATGATAAGTCCATTAAGAACCGATTTGGGGCAATTTATTTTCAGATTACATTTTTGTAACTTTTTGGTCGAAGAAAGGTCATTTTCTTTAGATTTTGAAGGCTACAAATCACGGATTCTACCTGAGACTATTCTTCAATGATGATTAAGTCCATTAAGCACCGATTTGGGCATATTTATTTCTTGTCAATGTTTGGCAGAATTCAAAGGGGTAGCATCACAGATTTAGGGAAATTTTTCGAAATGTCATTTTCTTTTGATTCTGGAGGCTAGATATCACGGATCAGGCCGAGGCTATTATCCACCGATGATGAAGCTATTGATCCTATTCTCCATAAATGATAAGTCCATTAACCACCGATTTGGGTCAATTGATTTTTTGATGACATTTTCGTAATTTTTTAAGCTTCAAAAGGCCATTATCTTTAGATTTTGAAGGCTACAGACCACATATTTGGCTTGAGGATATTATTCAACGATGATTAAGTCCAGTAAGCACCGATTTAGGCGGATTTATCAAAGGTCAATTATTGGCAGATTTCAAAGGGGTACCATCACAGATTTCGGGAGATTTTTTCGAAATGCCATTTTCTTTTGATTCTGGAGGCTACATATCAAAGAATCAAGCCGAGTCTACTCTCCACCGATAATGAAGTCTAATGATCTTATTCTCCACGGATGATAAGTCCATTAAGAACCGATTTGGGGCAATTTATTTTCGGATGGCATTTTCGTAATTTTTTGGGCAAAGAATGGTCATTTTCTTTGTATTTTGAAGGCTACAAATCACAGATTCGACCTGAGACTATTCTTCAACGATGATTAAGTCCATTAAGCATCAATTTGGGAAAATCTATTCCTTGTCTATTTTTGGCAGATTTTAATGGGGTACCATCAAATATTTCATGAGATTTTTTCGAAATGTCATTTTCTTTTTACTCAGGAGGCTACATATTGCGGAATCATGCCGAGGATATTCTCCTACGATGATGAAGCTATTGATCCCATTCTCCATAAATGATAAGCCCATTAAGCACTTATTTGGGTCAATTGATTTTTGGATGACATTTTCGTAATTTTTTAAGCTTCGAAAGGCCATTTTCTTTAGATTTTGAAGTCTACAGATCACAAATTTGGCTTGAGGCAATTATTCAACAATGATTAAGTCCATTAAGCACCGATTTGGGCGGATTTATCCATTGTCAATATTTTGCAATTTTCTTTGTATTCTGAAGGCAACAAATCACGGATTTGGCCTGAGACTATTCATCAACGATGGTAAAGTCCATTAAGCACCGATTTGGGCATATTTATTTCTTGTCAATTTTTGGCAGAATTCAAAGGGGTACCATCACATATTTTTGAAATTTTTTCGAAATGTCATTTTCTTTTGATTCTGGAGGCTACATATCACGGATCAAGCCGAGGCTATTCTCCACCGATGATGAAGCTATTGATCCTATTCTCCACAAATGATATGCCCATTAAGCACCGATTTGTTTCAATTGATTTTTTGATGACATTTTCGTAATTTTTTAAGCTTCAAAAGGCCATTATCTTTAGATTTTGAAGGCTACAGATCACAAATTTGGCTTGAGGCTATTATTCAACGATGATTAAGTCCATTAAGCACAGATTTGAGCGGATT
The DNA here is from genome assembly GCA_964030455.1 of Linum trigynum. Lineage (NCBI taxonomy): Eukaryota > Viridiplantae > Streptophyta > Magnoliopsida > Malpighiales > Linaceae > Linum > Linum trigynum. The sequence goes on along the minus strand of OZ034821.1, from coordinate 39,747,221 downwards.
TATCCCTGGTCAATTTTTAGCAGATTCCAAAGGGGTACCATCACAGATTTTGCAAGAATTTTTTGAAATGTCATTTTCTTTTGATTTGGAGTCTACATATCACGGAATCAAGCCGAGTCTATTCTCCACCGATAATGAAGTCTAATGATCCTATTCTCCACGGATGATAAGTCCATTAAGAACATATTTGTGTCAATTTATTTTTGGATGACATTTTCGTAATTTTTTAAACTTCGAAAGGCCATTTTCTTTAGATTTTGAAGGCTACAGATCACAGATTCGGCTTGAGACTATTCTTCAACGATGATTAATTTATTAAGCACCGATTTGGGTGGTTTTATCCCTGGTTAATTTTTGGCAGATTCCAAAGGGGTACCATCACAGATTTTTAGAGATTTTTCGAAATGCATTTTCTTTTGATTCTGGAGGCTACATATCAGAAAATCAAGCCGAGTCTATTTTCCGCCAATAATGAAGTCTAATGATCCTATTCTCCACGGATGATAAGTCCATTAAGAACCAATTTGGGCAAATTTATTTTCCGATGGCATTTTGGTAATTTTTGGGGAAGAACGACCATTTTCTTTGTATTCTGAAGGCTACAAATCCCGGATTCGGCCTGAGACTATTATTCAACGATGATTAAGTCCATTAAGCTCCGATTTGGGCATATTTATTTCTTGTCAATTTTTGGCAGAATTCAAAGGGGGTACCATCACAGATTTCGGGAAATTTTTCGAAATGTCATTTTCTTTTTAATTCTGGAGGCTACATATCACGGATCAGGCCGAGGCTATTCTCCACCGATGATGAAGTTATTGATCCTATTCTCCACAAATGATAAGTCCATTAACCACCGATTTGGGTCAATTGATTTTTGGATGACATTTTCGTAAATTTTTAAGCTTCAAAAGGCCATTATCTTTAGATTTTTAAGTCTATAGATCACATATTTGGCTTGAGGCTATTCTTCAACGATGATGAAGTCCATTAACCACCAATCTGGGCGGATTTATCCCTGGTTAATTATTGGAAAATTCCAAAGGGGTACAATCACAGATTTTTAGAGATTTTGCGAAATTCAATTTTCTTTTGATTCTCGAGGCTACATATCACGGAATCAAGCCGAGTCTATTCTCCACCGATAATGAAGTCTAATGATCCTATTCTCCACGGATGATAAGTCCACTAAGAACCGAATTGGGACGATTTATTTTCGGATGACATGTTTATAATTTTTGGTCGAAGAAAGACCATTTTCTTTGTATTTTGAAGGCGACAAATCACGGATTCGACCTGAGACTATTCTTCAATGATGATTAAGTCAATTAAGCCCCAATTTGGGCAAATCTATTCCTTGTCTAGTTTTGGCAGGTTTTAAAGGAGTACCATCACAGATTTCGGGAGATTTTTTTGATATGTCATTTTCTTTTGACTCCGGAGGCTACATATTGCGGAATCATGCCGAGGATATTCTCCAACGACGATGAAGCTATTGATACCATTCTCCACAAATGATAAGTCCATTAAGCACCGATTTGGGTCAATTGATTTTTGGATGACATTTTCATAATTTTTTAAGCTTCAAAAGGCCATTATGTTTAGATTTTGAAGGCTACAGATCACAGATTTGACTTGAGGCTATTCTTCAACGATGATTAAGTCCATTAAGCACCAATTTGGGCGGATTTATCCCTGGTCAATTTTTGGCAGGTTCTAAAGGGGTACCATCACAGATTTCTGGAGATTTTTTCGAAATGCCATTTTCTTATGATTCTGGAGGCTACATATAATGGAATCAAGCCGAGACTATTCTCCATCAATAATGAAGTCTAATGATCCTATTCTCCACAGATGATAAGTCCATTAAGAACATATTTGAGCCAATTTATTTTTGGATGACATTTTCGTAATATTTTAAGCTTTGAAAGGCCATTTTCTTTAGATTTTGAATGCTACATATCACAGATTCGGCTTGACGCTATTCTTCAACGATGATTAAGTCCATTAAGCACCAATTTAGGCATATTAATTTTTGCCAATTTTTGGCAGAATTCAAATGGGTACCATAACAGATTTCGTGAAATTTTTCGAAATGTCATTTTCTTTTGATTATGGAGGCTACATATAAGGGAATCAAGCCGAGTCTATTCTCCACCGATAATGAAGTATAATAGTCCTATTCTCCATGCATAATAAGTCCATTAAGAACCGATTTGGGCCAATTTATTTTCGGATGGCATTTTGGTAATTTTTTGGCGAAGAAAGACCATTTTCTTTGTATTTTGAAGGCTATAAATCATGGATTCGACCTGAGACTATCCTTCAACGATGATTAAGTCCATTAAGCACCGATTTGAGCATATTTATTTCTTGTCAATTTTTGGCAGAATTCAAAAGGGTACCATCACAAATTTCGATAAAATTTTCGAAATGTCATTTTCTTTTTATTCTGGAGGCTACATATCACGGAATCAGGTTGAGGCTATTCTCCACCGATGATGAAGCTATTCATCCTATACTCCGCAAATGATAAGTCCATTAAGCACCGATTTGGGTCAATTGATTTTTGGATGACATTTTCGTAATTTTTTAAGCTTCAAAAGGCCATTATCTTTAGATTTTGAAAGCTACAGATCACAGATTTGACTTGAGGCTATTCTTCAACGATGATTAAGTCCATTAAGCACCGATTGGGGCAGATTTATTCCTGGTCAATTTTTGGCATATTCCAAAGGGGTACCATCACATATTTCGGGAGATTTATTCGAAATGCCATTTTCTTTTCATTTTGGAGGCTACATATCACGGAATCAAGCCGAATCTATCCTCCACCGATAATGAAGTCTAATGATCTTATTCTCCACGGATGATAAGTCCATTAAGAACTTATTTGGGCCAATTTATTTTCGGATGACATTTTCGTAATTTTTTGGGCGAAGAAAGACCATTTTCTTTGTATTTTGAAGGCTACAAACGGATTCGGCCTGAGACTATTCTTCAACGATGATTAAGTCCATTAAGCACCGATTTGGGCATATTTATTTCTTGTCAATTTTTGGCAGATTTCAAAGAGATCACAAATTTCTAGAGATTTTTTCGAAATGCCATTTTCTTTTGATTCTAGAGCCTACATATCATGGAATCAAGCCGAGGTTATTCTCCATCGATATTGAAGTCTAATGATCCTATTCTCCAAGGATGATAACTCCATTAAGAACCGATTTGGGCCAATTTATTTTCAGATGACATTTTGGTAATTTTTGGGCGAAGAAAGATCATTTTCTTTGTATTTTGAAGACTACAAATTACGGATTCGGCCTGAGACTATTCTTCAACGATGATTAAGTCCATTAAGCACCGATTTGGGTATATTTATCCCCAGTCAATTTTTGCCAGATTCCAAAGGGCTACCATCACAGATTTTGGGAGATTTTTTCGAAATGCAATTTTCTTTTGATTCTGGAGACTACATATCACGAAATCAAGCCGAGTCTATTCTCCACCGATAATGAAGTCTAATGTTCCTATTCTCCACGGATGATAAGTCCATTCAGAAAAGATTTGGGCCAATTTATTTTCGGATGACATTTTCGTAATTTTTTAGGGCGAAGAAAGGCCATTTTCTTTGTATTTTGAAGGCTACAAATCACGGATTCGACGTGAGGCTATTCTTCAACGATGATTATGTCCATTAAGCACCGATTTGGGCATAATTATTCCTTGTCAATTTTTGGCAGATTTTAAAGTGGTACCATCACAGATTTCGTGAGATTTTTTAAAAATGTCATTTTCTTTTGACTATGGATGCTACATATTACGAAATCATGCCGAGGCTATTCTCCAACGATGATGAAGCTATTGATCCTATTCTCCTCAAATGATAAGTCCATTAAGCACCGATTTGGGTCAATTGATTTTTGGATGACATTTTCATAATTTTTTAAGCTTGAAAAGGCCATTATCTTTAGATTTTGGCTACAGATCACAGATTTTGCTTGAGGCTATTCTTCAACGATGATTAAGTCCAATAAGCACCGATTTGGGTGGATTTGTCCCTGGGGAATTTTTGGCAGGTTCCAAAGGGGTACCATCGCAGATATCGGGAGATTTTTTCGAAATGCCATTTTCTTTTGATTCTGGAGGCTACATATCATGGAACCAAGCCGATGCTATTCTCCATCTATAATGAAGTCTAATGATCCTATTCTCCACGGATGATAAGTCGATTAAGAACATATTTGGGCTAATTTATTTTGATTACATTTTCATAATTTTTTAAGCTTCAAAAGGCCATTATCTTTAGATTTTGAAGGCTACAGATCACATATTTGGCTTGAGGCTATTCTTCAATGATGATTAAGTTCATTAAGCATCGATTTGGGCGGATTTATCACTAGTCAATTTTTGGCAGGTTCCAAAGGGGTACCATCACAGATTTCGGGAGATTTTTTCGAAATGCCATTTTCTTTTGATTCTCAAGGCTACATATCATGGAATCAAGCTGAGGTTATTCTCCATCGATAATGTATTCTAATGATCCTATTATCCACGGATGATAAGTCCATTAAGAGCATATTTGGGCAAATTTATTTTTGGATTACATTTTCATAATTTTTTATGCTTCGAAATGCCATTTTCTTTAGATTTTGAAGCCTACAGATCACAGATTTGGCTTGAGGCTATTCTTCAACGATGATTAAGTTCATTAAGCACCGATTTGAGCGAATTTATCCTTGGTAAATTTTTGGCAGATTCCAAAGGGGTACCATCACAGATTTTGCGAGAATTTTTTGAAATGCCATTTTTATTTTGATTCTGGAGGCTACATATCACGGAATTAAGTCAAGGCTATTCTTCATCGATAATGAAGTCTAATGATCATATTCTCCACGGATGATAAGTCCATTAAGAACATATTTGGGCCAATTTATTTTTGGATGATATTTTAGTAATTTTCAAGCTTCGAAAGGCCATTTTATTTAGAATTTGAAGGCTACCGATGATAGATTCGGCTTGAGGCTATTCTTCAACGATGATAAAGTCTATTAAGCACTGATTTGGGCGGATTTATACCTGGTCAATTTATGGCAGATTCCAAAGGGGTAACCATCACAGGTTTCCGGAGATTTTTTCGAAATGCAATTTTCATTTGATTTTGGAGGGTACATATCACGGAATCAAGGCGAGTCTATTCTCCACCGATAATGAAGTCTAATGATCCTATTCTCCACGGATGATAAGTGCATTAAGAACCGATTAGGCCAATTTATTTTCTAATGGCATTTTCGTAATTTTTTGGGCGAAGAAATGCCATTTTCTTTGTATTTTGAAGGCTACAAATCACGGATTCGGCCTGAGACTATTTTTCAACGATGATTAAGTCCATTAAGCACCGATTTGGGCATATTTATTTCTTGTCAATTTTTGGGAGATTTCAAAGGGGTACCATCACAGATTTCGGGAGATTTTTTCGAAATGTCATTTTCTTTTGATTCTAGAGGGTACATATCACGAAATCATGCAAGGTTATTCTCCACCTATGATGAAGCTATTGATCCTATTCTCCATAAATGATAAGTCCATTAAGCATTGATTTAGGTCAATTGATTTTTGGATGACATTTTCGTAATTTTTTAAGCTTCGAAAGGCCATTTTGTTTAGATTTTGAAGGCTACAGATCACAGATTTCGCTTGAGGCAATTCTTCAACGATGATTAAGTCGATTATGCACCGATTTGGGCGGATTTATTCGTGGTCAATTTTTGGCAGATTCCAAAGGGGTATCATCACAGATTTCTGGAGATTTTTTCAAAATGCCATTTTCTTTTGATTCTGGAGGCTACATATCACGGAATCAAGCCGAGGCTATTCTCCATCGATAATGAAGTCTAATGATCCTATTCTCCTCGGATGATAAGTCCATTAAGAACATATTCGGGGCCAATTTATTTTTGGATGACATTTTCGTAATTTTTAAAGCTTCGAAAGGCCATTTTCTTTAGATTTTGAAGGCTACAAATCACAGATTTGGCTTAACGCTATTCTTCAACGATGATTAAGTCCATTAAGCATCGATTTGGGGGGATTTATCCCTGGTCAATTTTTGGCAGATTTCAAAGGGGTACCATCACAGATTTCGGGAGATTTTTTTGAAATGCCATTTTCTTTTGATTCTGGAGGCTACATATCACGTAATCAAGCATAGTCTATTCTCCACCGAAAATGAAGTCTAATGATCCTATTCTCCACAGATGATAAGTCCATTAAGAACCGATTTGGGCCATTTTATTTTCGGATGGCATTTTCGTAATTTTTTGCGCGAAGAAATGCCATTTTTTGTATTTTGAAGGCTACAAATCACAGATTCGACCTGAGACTATTCTTCAACGATGATTAAGTCCATTAAGCGTCGATTTGGGAAAATTTATTATTTTCAATTTTTGGCAGATTTCAAAGGGGTACCATCAAAGATTTCGGGAGATTTTTTCGAAATGTCATTTTCTTTTGTTTCTGGAGGCTACATATCACGGAATCATTCCAAGGCTATTCTCCACCGATGATGAAGCTATTGATCCTATTCTCCTCAAATGATAAGTCCATTAAGCACAAATTTGGGTCAATGATTTTGGATGACATTTTCTTAAATTTTTAAGCTTCGAAAGACTATTTTTTTAGATTTTGAAGGCTACAGATCACATATTTGGTTGAGACTTTCAGGAAGGAAGAAGCCAAGCAAAAAGAAACAAAAGAAAGAAAGAAAGAAAGGAAACAATGCGAGGGAGTAGAAGTTAATAACCATTAAAGTATTGATAGGTAAGGTGGGGGACTGCTAGTGACCTGTCGTTTCTGTACGATTGACTGTACGGCACCGTCGTCGTCGTCGTCTTTATGTGTTTGTTTTAGGAGAAGAATAGGATCGATTTGCCGTTTGCCAGCTCTCCCACCCAAAGCTTAGCTGACTCATTAAAATTCCCTGATGAGTACGTCCTCCACTACAAACAACTTTTCTTTCCACTTGTCTAGTGTCTCCCACTCTTCTCCATATATGATGATATATGGCTCCCAAAATTTGGTGAAACTATGAATGATTTCGTTCGAATTACCACTTGCTTTAGTATAGAAATTTTGAGTCAGAATAAACGTTGTATATTTTCTTTCTTTTTTTGTAACGTAACATGAGTATTCGATTTATTTGATTTCATCTTCGGCTTCCGTTATGTCACACAGCTACTCTACAGTTTGGACTAGATGCAACTGCATCATTCATACCCATTACAATTTCTGGACGTAAGTCTCGAATAAGTTCATTTCTGTACAAACTTTCCACAAACTCTTTCGGAATCGTAACCATCACCACTCTGTCCAACTGTCCGCTTTGATAGCCTCCACCGGTGGAAGCAGGCAATGCAGGGAGAATCAGAACTTGCCATTTCACACCGACTGGTTCGACATAGGTTGAAACCCTGATCGGCTCCAACCCATCCTCGAACCTAGCAGAGTATGGGTCTACTCCATCCAACCCGATACAAACAATCTCACAATCGCCATGGTTGATGGGGGAAGGGGAGTACTTCTTTTGATCTTCATCGTCATCATCATTATCAAGATCTTTGCATCTTAACCACTCGATCAAGCCCATTACCGAGTTCGAGTCCATTATCTCCCCTGCAGCTTCTCTTATAGACGCAACCGCACTAGCCAATGATGATATTGAGGGAGGTTCATGATTTGAACATCGAACTCGATTGTGTACCATGCAGTTCCCAAAAAATCCACTATCCAACCCCAAAGCCTTTCTAGCATCCAAGCATATCGACATGTCCATTAACCCATCGGTCTCCTTCTTTACTTTACTTAGACACACCCAAAAGAGACCTGATAACGCTTCAAACGGTGATGCCTGCACCTGGCTCGACGACCCTGTCTGAGCCATCGCCATGCATGATTGCACCATGGAGCTCGTGAACGAAAAGGAAAGAGTGGTCAGGTGGCTCGCCAGCTCGACATCTTGATCAACGGTTGCAACAGATTTATCAATGGTAGCCTTGTAGTGTTCAATCAAGTCATTGGTTTTACTAATGTGAGGGAGGCTAGGGTTGTGAATGAGCTTTGGGGCAGGCAAAGCGTGGAAAAATGGTGGGTGTTGCATTTTCCCTAGGAAAGCTATGTCAGCCCATGCCTTGATGAACATAGTAGCGCAAACCGGATCGGCCAAGAGGTGATAGCAACTCAACCCTATTGCCACACCTCCACCTTCAAACTCTGTTAGCTGAAAGCCAAAAAACAAGAACAAGTTATGTAGTAGATAGGGTTCAAATTGAAAAAGTCTTGAGTCGAAATCAGAACGACAATCGATCTATATGAGTTTGTTTACAACAATAACAAACTTTTTTTTTTTTACCTGAACGTAGAAAGTGGACCAAAAGTAAGGTTTATGGAACACCTCCTCCCAATGGACAAGCTTCATCTCCCTTTCCCTATCAACATTACTAAGCCATTCATCGACACTCCCTTGTGCTCGAGCCTCCACCATTCTCACCCCTGCATCGTTGCACTTTATCATCCAAGTCCTCCCGTCTTCCTCCTTCACCAGCCTCCCCGTTATGACGGGGAAAAATGTGAGTGTCTCAGATATTGACTCCCTCAACATTTTGGTGATCTCGCCCGGCTCGTAATACTTGTCAGGAGTAGTAGTGGCCTTAAGATAGTACACCATTTTCAGGTGGTTTTCTCCCATGGCCCGGTCCAGGACGGACAACGAGTGGCGTTTCCCCGGTTGGACCGGTTTCGTGCTCACCACGGTTCGCTTGCATATGTATGTGACCATTGGGTTGGCAGCCATTGGCTTGTTTAATTTGTGACACAATATAATGTTAACTATGTGTTTTATGCTTGTTGTTTTTTGTGTTTTGCGGTTTGGAGCATCATTATATACATGAACAAAACATTGAGTTGGGTGAATATTTTTCCATTAGTAGGTTGGAGAATCAGGGAAATGTGATTTTCGTGATGCGATGAGGTCATGAGATTTGTGAGGATGCCTTGGTTTAAGGTTCTGGAAATGCCATTCCAGAGAAATTGGAGGTCTCTCCAACTAACCATAATCAAGTGATGATTAATTTATTTTTTCTCATGTATATGTTGTTTGATTGGGAAAAAAAATCTGGTTTTATAGTCAATTTAACAAACAAATCTATATATGCGCTATATCTTTTATCGGTTTTGAATCTCAATATCATAAATCTTGTTCAAATTTGTTGCTAATTAGGTCGACTCCTGCTTATACGTGATTAAGAACGTCCATAGATAAGACAGATGATACCAAGCATTATGCCAGCTATTATAGTTCACATGACGATCGAATACCGAATATTAAACATATCAAAATATGTCGATTTTGAAAGTCGAATTAAATGGCATATTTGATGAACTTGTTTTTTTAGCATCATTGTGTATATACATTCACTTGATGATTTCTTAAAAATTGGAACTCACCATTTGAGAGTTGGCTCCAAAATGGCTATTATCAATGCATGTTTCTCTTATTCTGTTTCATGACCACCGTCGTCAAGCATGGAATTGTGGCAGAAAACAAAAAGAAGAACAGCCTGTCGAATGGTATTAATTATGGAAACAAGATAATTTTTTTAGGGAGCAAAAATAGTTATCATCTTTTTTCCATGTACCACCTAACCAACTGCCTCTCCTTTTATCTCTATTAATATCAGAATACAAAGGGGGAAACAGAAACTAAAGATTATTGGGGAGATCAGTTATTAATTTATTTTCTCTTCGTCATCATCATATCTTTTCTTTCTAAGTAAAGCACAACCGGATCACATGGCCGTTTAGGAAGGTTCATCTTCGATAGGGATAGATGGATAAAACTTATAAATATTATTTTTTTTCCAAATATCATATCACAAGTGACGGTTGACATCGTTTTTATATGTTTTTTTTTCCAAGGCAAGCCCAAAGGGCATGGGACAAAGACTCGACACAATTACAAGACCAACTCAAATACTGGACGTTAGTCCGTATGCAACCAGACTACCGATGAAAGAGCCTGTTAAGCCACTACTTGGGCAGCTCTGAAGAAGCTCCGAGGAGCAAAGACACGACACTGACGGGGAAAAAAACAAAAATACAACATCTCCAAGATAGTCCCGCCAACGAGTGTAGTTTCCTTCGACGGAGTATGTCGGATGACCGGTAACGAGTTATCACAAAAGCCACAACAAAGAAAAGAAAATTACATTAACAATCTTCGACAAAACATTACTTAATTACTCTCGTAAATTTATAAAAGAGAATGAAATCGAACTATCACCTGATATATTGATGAACTTTATTTCATTTACTTCATTACTTTCATATCATATGAGCATCTGCATAATGGCCAACCAAAAATACACGACTATTGTGCTACAAGATATTAAATTCAAGAAAGTCGTTTAAATTCAAGAAATATATTGAAACCCTAAACTAGTGAAAATAAACGTAAATCTACAAGAAAATCAATGATGTCATTGAAATTGAGAAATAAATAAATTAATTTAGAATAATTAATGCATACCTCCCTGTATATGCGTTGCCAGTAAATGGAATTAAACAAATAATTAACACCATTAATCACAATTTATGTATATAATATAGAATTCAAATCAAAAGTGAAAGAAAAAAAACTACCGTATTCGGGGTAGTTACTGCAAATAATAAGAGTAATGACAATTGGCAAGTTACACAACTAGCAAAGGAATGATTACCAATAAATTTAGTTAGAGACAAAAGGAAATTAAGACTCTAATCTGTCCCAAAACCATAAAGTAATAAGATTTCATTGGAGCATAAAAGGTAACCAAAACCGATGCTTAATCAGTCAGCTTTGAGAACAGCGGAATCCAAAAACTCAATTAATGATGGATGGAATCAAAAATGTTGCCGGAGTTAAGATAGGAGAAACCTTACCTTCGCCGACCAATGAAGGGACGGATCCGGCAAAGACCCCAAGGAGCTCCGGCCAAGAAGCAACACAAGTATCAAAAGCACAATATATCTCCAGTGATCCTTCTCGGTCGAGATATGAATTTGATAGAGAACACCAAAATAAGCAGGCTCCACAAGGAGAGCAAATTGACGACTAGCGTCTTGCCATATCCGAAGAAGATATAGATGTCAGCTGAATCGCTTATTATTTCACAATGATCATATCGATCCAAAACCATCGTATCATTCGGAAAAGTAAAAAATCCAGGCTTTACCGAGATAAATTCGCAAATACCCAAACGCCAACGAACCCAGGAAGATGGTTATATGTTGGTTACCTTTGGTAGTTGCGTAACCCGATAGAAAGGAAGAGCCACCAGCCCGGCAATGGAAGAAATAAACACAATGCTTCCATTTCCAGATGCTTTCAACATAGGATATGCCAACTGCGACAAATAGAAAGGTGACTCCAAATTTGTCGCCATCACAAGGGTCTTGCTTCCTTACCTTGAGCAGATTCTCAAAGAACTTGATGTCCTTCTTCTTGTTGGCACCAGCGATATCGACAGCCTCGTCGTCTGACGACTCGGAGTCTGATTCCGAATCGTCGTCGTCGACTCGGAGTCTTTATCCTTTAGGTTTGCGCCGATGGCCTTGGAGTCGTCAGGTTTTTCTTCCGGTGGAGGAGTGGCCGGAATTACGGATTTCTCCTCGGCGACGTCCTTTGGAGGTTCGTTGGCAGGCGCAGCAGCAGCCGCCGGAGGATCGGCGGCGGGCATCGTTTTTATATGTTGTCTGCTTATAATGACGATTATGTAACGAGTGCATTGAATTCACAAAAAGAAGTGAGTACACCGAAGACAAAACCATATATTAAGTCACTGCTAACTAATGAGACTTATATCTAATCATGATCGATTTGAGATTTGATGTTAATTTTATCAATTCGATCAAACATCAATGAAACATGATTGATTTAATCAAACATTAATCAAATTTGATTAACTTCCGAACTTATCTTATAATTTTGAGTAGCCCCAGCTAAGCTATAGCTAAGTGTGATTACTGGGATTCTGAGAATGTGTACACCTCTGCTCTCAATCATGTGCTGCCTTAATTTCCAGCATAGAATTATTTTATTTTTTCCCGAGTTCACTGTTTTAAATAACAAATAACCAGTTTGCTTGTCATATATATATGACGAACCAATGTTTGACACATAATAAGATGAGAATGTCATTATAATTATTATATGTATATGAAACAAACAAACAAAAAAAGACGATTAGATTAATGGGATTCGGTAGTGGGAATATTCATTACAGGTTGTACAGTTAGCTCTCTTTGCTGTGTTGTTTCTGAATAGTTTTTGTAAGGACGCGTACTTCATTTATTCTTCGTAATGCACATTACGCTTCTCCCACTACCTCAGTCAGGAGCCACTTAGTTATTTCATTATATTCTAATTCTACTATATGTTTGTGTGATTTGTTAAAGAAATTCTGAGCTAGAAAATAAAATATATTCTCTTCTACTAAGTCATGTCGGTTGTGAATTCCTGAAGGCCCAGCTGTTTGAGCTCATCACTAAATACAACATTCGATTTGAACTTGATTCACATTCGAACGACTTATAGAAAGACGCTCAATTTGAAATTTTATGATATTTATTGTCATTATAACTAATTCAATTTTTTGCACGGGTTAAAATTTATAGAATCCTTTTTCCTAAGCATAGGCTCGAGACGGAACATTCACATAATGTCATTAATCCTACAGAAAGTAGCGGAATACTTTATAGATAAAAAAAAAACATATGATAGATGTCTCACCTTACGGTCCATGTATATTCCTAATACCAAACAGGCTTCAACAGGTCTTACTCAACATTGACATTGTGTTACGTAGGTAGTGTTTATGGATCTATTAGCTAATTAAGGCATTTATCAACTATTCTCAAATTAAAGGAGATCCAAATGAAATATATATATATATATATATTCTGAATATGACTGTTTGCATATACCCTTTTATCAATGATGACTACGATAACTAGAAACCAATTCCTTGAACAAGGTTGGGATGGGATTAGGTGCTAACCCTTATAGGAGTTAGCACCGTGATAACTAGCAAAAATCACTACGGATTATTATAAAATCAATACAACATCTAAGCTAAATCACTACTAATTCAAACTAGTAGTAGTTTTTCCCTTGATTAGGACGGTGCTAACTATTGTACAATTAGCACCGTAACCCCTCCCAACAAGGTTTCATCAAGGTGTTGTCGTCCTGTCGTGCTTGTTCTTATGCAAAGGAAACAAAGCAAAACTCGACTAAGTGCCATATGCATGCCTTAGAAAAGGCTTGAAGAAGTCAAGTTTGCAACTCATCACTTGCGTACATAACCGAGAATATGAGCCTTTACGTTAATTCGTTTGTTGCAACTTGCAAGTCCAAAAGACTCCAATTACAAGGTTCGTATCCGAAACGGTAAGAGATAAAAACTCATACAAACACTTTTTTTAACGGGTTAAGTTATTGATATTTAGTGATTTATTCATTAACATGGCATTAAAGTCTTTGATCGAGAAAATATGTTTCTGAATTTTGTAACTACCCCAATGTAAACAATAATTCAATACAAGAGATAATATTTTCAACCTGTACAAACTGCTAAATGGTTTAGCAAATGATGATATGTTTAACATGTGCAAACTGAAAAATCCATATATAAACTTTCGTTTGAGGGGATGTGTAAAAGATATAAAAAAAAATTCACACAAATATTTTTCCAACAACTCGAACTATTCGGACTAAGTGATTTTTCGTTAACAGAAACGATGTGAAGCGGATTATAATTGTCTAGCTATTTTATCACATGATTATGACAACATAACTAAATCGACCATATGTAACTATAATATTGCATTTTCAGACACTTCACAATATGTATACATCGAACGGCCCATGTTCCACATGAAACACGAACGAACGAACCAAACTTGAGGACCATTTGTTTCCTTTGGATGAAGAAACATGCATATGTATATCCGGATAATATTTTGCGTTGTGATGCTCTTTTATTTCCATCGTGGAAAGCTAGCTAACTACCTAACCTTTGATTAAATTAAATTAAATTATTATATATAAATTTATGTGATTTACTAATATTGTGTGTTAGACAATCTGTAGCAGGGAGGACCGATTTTTAAGCCCAAAATGAAAAGATCAAACACCTTCGCTAAATCAGAAACGAAAAAGGAAATTAGAATTGCAAAACCCAATCATGATTTGAGTTCAATACAGAGACCTCCACTGACTCTTATTTATACGCCAAGTAAACAGATTTGACCGATATAAAAAAAAAGTTACAATATTTACTAACCATTTGAATTTAGTAATTTAATAGAACACGATGGCTGTTCTGGTAATGGTCCAGAAGTTTAGAGACCGTTTGTGCAATTAACCAACGGAAAAGTGGAGATGACGGAGTTAGGAGCGTGGGGGTTGGTGGGAGATCAATGCCCGCCATGCCGCGCGTTAATAACAGCGCGCCAAAATGGTTGACACGTGGAGTGGAGTGGGGTCCAGAAGAGAAAATGAGGAGACAAATGAAAACCGAACAAAAGAAGAGAAGAGGGACCAACAAGTAACGGGAATTGGAATGGAATCATCAGACAGTCACGGAATAGTACTGGCCGGACATACGGAACAAAAGGGAGAAAAAGAAATTAACCCCTTCCCGCTAATTCCGCTCCTCTCTCTTTCTCCTCACCCACACTCACACTTTCACTTTCACACTCTCACTCCTCAATTGGCATGCTACCGAATCGCGACGATCATATGTATCATCAATGACGGCATGAGATTTTGATATATTAAAAATATCATTCATGTGGTGATATTAGAATCACATCAGAAGATTATATCGATCAATATGGTATGCTTCAAGTACTATGAACCAACCAAGATTAATGAATAAATAAGGAGTGTTTCAGATCACTACGAATCAGTTCGAAATAAGCAATAATCATTAACGAATCAATGCCTCCATGTTCAAACGATATATTGATTGCAATGCCATATAAAAGCCAAAAATTACTCCATGATTAGGGTGGAAATGAAGCACAATTTCATTGTTCAATTTAAAGCTTTCTTTCACAAGATTAGCTAGATTGTAATAACTTTCACATGGAGAACACACGCAAAATTCATTCTTACACTTCAAAAACAATCCTTTATTCGAAAATCATAAAGGCAGAATTTTAATGCTGCACCTAATCCCAAAAATAATTCCTTCGCATAGGGAAATATAGGAAAATAATAACTAAAAATAAAAAAACGTTTTTGGACTTTGGCTACATTTTCCACCCCCTCCGTCCGTCCGTCTCCCAACTCCCAAACCTATTATCTCCTCCCAAGAAAACAAAATAATAAAAATAAAAAATATTGTACCTGCCAAGTACTCTTACCCGTACCATCTTTCTCCTCCTTCCTTCCGTCTTTTTTATATATATTCCCTTCCTTCCCCTTCCCTTCACGCCTCTCCCTCTTCTCTCTCTGAAACGGTTACACAAAGTAAAGCAACTCTCTCTCTCTCTCTCTCTCCTCCTTCCTCCACCTCCGCCGCTGATCTCCGGTCAGATTCAGTTCCAAAAAAATCAAACTCATCCGATTATGAAGCAATTAATCCGCCGCCTCTCCCGCGTGGCCGACTCCTCCACCTACAGCCTCCTCCGCTCCGACTCCCACCACAACCGCCGCCGCGCCGCCGCCTCCGCCGCCGGGAGAGCGGAATCGTTCCGGTCGCTGGTGAAGGCGGCGAGGAGATCCAGCTGCGGGAAGGCCGTCCCGCACGGGTACGTCCCCGTCTACGTCGGCGACGAGATGGAGCGGTTCGTGGTGAGCGCCGAGCTCCTCAACCACCCGGTCTTCGTCGGCCTCCTCAACAAGTCGGCGCAGGAGTACGGCTACGAGCAGCAAGGCGGGCTCCGGATCCCCTGCCACGTCCTCGTCTTCGAGCGGGTCATGGAGGCGATTCGACTCGGCCTCGAGTCACACGACCTCGACGACCTCCTCGGCTCCTGCTCCGCTTCCGTTTCTGCTGCTGCTGCTTCCTCCGGCGCGGCTGCCGTCTCCGTCGGATACTTATGAGAATTGCCGTCTCTCCGATTTAGTGATTTTTTTTTAGATTTGGGGGAGAATTGATTTCACAGAAAAAGGAAAGTGAAAAAAAAGGGTGGGAGAGAGATGTTTTGGGAGTAGGTGGTTTTTACCGCTGTAAATACAGGAGGTTATTTTTAGTTACCTTTCTAGATGATGATGATAATGATGATAATTTTTTTTTACCATGGTGATGTGTCATGGGTTGGGGGAGCTGTAATTTTTATTCTTAATGGAGTTGTCCGTCCGTTGTAAAACACAGCTACTGAGACAGGCAAGCAATGGAAGAAGATAATTTTAGAGTTAATTAATTAAAAAAATTCTACCGTTTCCCTGTAAATTCGATTTCCCTCCTTTCTTTTACCCGTCAATGTCGGCTTCGATTTAATTGGTGGCCGGCCGGCCGGCCGAGGGAATCGGGTCGGGGGATTGGTGGCAGGACAGAGATGTAATTTCTCACCCAGTGGAGGAGACAAAACGAGGATGGAAGGACAAGGTAGAATCTATGCCCTGTTTGATAGGGTTAGGTTGGATTATAATTCATTGTTCCTTCCTTCCAAATCACTACATTTTGGGGCATCGGTGAAAAAGTTTAGGTAGTAATTGGAAATACGACTGTACGGTTGAGTTTGGTGGAGGAACAGTGAGTTTAGCAGACAATTTTGGCTTCTAAGCTCCCCTTGGAGCTCAATTATACTCAAATTGTCCATTAAATGTTCAATGCATACGACTCGTGCTTCATTCTGTATGATACAAACAAGAATGTTAAAACAAACGAGCACTAATTTTTTGCTCTCGGATTTTGTTTACATTACAACAACCCAATGCTTATGCATGCACTGGTGGATAGGGTAACCATAGTATGGCAAAACAAGACAATTCAACTATTCGCATTAAGGTAGATATATATAAGTAAGGATGTCACTAGACGAATTAATCCATCCAGTGGAGCACGTCGTGAATTCAAAATAAATCGCTCATTTTCTTCTCACATCTTTTGTTTACAAAAATGAGTATGATGCTTTACTGTAAGGACGACGTCCTTACGTTTTTATCCGCCTAATTAAAAATCATTGAGTGAGAATCACAAGAAACACAATATATCATAAGTATTACATCCATTGGGTTATAGTAGGACAGATGGGTGATTGCTTAGCATTAAGAAAAATTTCACAAGTATTAACGGAATCGGGTCAGATTGGTCCTGTAAAAGTGGGTAATGTCATTTAGTCATTTTGTTGATGTGACTTGAATCGGAGCCACTACGACTGGAAGTCATGGAGTTATTTGAGTTTGTATTATGGGCCTGGTTGTAACCGTTTTTTCTTTACCAGATTTGACTAGGGTTAGACCTAGGAGAAGTAGTAGGATCATTTCTTACATTGTCGAATTCTCGTATTTCCTGATCCGGAGAAAACAGCCGTGACACATTTTTTTTCTAGTTAGTTTATAGTCGGACAGCTGGGGTGATAGAGGTGTTAATGTTAAGGAAGAGTATTAATTTTACGTGCTATTACAAATCGAACAATACAAGAGAAGCCAAGCCGTCTTATTAGCACCACACTGACCCCGAATGCCTCCAAAGGGACAAAGAAGAAGACAGTTTAATTTATATATATAAAAAAATACGAATTTTCCTTAGGAGAAGTAAAAGGCCAAAATTAAGAAAATTACAAAGAACCCCTCACATGTAAAACAGTGACCCTCAGAAGCCAATGGAAGCTTTGGGGTTCATTAAGTATATTATTATTGTTTAGACCGGAAGTCATTTGCAAGAGAATAGTACGGAATTAATGGTGGCCACATATGTGACTGTCACATTTTTTGTTTATGTTGAATTAGTATTAGTAATCATAATCACGAGTCACGACTAATTATAAAGAGTCATGAATCTGACCATTTCATGCTTAAGTACTCTCACCTAATCTCATATGATAGGTAAGATTCAGGTTCATCGATCGCCCCTGTCTATACACATATATTTCTGTTTAGGTTTAATACTTGAATATAATTAATCCATGGCTTAAGCTTGATGAGTTTCGCCTCTTTTCTGTTCAGGCAATTAGCAATAATTTGTTTTAACTGTGCACATCTGTCGGCAGGTTAATTACCATGGCAAAAGTGCAACAAAGCACAACTTTGCCCCCTTCGCTGGTTGGTGATTGGTGAATGGTTTAAGCCTCAATCATGTTTATATATAATATAGGTGGTATGGCGTAATCGAATTGTAGAGTAAACTTCTCCTTCCTCCGTAAATTCCTTTTAAGCAGCATGTGTATTGTGTACAGATAAAAAAAAACATCTCAACAACTGAAATCGTTAGAAAATCCCTCAGACAAATGGCTGATTACTAGGTTCGAAAAACTATAAAATTTCACTATGTGTACATGTTAGGTTTATTCAAGTGTCAATGTTCGGAGTGTACCATGAGCATCAAAAAACACGATTATGTAGCTAGTAGCATATACATACATACCAGACATGATTGCTTTGCATTGGTGTGACGTTTATGACTCATCATCAAGCTGCATAATTAGCCAATTAGGTGGCAAACCACAACTTGATTTGCTTGAACTGACGTTTATGGTTAATACACGGGCTAACTAGATATGCAGATGGGATAATCAACCCAATAATTCAAACTAATTAAGATTATATAGGAGAGGACCTACCCACAATAATAATGTATGTATATGGACGGTCTCATAAATCAAATCCATTTGACACATACCCTTCCACAATCATCATCCATTAATATTTTTTTAGTTTCCTTGAGTTTATCAGTGATTTGAGATGATGTATTATAAGGAATCAAAGGATGCGTTGTTTATACTAAACATGGTTGTACATTGATGGATATTTATCCATAGTTGTATTAGCCCAACTGTGTTAAGAGGAGTGGGGCTCATTTGCTACGCTAGCTAGTCCGCCGATTTCGGTTCGATCGAGTAGTTCTCAGTTACGATGGGCAAGTATAACTCTTGTTGATGTAAAATCAAAATCATTAGTGGTTGGACCTAGTTAGTAACTCATATCTCGATCATTTCTTAATTCATTCGTATAATTTTTTCTTCTTAGTTACAATCATATTATTCAAGTCATCGACGTATCCTTGTGATCATGGTAGGTTTTGTTTATTAGAAAATGAAGATTGGGTTTCAATTAGTTTTTTCCAGTTACTCCAGCAATTTTTTGTATTAAAAAACGAACACTAAGCAATAAAGAAAATGCTCAATCAAGTATACCAAGGAAAAATACAGAAAATTATACATATACAAATGTGGTGTCACATGACACCCTAGCTAAATAATTAGATCTGCAAAACTAGCTTGCTAAGCTTAGCTTATGTGAACACATGATAATGAGCTAGCTAAACCCTCAGATTTATTCAATTAATTGTCAATAGAAGGCAATTAAGTAATATTGAGTAGCAATCATTAGTTACATTAATTATTCGAAGGTTATTACAATAAGGCAAATTATAATAATATGCATAGTCAAGCGATTTGGTTGGAAATTAGACTGGAAATTCCTCAAGAGAAGACTTTATTATACAATATCATCATATAATATAGCTAGCTAGTCAGTCATAGTTTCACACTGTGACAGATATACCCTGGTTTATCATTATCATAACTATAATCATAATAATTATTATTATTGTTATTATCCAGTTACAAGATCCAATTATTGATAACTATATGATTTGCATTCAACTGTAAAATATGATACTATAATGTTTTTTCTTTACTTATTTCTAAAATCAATAGTTTCAGTGGGTTCTTTAGTTAACACGTCTCCTATGTATGATTTTGCATATACATTACATACATGCATGAGACTAGTAAGGAAGGAGAATCAAGCATTGATATCAAAGAGGTACACGTACCTTGATTTCCTCTTGTGAAGATCGGATTTTGCAATAATTGATATAGGGGATTTCCATGGGTTGGATAAATTGGTATTTGGGTATTTAATAATTTGATGTAATGTTCATTTTGCAATATCAATGATTAGAAATAAACCGGTTGTAGTATTGCTCAATTCGTAACATGGAAGATCTTTCTTTCGTACTCGTTGCATGATCGTATTATGATTTTCATAACCACATAACCAAGTAATGTGTTGTTCGTACTTCCCGATAAGAATCATGTTACATGAGCTAGATATGCTTTTTGATTAATTCATTAACGACAGGGGTGTATTATGTAAATTGATAACTGGCCAATAAATGAAAGGCCAACAGTTAGAAGAATATGGATTGGATGCAAAATAATGTCCAACATTTGGGACACTGGTCAACATATACTTTGGACATTAATTACTTATATTAGTCGATTAATCAAAGTGTTAATGTATTGTTTACCAATCAAAGTGCCAATGTATTTCCTTCTAATATACTACTACTGGGGTTTGACTCGCACACATAAGATAGGATACGGATGTAGGTGGACGCGTGGAAAATAGTGAAAGTGAAGATCATTTGTTTGCCTATCACTACATCTCCCGTTGTAAAACCATGCTACCACATTAATTAAGAGAATAAAAAAAGCAACTACCGAAACGTAGTCTTACAAAATAATAATAAAATAGAAGGACAATAATTTATCCACCCATAGCAATACCATAAGTAAATGATAAATTCATATTAGAGGTTGATCAATAGGTAATTGTGGAGTTATGTGTAGTTTAAGGTGGTGGGTTGTAGTCTTTCTAATATATGAATCATATTCATATCTTAATACAAACATTGAAAAGTGGTAAGACGGTAGGCTATCAACCGTCCATCTTATATGATCCTAGTTCAATTTCACGAGATATGACATTGATTTTCCATCGTTTGCTTGCCCCTATTTATTCTAAATCCTAATTTCGCCACTGTTGATCGGGCTCATGGATTCATACTGATGAACCTTGAAAAATGCTTGCAGTGGCAGTATTGTGAATGAGAAGACCATGGAGTATATCGATAGATAGTGTCGATAATGAGTTGATATCAATACAAGGCGGTTTGTTGAAAGATTCTTCAAAATGGATCTTACGTGGTTCTCTAACACACCTTGTAATTAAGTCAATTATGTTCGTATTGACAATAACGAGGGTTCTGAAATAAGATTTCTTAGTCAGCACGGACCGTCATGTCATGTCGAGAATCAAGTTGGTTCATTAATTTGAATTGTTAGAAGCTTTCGTTCGGAGATAAATTTCCTACGTTTCATTTAATTACTTACAAATATAGCCCATCTATTTATGAAAAGGATTAATTGCTAAGAAAGGACGATAATGAGTTTGCTTAAATAAGTTGAAAGACGACTCTCAATTGGATAGGTCGGTGTGAATGGAAGCAATTTTCAGCTTAGAGGGAGATGAATAATAAGAATAAACTAATGAAAAGCAATTGTGGCCGGCCAATTCGAAGAAAATTTGGAAGCTTGGAAAACGAGAGATCTCTATATGAGTTGTTGAGTGACAAGTGTGGAAGCTGCAAAACACATTCTTTTAAGTAACATACTTATCACGCTGCTCCAAAGCTAATCGTGATGATAAGGTCTTACTCCTTGATCATGGTTGCAAAGGCACAGAAGCCATATATATGGGGATCCATCCAATATATAGCAACTTTTTTTTTTTTGCCTCAAATATACTCAAAGGGTGCAAGGAAAAACCTGTCTAAACCGCATTTCGTCCAAGCAAAACTTGAAAGAAGACGGGATCGACACAACACAATTTCCGAACGCAAAAGGCAGCAGGCGGTGTGAGTTTTTCAATTCTTACAATTCGACCTGTGGAAGGAAGAAAAAAAATCATAGAACGATTTAGAATTTTATTTTTTGTAAGAGAAATAAATTTGATAGTATAACGGAGGCTGATTTAAATATTATTTTTACCAAATATGAGCTTATGAAATAAATGAAACGTAACGTTACCACGCATCAAAAAACACCCTCTAAGACTAAATCCAACTGAAATATTGAGATAGTAGTTTGTGAGTGGGAAATGGAGCATGGCAGAAACCGTAGTCCTTTTTTCCCCACTTGGTAGAAACAAAGATGGGCTTGTACGCTTAGTACGCGGGCATACAAGTACGCATGCCCATAAATAAACTGGATCCTCTGGTCTCGATGGTCTTAAAAGGATAAAAAGTGAAAGAAAAAAAAAAGGGTGAAAATGGGGAGACAACAAGGAAAAGAGAGCTTGCATGAGAATGGGTGTGTGTTCCCCCATGATTTACGGCTGCAGAAGGAGGAAGCCACATGGTATACGGAGTTGGGATTGGGATACGAGCATAGTCCATGAAACCGTATCGGAAAAGTTAGTAGTAGGGTATTTTACGGTAAAATCGTGGTTGAACCGTAGTTCAACCGTTAATATCGTTAAATACCGCCTATCGGGTTAGTCTCCGATACTGATATTTTGCGGTTGAACTGTCGGTACGGTACTGTTTAATGGAACTTGGATCCGAGTTAAAGCAGAGATTGGCCAAGGGAACAGACTGGGGAAGGGAAAAAGGAGCAAAGCTCACCACGTTGATTCCCCCGTTAGTTATAGCACTAGAAGTTGTCAATAATATAATATTGAATGATTAACAAGGACCAACTTAACGAAACCCAACCATCAAATCTCGCCATCCTTAAAACTCTGTTTCGAAGATGAACATGTGCAGTAGAAGCTTGGAAGATATCCTCTCACATGGCTGATTAATTAGCCCTCTGCTTGCTTAATCTTAGTTGAAGGATATTATTCGTGGGATGGGATCTACAGCCAACACCCCAATGGCTTTTCTATTAAATTGATCTTGGCCTTTTGTTTTTCCTGGGAGGGACAAAATTCTCCAATCTGCTGGTTTCGGGCTTCGAGCATTCCCATGTTCAAACTTCAAAGGCCACATGCAATCCTCCGGAAAGGGATATTTGCCAATTCTTCTTCAGTTCTCAAACTTCTCATATAGTAATACACAAATCTAACACTTCTAATGATTATAGCTCACTCTGTACCATCTTTTGTTCGGCCGATAACATACTTGGGTTAATGATAATGGCAATTTTGGATTTGCCGGCTATCATATCATCTTTGTGGCAAACTGCTTTACCAAGTTCACTGGTACAAACAAAACAAAATTCATACCTAAACTTGCCCCACCAAGTTTTACTGTGCTGCTACTACTGTCTTTACCTGTTTCTTACTTTTCTTCTTCCGCAGCTGCTTATACTCTTCATACACTTGTAGCGCAACCTTAGTCCGAGCTAACTCGTCCCTTGCTCTCTCGTTCTCCTTCATCTCTTCAAGAACCCTGAAATGCTCACAGAATTTCCTGCTCAACTCTTCTTCTTCGTCAACCGAATCCGACATAGCTATATCGGTTTCGAGACTAGTTCTGGCAGAAGCTCCATTGGGAAGGGACTTCTTCCTCTTGTTGCTGGATTTCACCACATCCTGTTGCAGGTCGAACGCCTCCTTCTCCAGCGACAGGTCTCGGTATGCTTGTTGAGGAGAATTGATCCGGAGAATTGCTTGGCCTGGAGCGGCGCTCATATTTGCGATGCCCGACGCAATTGAGGAGATTGTTGGGTGGTAGTGTCTCGAGAGGAGATTGAGTTCCCATAGTACTGAGGCAAGTGCACCACTTAAGTTGGGATCCGTTGCATCCGGCTGATATCTCTGCGCTCAAATAAGAATCAATAAGAAGCTTGATGGAAAACAAGTATACATTCTTGAGAAACAATAACACTTGAGATATATGAAGAAGCCTACCGCCACTATTCCAGAGACTGATCCTCCTCCAGCATCGTTTTCCAACAGGTTGCGACACTTAACGTTCTTTAGAAGTAGATGCCTCACAGTCACCAACGCTACGAAAGTGCAGAGGTCAGATACGGTTGGAAACAAATTACAGCTGGGATTAGTTTCAGTAACGAACAAACAAACTAATCGTGAAACCAGTGGGTGAAAGTTCCTTCGGACTTTAACAAAATTTTGGCTATTTCAATGTTATTGTGTTCATGAGGAAAAACAGAAATAGCAAGCATACCAGCCATCGACTCAGCTGATCCAAAACAGAGGGAGAACGTGGCCAAACGTTTGACGAATGCAGCAGCCTTCTGCATGTCGTGATGTCTATCGTCGCACAGCATGATCTTGAATGCTTCAGCTAATACCTCTCCATGATCCCTGCATAGAAGTTTAGCACGAATGAGAATGACCATCAAATTAAACTTGAAAACGTACCCAACATATCAGCTAACAGGAGCAGTTGGGATTATTACCTTCCAGGCCTATACTCGAGTAAGAGATTATAAAGCTGCACAAAGAAGCCTTGCAAATCAACGTTTAAAGCATCAAGGTTACTCCTCATCACCCGGAATGCGATTATGCAACATCGAAGGCGTTCAGAGATAATCAGCCCATTGGTAGCCCCAGCAAGCCTTTTCAGATAATTCATGAGGTCTCCAATGTAATCTAGATCGATAAGATGCGAATACTTTCCAAGCCCATTGAGGCAAGGAGAAAGTAGCGGGTGGGGATCATGTGCACTGATAGAATTTCCGTTCACTTCAGAACTGCGAAGGAAAAAACAACCCCAGAAGAACTCATGAGAAAGTTTAAACAATGCTAAACAGAAACTTGTAAATACCAAGAAATTTGGCAGGGAGGATTAGACAAGTTGGCTGCGAAACAAACCTGGTTGTAGTTGAATGCATTGTTTGTTTTAAGACCCGGAAGTATGTCTCAAAGACAGCAGAGAGCGTATCTGATTGCATTTTCTTCTTCTCAGCAAAATCTGGTGTGAAGGCTGCAGCCTTAAAATCTGCAGCAACCTGGTTAAAGTCAACCATTCACAGTATCCACAATGTTGTCAGTAGAGCACACTGAATGTGCACCTCTCGTTGATCATACAAATCAATGTATGTTAAATATGATTAAGTTGCTATTTTACACAGTACCTCTTCCCTCATCTTTGTCGCCATTTCTTTTCTGCTTCTTTTCTTGTCATTCTGTAGCACCTGGGCTGGCTCCTCGGCGTTCTTTCTTTTGTTATTCTTATTGTACTTGGGTTTCTTCTTGTCCTCGTCAACTTTATCAGGCTTCACAAGATCTTCGTCGAATGTCAATGACATGAATACCTAGAATGTTCAGGAAAATAAAATAGCATGACGTCAGAAGATTCGGATTAAAGAAACTAAATTGGAGAATGAATCCAGCCGTCCTACATATCTAAATTTAGTTTTGAAGCAGCAGAAAATATAGCTCTTTGTTGTTAACCTAGTTTACAAGATACACTAACAAAATCCTGCCAAACTGTGTTTCACACTTCACCAATCACATGCGCAACCAAGGAAAGATTATTTATCACCTACCTCAATAGAATCAGGATGCATTTGGCAGTTTAGTGCTTTCACGCGATCAGCAATCATCCGCACAGCTTCAATAGTGGCTTCACCCCCATGCTTTCCCTCATTCATAAAAAGTGACTTGATGGTATCACAACTAACTTTTCTGCTCAAGCAAAGAAACCATGCTTCAAGCTCGGGATCTTACAAGTAACAATTAATATACACAAAAAGATTCCAGTAAGAGGGACAAGAAGGTGGTGTCCAGGACGAAGAAAAAAAGAAAAGGACCTTATAATGTCATCCGTAGAGCTTATACTAGATACCACAGCACTCAACAAGCTCTGCCAGAAGTTGAAGTGAGGAGCTGCATCTAGCAAAGCACAGATACAACGAACAGCTACATGCTGAAATTTGGGGTCCTGCTCAAGTGTCACCAGCCGCTGCAGATATCCCTGGTAACATGTACACCAAAACAAGCACTCTAGATGAATTTCACAGTAATATTCCCCATAAAGCAACACATTGAGCTCGAAGCAATTTGGAGCTAGCCAATTTCTCAACACAGTTCTACTAGTCAAAGAACTTGCAAGCAGTGTCAACAAAACACAGGTCCAAAATCAATCAACTCCTAATAGAACTAGTAAGTTAGCAGATGAAAAAGCCAAACCTTATATGTGGACAACAGTGTTGACTCGTAGAATCGCATCTTCTTCACTTCCTTAGAAACTTTCATTTCAAGCTCCTTCTCAGTGGGAAGCCTTATCCGATAACCGGGTATTATACTTTTGTAAACAGCCAGCAAAGACAACAAACTGAGTTTCACAATGGTCGGATTAGGGTCTTTGCAGAGTTGAATCATTTCTTTCAAAGACTTTATATTGGCCTCAGGATCAGCCTGCAATGCAAGCCCCAGCTCTGCAAGTTTCTGCTTCTTACTTTCGAAGATTTCTTCAGCAGATAGATCCTTCTGAATCTCTGCCTATGAAGCACGAGAAAAGACAACGATCACATTAACACTGATGCCAACATAACAGAACGATGAAGCATTCTGACATCCTAACTTTGGCATTGAAGCTACAATACAGGAATTCAACTATACCAGCACAGCTGCCTGTGGAGCTTCATCTCCTTTCTCCCCTCCAGCTTCATTATCGAGCCTCTTGGCCTCTTTCTTACTCTTCTTCAACTTGGCCCTCTTTTCAGCCTTGGTCAACCTGACCAATCCCATATCCTTCTGATCATCGCCAGCTCCATCCACGAGCTCTCCGCCTTCAGCCTTCTTCTCGGACACTGCATTCAACACATTGCAGAGGAAACCCACATTATAACAAAACTGGAACATAATCTCAGCAAACAAATTCCAAATCCAGCAAAGCAATTTGTGGACTATGAGCACACACAATTTCTATAATAGAGCTTTCCGTCCAAAGACTTGACCGGAAGCGCATCAACGCGTTCAACTTCGACTCTCTTGTCTTCCTCCTCGGTATCCTTCTTCTTCTTGTTCTTCTGCAGACGCTTCTCGTAGGCAGCCTCCAGTGCGTCTTCTCCGACTTTCTTCGCGTCGGCCACGCGGTTCACATGCCTTCAGAACAAACGCCATAGACAGGAAAATTAAGCGATAGTTGCAGCAATTGACAGAACCGCAAAGTGATAGATGGCCAAATAGAGAGAGCGTACTTGTCGATTGTATGGGTGTCCAATGTGGAGAGGAACCCGGCGAAATCAACATTCTCGTTGACGAATTCCAAGTCCTCGTCGGAGACTTCGACATCCTCGTCCGGTACCTCCGGTGGGAGCGCCGGCGGCAAAGCTATCTTCTGCGGCTTCTTCCTCCCCATTCGTACGGTTGGTAATAACTTCGCAGAAAGAGAAAATGGCGGGTGGAGCAGTTTTGAGTTTTAGGTCAAGAGGGTTTAAGCCGTAAGAGCACCGGCGGGCGACGAGGAGTCGTAGACGACGGGAGAGTGCACACCAAGCCCGTGTGTTACGTTGTGGGCTCGCGCACTTTGCTAATTTCGCGGCAGCCCAATGGACTCATTTAGTTTAGCGAAAATGGGCCGAATGAAGTTAGTAACGCTTTGGCCCATACAAAATTTTATTTACTAATAAATTTTTTGTTTTGGATAATTGATTAAGCTAATTTCAATTCTAAATGCAAAACAAATAATTGTGATGACAAAAAATCGTTGAGAAACAAGGCAGGAAATGGAGGTGGATTATAGAGAGAGATTATGCTTGTGGTGGCGGCATCTGTAATAATTAAGAAAATTCCAAAGACCGTCATCTATCTCGAATTTAATGTTAGGCGTTTGTTGAGCTACTCCATTAATGAATTTTTGAACAAATAATGATGATGGAGAGTGCCAAACACCCCCAACCCCACAAAATACAAATACGTCCCTTTTAAACCCCTCGCTCCCCTTTATTACACAAGACACCAATTTACCTTTAACAAAGATCTCACTACCAAACGAGAGCCTCATTAGTCATTATATCCTATGTAAGCCACCGTTTGCAAAAAGCCACTCGAGTTTAATTCTCACAGGCCGCAGCTGGTCCCTCCGCCGGCCGGCGTGTTTCACATGGCGACAGACTTTGGAGCGGTGCATGCCGATGATCGACGGCAAAAAAAAAAAAACCCCTTTTCAAAGAAGACAAATATAAACGAAGATTTACTGCGTGGGTTCATTTCCATGTAGCATTGTAGCTACAGCCTACAATACAAAGTAGTAGGGGTGGCTATACGGTCCGATCCGGTTAAATTAGACCAAATTGATCCGGTCTTTTCGGGAATATAAGGACCAAAGATTGGATTGTATACACTCCGGTCTTGACCCGGTCCGGTCCCAATTTGATTTTAATTTTAGATTGAGCTTGTGGGGATTTGAGTGTTGGGGTCTCTTATCCGGTCTTTATCCGGGTTTTTTACCTCAAATCTAAACCTGAATATGAGATTGGATTGTTTGCTGTCCGGTCCCAGTCCGATCCCGGTCCATGTTATACGATCCAGTTTCGGGTAAAACCAAACGGTCATGGACCAAATTGCCAGCCCTACAAAGTAGTCATGATCGATTAATGCTCATAAAGGCATTGATATTGAACGAAATGTCTGTCACAATTAATTACGCTAGGATAGAACGCCATAAGTAACACGGCAAGCAACAGTAGTCGTCACGATAACTCGAGAAGCCAAAGCCTTAAACCTAGCTAGCCGCACGTACGTGCTATATATGCGAGAGAAATTGGGTAGTAAATTAGTAATGATTAATTTACAACCATAGAAATTGGGTAGAATTATATTCGTCATCTTGTATTTCGACGGAACCGGTTGAAAGAGAGCTGTAGGGCTGGCTAGCTAGCAAGCGCAGCAGTAGTTCCTTCAATATTTTGGCAGCGAAATTAAGACAGACAGACAGGCCTAGGCTAGGCAGCTCCTTCTGCCAAATTCTGTTGCATCCATTCAATTCAATATAATGCAACCGCTGTAGTAGTTAATTCCCATTTCCCACTGCTCTCGATCGATGGTCTCTCCACCATGTATATGCGACGTACTAACGGATTTGTAACCGACGCTACTTTGATAGTACGTAGAAGATTCAAATAACATATGATATAAGTTTGCAAATCTCGACTACGATAATACATTGATCTGTATATTTTAAATTTGATGTAAGACTTACAAATAGCGTACCTGATCAAATTCAGCATAAACTTCGTCAATGAAATTATTATTTTTTTAAATGTTGTTGCTGACAATTTCTCATTCAAAATATTGAATAGGGGCAGGTGGGGGGACTTTAAGAGATGACACAAGCAAGGGCAGAATTGAATACACATTTAATGGATGTTAGGTGGTTGCAAATGTATTGATCTCTTTTTTTCTTTAAATGCCAACACCCATGCAATATTATTATGTCACCCATGGCAATGTATAAAAGGAACAATAAAATGTATTACTATTTAATATTATATATTTTCAAAATTTAGTATATGTCATCTATAATAATAATTTTCAAATGCTTAGGTAAATGCCTTTCTCATTCATTTAATATGCCAACTAAATTTGGTGTCGGTCATCCATTATTTAATCCATAATTGACTAACCAATTGTTTAAAGTCTAAGTTTAATAGTCTAACTATAGAATTTATCTTCTATACATACACGAGAATTACTTTATTATCTGTTTGGAATATTAATTATTATCATAATATATATTACATGATGTTAATGGCCATTTCTCTCATACATATATTTTTTCCTATAAGAAAATTAAGTATACTATTATTTTTCATAAACTTGTATACAAAATTTTCACTAGTAAATATTTTGCGAGTCTATCAGAATGCAATTCATAATTCACAAGCACATTATGGATCATCATGACACCATCCAATTGTTTTTTCTTACGACCCAGATAATTTATATATCGATAAGATATAAGTTTTTTTTGCATTATCGGGAGGCCGAGGCCGAGAAAAAGAAACGATTACATTGGAGAGAGGGGAGAGTGGGCTGTCACCCGACGAGGGTGGGTAACTCCCATAACATCGTCTCGGAGAATCGACATCACACCTGGAGGTGGGTTCCCCAGCTCATGCATACCGTAGGGATAGACGAGACTGTGCTTCGAGAGCCAGTCCGCGACTCTATTCCCTTCTCGGTATGTATGAGTAAGGCGAACCAACCAGTTCCGACTGAGCTTCCTGCGAATAGCTGCAAGGAGAGTGGCATACGGATGTACCGGATCATGTCTCGAGTTGATAAGTTGCAAGGCCAGCTGGGAATCCGTCTCAACCTGAAGGGCTCGACAATCATGGTTCCAAGCCAAGTCCAGGCCATACATGAGGGCCCAAAGCTCGGCGTGAGCGGCAGTGGTGCTCCCGACATTTGCCACATAACCTGCGATCCAATGCCCCATCGAATCTCGGATGACTCCGCCCGCACCCGCAGGACCCGGATTACCATTAGAGGCGCCATCAACATTGAGAGTGTACCAACCTGCAGCCGTGGGGGACCATCCGATATCTGCCATAAACCTGTTCGCCGGACGAGTTCTGTTGCTGGGGAGGGAGGGAGGTGCCTCCCACGCGTCGTACCAAAGCTTAATCCTAGCAATGATGGAGTGCTCGAGAGAGGGCGGGGAGAGAGCAGCACCCGGCCCCTGCAAACAGTAGGTACATCGGTTCTTCCAAAGCAGCCAAATGGAAGTGCCAAAAAAAGTTGCCCACGTTACACCGGACTCCAAGGAGTGAGTACTCATCAAATTGGAGCAGAGCCACTCTTCCTGATCGGCGCTGAAGAAGGAGTGTTGCATGGCGCCAGGGACGTGGCGGGTCCAGAAAAAGAGAGCCGGTGGGCAATCTCTTAATAAATGCAGAATTGATTCCGGCACCTCAGTACAGCGCTGGCAGAACGGATTGGGTGCGATCTTCCTTGAGAAGCGGAAGGAGTTCGTGGGAATCCTGCCCCTGCACACGAGCCAATTGAAGCTTCGAACCCTCTCCGGAACCGGGAGCTGCCAAATAGTCTTCCACAACTTCTCATTCGGGTCCGCCTGCTGCTGATTGATGAGGGTGTAGGCTGATTTCGTAGAGAATCTCCCGTCAGAGGCGGCGTGCCAAAAGAGCGTATCCTCCTCCGTTGAGAGGGTGTCGACAGCTACACTGAGAATCTTCTGGACAATGTCACCAGGCAGAGCTTCGCTAAACAGGTCCGTGCGCCAGCTACCGTCGCTCCTTACGAAGTCCGCCACAACCGCGTGCTCTAGCTCCTCCGGAATCTGCTCAAGAGCTACCTCCTTCAAAGCAACCTGCAAAACCCATGGATCAGACCAAAACTTAGTGCTTTTCCCATTCTTAATGTTCCAAGCGCTGCCCTTTCTCAAGAGATCAGCAGCTTTCGTAAAGCTGCTCCAGGTAAAGGAACTTCCCTTAGTGTGACGGAGGAGCTCCAGATTCTCTCGCCGTCTTCCGTACTTGGCTCGCATGACCTGGCCCCACAGATTATCTTTCTCGGTGATGAGACGCCATCCCCCCTTCGCCAGCATCGCCAAATTAGCCTGCCTGGTCGGGCGGAGGCAACTCCCCCTTGGCATTTAGGTTGGGTCATCTTTTCCCAAGCTACCAAGTGGAGTTTGGCCTTATTGTCCTCATCGCCCCAAACAAAATCCCTGTTCACTTTATCGATACTATTGCACACACCAACCGGAATTAGCTCAGTATTCATATTATAAACAGGGATAGAGGCAGATACCGACTTCGCGACTGTTAACCGGGCTGCAAAAGACAGGCGTTTGGCTTTCCAAGGCGCAAGCTTCTTCTGGATGCGAAGGAGAAGGGATTGATATCTCTCTTTAGTAACACGCCCATGGATCGCAGGGATGCCCAAGTACTTTCCCAGGTTGGCCTTCAAAGGAATGCCCGCCTGTTGGCTCAGGTGGTTCGCCTTAAGATGGCCAATGTTGGGGGAGACATACAGGATGGACTTCTGGTAATTCACCTTCTGTCCCGAGCTAGAGCAAAAATCGTCCAAGCAGCGTTTCATGACTCTGATCTGTCTCGTCTCTGCCTCTGCAAAAAGAAGAAGGTCATCTGCAAAAAAGAGGTGAGTGAGAGGAGGACCGTTGCTCGACAGCCTGATGGCTTTCCAATGCCCCTTAGAAAAAGACTCATCAATTAGGTGAGAAAGACGCTCCATGCACAGAACAAAAAGATAGGGTGAAAGAGGGTCTCCCTGACGAACTCCCTGGGTTGGGACAATGGGCTGCGAGAGCTGGCCATTCCACAAGATGCGCATCTGGTTCTGCTCGACGCAATGCATAATACCGCTAATCCAAGTGCTGGGTAACCCCACTTCTTTCAGAGTATCCCGGAGAAAGTCCCACCGCAGCCTGTCATAAGCTTTCTCCAGATCTATCTTGAGGACTATCCCACCTTTCTTACCCCTTCTTTTATGCAAAGAGTGGAGGACTTCCTGAACCACGATGATATTGCGATAAGATAAGATATAAGTTGTTGTCTACTAGACATCATATATAAATATATAATATAAATGAAGATTACTGATGCCGATGAAGAATGGAGGAGCAATGAATGTACGCATAGAAGGTGCAATAATTAAGCACCAGCAGCAGGAAGGAACTATAATTAACAGGTAGGCAAATGAGATGAATACATATTAATGTACGTAGTGAATACACTAGAATAATTAATGTACATATCAAAGTATTTAATTTGGTCTGTGGCATGTGTGTTGTTTTTTAATTTTGATCCTTTCTCCTCTCCTGGTCCCTGGTCGTGGAGCCACGATCGAGTTAGGGAGTTCAGAGTTCAACCGCTTTGCCTCTCTTTATAAATGATCTTCAATTCTATCTACCCAGAAAAAGAAACAGCCTTTTAATTTGATCATAATTAATTCATCCCTTTCGGATATCTATAATCAATTAACATGTGTAAAACGACGAACGAGGATTGTGTTTTGCATGTATGTATACGTACAAAAATACTACTGTCTTTCTTCACAATTATAACACCACGACTCTCCTTCTTTTTGGCCTACGTACATGTATTATTACTAAATAAATAGTTTTTGTGAGCTGTAGCTATGTGCAGAAAACGGCAGCTGTGTATATAAATAAATATGTTCAAAGGATATTATGGTCGTCGGTCGACTTAACTGTATAGTAATGCACACGTTTGTTTTTTATATTAGTCGTCGGAATCTGTTGAGGGTACGTGAGGTCTGTGTTACTACTAGCCAGTGGCGGAGCCACGTTATGTGGTGTGGGGTCAATGGACTCCACTTGAAAATGGGTGTCCGTTAAAAATGAATGAAAATACATATGAGGCATGCAAGAATTAAACTTTGGACCCATGAATACGAGACACCAGCTGAGACACCAGCTGCACCATTACAATATATCTTGAGTTATGTTTAATGAGTTCTGTGGTTTTAATTTTCATATAATTCTTGGACCCCACTGAAATATTTCTCTGGCTACGCCAATGCTACTAGCCATAGACGACAGTTAACCTACTAAGATTTCTACAAAGTCCACCTTCTCCTACAAAACTGCTAAGTCAGCATTCCCAACTAATATATATATATATGACTTGTCTTCCTACCATTTTTTAATGGTGTTTGAATTGACTGTATACTATAGAGTGATCTAGTTTCAACGACTAGTAAAAACAAAAGAGACTCTGTGTAAAATTATATATTGATTGAAGCCCATGAATCAAATTAGGAAGTAATTGAGGTGTGCAGGTTGATTTCTTTGTCTATAAAATTTGTTCGAGACCAATTACTCCAAACATTGTAAGTTAATTAGCGTCCGCAATATCACAGATAGAACTTAAAGACTAAGAAGACCCAAATATCGTGGTTCGGCTAAATTACATGAAGACCTCTTTCATAGTCCTATTTCAAAATTTCTATTATTTTGTGGAACCATAGGCATATATATGCTCGGTGACTTTGATATCAGTATGTCATGAAGTAAAAAAAAAATTACATTGTTAGCTTTGTGTCATGGAGGAATCATTAGTACATTAATTGATGATCAAAATCCAACGTATTTATGCCCAAAAAAACTTCTTGTGTGATATGAAAAACAAAGAAACCCCAATTTGGGGAAGATGCTATATTGATATGTGGGAGCTGGTTTGCATGCAGTGAATGGAAAGCTAAGTAAAACCAGAGATACATGGGAAGTGAAAATAAGAGTAATGAGAAAAAAAGGTAGTTGGGGAGTAACTTTGAAGAGAATGATGATGGAACAAGAGGAAAGAGCAAAGTCATTAATTTCTCATTTATGGTGATGTTAGGTAATATTAAATGAATTTGGGTGTAGTAAATGGCCATAATTAGCCTTCATGAGTCATGCACCACCACCACCACACTCTTTCAAAGCCCAACTACATTTAACAGCAACAAACAGCAAATATTATTATACATCTCTCCCTCTATCTCTTCATCATTTGAATTGAAACCCAAGTGCAGAATAGTACTGAAGTGGGTGCAAGCACTTTTCATACATTTATATACATCCTCCTCATCAGATTGTGTACCAAAATGATGGGTTTTTTTTTTGTGTGTTGGTTATGGTTCTTCTAAGTTGGCTTTCAAAGAACTCGTTTGTTAGAACAAAACAGTTTATTATGGAGTGAAAACATGCATAGATGGATATTTATTGGTCTAGATAACATACATGAATTGGGTCAGCAAATCAATTAATAATAAATACACTTTTGAAACTGTGAAAGTATTCTATCATAATAGTTCATGGATATACGTCCCCATCCCTTTGCATTAATTCCATTACTGCTTGGCTTCTTCTCTCACCCTTTACTTCAGTTCCTATACTTTTCTGTATGGGCATTTTTACTTCCCCGTCCCCTCCCCGGAAAAGGGAAATTTTTTTTGGCTAAAATAGGCTTCTGAAAACCATTATGGACATAAAGACTGTCAAGAAGCTAGCTATGGTAGAGAGCTAACACAAAAACAAGATGGCTGTAGCTACCTTGTTTTCATGTGCAAAAGAATGCAAATGTATCATACTTGTCATTATAAATTTACAGATCGAACAAAAGGCTTATAGAGTATGATAATTTTTGCAGTAGTGCTGTAGTAGTTGGGTAGATAAGAGTAGATAAGACATGGGTTCATTACAATCAAACAAATGTGTACAATACAATAGACAAAATTCGATCGAATTGAGCATCCTAAGTTTGGTATCATTGATGGGTACATATACTTAAATTTAGTCTCTAAACCCTACTACTCGCCACCTAACTCCATCTCTTCATGGTGTCTTGCATTTGCAAGGAAATTCGTTGCATAATTACTTATGGAAAAGATTTGAGTAATTAGCATAACTCTATTTTTTTTCAGTTTTACAGATAAGTTGTTTTCATCATTAGTTTTGTTACTGTTAATTTAAACGCGAATATGATCATAACCAAATACACATGACATTGTCGTTATAAGCTAGGGCATTGAGTAAATTCGAATTTGCTTGGAGACGTACCGTCAAAAGTCCCGCATGAATTTTCTGGAATTATGAAACCAAATCGATATAAAACATATTAAAAACAATGATAACCATAACAATAGAATGGCTCCGAAGCAACCTTTGGTACAATTTAGTTTCAAGTAGCGATTGACTAGCTAGAACGTAAATTCTCCAACTCCATGCATGGCTATGACATAATATAACTCACTTCAAATCCAACTGATTTATTACTCCCCTGCCACTTTTTTGTATTAATGTTATTCAATTTATTATTTTTCACCTTCCACACCCTGTAAAGTAAACTGGAACTGCAACTGCTACTCTTACGAGGATTTTGCCCACGTCTCCACACCTGCAACGCAATCTAGGACCAAATATCTAAATGCACCCGCACCTTCTCAACAAACAAACTTCAATAGCAAAAAAAAAAAAAAAAAAAAGCAGAGGAAATCCCAGAAAGAACGATGAATAAACCCTAAAAAACATATGCTAAACCCAACATTGTAACTCCATAACCATTGTTTATATGCATTAACTAACCATCATAATAATTAAAATCCTTGTCTTTCTTATACCCACTTCCCTCCCTCCTAATATACCCTTTTGCTGTCCCTTAATAATCCATCCCCTGCCTGCCTTAATTCCTAAATCTTAATTCCTCCTATCTATTCATGTACAAAAAAGAAACGCCGCCGCCTTCAAATGGAGATGTTGAGGTCGATCCTCGGCTTCTTCATCGCCGGCATCGGGACAACCGAGTTACACCTCGGACACTTGGGGTTGTTCTTCATGATCAGCACGTACGACAAGCACCCAGGGCATCCCGCCGCCACAGGGGAAGCTGCTTCCTCTGTTTCTTCCTCCCCTGAAGCCAGAAACAGAGACGACGACGAGGAGGAGTAAGAAGGGGACAGGGACGACTTCCCCGCCGGGAACCGTTTCCTTCCCGCCACCGCGGCGTGGACGGGATCCCTCTCCGCCCTCTCAAGCGCTGATTTGACTTTGTCAAGAGTGCAGACGCTTTGGTAGTTGGCTGCTGCCGCGGCGGTCAGTTTCAGCTCCAGACTGCTCTCGTCGAAGAGGTTGAGCGTGATTCTCGATGGCGACGGCGGGAAGTTCAAATCCTGGAGCTTGGGGAACGTTTGGCTGAGCTTGTGGCGGTGGTCGGAGGAGAAGGACGACGGCGAGGCTGATGATGCGTTGCTTCTGTGCAAGTACACCTTCCCTGTCTGCACCAAATGAACAAAAAACAGAGTATCTCCACAAATTAATTCATACATATCTTCGAGTTAATTCAATAACAAGGGCTTGATAATTTTCTACGATGAAACTCGAACCCAACACCTTAATACTCTCAAGGTACAAGTTTTCTTTCCCCATGAGAGAGGATGCTTGAATTGAAGTTTGGTTTCAATTTTTTTCACTTGAACATTAATTAGAGAGAGGGAGGTTTTTGGGGGGCTTATTAAAGGCAAATGATAATAAATGGGGTTTGGGGATGAGTAAAAAAGAATCATAATAATAACATCTATAGGGTGGGATTAAAGAAGTTGCAGAGCATTCAAGAACACCATTCATTAATTTCCACATTATAATACCCACTTGATTTCCTTTCCCCCAAAAAAATCTTCCAACCCCGCCATTAATGACTCCCACCCGAATTAATTACGCAAGATTATCATCTCAAAGATTATCATCTCAATTCTCAATTACCGTACCATTCAATGATACAATAACAATATCAATTAAATTGACAAAAAAGGGGGGGTAGTTTATCTTAGGAGAAGGAGTTATTGAGAAAACAGAGACATGGGTGTTCATTAGCCCAAAAAAACAGAGCAATGAAAACAGAGCCTGAATTCCGACGTTGCATTCGGAATTGGGACCGAATTCTGCTTGGTCCCGAAGGACGAGTGAAGCTGAAAATGGAAAGGAAGGAAATTTCATCTTTGGGGTTTTAGTACCTTTAAATCGAGGCGCTTTTCCCAGCCAGCGGGGACTTGGACGTCGAGGTCCAATTCCTGAAACTCATTGCCGTCCGACCCACCGACGGCGGAGCTAGTACTGCCGCCGCCTCCGAGCAAATCCCTTGTAATCAGAGAGGGTTCGCCGGCGCCGACAGCCCGATCGTCCTTGTAGGCGCTCATACCCCTGACAAGGTGGCTAACATCGGCCGCCATATGGAACTCTGCTTGGTGAAAGGCTTCTTCTTCCTTTTGGTTTTGGGAGAGAGAGAGAGAGGGAGAGAGAGAAGGGATAGAGGGAGAGAGTTGGAGGAAAAGAAGAGAAGGAAATGAACGGAAGGATTTGAGTAATAAATAGCGAAGGGGATACGTACGTGTTTTTTTTTTTTTTTTTTTTGGTATATATCTTATCGCAATTACTAACGTGTTATATGGAAATGGTATTATGAGAAGTCCAAATAATAATTAATCGGGAAAAAAGAAAAACCCAACAATTAAATAGAAATATATGAAAAGACAATGTAAACAAAATTCATTATCCTAACATGTCAACTCATTGTTTTTTCTTTATTGTTCAAAAATTAAACGCGCAAAATATTGAATTCTAAGATGTGAAGAATATTATAGTAAATTCAATACGGAAGTCTCCATTCATTGCTTGGGGGGGATTTGTTTGTAAATACTAAATAGTCATCATAGATTCATAGTGCTTCTCCCTTGGTGATGTTAGCATGATTAGAGTGTCAAAAATTTGGATTGATTGATTTGTTTTCACAACTCAATTAGTGAGGAAATTTTAAATTGGTATTGCACTGCCTTTGTGAGCTTTTTTCGAATAAAAATATGTCTATTAGCCACATTTGAAGTTTACAAGGTGATCATCATTCAATATTATCCTCCGGTTGTGAATTAGTTTTGAAAGGGAAACAATGTAATATAATGTCAATTACAAATCCAAATCAACTTATCGACTGTCATAGAGCGACCCATGACTTAAAATGGTTGGTCTTCTCATCTTCACCTGCAACTCATAACTATTGTCTGACATGCTGTATCTGTTCATTTATTATTTTACATGACCTGTATTCGTAACCGTTGTCATGCACCGAGCTTGTTTATGACCACCAACCCCGTATGATTTCACATGACAAGTGCCTCTGGCCGTTACCATACAACGTGTTCATGGCCCGCTACCCGTTAAAGATTGTGAATTTAGTAATTTAGTCACTTTTAAATTGTAGTTTCTTATTTAAAAAAAAAGAACTAGAAATGGGAAGATATTAAGAGAGAGGGTGAAAATGTTTGACATAATGAGACCAGTAAATATGGTTAGCGGCTATGAATGCAAAAGAAACTTTTTGATAAAGAAAACTAATGGTGTTTGATTTGAGATTAATTGTTTCATTAAATTACTTTTGAGGAAGAGCGGGTGTGTTTAATGGAGTATTAATGGTTTAGAAGTTGGGCGGGCGGATGGAGGGGAAGAATTCAAGGAAAGCAAGGAAAAGGAGGCACGTAAATATATGGCACCCTCATTTATGTCTCTTGAAATTATACTCCCTCAATTTATGTTTCTTCTTTTTTGTTTTTATTTTTTCCTCTTTTGTTTTATTTCATTCAATCAATGCTTAGCGTGTTCGAGGAGGGGTCATTGTTTGATTTTTCGTTGATTTGTTCATTTGCATATTTCTTTATTGTGATTCTGTTTGATACAATTAGTCATGTACTTTTCCATTTCATAACAGAAACAAGATATAAAGATTTTGATAAAAGAAAATGCTTACCTGCTTTCATGTCGGATGACTAGTATTATATCTTATATGATATTAAGATCGCATCTAATCAACTTATTCATTCGCTAGAGTGAGTCCCGTAGAGTGAGTTTTATGAGAATGGTTTTCATTTAATTGATAGTTCTAATGGTACATATCTTTATTTGCTCTTGTATAATTTGTTAAGCGTTGAGTCTCAATCGTATTCTACAAAGCAATTAGAGTCACTTGTTTTAACTACAGTTACTAAGGAACACAATGAAATGGAACATACCACGCAGTGGGACTGTTCAAAGAATAAAATTTATCGAAAATTATAATTAAAGATTATTTTTAAGACATATTGATTGTTATAGATAATGATAACAATGATGAGGAGAAGAAAGGAATTAGTAATGTACGTTATTAGATGAAGATGCCACATTAATATTTTAATTTTACAATACAAGGATCTAGTGGGATTATACGAAACGAAGATTAACCTATGGGACACAAAGAAAGTTTTAAAAATTGTTCTATTAAGTTTTTATATTTGCAACCAAAAGTTGGAGTAATTATGATAATAGTGACTCCAATTATCTTTATTAGAGTTATCAACTAAACTAACAACTAGTGGGTTGCCAA
The DNA here is from genome assembly GCA_964030455.1 of Linum trigynum. NCBI lineage: Eukaryota > Viridiplantae > Streptophyta > Magnoliopsida > Malpighiales > Linaceae > Linum > Linum trigynum. The sequence goes on along the minus strand of OZ034821.1, from coordinate 39,707,360 downwards.
TTTAATCAACTTAATGATAGAAAGGGACATATACGAACAAAACTCATAGTTAGTTGAAATAAATATAATATTATGTCTCACTTAAGATGCATACCAAATAACAATGTAAGTAACTTAAAATGAAATGTAAGTCAAACCGACTATATAAGAGATACATATTATGATACACTCACTCAACGCACCTTAAATACCCAATGACATGTAAATACAAACTCAGTACTCGAGCATTTAGTGCTCATTTGCCAATTGTTCATCATTAATTGAAAACGTTAGTCATCCCTCACCTATATATTCCGCAAAGAGAGTGACTTCACCAACAAAACTATATCCACCTTTTTTTACCCATAAGTTATCTTTTGATCGTCATATCATTGACTTTGGATTCTCTCGTACGTAGTTTATCTGATCTCCGATGCCTATTTCATTAATGTAAAGGGTGTCCTCTTTCAGTATATTCCCTGCAACACTCACTGAATCCCATTCACAAACCCAAGAACTCACTCCCCATCATGCCTCTATATATTCTACAAACTATTGCTCTACAGATCTCTATGGGATGGACATTGACGAAAAAAGATTTCCCTACTAATTATTTTCAAACTCAACATTCTGGAGTAAGGAAACGAAAGAGAGATATGAGGGAGCTGGTGCAGCAAGTGAGAGGAGATGGGCGAATTAGAAACTCATGAGAAGTCGAGCTAAGAGGGTGACGACTGTGGCGGCGCTGCTTGATTCCTGGTCGGAGTCGCTCTCAAGTTTAGGAGGGTCACTTTTTGATCTATTTTTGCCTCTTCGTGTTTTCATTTAAATACAACGTATCAAAGAAGTGGCAAATGTAGGAATATGAATGATAGGAAACTGATTTGAACAGTTGTAATAGGAAAGGGGGTTAAGATCTACCGACTACTCTATTTTCTAAATATATCACAAAATTTACATGTAATTTTATCCATGTTTAAAATTTTAGGTGAGCTATACCCCTCTTGTGTTAAACTTCACTTCGCCACGGTGTCAAAATATATTATTTTAGATATAATGTTCTTTATTTATTTTGTTTGATACAACAAGAGTTCTTGACCCTCGTAATCAATTAGTGTTGCTCTTTACATTTTATGATGAAAAAAACATGTATAAATTTTGGAAAAACAAAATGATTCAAACGTACTTTAAGTGATGCATTATTTGTTTAATACTTCCACTGATTTGTATCATTCCTATCTTAGTTGGTATAAAGTTTGCATCTAATAAGCTTGTTCATTTGCTAGAGTGAGTACTATAAGATTGGTTTTATTTTGATCGATATATCCAATTTCCAATGGTACATTTCTTTATTCTCTGGTATAATTTGTTAGGTCCTTGAATCCGTAGTCTACAAAGCAATTAGAGTCACTTAATTAGTTTGTTCGAACTTTTAGTTACTTAGTCAAAATTCAGCATACTATGAAGTCAGATTATTCGGAGATTAAAATTTATCAAATAATATAATTAAAGATGATTTCAATCACATATTGACAGTTTGAATTTTTAAATAATGCTGATAGTGACGAAGAGCACAAGAGGACAAAGGAGATTGCGCTATTCTGTCGATATCCATACTTAACATTTTAAGTAAAATAAGATGAAACGCTACTCATACGAACATATAACGTTTACATATGATATTGCAGTCAAACTACTCTAAATACCAAATGACATATCAATACGAACTTATCGTACTCGAGCATCTAGTGCCCATTTACCATATGCTCACATTCAAATGAAAAATTGGTCATCGCTCACGTGATCTTGCCAGCAAAACTGTGTCCATCTTTTTGGGGCATAACTTGTTATATGATCGTCATATCATTGATACGTTTGATCTTTTCGTATGCGATTTATCTTACCCCCAAGATCCATTTCATTCATGTAAACGACATTCACCCTCGAGGTATACAAACTAATTATATAGTAATTAGTAAGCTTGTAGTTTGGTCTCTCACTTCTATTTGTCTCGTGGTTATAAATGGACTTGATTGAACTCTCATTTGGTTTCCAAAGTACCTGGTCACTAGCAAGGGCAGGTCAAACGTTTGATTTTATTTATCTACGATTTAATTAATACACATGAGGTTTCATTAGTTAAAACAATATTATATAAAATAAAGAGGGGATGTACGTTTAGTTAGGCTGGTTGGGTGCAATTCAATGACTAGGATTGAATGTGGATGGGGAATAGGAAGGTGCAAAGCATTTAATATCACCTTCACCCGTAACTTAACTTCTTTCTTCTTCTTCTTCCCAACATCGTATTTAATATCTCTTCCAACCAATTTATAACTTCCCTCTGGTTTGGATGAGGCTCTCATCATTCCTCCAATCTCTTTTTCTTTTACTTAGTTATCTTGTAGTTTTCTGACCGCTAGTTGGAAAGAAAATATAGTCAGGTTCTCGAATCACAAACTCATTCTTTTTACTGTATGTTTGAACTTGCTAACACGCCCACGGTATTGAGAAGGATCCTTAATAACAATTGTAGGAGCATCTCTTTGTTAGTGTCAACATTCAAAGTTTTATAAAGAAACATATGAATTCGGTGTGAAACTTCACTCACGAAAAAAGAGCTAGTGTCCACACCACCGACAACAAATATATTCATCATTTTTTGAATTCAAAGTTTTGTTAGTGCGAAGATCGATCAATTTGCTTAGATCGTCAAGGTCAAATTACAAAATATGAAACCATGCCTAGAGCTAAACTAATGAAAATCCTACATGGTGCCAAATTGATCTTGGCAAGCCAAGGTTCACGAAGACAGTCCTATACAAAGGCTTCATTGTGGCACGCCACATCTCATTATTGTTGGTACTATAATAATAAAACCTTAAGAAGCCTCGACTCCAACTGAAATTACTCTAACCCATTAAGAAGCATTGACTCCAATGTTTCACCTCCCATCCAAATTGGGTAAAAACCAACGCTACTGCTTTTGTTGGGTAAAAAAAAACAGGTGAAACATTGTAAGTATTATTACCATTCACCCACCAGATTAGTGAAATTTTTTTATTGCTTCTTCTTCACTTTGCCCAACTTTCCCGAGTACCAAAACTAGTAATAATACTTACAAACAATGAAACAATTAAATTAAAAAAATAATAATGGCAATGGAACAGAAGTTGAGAATGGAGACGTGGGCCAATCCCATTATTGGGCTTGAGTCGTAATTATCCTCAAGGGAATCCATTTAAGAGGGAGCAGAAGGCCAGGCCCGCGGGCCCATTCGTCTCTCCCACGCTACGGGGAATCACAGAGTGGGGCCCACCCACCACCTGCTCAAAATATTATTCTCCTCTAATCTAATTTTATAAAACCGGAAAAAGAAAAAAAACAAAACAGTTCTCTATCTCCCGATTGACGCGAACTGACGAGTTTTCCCTCTTCTCCCCTCTGCTCCCGCTATTTGCCGCCGGCGCTGTTTGGCGGTGGTTTCTGCTTTCCTTAGTTCCCAACTCAGTTCAAGGCTTCAAGCCAAAGGAAGGCAGAAAGAAAGGAGATGCAGATCTTCGTCAAGACGCTCACCGGCAAGACCATCACTCTCGAGGTCGAGAGCAGCAACACCATCGACAACGTCAAAGCCAAGATTCAGGTCCCCCTTTTATCTCTCACTCGGTCTCTCTATCTCCAGTGGGTCGCTCAGTATTTTCGCTTCGTTGTTCGGGATTGGATTCAGGAGCTTCCAGTCAGTAATTTGAGCTTTAACGTTGTAGTGTCGTCGGAAAATGAGACTGGATATTTGGGTCGTCTTTACTTCATTTATCCAATTGAGATTGTTGTTGGTGATGGAAACATCTGTTGGGCGTATGTTAGGCTAATGATATGATTGGTTTTAGCTTTTGGAACTTGAATGGATTGGAGCAAGGAAGATTAGTTTTGGAAGTTGGAACTTAAAAACTTAGTCTTTGATGCTTATATTTCACCAACTTATAGTTTAAGAGTTGAAAAAGTCAACTTTTTTACATGATTAGTAGAAAATGTAAGTCAGAACATATGTTTGTTTATATGATTGTGAAACACTCATGATTAGAGCAAGTAAGATTAGCAGTGACAGTCGGAACATGTTTTGTTTACTGCCTCTTTGAATGTATACTGATCCTATAGATTGAACTAGAGCTAGCAAGATCAGTATAACAAGTAGCTAGTAAGAGTATATTCTCTTTGATGCTTATACTCTCCAAGTTTAGAGCTTAGGATGGAAAGTTATTGCTGCTTTTCCCATATGCTTCATACAGAACTCTTCGATTTGGGTTTGCGCACTTCCAAGTTTACGTAGAATCTGTAGATATGACTTATGATAAACGAATTGCTTCGCCGGGCTTACTTTCTGGTGTGGCATTTGGTTGCTGCTGGGTTACTTAATGGATTTTGGTTGAATCTTTTTATAGGACAAGGAAGGGATTCCCCCGGATCAGCAGAGGTTGATTTTTGCTGGTAAGCAGCTGGAAGATGGGAGGACGCTTGCTGATTACAACATTCAGAAGGAGTCCACGCTTCACCTGGTTTTGAGGCTCAGGGGAGGCACCATGATCAAGGTCAAAACGCTTACAGGGAAAGAGATTGAGATTGACATTGAACCAAATGATACCATCGACCGAATCAAGGAACGAGTTGAGGAGAAGGAAGGAATCCCTCCTGTGCAGCAACGGTTAGTAAAATCCTTCATTCAGTGCCTTACACTCAAAAACTTTAACTCGGTTGGTCTGGTTCTTGTTTCAATCATGAACTTGGCTGTCGTTTGTGTTGTTACATCGTTTATGGAGCAAGATTTCTAACAATTTTAGATTTTGTATACTCTTAGGACGCGAGGGAAGTAGATAAAACAAGCAAACACAGAACATACGAGATTCACATGTTATAGCCACAACTTGTTTTGAGTTATACGTTCGAAATGTAGTCTTGCTTTTTATAGTACAATAATAATATCCCACATTTCGCCTCGGATTAGGAGCAAAAGGCAAACAAGTAGAAACATTCTTATTCATATGCACAAACTCCTTGCACCTTTGTTCACCACATTTCCTCACCATACTCCATTTTATAACACTTTGACATGTAAACTGTTGTTCTTCTATTTGCAGGCTTATATATGCAGGGAAGCAGCTGGCAGATGACAAGACTGCTCGCGACTACAACATTGAAGGAGGCTCCGTGCTTCATCTGGTGCTTGCCCTTAGGGGTGGTAGTAGTTCTTATGATTTAGTGTTTTTGAACTCTTTGGTTTCACCGTTCTGATAATTTAGCTATGGCGTTGATCATCGATGATAATGATGACTGTCATGTGGGACACTATCTTATTAGACCGCGTCATTGTTGCTGTCATACTTGCACTCTCTGCTCAAACACTTGTGGATGATGTGTTATGATGCTATTCTGCTAAAACTACCAAAGCTTATATATAACTATATATATGGTGCAAGCCCTTATTGGTGGACGGTGGTAGTAATAGTTTTTATGGTTGGTCATTTTGAACTCCTTGGTTTGGCTGTGCGGAGAATTTGCTATGGCGATGATGATGATGATGATATGCCGATGCTTACGTTATAAGACTGAGAGCGACACTTTTGCTCGAACACTTGATTTGCTACGCTTGCTTAACTGTCAAAGCTTTTATATCGAGAACTCACTGTCAAGTAATCGAACATTGAAATGAGATAATCTCCATTTCACAGCTTCCAGAAACAAAGGAAAGGAGCGAAACTATTACAATAACAAAAAGGCGGGAATGAGGTAATCTATTTCTCGTCGTTGCACAGCAGAAAGGAAACCTCTAATCTGACCTTCGGTACATATCACCCACACAGTGGAAGCCAGCTAAAAATCTCTCCTTTTCTACTACTTCCATTGCTTCTTTGACCACAATGGCCGCCAGCTCAGGCGCATCCACGAGGAGCGAACCCAATCCGCGACCCGCCCAAGTCGTACACGACGCGGAACCCTTGTTGCTGTATGTTCCCGATGATCGACAACCCGCTCATCGTACCGGCGAACGCGAAGCAGAACGTGCCGGAGGTGTCCACGGGGATAAGGTAATTCGACGCCGGCAGCGACACATCGGCGCCACGGAAGTGGAGCACCACAGTCGGCACTTTAACCTCCGTCTTCCCGGACAGATCGAAGCAGGTGTCGAACAGAGAGAAGTCGGCAGCCCGCTTCAGGTTCCCCGCCCCGACCCGAAACGCGTCGCGGAGGGAGACGTACGCGGGTCGGGTCAGCCTCGTGACGGAGGTACCCGAATCGACGATCACCCCGCCGCTCCCCGTTGGATCGAGCTTGAAAAGCGAGGCCGTGATCCCCGGGACACGTGTACCGCCCACGCTGATCCCGAGAAGCTCCACGTAGTAAAACGTGTCCAGCCTGGGATTTGAAATCAACGGCGTGAAACGAGCGGTGCGCGACACCGCCTTGCCGCCGAACAGCATCGACGACGGCTTGGACGACGCCGACCGGTCGACCAAGCAGTAGGAGAATTTCCGGTTGAATCGCCGGCCGGTCTGCGACGGGAACGACAGCTTCCCTCTCCCGAGCCCCAGCAGACCCGCCGCTCCGACGAACAGCCCTTGGTTGTCGTGGCCGCACCCGACCGCCACGCGCGCGACGAGCGTCCTGCGAAACGTCAGCGTTTCGGTGGAGAAATCGCCGGTGGTGAAGGAACCGTCCCCGTAAGAGACCTGGTAGAGGCACGTCCGCTTCCTCGAATTGCAGCCCGGGGAGTCCAGGCGGCGGCAGATCGGAGCGTCGCAAGGGATCCCGGCGTAGGAGCTGGACTTTCTCGGGTCGAAAACCGGGTCGGATTGGGAGTAGCACTTTTTGCACGGAGCGCACTGCAGCCAGACGATGTCGCTTCCTGTATCCAGAACCATGTACACATACCTCGGCGGAGTCCCGACGCCGAGGCGCGTGAAGTACTCGCCGCTTCCTTGGGCGAGTCCGGAAATCACTGAGCTGCTGAATCCAGCTCCAGCTCCAGCTCCAGCTCCAGCAGCTCCTCTACCGACGGCGGTAGCAGAGGCGAATTCGATGCTCTTGACACGGGAAGCATCGCGGAGGAGCCTGGAATTGAAGAGCTGCTGAGGAGTAGTTCCGTTGGGGGGAAGAGCATCCACATGGTGCAGCTGAAGGGAGAAAATGGAGTCTGCAGATTCGGGATCTCCGCCGGCGGATGAAGATGAGGGCTGGGATTCTTCATCAGCGTCGGACCAGGAGAGGGATTGAGGAGGGGAAGGGAGGCGATTGAGGACTAGGGTTTGAGATTGGAGGAGTGGGGCCGGCTGGGATGGAGAGAGGGAGAGGACGAAGGTGAGGAAGAGGAAAGGGACCATGCTCGCTTTTCCTTCCATGGAAGGGAAGGGAGTGAAGCAGAGGAGAGTAAAGCAGTGAGAGGGATGGTAGTGAAGTCACTTTCGCATAGAGTGAGCTGGAGGCGGAGTGTCGACTGATATAGAGTGGTTCTCCTCCTCTTGTCCTCCTTTTTTGCCCTTGCCAATGGGCCTGCCTGCGTAGATAATTGCTCTCAATTATTGGGCCTAATGGGTCGGCATAGTTTGGACCGTGACAACTGGGCTGATGGTAGAATGATTGGCTGATAACTGTGGGTTCTATCCTCCAGTCCCTCCCTTTTGTTCTCTTGCCAATGGGTCTAGTGAATTCTTCTCAAGAACTGGGCCGATGGGTCAGTTTTTTTGGGCCATGACAATTGGCCGAGTGCATTTTACTTCCTCACCCCGTTTCATTACGAGCTGGCGCCGTTTGCTTATGTTGTCTCGAGATTCGAGAACACTACTTTTTAGCGACTGATTTGAGATTTTTGGCGACGAACTTCTGCTACTAGTTTCGGTTGTCTGTTGGCACTTGGTAAGTTGGTAAGTTGGTATCAAACTTAAGCTGACGCTTTACCAGTCGAGTTTGCTTGCTTGCTTCCTTGCTTGTAATGGGATTATTATAGGAGATATTTATGTGGCCATGGTGCTATTGTTCAATAATTACTCAAGCTTAGGCTCAATTATTTGGCATGACTTTGGCCAATTCGTCGTCAATGATATTGACGACGGGGAGTTTAAAAATAGATATGAGCATTGATTGTATATGGATTTCGTAATATTCGTCTTTGTTATATATATAGTTTAGAGATTTAGAGTTATGGTTCACAATTTGGAATTTAGGGATATAATTAACTCGAAATTGGAGGTCTAGGGCTTAAGGTATCTGCTAATTAGTTGTTATCATATGTTATAACATCATATTACACTAATTCTATAAATTAAAATTCAAAATTCGACACCTTAAGACTAGTTTTTAAGTTGGGTGCATTGAACACACTCATTTTTGTGAGTGCACCGAATTAGTCACTAAATATATATATATTAATTATTTTTTAGTGACAGGATGTATATCATGTTTTGCTTAATGAAACACAATAAGGTCTTTTTAATATTAATTAACGATCATATGAAAGAATATACAAAGAAATTAGAGTACAGATTTTGAACTAGTCTCGGTTGAAAAAAATAAGAAACATTTTCGTACATCTAGAAATCATAACTTTTACAAGATTTTAATTGGTTGGAATAGTCAAGTCAGTTCTATATTCATCCTCTTCGAGAAATTTCACTTGTTTCCAACAAAACAACGTAGCTATTACATTTCAGAGGGAGTTTTCTTTATTTGTGTTAGATGAAGAATCGTCGAAAGTATGAAAAATACTCGCCCTATGAATTATTTTTTAACCTGGTTTAATGTACAACTTAAGGGGAAAAACATTGACAAATTAAACAAGACTTTTTCAATGAATGTTTTGCATTATTAATTAACACACGAAAAAATATTGATATTTTGTCAAAATTAAAATGTAGGCGACATTGGGAAACCCGGTTATATGACTATCCTCTAGTTTTCCAACCTTAGAAAGTCTTACTATGGTACAAGACAGGCACTCGTGTGGGAGCAGTGGTGATGAGATGATAGAAAGCCTAATTAATCAAGCCTACAAATTCAAAGTCTTTCTTTTTATTTATGCTTTGTAATTTAAAAAATGTCAAACAAGTTGGAGAGAAATGTCATAACGTCACGTCGTACATAAGCCTGGCATCATGCATGCATATGCCTCTCTTCAATTTGTAATTTACCCCTTAATTAATTAATTGCATCATGGGTTGGGTCATTGAGAGACTTGTCTCTAGTTAAGTTGGTAGTCTTCAAAAAGTCATCCATGGTTAGTGAGGTTATTACTTACCAACCAAAAGCAAAGGAAAAAAAATAAAGAATAATTATTTATTCTGCATGTCAAACCTATTAGGTAACAAATTGGTAATAATAATTATAATAATGACTTTTATGATCACAATGGTAGTTTCCCTAACAAATGACTTATTAAGAGAAAGGGGACGTGTCCATTTCAAACCGGTGGACTTATTAGACTTTAAAAAGGGTTGCATGGGAGTGTTGTTTGGAATATATATATATATTTTTATTTATATACATCAAAGGTTGAAATTAAGTGCTCAAATTGATTAATTAACTAGTTATGTAGTTTTCTTCTTTGTTGTTGTGTGTGGTGATCATTAAGTTGGTGATTTGCAAAGCGTTATATATAATAGGAAAACTTAATGGGGGCTGGTGACCTAAATCCTAAGACTACTTACTTGCCCATGATTTGTCACCAATTAGTATAGCTTCAACACAAGAGTTCTAGTGCTGTGTCCATATCAATCTCTCATACATCAATATTTCAACTTATTGTTGATCTATTGCACCATTCACACAATCAAATTAAAGCATAATGATTGACGAGGAGAATGAATTCTTTTCTAATGAGTGGTGGGAGAGTATGTCATTTAAGTAGTTTTCCCCATGTATGATTAAAGTATCTCTTGTTCTTTGAAATTTTTAAATATTGTACTGGAGTGTATAACTGATCTCTCGTTTGATCAATTCAAATTTAAATATTGCACGGGAGTGTAACATAACTTACTAGCAGTTTGAGAAAATTTAAATTTGAATCTTTATCATCACCATTAGAAATTGAATTTGTCATCAAATATGACGATTCATTACAAATTTCAAACTCTTAGTCGTTCTAATTACTATCATAGACAGTTATGCTATAGAATAGACAGTTCTCTGACATATATAGCATCATATGTAATTTTGGACTATATATCAAGTATTATACTGGGCATTTGTTCATATAAAAAATCATAATAGATAATAGCATAAAATTAACCCTCCCGTTTAATCTAACTAATAACCCCTTGTGAAAGTAAGCTGGTTTGCTTCGCAGCTAGTGAAAAACCTAACTACGGTTTGCTTAGAATTTTGTATCCCGATCGAAAATGCAGAAATGAATGTTGACCAAATATTTAGGTAAAATGGCATTTTCAGTCAAGCTTTCGTATTTGGTTGCCAATCCACAAACCCAAGCAATGAGAATATTGTAGTTATATATAATGAGGGTGTTTTTTGTTCTTATTTTAGCAATCCAATCTCCTTACTAGCTGCTGGCGTTTCAAGTCGCCTCTTTGAAATATTATCTAAACATCAACGGGAAGTGCCACGACAAAGAATATTAGAAAGGAAACGAATAAATAAAAACAAAGTATAAATGCAACATTTCACACTTTTAAATTTTGTACAAGGGCAACTAGTTCGTTTTAGATAAAATTTTAGTGGAGAGTGAGAACTAACTTGAGATATTAGTAAAATGAATCAAACTAATTAATAGAGTAGATATAGAGAAAAATATTTTGCAATTTATCCGTGTTTAAAATGAAACTATTAAGAATTTGTTACGGTGGATATGGTCTAAATTCCAAGTAAAAGTTATGTGGAAATTAACCGAATATATCGAGGCAATCAATTAACAAAAATGCAAAATCTAGTTTTGAACACAAATAAAATGGTAGACCGAGTTTCCACAACCGGTCGACCAGGGTCGCCTTTACCTTGATAAGATTGAAGCACAATTACAATATATTTAAAATGATTCAAACAAAATAGCTAGCTAGCTAGCTAGAAGCGTTCATAAGTAGTTGGAGTTAGGTCCAAAATATATATCTTGATTCTTGGCAGAAGTCACCAAGTTATAGAGACATGTAATGTAAGCCCTCCAACCTCACCAAATTAATTAGGGCACTCAGTCGCCCCTGAAAAATGAATCATCGAAATGGTGATCATTTTTAATTTGTGTGCGAGTTCCATTTTTCTTGGACCATTATCATATATAGATGTGATTGTTTTTTTTTTCCTTCTTCTAATTAGGTATAGATACATAATATATTCCCCTCTTCTAACAGTTTTGATAAACAAATTAACAAAAATTTCGGTTCACATATAGTTGTTAGGGCTTGTGTGTGAGAGTAAGCAATATAACTATATAGCTTTGTCATGTGGCTATAGCTGTACACTATTTTTATTGGTGAAAACTGAAAAGGATGCAAGCACCAAATGCTTTTCCAACATTAAACAAGCCCTTCATACATAAATTAACCAATGGGTGATCATGGAGCTAGATATGTAAACTAAGCTATGTCTTGTCTCAAAAAGCTATATAGAACAACCCGGCCTCACACACACACACGCAAGGCAATCAACAAGAAAACTCAGCATCTTGTCTCGATATATACGTGGCAGTGCTGCAACATCTAAATCTATCTTTAGTGTGGGTTGGCAGACGAGTACTGCTAGGTTGACATCCCAAAGGGCATATGTCCGAAGTCCGATTATATATATAGCTGTGAGGAACAGAGGGTCATTTGTTCTTCACCAATTGAGAATAATAAGGGCTTATGCTTTCTTGGAAGCAAACTCCACAATCGCATATGCCATGGGAAAGTCGACTCTACACGGGCGAGGGTTCCTACTTCCTAATTAGTTTTGTGGCCTATTTGTGAACTACTTTCTACTGTATGTCTAAAAGTATAATTGATGACTTTTCACACTTTGTAACGTACGGTATGTATGTCCTAGCAAGACAAGTTCAAGTTGTACTCTCCCACCACCAAAAAGTGTGCATAATCCTAGTGAGAAACTGTTGTTTTTTAGTCAAGTTTGACCCCCTTACTCTTTACCGTCTCTCTTTTTTTGGCCTTTTGATTCACAGCAAAATTCATGAACCCATATCCACTTTGTGAATAGAACTAATTAAAAAGCACCAACTAGACATATAAAGTAATAAAACTAGCTTTCGATTGAGTCAAAATATAGATAAAAAAAGGATCAAATGTTTTTTTTTTTGTTAATGTGGCAAGAAAACCCTGTAAATGACACTGTACAGTAGTAAATTACCTAAGCCTTTTGGCTAAGCTCAAGTGTAGTAGTCAGTTACCTCGCGGCATTCTTTGTTTTTGGTTGAGAGAGAGAGAGAGAGAGAGAGAGAGTTTTAGAGGAACTAGAAGGGGAAGAACAAAAACGTAAATGACAAATAATGATTACAAATTTACAATGATGTGATTCTTGTTTAGACGAAAATCACAATTACGTCCTAAAGAAAAATAAAAGTTTTGATTATAATGATTTAGCTCCATTAGATTGATCTAAGAAAAGAGAAAGGAAAATTCAACAGATGGGAAGAGAGTCTCTACGTGTAATTAGCTATTAAGAGAACAATCACGTTGATTTGATTTTGAATTTTTTGAAAGTATTCTCGTAACAGAAAATATTTTTAACAACGAGTCACATTAACATTATAAGTTATTGGACTAAAGTTTTAACATGCATTACCAAGTTAGTTATCCAAAATTTTCAAAATGCTCATCTCTTAGATCACTTCCTAAACCTCAACTATAACCAACTTTTCTTGTCCCTCGCTCGCTTTTCCCGATTATGTTCTCCCTCGTTCAAATACTTGAGTCTAATATTGTTGCCAACCATTATCTGATAGTCCATACGCTTTGTAGATCGGAGGAAGAGCTCTGAATTCAAAGACCCCCTGTTTTTCTTTTGCCTCTTCTTTTAACAGACTATAACTCAGGGCCCAACACCATTTGAGTAATTGAAATCCATATTTATTATTAAAAAAATTCAAATGAACAATAATTGTGTAGTACATATAAATTCATTTTCACAATCGCGGATCGTAACACCGCGCATTAACCAAACTTACTGTTGGTGAATATACTAAAAGGGAAGTCTCCTATAGTTTGAACAACGAAATATCCATAATCTAATAGTTTATACGTGGATTGTGCACCTTCCATGGATTGCAACATATTGCAAAAAAAAAAAAAAAAAGCTCTACCAAAAATTTATATTAAGAGGAGTGTATTTTGACGTTTTTATGGGCCTCATTGGAGTACATCCACACTATTAAACACAGCACAAAGAGAAATAATTGGCATTTGGCAAGAATATAAAGTAAACAAAACAAGGAAATCAAATATTAATTTAGTTAACTAAAGAGAATACAGAGTGAAATCCGGTTTTGGATTTTCCTTCTATTTAAGCCCCTCCACTTTCTCAAAACCCCACTATCATGCGGCCCGTGACCCTTCTCTTCTCTCTGTTTCTCTGTTAGCCGTTTCCATTTTTTTTTTATACTCCGCGAGGAAAGCACGATCTGAGAGTGTGATTAAGTCGAGGAACCCAAGAAAGAAAAGGTGGGCTAATGGGGAAAGGCAGAGCGCCGTGCTGCGACAAGAACCAAGTGAAGAGAGGCCCATGGAGCCCTGCAGAGGACCTCAGGCTCATGACTTTCATCCAGAAATATGGCCATGAAAACTGGAGATCTCTCCCCAAACAAGCTGGTCAGTCATCTTCTCCCTCCTCTGCTTTTCTATTCTCCGGAATTCGATTGGAAGCTATGGTTTTCTGAGTACCCTTTGTCTTGCTCTGTTTTTTCCCCTCCCCTGTATTTCTAGTATTTTACTTTGATAAAAACAGAGTTCTCTGTTTCTTCTGGATTTCATTCTCTCGTTTTTGGTAAGGTATTTGATAGGATCAATATTTCCTCCATTTTTCGGCAGATAATTAAATAAAATGCACGGTTTCAGAAATTGGAAATGCAAGGGATTCGAATTTCCATAAACAATTATACAATATTTAGTAGTAATTATGGTATTTAAGGCATGCGGAGACGGAGAATACACAAAAGGGCAAATGAATCAAAATTATGAATTGATAGTGGTAAAGACTTTATATAAGATCTTGACAAAAAATTGCCCCACATCCATCCATGGCTAGTCTGAACCGTCGGATCATCTTGGAGATTTTGTGGATGAATGTCCACCCAAATTAGCCTCCAAAGTCCAACCCAATGCCAGTAGTACCACACAGTTTTAGCGACAACATAAAACCGACGCTAAAAAGTTTTGTTCTTTTCTTCTTTTTTTGCAAGTATATCCTGTTTAACACGTTGAAATTTTTAAATTCCTTTGTGGAAAACCCAAACAAGTGGGCAAGATTCCTACATCAAATTAGTGGTTGAACAATGAAATTATTAATTCATTATTATAGTATGCAATAATATAGTACTGTACTTGGTCGTATACATAAATGCTAATGGTATATCCGTATCCGTTTTATTTGAACAGGACTATCACGATGTGGGAAAAGTTGTCGTTTGAGGTGGATTAATTATCTACGACCAGATGTAAAGCGAGGCAACTTCACTCCAGAGGAAGAAGACTCCATTATCCGTCTCCACCGTGAGCTTGGCAACAAGTAAGATAAGCTAACCTTGCTTTAGCTTCCTATTCTCTTATAATTCCTGACACCATGCCTTAATGATTATGGAACACAGGATCCACTCTTAACAAGTATGTTAAATTTGTTTTCAGGTGGTCAAAAATTGCATCTCATTTGCCGGGGAGAACAGACAACGAGATCAAGAATGTGTGGAACACTCACTTGAAGAAAAGAGTATCCTCCTCTAACAAAAAGAATGTTGAATTAATTTCTAAGCTATCTTCGCCGACCTCCTCATCTTCGTCATCCACCTTCTCCACCACCACAACCTCGTCCGGCAAAAGGAATGCTCAAGCAGCAAAGATAGATATCGACGATCAACAGAGAAAAAGACGGAGAACTAATATGTTGGACGAGGAGGAAGAGGAAGATGAAGTGGTGGACAAGGAAGACATTCAGAACAACGACGAGGATGAGCTGACTAATAATTATGAGTTCAAATCTTCTCCAAATGAGATTTCAAATTCATCGGTCTCATCCATTCTGACGGATTCCTGCAGCCTGATTGATAACGTTGTGTCGATGGATTCGATTTTTAGCTTGGGTGAATCGGTTGGTAACGTCTACGACGTGTTGGAAGATGTGAGTCGACCTGAAGTTGAGGACTTCACCCTTGAGATTCCTTTGGAATCCGACATGGAGTTCTGGAACTTGCTTGATGGGCTAACGGAACCTAACGGCAACAATGGTGAAAATGTAGCTAGTTTGTGTGATGACCAGCTGGGAGTTCAAGTGGTTGACGATGGCGAGGATGATGATGACAAGCAAAAGTGGTTGCGTTACTTGGAAACCGAATTGGGGCTGGAGGAAATCAACAACAATACTACAAACCAAGAAGACAACTCTACAATTCCCCAAGTGCTAGAAGAGGGAAACATGGAGTTTCTATATGATGATGAATCACTCCCTTCACATGAAAGTAAAGCACAATTTGAAGAGAATCCAACAAGTCCAAACCAGCCGCATACTCAAGATATATAACTCAAGTGATGATGAGTGTTTTTAATAGGAGTGTCTTGCATCGAATCAAAGAACAAACTAAGTCGATCCAAGACAATTCTACAGAGGAGACTATGGTAGAGTTTTTTTTTCATTTTGGCTAAAGTACTAGAAAAAATAGTGATACAGTTTGTTAATTAACTCTGTTCAACAAAAGAACAGAAAGTAGACATCAAATATGAATAGTGACATATACTCAGTAACCTGTGACATATTGTTGTAGCCAAGCTCAAGAAAGAACTTACAGAAAGTTGTTATAATGAAATACAATGGCTTTTCCCTGTATTTTATTTTTAGTGGTAAAGTTTGAGCATGCGCTTCTAGCCTCCAATTGAAAAGCAATGTATATTTATTATATTTAGCGACCAGTGATGTTGTTTCTTTTTCTTTCAATTTCAGATTTGGTGGTGGTAGGTGGGTAGGTAAAAAAAGAGGAGTCCTTTATGCTTAGAACTTACAAACGACCTTTTCAACTGTCGGCCAAAAAAATTTGGTGGGATTGCCTGACTTATCATCAACTACTTGCCCTCCTCTCAACTTGCTCACCAACTTCATTACTCAAATCAAATGTCACTTTGGAAACCGATTATCTATACAATACAAGACGAAATGGGTGTTGTTTAGTCGCAGCATTCTGAGACTTCTACATACAGCAAGGTGAGTGGATTTGGCATCATATAATAATGGAGCATGCAGAGATACGTTGGAACAAGAGGGTGGTCTCGATTAACAGGCGGCTAATATATTCAGACTTTCGTGGTGATCTAACATGTTTTGTTTTGTGTTTGAATACCAACGACCTTAATGTCAGGCACATGATATTCAGATTTGTGCAAATTTCAATCTCATGAGTTGCCTTTCGTTCGCGAATATGTGTTAGTAAATACTAAATAGTAAATATCATAAGATTTCTAATTAAAAAATATTTTTAACAACTCAAATTATTCAGATCATTATCTGATTCTTTGACACTTTGTTGACACATGCGTGTCAACACACATGTAATTATGATAATCCGAATTTTTGAAAGATACATTATTTGCTATTTTTTTTTGAATCGGCAAGGTTTGATGCTAAGGAGTAATAAATGGCATAAATACTTAACAATAGCGTCGTTTGGGTGTGTAGTTACTTACTAATCTGTAAATGAAAACCTCTGCTGGAGATAGATAGATATGATTTGTCACTTTGTGGTTATGCTTGAAATTGAAGGAATTAATATAATTAGTTTCAATCTGTCACGTCCTTTGAAACCCTTGTGGACCATACGAATGCGATGCAAGAACCAGGACAACCTATAATAGTAATAATTAGGTAATTATATCATATAATACTACATTTGCATATAATACTGCCAAAATATTGTCTAATGTTATTAGAAACTAACCCACATAGCTAGACAGCACCCAAAATTTTCAACGGCGCTCCCCATACGCTAGCTAATTCCTTTCATATATATATATATATATATATATATATATGTCTGTGCAGTTTGAAAACTACTGATGATTACAGTGAGTTAGAATCTCCCATTGGTTGGTAACATTCTCATTAGTGACAATACCAATGATAGCTATTGGAACCGATTTTACAGGTGGGTTTAGTGCGATTTGTGCTCATGGTTCCATCATCATCAACTAGAGATCGTGCTTATGGATTCATCATCCGGGTGTTATTAAATGATATATGATTTGTAACGAAATTTATTTTAATAATTAGAGTTCTTGAAATCAATTGAGTTTTTATATGATATCAGAGCTTTCTCTAATCGAGAGGTCTTCTGCTAGAATCACAGAGACCCTCACCTATTTTGTTAAGCAAAGTGTGTATGGACTTGTGCAAAGTTCAAGCCCTATACGAGCAACTTTCATTTGAGGGGGCGTGTTAGTAAATTATATATGTTTCATAATTGACTTTTTCCAAAAAATTCGATTTATTGTGATCAACTGATTTCTGACAGTGAGTTTGCCTAGAAATCATCAACTAGAGATCATATTGTGGGGTAACCAATGCTTACTGTTATAATAAGAAATATAGAACGAGAGAAACTAAATTCAATGGGGGTAACCAATGCTTACTTATAGTATAGTGTCAATGACATAACTTGATGGTTAGGAGATGTTTAATTATAGATGTTATACCATTTATTGTTATACCTACTCAAACGAAATCCAACTCATATGGGCTTTAAGTTTGTATAGGTTCGAATACCATGTGCTCGAAAAGTAGAGTCACCGAGATTCAAATGCACAACCTCTATGTCAACCCGGCCTGGCTTCAATATCACGTCAAAAACCTATTGAACCTAATAATTCAAATTATTGAAATAAATTAGAAATCCTATACCATTTACTAACATCAACCAGATCGTCACTTTTTCTCTAGTTGTTGGTTTTGTCTTTGTGACATAAGCATTAATGTTATGGAGAGCTCATTGGTGAAGGTGTAGGGAGCCTTACCAAGTCACAATAGGCTTCATTAGTTATTGGATTAGGATATAGGAATAAATAGGATGACTTGCAAACGAGGGACAAATAACAAAGTGGTAGAAGCAGCTGGTTGAGATGTATAGTATATATTTGGTAGACCAACCATTACCAAACCTAGAAATATATACTATATGGTGATTGAGGTCTTGATTTGGTTCAAAGTTGTGATTGGGAGCTTCATATATGGGTCAAAGAATCAATACATAAAAAAACAATAATCAATTCATAAACCATGTTAATTAATTACTGTCTTTTCCAAATCCCTTGTATTAGACATATATATGTCAGTGTCACTGCTGCAGCCGTTCCTGTTTCCACATCGGGGCAAATAGACTAACTGCCTGCTCTCTATGCATTTCTAACCCACAAATTAAGAAAATTTTAAAGACTCTTTTGCGACGACAAAATGACATCGTCGGATGTAATAGCAACCACCACCTGCTTAGCTAAGATAGCTTGGTGGTGGTGTTAACAATTCCATATTTTCCACTCGTTGGTTGCAACTTATTAAACTATAATAATTGCAATAATTTTTTTATTTATTTTTGGCGATGTGATCACGTCATCACTTGACGGAAAATATATATGGAAAATTGTCAATATATGTAGAGAGCGATGTAGTAGTGGTAGTAGTTTATCGGTTTTCAAATTCGTTGGGTTTTCCAAGTGTTGAAATGTAAAGGTCAATGGTTTGATGCTAAAGAATTATTATCTGGTGGTTCATGTGAATCGTGAAGTAGTTAGCTAGTTCTACTCTTGTAGTCAAACCAAGAAATGGTTTATATACAAAGTCATGGTCCGTATTTTGTATACCGCATGATCTTGTACAATAACTAAAGTATAGACACCAAAAACCGGGGTATATATATACTTGTTATTTTATACTTCAAATATATATGCACTTATCGAGAATGATTTTTTTTATAAGGGTAATATATGTTTTTTTGTGTGTGATTAAGGTACTACTTAAGGGATTCGAATCTGAGACCTTCAGGTTCTAGGCTAGTGATAGATCAAGCTCTTATTCGTTTATCGAGAATGATTTTGGATCTCATCAATATGGATATTGTTGAGTCTTCTACGTACACTTCCAATTTATATTTATGTTCACATTATTGGAATGTCAACCCATTCGGATTCATATATCAATCAAACCAGGTAGTATATATTTTCCAATCTTACAAAAACTATTCCATCTGTCTTAGATTTCTCACCACCTTCGACTTAATCAACAGAGTGTCTTCTCCTATATATATCATTGTACTACGAACGATCGACCAACGAAACAGATCCGACGAGAATATGTGTAATTTAATTTTCTCTCTCTATATATGTTGCTCCCATCCCGAGGCGGAACTTAATTCAGATCAAAGAATCAAACAATGTATCGACTTTGACCGCGTGATGTACATTCACTATAGTTATGGTTGGGAAAACCAGGCACCGTCAAAGTCTTTGCGTTTGAAGTTGGTGCACAAATGACTCAGAAGCAAGCACAAATGGACTTGGAAGCGCGGGGGTTTGTTTACACAGCAAGTCAACGTCCAGATATACCAGTACATTGACCAACCCATGCATACACAGACACAGTACAGTCTACCACGATCAGTTAATGCTAGCTGCTCAACTCAATGATTTAATTTGCACATCTCATTACAATAAACCCAACAACCACAACTTGATCCACTCAACTATATATATTCTTCTTCTATCTTTCAGTTGCATTCACATGATCAAACCCGGCCCATTCATTTTTTTTTTGGTCTTCTTCTACATGACTCTGCATAATAATATCCTAGGGTGTTGACTGTTGATGGAGATTTTCCCCCCTTCAAATTAAGCTGCCCGGCCGGCTGCTTGTAATTGCTTTTGCTTGCACATCGGTTAATTAATTAGGTCCTCCTAACTTGTGTATACAACTTAACTACTCGTGTTAGGCCTTGGGTCTTAATCTATGATTGCTTGATCTCAAGCGACATATAGGTAACTGTCAATACTAGCTACTTCATTCAAACCGGTGAACACACTTATTGGGACATATTAACTCAATTATGACTAAATAATAATAACACACGGCGTTCAATCTATTATTAAGAATTTTCACGAGTAATCTCAGTTTGGACTATTTTAACAATAATGACTTGATCTAATGATAATACCAATAAATTTGAATATGGTGTCTCAGATTCGAATCCGTTAAATAGTACCTAAACGCAAAAAGTAAATTAACCTATATAACAGACAGTATAGTGTTTGGACTATTTTTGCAAGTGTTAGATTGTATCAATAGAGTGACATGGACTTGCTAGTGACGGGTAGGTGAATTGTTCTCCCACTTGATGTGAATTGATGTACGTACTCTACAATGTATGTATCCTTGTCCGCTTGTCCCCTAGTTCATCATGATTAAGGATGCAATAACATTAACAATGACTTAAAGAGAACAACTAGCTGGGGAATTAACACTTTTAAATAAGGGTTTCACAAAAAAAAAACACTTTTAAATAAGGGAGCAAAAAAAAAAAAGCCAAATCGGGAAGCATAATATACAATGATAATAACGGAGAAATGAAATGAAATTACATTAACGACGCACGTCCTCAGTTCTCTATTTAGCTTGCATGTGCATGTTGCTGACGTATGTGAATCAACAAAAGCAGGCTCCTAAGTGAATTGGGCCTGGCTTTATATTAAGTACATAGTTGGCCCAAAGCCAACTCTTTTAGTTTCTGAATAGCTTGGACCTGACAGTAATCAGCTCTCGGTACCAAGTCAGGCCCAAATCTGTTTCCTTCTCTCTAATTTCCTTTTCTTCTCCTTGAAAATCAGGCTCGCGGAAAATTTTCATATTTCCTACTTCATTCATCCCGAAGAACTGAGGAAAGAAACTCCGCATAGTTTCGCGCTTCTTTCGCCGTCTTCCTCAGTTGCTCCGAAGAAATTTCCGGCGAACCCGTCCAGCTTCGTAGATGGACATGGCGGATTCAATTCACAGAAGCAGCGTCTTCTCACGGCTTAAACCCTACTGCCTAGAGCTCTTCGAGCTTCTCCAGAACCCTAGCAATCACAATTCCTCCGCGATTCCTTCACTGCTCGAATTCCTCCGCGCTTGTTCCTCTACTGATTTACAGCCTTTCGTTGAGTGAGTACAGCAATGGCTAGATGAAAAGTTGAGCGACTCTTATTATGAATATTAATGGCATTTATTATTGATTCGTGTATTTTGAACCTGAAACTCGTCTAATGCGCCTTGCAGCTACGCCTCTTTCCCACTGCTGCTCCTGCTCGATGCGGCGGTCGAATGCCGATCTTCCAAGGAGGGTGATCCTGAGCAGAAGAGGAAGAAGCTGTCTGCAGTGCCGCATAGAGTGAGTGACAAAGTGGCAGAAGGCGTGGTGCTGTGCTTGGAAGAGCTTTTCCAGAAGAGTCGCTTTGGGTTTATCGATCAGGTTGTTTAAGTCTCCATCCGAACTTCTATTATTCTGCTAACAGATTGAATCGGTAGTGTATTGAAATTTAAAACCTATTCGAATAACCTGGTGATTGTGCTTTAGATGGTTCTAGTGATGAAGAAATTGACTCACGCAGCTATGTTGTCTCCATTGGAAGCTTCGGAAGAGTTTCGAGAGGGAGTGATCAGGTGTTTCGGGGCTGTACTTAGAGGTTTACGTCCTTGTGCGGATGAAGCTTGTTCGTGTAGGCAAACTTATGGTGTGCCGGCATTGGTAGAGAATGGGGACGTTCATTCGTTGGCTCTACGCCAGCCTTTGAGTTATGATACAGAAGGAAGTGAATGTTTGATTGCATTTCTCCAGTCCCATAATGCAGCAGCTGCAATTGGACACTGGTTCTCGCTTCTTCTGCAGGTGCTTTTTTCCACTGTTGTTTCCATGTCGAGATTTCTAGTCTTGGAAGACTTTATGTGTATTTAAGTCTGTGTTATGGATTGACTTTGAGATTTCTGTTAAGGCTGCAGACACTGAGGCTGCACGAGGACATAGGGGCAGTGCAAGGCTCCGAGTAGAAGCCTTTTCTACATTAAGGGTGCTTGTTGCTAAGGTAACTTATTAAAATTCTCTGTATGTTGATTCCAACCATAGCTTCCTAAATATGTTATAAACTCCTGGGACCTAACTTTTGCAGGTAGGTACTGCAGATGTATTGGCTTTCTTTTTACCTGGTGTCGTCAGTAAATTCTCGAAAGTTTTGCACTCCTCAAAAACGATGATGAGTGGAGCAGCTGGAAGCATGGATGCAACTGACCAAGCAATTAGAGCCCTGGCTGAGTATCTAATGATAGTCCTGGACGACGACTCCAATTTAACCTCCAGTACGTCTCTGAATTCCACGGTGGACTCAGGTCCAGACAGTAATGACTCTGTGGAGTCAGTTTTGGATCAGCTTCGCCAATTACCTATCAGCACTCAGGGGGGTGTGAAGAATATGACTGACGAGTCGATGGGTGAAGCAGACAACTCAGTCGCTTGTCGGTCTGACTTTGAAATGACTGGGGCTATGAAAAGAAGGAAGGCCTCAGGATCTTTGCACGTTGAGCGAACAACAGATTGGTTACAGCAAACTTCCGCAAATGTGGTTAAATTGTTGAATTCCACATTTCCACAAGTAAGGCTTCGCATTTTATACATAAGAGTGGACCAAAAAATTTGTGGTCTACTTTCATGTGTTTTGACAGTATCAACGTCTTTCTGTTGGTAGATTTGTGTTCATCCAGCTAAAAGGTTGAGACGGGGACTGCTGGCTGCCATAACAGCAATGCTATCAAGGTGCAGTTCTACTTTGAAGGAAAGTAGGTTGATGCTATTGGTAAGTTGATGAGTTATTCTTTGATTCTTGGAACTTTGAGTTGATTATGGAAGAGTGCATGATTTCTTGGGTTGCATATCTGCAAGCTTTATTGGCTGTTTAAGTAAGATACTTATTTGCTGATGACAACTGTACAGGAGTGCCTCTTTGTCTTGGTTGTTGATGACTCTGAAGATATTGCTGCAGCTTCCCAGGAGTTTCTTCATCTATTATTTTCCACACCATGTGGAAAGCACTCTCTAAAAACTGATATAGCTCAGATTTTTGCAAGGTCTGCATTCAGTATCAAAGGATTTTATATGTTAATCTAGTTTGAACTCTATTTTACTCTATTTTCTTTGTTATGCCCTTTTCTTTACTAGGCTCATCGACAAGCTTCCAAAAGTAGTACTTGGAGGTGAGGAGTCGGCTGCTCTCTTCCATGCACAGCAGTTACTTGTTGTCATTTATTATTCTGGTCCCGAGTATATGTTGGATCACCTCCAAAATCCGGTAGGTGCTCGGAGCCTGCATTTGTTTCTTCATCTCTAATGCTTCTTATTTTGGCACATCATCTTACAGCAAGGCCAGAGACCTAGATAATAACTTCTTTGCACCTTGGTGGGCGTGCCTAAAACATTTTGAATACTTCTACACCTGCTAAGAAAAACCTGGCGTGATGAACTCTTGTTTCTCTTTATTTCAATGGTTATACAGCAGAGTAGATGAAAGATTAAAATCTATAAGGTGCCAGTTTTTTGTAAATTACCTTATCTTTTCTGTACTGGTCTTCGTAGGTGACTGCAGCAAGACTCTTGGATGTTTTTGCCCTCTGTTTGAGTCAGAATTCCGTATATACAGGCACTCTGGATAAGCTTATGTCGACACGCACATCCTCGATTAGTTTTCTTCCGTCTATTTTGGAGTTAAGAGGTGGTCCTGTTTCTTCTAGTTACCAGAATCTTAAGGATAATTCTCGTGCTAATGTGTCCAATATGAGTGTTAGTGATGGGAAAAAATTGGAGTACTCTTCTGAAACTCTGAAGAATAGTTATGAGCTTCCACGAATGCCACCTTGGTTTGTCCATGTTGGCAGTAAGAAGCTATACGATGCTCTAGCTGCAGTTCTCAGACTAATAGGCTTATCCTTACTAGCAGGTAAATTCAGCTCTTGGTAATCTTTTCTTCTTCTTTTGCTTTAATAGAAGTTTAACTCTGATGGTTGCTTACTTTGAGTTATATCCTCTTGTTGCTAGACCACAATGAAGGACATATGGCAGTGATAACAGACATACCGCTAGGTCATATACGCAGATTGGTTTCTGAGGTTCGCTCCAAGGATTACACCAATGAGAGCTGGCAGTCCTGGTGTAATAGAAGTGGGTCTGGAAAATTAATACGCCAGGCCAGCACTTCCGCATGCATTCTAAATGAGATGATATTTGGTATATCTGATAAAGCAGTTGATGGTGTTACTATGATGTTTCAGAAGTCCAGGGTGAAGGGAGAAAGTATGGTCTCTATTTGGAAGGCTTCACAGAAAAAGGTCACCAAGAGTCACTTGATCGATTGCGTTGGAAGAATTTTGCATGAGTATCTATCTTCTGAATTGTGGGTTCTACCGGTAGATCATGGAGATTTAGTGGTACAAAATGATACAGATGTTGAAATAAGCTTGCACTTCTTCCGAGATGCAGCTGCACTACAACAAGTTGCTATTGACGGAGTAGGCATCTTTGCTACCTGCATTGGAAATGAGTTCTCGTTGTGTGGGTTTCTTCATTCCACTCTTTATCTGTTGCTTGAAAACGTTATTTCTGCTGATAACCAAGTTAGAACTGCTTCTGATGCTGTCCTGCATATTCTTGCTGCTTCATGCGGGCATTCAACGGTAACCTTTTCAATATATTCTTTTGTTTTTTATATTGCAAGAGTTGGTTGGTTATCAAATGGTCGTTTCTGTATTCATATTTTGTAGGTTGGAGACTTGGTCTTGACAAATGCAGATTATGTCGTTGATTCAATATGTCGGCAATTGCGTCACTTAAATCTTAATCCACAAGTACCGAACGTGCTTGCTTCTATGCTTTCCTATATTGGTGTGGCTCATAAGGTGCTGTCTCTTCTAGAAGAAACGGTATGGTTATAGTTGAATGTTCCATAAACTATGTTAAGATTAATGGTAGCTGTCCCTTGAGAAACTTGGTTTATATGGTCATTGCAATGACTCATTGACTACGATGAATACTGTGCAGATGTGTGCTGTTTCAAGGGAACTAGAGATTCTTGGCAGACATCAACACCCAAAACTGACCACTCCCTTCCTAAAGGTTGTGTACATCATGTGACTTATATACTTATTTGTTATATATAGATAATCTGTATTTGCAATGCTCCCTATTGGAGCTTTCTTTGTGCTTCTACCCTTCGTAGAAATTTTCTTAACTGTAAGTAGATACTTTTAATTTTCAGGCCATAGCAGAAATTGCCAAGGCATCAAAATCCGAGACTTCTTCATTGCCAAGTAATGCAGAATTGTACCTTGAGGATGTTAAGTCCAAATCATCAAGGTTGGAGAAGAAAGCAAGGGCTGAATCCAGCCACAAACCAGATGGCAAGTCTGATAGTTGCCAAGGAGAATCAGGTTATTTGTGAACAGTCGGTAAATCTCGATGCAGATGTTAATTTCCTTATTATAATGAATAGATTCATGTAATAGTATTCTGCTTGTAGAACAATGGGTGAGTATTGTCTTCAAGTGGAGCGAATCCAAAAGGTACAGACGAACAGTTGGGTCTATTGCTGCGTCATGCTTATCGGCTGCAACCCCTCTTCTTGCCTCAATGGAGCAGACAGCATGCCTTGTGGCATTGGATATAGTCCAGGTATAGGATAGATCCCCGTTACAAAATCATCTCTTACTCCTGTACCTTTCACATTCGTTTCCTGTTATCATTTTATAGCCCTCAAATATTTCTGAAATGTAAATAGGACAGCATTGCATCACTAGCGAAAGTGGAAGAAGCCTATCAGTACGAGCAAGAAACCAAGGAATTAATTGAAGAAGTGGTGCGATCTTACTCTATTTATGAGCTTCATGATACTATGGATGCTGCCGATGAGGGGACTGATGAGAACAGATTGCTTCCAGCTATGAATAAAATATGGCCGTACTTGATTTCATGCGTTCGTAACAGAAATCCTGTGGTAAGGATTTCCATAAATTCTCTTTACCTAGCGGCTGTATACTTAAATGCCTAAATTGATCAAGTCCTCAAAAGCTGGCAACTTAACTAAAGGATCCGTATCAAAATAGTCATTCTGTCTCATTCTGTATAACATGTCATTAGTTTGGACGAGTACATGCATCGATCAGACTACCCATTTGTAGTCGAGGATGGGCTTAGATCATGGTTTTGTGTGTTTGCTTGTCGGTTGTGAGACTGTTTTGCGAGTTGCATTCAAGTTGGAAAGGATTTGGCTTTTGGTATGGTTTCGGTTCTAATCGGGTTGATTTTGCTGATATGGAATGTAGACTCAATTGGACTTGTGTCAGATTAGATGGAGTGACTGTTTGTCTGTTTTATTACAGGTCTCTTAGTTTAGTTAGCATCTTGTTGCACTTTGTTGTTTCATGACCATTTTTATCCAGAAAAACTAGTTACGTTCATGGATTTAGAAATTCTTGGTTTCACTCTGTTTGCTTCCACAGGCAGTAAGGAAATGCGCAAGTGTGATAGCCAACGTGGTGCAAATATGCGGAGGTGACTTCTTCTCACGCAGGTTCCACACAGACGGTCCATGCTTATGGAAGCTCCTCTCCTCATCCCCGTTCCAGAAGAAGCCCGTCAAAGAAGAACGAACACCGCTGCTCCTTCCTTACAGAAGCAATCCTTCCACAGACGAGTCATCCTCCGTGGCAGAGGTCTCAAACCTGAAGGTCCAGGTGGCGCTGCTCAACATGATCTCCGACCTGGCACGGAACAAGAGGAGCTCCACGGCGCTGGAGGTAGTCCTGAAGAAGGTCAGCGGTCTAGTGGTGGGAATAGCTTGCAGCGGCGTGGCAGGGCTCCACGATGCCTCGATCAGTGCCCTTCATGGACTTGCGTTGATGGACCCTGATCTTATATGGCTTCTGGTGGCCGATGTCTATTACTCTGTCAAGAAGGAAGGAGAAGTTATTCCTCCGCCTGGATCAGATTTTCCGCAGTTGTCTCGGCTATTGCCCCCACCGGAGAAACCCAAGGATTATCTCTATGTGCAGTATGGAGGACAGAGTTATGGGTTTGGGATAAACTTGGCTTCGGTGGAGAAAGTGTTCTTGAAACTACATTCCCTGGCTTTTCCTGACCAGCTGTATTTATGACTTTTGAAAATGATGTGCATGTAAATAACTAAATGTTAGTTCATCCTATGTACTATTTAGTTGCGTGAAAGATGAAAATGAAGGATATGATTAGTTACGTTGAGAGGTCTAAATCGTCTATTACAGAAGTAGAAAGTTGAGTCTTCGCGACAGTGAGCCCCAGGGCAGAAATACAACGAGATATCACAGCATCAAATGCTTACTATGGACAGGGTTGAAGCCGAAACTGAGAATCCTACATGACTTAACCAGAACTTGGGAATGGCGTCCTTCTCAATGGAACGGCTCGCGTTCCCGTTGCTGTCATCGAGCAAAATCGAAGCATCGCAGCCCTGGAAATGACGAACAAGTTGCAGAGATCTTAGAAACTGCCATTAACATCAAGATACAACGAATCTACCGAGACTAAATAAATGCAGCAATGGCGGACAGTAGAAAAGGGATTGCTGCAACTCTTCTTGGTGTTCACTGCTGAAGAAGTGTAAAGCGGAGCGGGAAGTGGATTGTATGTAGCCATATATATATGGTGGTTAATAGGACGAACGAAAATCGTGCTAGTCTTCCGCTGTCCCAATTTTTGGGCCTTGACACAAGCCAAGTCCAACTTTTTTGGGCCCAATCAATATATTTGGGTCCATAACTACCTTCTCAGCTTTACCACGAGGGAGGAGCCGCCGGCCGTCTGTTCGTACCAGCAGCCGGAGGAATCAGTTGACGGAGGTGCTTGACCTCTCTCTACTGATTGCGCCTTGATTTGTCTATTTGTCGGCCGAACTCACTGGGATTTGAGAGATGGGACGTGAATGGAAGTCGAAGGAAGAGGCAAAGACGACGAAGAAGAAAGGCATTTGTGGCAGTTGGAGGAGGAACTCCTATTCCCTCTTCGTCAGCCTCCCGAGGTCTTCCTTCTCACTCGTCCTAATTCTTTCCCCTAGAAGTAATAATGGAGATATAGTATAATCTGAATAGAAAGGCAGTTCGAGATATTTTCCTACTGTTTCCGGACTGGCGTCTCTATTTAAGAATAATATGGTCAGAGCTAGCTTCTTGCTGCGGGAAGGTTTCGTTCCGCCCATGCGACTCCGGATACGTAGCATTATACCCCGCCGGAGCGTGCGATTCCGCTCCTATGTAGCCGTACCATCGTCGGAAATTTCGGCTAGTTTTTCACGCTCCAAGCTTTGTGCTACCGTTTCTCTAGCAGACCACCCGAATCCGAATGTATCCTGCTTCCAGCAAAAGGGGTTCTCCCAAATCACGAGAGAAGTGACTGGCAAAGCGTTGCATGCGCTTTGCATCAAGGGTTTAATCAATCTGGGTGGGTTTTACAACAACACTTTGATTAATATGTACTCCAGGTTTGGTCACATTGGCCACGCTCGCTATGTGTTCGATTCAATGCCTGAGAGAAATGAGTCGTCTTGGAATAACCTGATGTCTGGATATGTTCGGGTGGGGATGTATGGGGAGGCATTAGATTTCTTTCGTGAAATGAGGGATGTTGGTAGTAAGCCAAGCGGGTTCGCTATTGCTAGTCTGGTGACTGCTTGTGACAGGTCGGGGTGCATGTTTAGGGAAGGGATTCAGGTCCATGATTTCGTCCTTAAGTCAGGATTTCTGTCTGATGTTTTTGTGGGTACTTCGCTTGTGCATTTCTATGGAACGTATGGCCTGGCTAGTAATGCCATGCGGCTGTTTGAAGAGATGCCTGATAAGAATGTGGTCTCTTGGACAGCATTGATGGTTGCATTTACAGATCATGGAGATCCCGAGGCAGTGATGAAACTTTACCTGCGAATGAGGAATGAAGGGGTGGGTTGCAACAGCAACACATTGGCCTCTGTGATTAGCTCTTGTGGATCACTTGAGGATGAAATGCTGGGTCTTCAGGTTCTTGGACATATCATGAAGGCTGGACTGGAAACTGATGCTTCTGTAGCAAACTCTCTCATATCGATGTTTGGAAATTATGGGAGAGTACAAGAGGCTAGTTATATCTTTGGATGCATGAATGAGCGTGACATAATCTCATGGAACTCGATTATCACAGTGAATGTACATAATAGTTGCCATGAAGCAGCACTGACATATTTGAATTGGATGCGTCGTGAGCATGGAAAATTAAATTATACTACTCTTTCAGCTTTGTTATCTGGATGTGGCTCAGCTGACTATTTAGAGTATGGACGAGGAATTCATTGTTTGGCTACTAAAATGGGGCTGGATTTACATGTTTTTGTAGGGAACAGCCTTATAGGTATGTATTCTGCCGCCAGCATTCCTGAAGATGCAGGAAAAGTATTTTCCAGTATGGGACACAGGGATTTGATTTCATGGAATTCTATAATGGTCTGCTATGCTGAGAACAGGAAGTGCACTGACGCCTTGAAGATATTTAACCATATTTGTTACGGAATAAAGGTAATTGACCATGTTACGTTTACAATTGCAATTGGTGCTTGTGCTGATCCAGAGTTTGTTAGTTTAGGCAAGGTGCTTCATGGCATTACAATCCTTACAGGCTTAGATGAAAACGTGATAGTTGGCAATTCACTGGTCACCTTGTATTGCAAGTCTGGTTTGATGACTGAAGCAAGAAAGGTATTTCAAACATTGCCTAGGAGGGATGAAGTGACTTGGAATGCACTCATTGGAGGTCATGCGGACAATGAAGAAGCGGAAAAAGCTATTGAAGCTTTTAAACTGATGAGAGAACAGAGTATGGGCATATCCTACATAACTATCGCCAATGTTCTAGGTGCTTGCACGACTGCTATTGATCTATTGGAACACGGGATGGCCATTCATTCCTATATAGTTCAGAAAGGGTTCGGATCAGATGAATATGTTCAAAGCTCTCTTATTTCAATGTATGCCAAGTGTGGTGATATCGACTCGAGTTGCCGTATCTTTGATGCAATACCTAACAAGAAGAATGCTGCATGGAATGCTCTTATAGCAGCAAGTGCTAAACATGGGTATGCTGAAGAAGCTTTGAAACTTCTTATCAACATGAAACGTGATGGAATCAGATTGGATCAGTTTGGCATATCTGAATGTGTTGCTGCAACTGCACAGCTGGCGGTATTGGAAGAAGGCCAGCAGCTTCATGGTTTGGCAGTCAAACTGGGTCTGGACTCTGACCCTTTTGTTGCAAATGCAACTATGGACATGTATGGAAAATGTGGAGAGATAGAGGATGCACTAAGAACTATTGCTCGACCTATCGATAGGTCAAGGTTATCTTGGAATATATTGATATCATCGTTTGCCAAGCATGGGCACTTTGAGAAGGCCATCAAAACCTTTCACGAAATGCAAGAGCTCGGAGTAAAACCAGATCAAGTCACTTTTGTTTCACTTCTTTCTGCATGCAGCCATGGGGGGCTTGTGGAAGAAGGTCTTAGGTACTACTATTCGATGACAAAGGAGTTCAATATTCCCCCAAGAATTGCACATTGTGTCTGCATGATCGACCTCCTTGGAAGATCTGGAAGGCTTACTGAAGCTGAAACTTTCATCAAGGAAATGCCAATTCCACCATCGGACTTTGTTTGGAGGAGTCTGTTGGCAGCATGCAAGGTCCATGGGAACCCAGAACTCGGGAGAAAAGCTGCTGAAAATCTCATAGCCTTAGACCCATCAGACGATTCAGCATACGTTCTTTATTCCAACGTTTGTTCAACAAGTGGCAGATGGGGAGATGCAGAGAAAGTAAGGAGTCAGATGGGATCACGAAAAGTACAGAAGCAGCCGGCCTGCAGTTGGGTTAAGTTGAAGAACCAGGTGAGTTCATTTGGAGTTGGTGATAACTCCCACCCTCAGTCGCCTGAGATATACAAGAAGCTGGATGAGCTGAAGAAGAGGATAATAGAAGCTGGGTATGTCCCTGATACAAGCTATGCATTGCAAGATACGGATGAAGAACAAAAAGAGCATAATTTGTGGAACCATAGTGAAAGATTGGCGCTTGCATTTGCCTTGATCAATACTCCCGAGGGTTCGACTCTCAAAGTTTTCAAGAACCTTCGTGTTTGTGGGGATTGCCATTCTGTTTTCAAATTTGTGAGTGGGATTCTTGGGCGGAAAATTATACTGCGGGATGCTTTTCGCTTTCATCACTTTGCTGGTGGGAACTGTTCTTGCTCTGACTACTGGTGATACGAAGTAGCACGGTCGTTCACTGTTGGAAGATTTCAGAGGCAGTTAACCGTCCAGTTCGTGGAGAATCACGTGGACATCCATTTGTACTGGGCTGGCAAACACTACTTGTTTCGTTCCTGCTCAAGGTGTGTATGGGCCTTCTATTTCAGCAATCAGTGCTTTTCCAGGTAAAATATGCCAAAGGTTTATCTCTTCGCTCGTCAAGGATTATAGCAGGGCTAAATTAAGAGTTATAAATTGTATTGCAGTCAGATCCCCTACCAACAATGGCGACAATCCTCCAAGCACAGATAGCGGAAATGATAATACAACAGGGATGATTGCTGGGATTGGCATAGCCGCCCTGGTAGGCTGGTACCATGCTCATTGTTAGAAGAGACTTTGAAGATGAAGGTAATCACCCCTCGAACCACATCCACCAACACATTTGGCAAAGGTACTTCAGATACCAGCAATTCCACTTCATCGACGAGTACATCAATGGTGGTCGATCCTGATATTTCTCCACTCCGAAGCCATGCTTCTTGGGATCAGTGGAGAAGGTAGGTAGATAGATAGATGAACAGATCGAAAGCTGCATTGGAGGTTAACGTGAAGGTTGTATTCCATGGCCATGCTGTGATTTTTTTAAGAAGATTGGGGTGTGAACTCTGAATAGTACCAAGTCTCTACCTGATGATATTTGGGCTAGTAACTTGGGCTTTAATCCACAAGAGACAGAGTGGGCCCATTGTGAGCCCGCCAATTAGAGTCGGGCTTTAACGCGGGTAATAGAGCCCGCCGTCAAAGAGGACGAGCAGTAGCTCGCTGCGTCGTCCTAGTAGCTGCCGGCGTCAGCTTGTATCTGCGCCAAATTTCTGATTATCGCCTCTTTCCTTACTTCACACCGGCGAGATGGGAAGCGATAGGAAGTCGAGGGACGAAGAGAAGAGGAAGAAGAAGAGCAACAGCAGCAGGAAGAGAAGCTCATCTCCGTCTTCTGCAGAAGGTTCTTGTTTCTGAATCGCTTTCATTTCGTTGTCTTCGTTGATTTCTGTTCCCAGCTAGGTCTGTCTATATTCATTCCGATTCTGTTCGCAGCCGGCCGTGCTGTAAAGCTGTAGGACAACCAATCATTTAATTTTTACGGCTGAGTACATTCCCGCTTCTCTAGTTACCCCATGTTGGTTTGATTGGTTTCTTTTGTCGTGTTCAATTCGTACACAGATGCAGGAAAGAGCCGGAAGAGGGGTAGAAATGAAGACGGAGGTGATGGGAGGGACAGTAAGAAAGAGAAGCGAACGGATAGCAAGTCTCGCAGCCATCGCCCTGATAAAGGTAAGCCCTCTTTGATCTGTTTTAATCAGGGAAATTAACTGTTGGATTTAGGGTTTGTTAGAACTAATACTAAGCTTCCGATGTATATATAAGCACTCCCGTATGGATTGAATCATCCAGTTTGTTCTGAATTGGATTTCAAGCTCATGGATGTTACGTGTTAGATTCTGGAACAGTAGAACTGATATTTCCTTATTTCTTTGTCGTTCATCCATCTTTCCCTGTATTCCAGTGAGAGCTTGTCTGGTCGTCTAATTCTGACGTGTTGACGTGCATGCTATTCTTTGATCAGAAAAGAAGTCGAAGGATAGGCACGATGCAAAACATCACAAAGGCGATGACAAGTTGGTATGGCTCTTTCTTGCATCATTGATTTTTCCTACCCTTACATACTGCGCTCACATTTCACTCTCATTCAAGAATCAATAGTTCAGATTTTTTTATATATGCTCGCTTCACTGCGCTATGGGTCTATAGATTGGGTCCATATATTGTGGATTCTTAAAGGGTTTCAGTTCACTTTGTCTTTGGAGCCAAGGCTAGGCCAAATAGGATTCCTATGAACTCTGTGACTGACATTTCAAGTAAGCAACTAAGGAGATCTCCCCAAGTTAAGTTCTTTCTTGCTAAAAGTCTGGCCTTCCTGATGATTCAATGAAGGAGCTTGTCGCTATGAGTCTGTAGTCATGTTATGTCTCAATGCCTATCGTTTTCGGCTGAAGATTACAAACTGAATGGGTAATTTGAGGATAATGTCAAGGTGTTGAATTGGCCCGGTGCTTGAGTTCTGTGGCAAAAAACACAGAACCTGTAATATCTTATGTTATTTGCCTAGTTGAATTTGGGAAGCCGAACATCAAGCAGTTGGCCTCAATGTGCGAACTCTTTGCTCTTTGTTTTAGGAACTCTTTGATTGATATGTATTTGAATGTCCCTTGTTGCTGCAGAGAAGCGATTTCACGGAGCTATCAGCAGACGACTACTTTGCTAAGAACAATGAGTTTGCAACCTGGCTAGCAGAAAAGAAGAAAGTTTTCTTCTCGGACCTGTCCTCCGAGTCGGCCCGAGAAATGTTTGCAGACTTCGTCAAGGCCTGGAATAAACAGAAGCTCGACTCCAAGTACTACGATGGGATCTCAAGTGGACCTCGTACAGCCCATAACTGGAAAATTAAGAGGTAGTGCTCACGACAAAAGCGGCTAGAAGTGTCGTCCTTTTGCTTTCTTTGTGCTAGTACGGTTTAGTAGCACAGGTTGCTTAGCCTTGGAGCTTTGTGCAAGAATTTATGCTTTGAACTTATGAATGTATGTAGGCTGTGGAATGTGGTGTATTAACGGTAGAATGGAGTTTTGAGGGAAGCTATAGAACAAGATCCAAAGTTTCTGCAACTACTATAAATGGTTCGAAACAGTAGAGATGCAATATTTTAAGGGTCTGGTAGGTTTTTCATGCTTATGAGTGGTAACATTTTGTGTATCACCAAGACACCAACTATGTCAACATGGAGTGATGAGTGGAAGTGACATGATTAAAACCTTGTTATAAAGTGGATCTTCTATAATTTCGCACGTGAGGGGTTACTCTTGCTCTCGTGCATCTTGTTCTCTTTCCCCAGTATGTATACTGAGAATACAACCTTTTGTGACTTGAGGTAATAAAAGAATGCATGTATTCCTAATACATAGAAAATAATATATTCATAATTTTGCATTTTTGGTGAGATTTGAGTATTCATAGTTCATTTAAACTATAATCCATGCATTCTTTTATGAGTTTCAAACAATGAGTTTTCAAAATCACATATTCTTAATATACACATAATCTTTAATACATACATTCTCGTAATACATCATTTTCAGAATTAAAGGTGGCAAAACTATAACAGATTACGAAAAAATTTCGCTGCTAATTGGTTGCATGGAATTTGGGATAATATTTTGTGACGAAATGCTCACCAAAATGGGCGGCCCAAGCTTGCTCGTTGGGCTAGTTCCTGGCCTGGAATGTGGTTGAAAGAGAAACTGATTAGGCCCAAGATTTTATTTATTTTTGGCGGTTAGGTCGATCCCATTTTTCGGTTAACCCCACGGAAGCCGAAAATCTCTGAAAACCCTTTCCTCTTCTTCTTCCTCAATCAACTGCCGTCTGCAGCTCTTCTCCGTCGCGTTCTGGAAGCGCCACCGTCACAAGGTATCACGGAGCAGCAAGCGGTTAAGCAATAATGGCCGAGGAGCATGAGGAAGTGAAGACGTTCAAAGATTTGGGGATATGCGAGGAATTGGCGAACGCCTGCGACACACTGGGATGGAAAAACCCTACAAAGATACAGGTGGAATCAATCCCACATGCACTCGAAGGGAAAGACTTGATTGCCTTGGCTCAAACGGGTTCCGGGAAAACGGGTGCTTTCGCTCTTCCCATCATCCAGTCGCTCCTGACCGAGGCCGCGAAGAAGAGGTCCGTTGGGGCGTTCTTCGCCTGCGTGCTGTCGCCCACGAGGGAGTTAGCTATTCAAATTTCTGAGCAGTTCGAAGCCTTGGGGTCTGCCATTGGTCTCAAATGTGCTGTGGTAAGCATTTGCTGATCAAATTAGTGCGCCCGGTGTTTCTTAAAGGTGAATATATTTTGGCGGGTGGATTGATTAACTTATGATTCTACCGTATTGCTTCCGGGTTTAGCTTGTTGGAGGAGTAGATATGGTGCAACAAGCTGTTTCTCTTGGAAAGCGGCCTCACATTGTTGTAAGTTCCTAGTCTGCTGTATTTGCATCTCTATTGCACTTTCATTCTCAGCAGAAGTTGAATATTTTGGGTTTGACTAGCGTATGCTGCTATTTGTAGTTCTTTTAGTGTGCCCCTACTATTGGATTCAGCTCATTTAATTTTCAGAGAACTGCTTGGATTGGAATTTATGTAAATTCTTTTGGGTTTTGTGGTAGGTTGGTACACCTGGGCGCCTTATGGATCATTTGACGAACACAAAAGGGTTCTCTCTCCGGACATTAAAGTATTTGGTATGTTCTATTGAGGACTTCTTTTAAGAGTTTCTAATAGGTTTTAGAATCAGAGTGAACTTGGTCGATGGATGATCGCCGGGTCGTGAAATGAATCTTTTCCTTTTGTTTGGATTAGTCTGTTGATTTTCTTACAACTGTACTGATTGAGCAGGTCTTA
Organism: Linum trigynum; assembly: GCA_964030455.1. Classification (NCBI taxonomy): domain Eukaryota; kingdom Viridiplantae; phylum Streptophyta; class Magnoliopsida; order Malpighiales; family Linaceae; genus Linum; species Linum trigynum. Next base: position 39,671,340 of record OZ034821.1, on the reverse strand, counting down.
GATGAAGCTGACAGGTTGCTAAATGAGGACTTTGAGAAGTCACTTGATGAGATTCTTAGTTCTATCCCGCAAGACCGGAAAACATATTTGTTTTCTGCTACAATGACTAAAAAGGTGTTTGATTTAAATATATATCTGACTTTTGTGTGTTTCATTTTATTACTCTCGGAGTCTTGTGTCGGTTCGGGATACAGGATGAGACTACTTTCTTGCTGAAGATGTTTGAAATATTGAACACTCTGTATTATGCGTGCAGGTAAAGAAACTTCAGAGGGCTTGCTTGAAGAATCCTGTGAAGGTACATTATTGATTCTGGCCGTGATTGCAGTTTCCTCTTTTTGGTTTCCCTTCTTTTCCATATTTGTCACAATAACATGCATTACTTATATTGTTGTTTCAGATAGAAGCAGCATCCAAATACTCTACCGTGGATACACTGAAGCAGCAATACTGCTTCATTCCAGCCAAGCATAAGGTCTTTACTCACCTGCTTTTTCTGGTGGCATATTGGTACCTATTTTGTGTATCATTTGCCGGGAAAGATCTGTTTGAAGTCTAAGATGGACTAATATCCATGGTTCAAATTGTATCTTTCGGTGCTCCCAGGACTGCTATCTTGTCTACATATTGACTGAAATGTCTGGAAGTACTTCCATGGTATTCACTCGAACATGTGATGCAACAACGTTGTTGGCTTTGGTTCTTAGAAATTTGGGTATGAGGGCCATCCCGATCAATGGCCACATGACACAGGTATAATTTCTTTAATTGGTATCCTTTTGTACATGTTTCTTCCCCACCATGCCCTAGTTCTCACCAATTCCTTACTACCACTAGTAACTGAACTTGTTGCTGGAAATATCTTTATAACAGTCCAAGAGACTTGGAGCCTTGAACAAGTTCAAAGCTGGAGAGTGCAATGTTCTTATATGCACTGATGTGGCAAGTAGAGGACTCGACATACCTTCCGTGGATATGGTTATTAATTATGACATCCCTACAAACTCAAAGGTGCACATCTAGTTTCATTAGAATGTAGATAACATGATATTGTTGTGTGGCATAGTGGAGGCGAACTAATGCTTTTTGTTTGCACTAACAGGACTATATTCATCGGGTGGGGAGAACTGCTCGTGCAGGGCGGTCTGGGGTTGCAATCTCCCTAGTGAATCAGTATGAACTGGAGTGGTATATACAAATAGAGAAGCTTATCGGTATGCCTTACATTTCAGTATTCCTCTTGGGAAATAATATAAAAGAAGTCAGGCTCGATATGCTTGAGTTGCTGAATGAGTGGTTTTGTGGCATATTGCAGGTAGAAAGTTGGATGAGTTTCCTGCTGAGAACGATGAGGTACTGTTGTTGCTGGAAAGAGTCACGGAAGCCAAAAGAATTTCCCAGATGGTATTTGAACTTCTCTACATTTTGCCTCTATGCTGTATTAGTAGAATAGAGAAATGGGTTATAGCAGCAGAACGAGTGGGTTTTGCTAACTGACATGCTGTCCTCATCATTTGTACAGAAATTGAAAGAAAGTGGTGGCAACAGGAAGAGGCGGGGTGGAGGCGGAGGAGATGAGCAAGATGAGGAGGTTGAGAGATATCTAGGCGGCAAAGATAACCATCCCAGAAAATTTAAGAAGAACAAACGAGGATGAAAGGCTTCTGGAATGCAATGCAAGTTCAAATTATGTTCATTTTGAGAGAAAATTTTGATATTTCGAAGGGGTACATCGTTAACTTGTACCTCGTTAGAGGCTTGTAACAATATAACTATGAATTCGCTGTGTCTATGACTATGGATGCTTATTGCTTGGTATCAAGTGCATGTATTGTTCAGAAGACGGCCCCCAATATATATACTTTTATTGCATAATTTCATTCCTTCGGTGATTATTTACTCAAGGATAAGAGGGCATTTTTGGCTAAATCACACTTTTCTTTAATTAGTAATCATTAACTTTAAATTTTTGTTTCATCGTTGATTACTGTCTTTTAAATTTCATCGAATTAGTTAGTCCCAGCCTCCCAGGTGACAATCCAATTCTGTTGAATTAATCGCTGTTATCGAATTTTGTTGTTTACCTGATTTCATTGGGCCTTTCACGAGGGAAAAATTCATTGGGCTGAAACCCGCGTGACTGTAGCATAGGCCTACAGAAAGCCCGCGTAACTATCGGGTAAGTGTTAACTGTTAAGCCGAGAGATGATGGCTCCGTCCGTTTCAGTGTCGCCTTCGCGGAACTGCATCCCAAATTCCCAATTCCATTGATTCCGGCGAGAATCAGTCCTGGCGGCTGAAGTCCGCATTTTCTAAATTACCAACCAGCCTATTAACTACCCTTTTTCCCGCCGAGAGAACCTGGCAGTTGAGCTTTAGAGACCTCCGACGAAAAAGCAGCGGCGCGTGTTGTTTGTTCGAGCTTCTCAGCTCTGGCTTCACCGCCTGAAGCACCTGCAATTAAATGAAATTGACTCGATTCTTCTTATCAGAACTCCGATTCAGCTCCTATGCTTTACAACGGTGTATCTGTTTCAGCATAAACGCAGTTCGAAGAGTTCCTGATCTCTGCCTCACGAGGTCAGCCGCCACCTGTTCGACGAAATGCCAGACTAAATCTGAAGACGAAGAAGCAGAAGAAGCATCGCCCAAGAACTCCGTAGAAGTTTTCAAGAGATGGGGATGCAAGGACAGCGATTTGGCCAAGATATTCTCCCGCAGGCCGGCTTTGCGAAATGCCAGCGTCGCCCTTCTCCACTCCAAATTAACTGTCCTCCAAAACCTGGGCTTAAACGCATCCCACCTTGTTCAGATCATCAACTGCCGCCCGCATTTTCTAAGCTACAGCATGAACGGATCCTTCGATGAGCGCATGGAATACTTCACGGAGTTGTTCGGGTCAAAGGAGATGGTTCTTAAAGCCATCGTGGGGAATCCCTCCTTGTTGAGATACGACCTCCACAACAAGATCAAACCAGTGGTCGCGTTGTACGAATCCATGGGTGTGAACAAACAAAGCTTCGTCCAAATGCTCATGTCTCGTCCTGCATTGATCGCGAGAACCCAATTCGACGACGAGAAGTTGGAGTTCATCCACAAAACCGGGGTCCCCCAAAGCTCGAAGCTTTACAAGTACATAGTCACAATCGTGGGCATTTCGAAAACAGAGACTCTGCTTGGCAAAGTTGCCAACTTGGAGAAGTTCGGGTTTCAAGAAGAAGAAGTCTGGCAACTCGTGGGGCGTTCGCCTTATCTGTTGACGCTGGCAGTCGATAAGGTCCAGAGAAACATGACTTACGTCGTGGGCACGTTGAAGCTTCCGGCGAGTGTTGTGCTGAGTTACCCGGCGTTGATCTATGCTAGCCTGGAGGCGGTTATGAAGCCTCGAGTTCTGCTTGCTGGGAAGATAGACGAGATGGGTCTCGAGCCGAGGATCGAAGGGCCGTCGCTGTTGAAAGTCATCAAGATGAGCGAGAAGAGAATGATCAAGGTGTTTATTTTGTGTCATCCCGAGGATGTTGCCAAGGAGTTGATGGAGTTTTATGAGAAGGCCAAAGGGTTGAAGAGATTAGCTCAGGCATCGAGAAAGGCTGTGAATCAGCGGTTCCCGTTTTGATTTGTTTGTGGTTTGGTATAGGCTCCTTGTACCAGCTTTGATTATAATCTTTGTAAGACGTTCAGTACCATTGTTTCCCAGATCATATACATTCTGCAGTTTCATATCCCCAACTCCATTGTAATTCTGTATAGTTCATTAGTTTGTTCTTTGTTGTCGAGCAGCCAGGTTTGTTTGGTTTATCTTGTAAAGTTGTAATATAAACAGGTTAGGAGGATGTAATGGGGCTCAGATTCGAGGCCCATAACTCCATCTGATGTCAGTTCAACTATTTTTGGGCCGAGCTGAAAGTCCAGTCCAATTTCAGATGGTAACCGGGCTCCGGGGCGCTAGCCTGTAATGAGAAAAACCGCGCCGGCGCCACCATCGTCATCTACAGAGTACCGATACAGTGGCTGGAGCCGCCGAGCCGGGAAAGACTCACTAAATTGGCACTCGGCAAGCGGCACAAGCGGACAGAAGAGTAGCACAGTAGTCTCTTTTCTTTTGTCATCTTTTGCCTTCACTCTCCACTGCAGCGCGGGGGACGGACTCGACTCTCTTTCTCTATCGACGGTTCATCTATTTCTATGGTCTGCGAGTAAAATGGCATCCAGCAGTATATCCAGGTCGATTCTTCTAGGTCGGCGCGCGACCCAATTCTTCTCCTCCTCTTGCTACGCCCCCCAGCAATTCGGTGCTCTCTTCAGCCTGAACTCCAAGGTAATTTGGATATCGGGTTCCACTTTCAACTGAGATATGTATCCGGGGTATTTGGTTTCTTCGTTATTTGCGTATACTGCTGGATTGGGCTCTACCTTTCCTTGTTTTCTGCCTTTTTCTTGTAGAGGTTTCGTTGCTGTTTCATTATGCTTACGCCAGGAAATAGGGGTATTGAGCTGGTTAATGTAAATTCGTTCTTGAACTGGTCGAAACAATTCCCAATCTATTGAGATGATTGGGTTACGTTTAGTGATCAGGTTTCCATGAGACTGATGTTTCAGTTCATAGTGTGGTGGCTGTAGGGAGAATTCTTTCGTTTCTGGTGCCTGAAATGAAGAATGAATACAGTTCATTTCTCTTGGTTGATCGTTCAGAATTGCTTGTGAACCTTTTCATTTCTAGCCAAATCTTTTATGGTTTATTTACCTTACATAGTGGGGTTGATGGTCCTTGGGTTGAGGGTGTCTGCCAAGAAAGTTTGCTGGCGCAGCATCATCTGTCCATCTTTCACTCTGTGGTCCTGATTGAATTTCTACTGATTTCACTTATAGAAGGCGCAGTTTCACCATTGTAGTAACCCCACCAGAACATCTTACAAGGCAACAAGTTGGGTTCCTCGTATTATGGCTTCCACGTTAGGAGGAAAAGCTACTTTCTCCACACAGTCGTTATCTACCAATGAACCTGTTGTTTCTGTTGATTGGCTCCATTCCAACCTCAGGGAGCCTGGCATAAAGGTAGTTGGATAGAACGAGTTTACAGTTTACGATACTTTTCATTTGTGGAAATTCATTAAATTTCTTAATCCTTTTGTTAACTTCAGGTTCTTGATGCATCTTGGTATATGCCTGATGAGCAGAGGAACCCAATTCAGGAGTATCAGGTGCACTTATTCATTGTCCCATCCCCCCTCTCTCGTTCCCTTCCTTATGCTAGATTCTTGCAGAGAACAATTCTAAAACTTGACGTCTCTGTGTAATATCTTATTTGTTCAACAGGTTGCTCATATTCCAGGGGCTCTGTTCTTTGATGTAGATGGTATATCAGATCAAAATACAAACGTAAGATCTTTAATATGTCTCATGAACATCTGAAAATTGTTATTTGCTTGTGAATTGTATCACATTCTTACTTCTTCTTTCAAACTGCATAGCTAAGGATATGCACATTTACTATAGTGGTCTAGCTGACAAGCTAGGAACCATATGGGCGTAGGTATTATAGCAATGAACTACATATCAGTAACTAGGTTGATCTCATCTTTCTTGTATTTATTGGATAAAGATGTGTCTGTAACAGTTGCCACACATGTTGCCAAAGGAGGAAGCTTTCGCAGCTGCTGTTTCTTCTCTAGGAATTGAAAATAAAGACGGAGTGGTTGTATATGATGGGAAGGGGATTTTCAGTGCAGCTCGTGTCTGGTGGTAAGCTGTGTGATATGGTTTTGTAGTTGTTTTCGCAGTTGTCGTGTTTATGTTAAAAAATTTGACTCTCCTTTCTTGAACTTGTTGCGAAGGATGTTCAGAGTTTTTGGACATGACAAGGTTTGGGTGTTAGATGGAGGCCTTCCTAGATGGCGTGCTTCAGGGTATGATGTTGAATCTAGTGCTTCTAGTGATGCCATCTTGAAAGCTAGTGCTGCTAGTGAAGCAATTCAGAAAGTATATCGAGGCCAACCTGTAAGTGCGTATGGTGTGTAATGTACTGATAAACATGGCTTGTAGTTGATGTTTCTCTACAAACAACCTTGGTTTCGGTCCTTCAAATGATTGGTTATGTTTCTCTACATTTAGTGCGTCTAGTTGATGACATCAGTGCTTTGTCTCTTGTTTGTACGCATTGCAGGTAGGGCCAATAACATTTGAGACTAAGTTCCTGCCCCATCTTGTCTGGACTCTTGAGCAGGTTGGTTGAATTCTTAGAGCTAGTTCCATCTCAGTGCAGCACTAATACAACTTCACCTATGTTAGTACTTAGTTGTGATACTTCACATGTTGAAAGATACATGTTGCATTTTATAGGTTCAGAAGAACATTGAGAACAAGACTTACCAACAAATAGATGCCCGTTCAAAACCAAGGTATTCTTGCGATAATGTCTTTCCTGATTATAATCTCTTCAGGGTGCTGCTGGTTTTTGAAGATTACAATATTTAATAATTGTATGCCTCTATCTTCACATCGGTCTTTACGAGTAGGTTGATGGACAATTTCATTATTTGCAGGTTCGATGGTGCTGCACCGGAACCACGAAAGGGTGTTCGAAGTGGTCATGTACCTGGAAGCAAGTGTATTCCTTTTCCTCAGGTAGAAGATAACATGTTGGTCCATTGCTATTATCAATAGATCGTAGGTACTAATTTTATTATGTCTTTATCATTTGTCATCATTGTGTACTTTTTGGTTTCCTTGCAGATGCTCGACTCATCACAGACTCTGTTACCAGCAGAGGAGTTAAAGAAACGATTTGATGAAGAAGGTCAGCAGTTGGGTTGTCCATGTTATGGTCTATCCTCTATCAATTTAGTCCTTTCGTAATTTGTTTTGACTTTGAATACTGATAATCATAAAAAGGTCCACTGATCAAGACTACCTGTTCCTCATCTACAGGCATCTCTTTGGAATCCCCAGTTGTCACCTCATGTGGAACTGGCGTAACTGCTTGCATCCTTGCTTTGGTAAATTTAAACTCTTTTCAGTCTCTGGTTCTTACGTCGTTATGTTTACTCAATCCATCTTCGAATCTAAATTGTAGCGCGACGTGCCTAAGAACCGAAAAAAAGTCCCTTTCGCATGCTGTACATAGAAGAGAATGGCAGAAGCTGTCTGTGTATGATTGGTTTAAAATCAACACTTACGATGCTGGTTGTGAATTGCAGGGACTGCACCGACTTGGCAAACACGACGTGGCAGTGTACGATGGGTCTTGGACAGAATGGGGTGCTCATCCGGAGACACCTGTTGAGACGTTGTCGTAGGCCCTAACCCTTGCTGCTGTCAATGGCACGGTGGTGGCGGGGAAGCTTTGCTAATTCTGCAACACATGTAACTGTGACCAACAATGGTGTAATCCTAGAATGGTTGAACAGTGAATGAATAGAGTTTTCTATGTCTTGTTGCCTGTCTCCTTTCGGGTTGTTACTTGTTAGGCAAGTTGTGTTGCATCTGACCTGAGCAATTCCTCAGTCTCTTAAAAGTCTTTTGACATTAAAAGTTCTAGGATCTTTTTTGTCTGATTCTCCTGAGCTGTGGAAATAAACGAAAGAGAAACATGGTGGTATTGACTATTGGTGATAAATTGCACATATTTTGGTTGATATACTTCATAATTTGTGATCTCCGTGATATAGATAGTGAGTTGTGAGAGTTGACCAAATGCTTGCCAAATGAATTGGTAGTAGATTCTTCTTTCTGAATTAAGTATCTTAAATTTAGAGGTTGTAACACATTTATGTTAGACAAAGAATACGGTAATTAAGTTTTTTTTCTTTTCTTCCTGTATTAGTAATATTAGGTTAGTATAAAACACCCTGCCTAATTAGACGAGCCAGTTGACAAATAGTTGCATTGTCGATAAGAGGGACTGTTCGCCACTAAATGAGCTCCCTTTGAATTGACATGGAGTATGAGTATAAGAAAACAAACCAAAAGACAAATATAGTTGTCGAACTTCCACCACGAGAGCTCTTCCTAGACCATGGTGAACTTCACACGCCGTACATGCCGTGCAAGTATTTGCGCTCATGAAAATGCACAACAAAAATCATGTGTCAAACACCAATTCGTATTACTTCTTGAAGCAAATAATCCCGGGGGGGGGGGGGGGGGGGGGGGAATCAATACCTTCATAATAATTCGCAAAAACTCATTGAGCCTTCATATCGCACTAAAACAACCTTGGTGGGCACGTGATGTGTCAACTCGCACTATTGAGAAGCATAATGAATGATGGGTGCTTGAATTGTCGAGAGAAAACAACGATTAGTGAGATTTTTAGAACTCATTGTGCTTTACTAATAATGAGTTATATTTATCGACTAATAAGAATAACCTACCCTAGGTGACATAATTAACATATGACAATTGTGTATCTCATCCAAAACTCATTATGAAGATATAGACGATGAGATGAATCTAAATAGTAATTAGTCAATGTCGTCTACAAAAAGGAGTCCAAGTCCAATCGACGAAGCCAAATACAACAAAATAAATGGCCAAAAAAGGGGAAAATCAAAACAAGCCAACAAAACACAAACGCTAATCCACAGCAATAGAAAAAACCGCTCTAAGTATAGTATAGTCCAAATTTTGGTCGTCAAATTGAGAAACGAACCAAAAGACATGAAAACTCAGCAACTAAGCTTAGAAAAAGTAAACGTAATACGAAAAATAGGGAATGTATGAGGTCATTACTTGATCCTTTATCTTCGAGTTCAAAGTTCATTCTTCTTAAAATATCCTTTTTATTTTTTGTTTTTACTATTCTCTTATCACCTTTCCATAGCTTTAGCTATTTGCAAAAATTCTCCATTACCTATTGCTATGCAAAAAAAGAACCCATCCCATTTTTTCCTTTCATTTCCTTCCCTCTTCTGCTTGTGAATCACAAGCAGATCCCAAAATAACAATTGGTCCCGTCCCTTTGTGGCTCTTTAACTATGGCATCTGAAAGCATCAAAGAACATCCTCCAATGGCTTCTGACAAGCCTTCCCAAATCTCAGAACAATCACCACAAGACCAACAACAGCAACAACAATTGAAACCAGAAGCAGCACCCTCATCATCAACAACGAATGCAGCGAATTCGGCCGATTCGAAGACCCCCTCGAAGAATGTAGAACAACAGACTTCCTCCACCACCATTACCACCAAATCCTCCCCGCAAAAAGGAGAATCATTGACCACAAAAATAATGAATGCTGCAAATTCGTCCGATTCGAATCCTCCCACGAAGATGGAAGAACTACAACAGCAACAGCCATCCAAAGTTTCCTCACCAAAAGAAGCATCATCAACAACCACAACCACAACCACAACAACAACGACCACAAATGCTGCGAATTCTTCAGACTCAAAGTCTCCCCTAACAACAGAAGAACCAAAATCATCATTCAGTACCACCACTAAAGCTTCCCCATCAGAAGAACCCAATGCTCCTCCTCAACAGAAGAAGACTGATGAACAACAACAACAACAGCCTGCCAAGGATGTTGCAGAAAAGGTAAATGCTGCAACTTCTCCTTCACAACAAGTGAAGGAACAACAGGAATCGCCATTGCAGCAAACATCTGCCAATAGTGTTAACGCTGTAGATCGTAGTAGTGTTGATGTTGTTGTTCCACCAACTCAACAACAACACAACAAAGAAGACGAAAAGGTGGTAGCAAAAGGGAATGAAGCTCAAGTGGAGAAAGATCTCTCTGCCTCCTCTGACATTGCAAAGCCAGAAGAAGCAAAAGAAGGAGAAGAAGAAGCAATTAAGTCTGAGGAGCCCAAAGTGGGAAAGGATGAGGTGAAGCTAAAAGAGGTGAAATTTGCTGATGGGATTGAGACCAAAGCAGAGAAGTCCGACATCGAAGAGAGCTCTTCGTCTCAAGAACAAACCACTCTCCTCTCCGATTTGACAGAGTACGAGCGCAAGGCATTGCTCGAGCTCAAATCCAAGATCGAAGAAGCCATCCTCCTCAACAAATTCTTCGACGACGATAAAACGAATGACGAACAACAACAACAACAACAACAACAACAACAACAGGAGAACCAAGAGCTCAAGAAAGAAGAGGAAGAAAGTAGTAAACCAATATCACAAGAAGACGAGAAAATAACCGCCGATCAAGCTCCGACCGTGAAGGAAAGTAAAGGGAAAGAGATCATGATCGATGATCAAAATATCTCTGACGTTACTGCTGATGCAGAGCCAAAAACAGGGGGACAGAAGGAGGCAGAGGATTCCTCAAAAGTAGAGGAAATGATGAAGAAGAAGAAGGAAATGGGAATCATTGACAAAGAAATTTCACTGTGGGGTGCGCCATTGATGCCGAGCAAAGGCGAAGCCAGCACCGAGGTGATTCTGCTGAAATTCCTGAGGGCCAGGGAGTTCAGAGTGGACGAGGCGTTCGAGATGCTGAAGAACACGTTGAAATGGAGGAAGGAGAACAACATGGATTCTATTCTGGAGGAACAGGATCCGCAAACAGATATTTTGGAACCGGTGGTGTACATGGAAGGTCGCGATCGAGAAGGGAACCCGATCTGTTACAACGTGTATGGATTGCTGGGATTCGACAAATCGGCGGATAAGTTGCTTGGGGATGAAGAAAAGAGGGAGAGGTTCTTGAGGTGGCGGATTAGGAAGATGGAGCAATCCGTGAAGGAGTTGGATTTCAACCCTGGTGGGAGTTGTGAGATTCTGCAGATTAATGATTTGAAGAACACTCCTCTGCCGAGTAAAAAGGAAATCAGGCTGACTACCAGGAAAGTTGCTGAAACTCTTCAGGATAATTACCCTGAATTCGTTTCCAAAAACGTATGCCTTCTTCTACTCTGTTTTCTTTTTAATCCCTTTTGTGCTTTCAAAATCAGCTCTGCACTTATGCAAACATTTTCTTCAATCTGTTTGTTTTTTGTAGATATTCATCAATGTGCCATTGTGGTACTATGCCTTCAATACAGTTTTGTCTCCTTTCCTTACTCCAAGGACCAAGAACAAGTTCATCCAAGCCAGAACTTCCAAGGTGGCAGAGATCCTACTCAAGTAAGAACCCTGCTAACCCATTTTCTCCAATCTACAATTTGATCTCAATCTTACTAGGCATTGTTTCTGATTCCCAGGTACATTGCGGCCGAGCAGCTTCCAGTCCGGTACGGCGGGCTGAAGATGGACAACGACCCGGATTTCGGGACAGAGGACGTGGCAGAGGAGACGTGGGTGAAGGCAGGATCGTCGGAGGTCATCGAAATTCCGGCGCCGGAGGGAGGGAAGACGATGGTGTGGGATCTCACGGTGTCGGCCTGGGAAGTGAGCTACAAGGAGGAATTCGTACCGAGCAACGAGCGATCCTACACCGTAATAGTTCAGAAGATGAAGAAGATCGCGTGGCAGGAAGGCACGATTCGCAACTCTTTTAGGAATGGTGAGCCTGGCAAGATTCTGCTCACCATCGACAACCCATCGTTCAAGAAGAAGCGCATTCTTTATAGACACAAGGCCAAGAAAGTTTGATTTGATGATGATGAGTTTTAGCCTAGCTTTAAGCTAGAAACCCAGTTGTTCATGTTTCGTTTCAGATGATCAGATCTTGCCTTGTAGTTTTTGCAGGTTCGTTGCTTTTGTTTTCCATTGTTTCCCATTTTTCAGCAATAAACAGAAGTGCACATTGTTGGTTTGGTACGTTCATCATGTTATCTAGCCTGTCTTTTGAGGTTCCTCTGTTAGTGAAGATATACAGTATTCAAAAGATTATTAGCAAATGATCGCGTGGCCTAATGGATAAGGCGCTCGCCTCCGGAGCGGGAGATTGTGGGTTCGAGTCCCATCGTGATCGATTATTTATTGTTTTTGCCGCCAATTTTCCCCGCCTAAAAGCTAAAACCTCTCTTTCTTGTGGAGAAGTTTTGGCAGCTGATCAACATGACTTGAAATTGCCTTAAAAAATAAACCTGAAACATTTTGTTTACAAGAAAGATTGCAGAATAACAGCTTAATCATCAAGTCATCTCTTGAACAAGAAAACCAATACAGGAGCTGAAGGTCTGTTTAACATCTGGAACTTGCAGCAGCTCCATTCATCAGCAGGTAATCCTGAAGCAAAACCTTCAACAGCCTCCAATTCGTCCCTGTATGTAATCGACAGCCAACAGAACAGAACAGAGATAATCAGATGTGGGCTAATAGTGTTCTTGATTTTGGAACAGCTGCATGGGGAAAAGTTACCTTCCACCAGGATGCCCTACATAAACAACTAAACTGATGAGTCCTCCGGGGGCTAGAAGAATCCTCTTGGCTGCATCTAAGGCTAACCGGGTTGTTTGTGGAACTGTGATGATATTTTTGTTGCCCCCTGGAAGATAGCCCAGGTTGAATGCCACAAGCCTGCAGTAAAAACCACTACAAGATAGGTTAATCTGCTCAAACCTATTTTGAGTTGATAAGCTTTGATAATGCTAGCCGATTATTTACCTAACTGGACTATTTTCAGGTACTATTTCTTCCATTCTACTGTGGCAGATACCGGAAAGCTTGACAAGTGCTCTCTGCATGTTACAAGAGCTTCAGCAAGCAGGAATGGACTAGAAGGTATATATATCATAACAATGGGAACACGAAGAGAAATTTGGTAACGAAAAGGAACATTTTTTATAAACCAAAACCAGTGTTTCTCTCTACTCCTTCAAAAACTTTAAAAACCACAACACAAATGGCAGCCAAAATCTATTGCTACATTTGGCTTTAGCAGTCACAAATCACTACAAGATTTCCATTAGGTTCAATGAAGCTTTTGACACTACTTCTCTTTGCTTGAAGAACCAATAGACGACGGCGTACCTACCTCCCTGGGACTGAGACTCTCATTGAGCAAAGATGAAGTAGTGTCCAAAGCATCCTTCTGAATGTCCAGTCCGTAAACACGCCCTCTGCCCGATTCATCAGCAACCATTTTGACCATCTCTAGAGTGTCATGACCGTTGCCACAAGTGGCATCTACCACTGTATCCCCTGGCTGAACAACACGCCTCCAAACCCTGAAGTCATCAGCCAGCCTAGATTAAGGAAGGATTCTACATGGTTGGCAAAATGCTTACAATTATCAATTATCCGTAGTCATGATTCATCTAGAATGAAAAGGATTCTAAATCCCCGCGAACTGCATCCAATACCAAGGAGAGAAGTAAGGTTGGCAAAGGGGGAGAAGTTACCTACAAATGAGCCACTTCAGTTGCCTTCTTCTTCCCCGACAAATACCCAACCAGAACGTCGTCGACTCCTGTATCAAAAATTAAACAGTGGAGAAAAGAAGCAAACCCGAAAAAGAAAAATAGTAACTTTGGGGCAACGCAGTCATTACCCGAAAGAGGATAATCGACGGCGGGAGCGATGGCGGGAGCGGAGAAGCTTCGTTTCTTCAATGGCGCGGAAACGGAAATGGGGCGGCGGAAATTCAACGGCGATGCAGTAGTGGGAAGGAGAAGCCTGGAATCGGAGCATCGATAACTGATTAGGGTTTTGTGAACTGTAGCGAAGCAGTGGAGAGAAGGGAAGCCGTAGCAGCAGCGCCTCAATCCTGACATTTCTGTTTCTTTGCCGCGCTGTATTTCCTGGCAGTCGGCGCCAAGGTAAGTAACAAACTCCCTTATTCTATTGGGCCTAAGATGCGGGCTGAGGTGAATGATGTCTTGCTGGGGGCCCATTGTGAACCAGTTGATGTTTAGTTACATTAGACCAAAACGTCATTGATGAAAGGTTAAGGGAGAAATACTATACCATAACAAGATTGAAAGTTAAATCAAAGGTAAGCTTGTTGTTGCGGATTTCAAGTTGATACAGAAATGGTCAAACTTCGTTGAGTTGAGCAGAGAGAGAGAGAGAGAGAGAGAGAGTGCCATATAAAACGTGAATATTAGTCTCAATCTGTAGGCGAAGGGAGGCACCGACTCCATTGCTTTAATTGGGACCAACAAAATGTGAAGGAGTGCAATGGTCATGGAGGAAGCCACAGCCACAAATTATAATTTAATTTGTTTTAACCAACCAACAGCAAAGAGCCAAGAACAGCACAATCAAAGGAGCAAGCTTTTTATTTTCCTGGGCCGACCATGTTTAATAATAATATTATTATTATGATTTCCAAGTAAACTCGCTGTCACTTAGCTACCACCCTCCGTCTACTGGATTAGGAAAGCTTTAACCGTCTAATAAGCAAAAGCAATAAAGCCAACGAAACTTAAGATACCCTCCCTCCTCATAAAATAAAAGTCCAACATGTGAGATAGAGATTACAATATGGAAGATCTCTTCTCCATTGGTTATGGCGAGAGGCAGTGATAGATAGGGAGGAAGGATGGAGTCTAATTAATGGCTTCTTGAGCGGTGGAGATGGAGAGGGGAGACATAATAGACAGAAAGGCTTGCTTTAACTATACTTGTAATTGATTATTAGTCCATCTTTGCGGTAAGCTGCTCACATGATCCAATGCCCCACCTGCCCGTTTACCCATTTCTTCCGCACATAATCACAATCGTCTATAATCATATACATGTGAATTTTTAGTGTGTGTTTCGTTGTTTTAGTGGTTAATTATTTGTCTTACTGACAGAAACAGGAAGGGGAATCATAGTCAATTTGTGAAAGCTAACAGAGCAACAATTTGATTCTGGGTAAATATAAAAATGCGGCGGGAAGAAAGGCCTGCTTTGCTTCCCTTTCTTGGCTTCTTCTGAGGTCTGACCATTCTGTTGATCTTTAGTTCAAAATCTAAATGGTACATAAAGTAGAATTCTTTATTTATTCGCACAAATAGGGTTCGTTTTTAATGAAAAATAAAAAAAGTCCCGGGAAATTGATTATTGGATCTAAAAATAATAAGCAAAAATGCCGATGGGAGTTGGGAAGGGAAGTAAAGAAACAACGGGAGCCAGAGAGAGAGAGAAATAGAGCGCTGAACGTCGATGATAAAGATGGAAAGCGAGAGGGGGAAGGAAGAATGGTTTCTAAAGATTTGAACTTTGGTCCACCCACCACCACCTTGTTTATTGTCTTTGTCCCAATGCCCTCCTTCCACACTGTAATTTGCTAAAATTTCTTTCACCCGCTTCTCTCAAATCCCATCTCGAAACCCTGAACCTTACTTTTTCTCCTCCTCGAATCGCCATTTCCCATTCTCCAGGTAACCTACGCACTGCGCACTACTCCTTTCTATCTACATCTGAGAGACTCAGTCGATTCAAGCTTCTGATTTGCAGGCATTTTTGTTTGATCTGTGTGTAAAGTTCGCTGCTTTTCTTTAACTCTGAATCAAGCTTCGCTGGGTTGCTGTTAGTTTTCGTTTTTCTGATATGGCTGCTGAGCTTCAAAATCTGCAGCAGGCTTAACTCATTTTCTGCTGTTGGGATTCGCCTATCAGTGATTCCTTTGTTTTCAATCTTCTTTTGACTAGATTGATTTTTTGCTGGTAATGCCATGGTTTAACCAAACAAAAATCTCCCCTTTTGCTCTGGCTGAATTTGAACTCGGCTCTTTCTTCATCCTCGCATTTGGGGAAGATGCATGCTTGTGCTTGCAATCTTTCCTAGTTCAATTGAGGATTCGGCTGCTTTAGATGTTTGTAGGGTTTAAAGGTCGTTCATTTCTTGACGACGATCGATTTCCATGATAGTCTGGAACACAAACAAGTGTGATAGTGTCAGTATTTCAAGTTGCAACCAGGTTCAAAACATGAGGCATATTACAAATCAGATGTCTCATCTATGTTTTCCCTTTAGGTAGAGTCTCTTGCCTACCAAAACTATCTCAGTGAGTGGGAGTTGGATGGTGGAAAGATTCACTGAAACCTATAAAGATTTATATATGAAAGACTAGTAGCCAGAACCAGAAAGTTATGTAATTGCTGTAGTTGGTTTGACCTATTGCTAATTTGTTGCTCTTAAAAATTCCTAGTTCCAACTATGGTTGCATGCTTTGTTCTGGGGTTTCAACTATGGCTTCCTGTAACGGCAGAAGCTAGTGTTTAATAAGTTTGATGGAATGTTCTATTGTAGATATAGTTGGTGGACTTTTTGCTGTATATGAATGTATGCACTTACTATGAAGCCTTCTTTTTTGTTTTGTGTGGGACTTGCTTTACCTTCTCTGTTCTCACTTTGTGTTGCTTTTACAGGATGTATTAGAAAATTGTAGTGCCGGTCAAGGATTACTTGATTTGATACCCGATTGAGTTTGTTATTGTCTACCTCCGCAGCTGAATTTTTTGATTAGGCATTTATGCCATGGACACTCGGTATGCAATTCTGAATTGAGTTGACTGGATTCTCAAATATCGTGATGGAGCAGTCCGGGGTCCATCACCAATATGATCCCAGGGAACATGGACTGGAAGGTTTCCACCCTTCTTCCCAAGCATTTACAGTGGACCCTACAAGCAGTGGGTATCCACACTTGATACTACACCCTGACCAAAATCTGTCTGAAGTCAAACCCGTACGTAATTTCTCACTGCAGACTGGGGAGGAATTCGCCCTGGAATTCATGCGTGACCGAGTTAATCCCAAGAATTCTTTGTTCCCAAACAGCGGTGCTGAGCCCAACTACGCTACAGGTTATATGGAACTGAAGGGCATTCTAGGCATTAGTCATACAGGATCAGAAAGTGGGTCCGACATATCTATGGTCACCATTGTTGAGAAAGGTAAAGAATTTGAGAGAACAAATTCTTCTCTACTTGAAGACAGAAGCATCTATGGTTCAGTTCGGTCGATACCACGGTCTCATTCGGGATATGATAGCAGAGGAACTCTAAATGGTTATCCATCTTCTGGGGCTTCTGGTTCATTGACCAAGATGAGAGTCCTCTGTAGCTTTGGTGGTAAAATCCTACCCCGGCCTAGTGATGGAAAGCTAAGGTATGTCGGAGGTGAGACACGAATTATACGCATAAGTAGGGATGTTTCATTCCAAGAGCTGAGGCATAAAACTTTGGCCATTTATAGTGAGGCTCATGTGATAAAGTACCAACTTCCTGGTGAAGATCTTGATGCATTAGTTTCCGTTTCATGCGACGAGGATCTGCAGAATATGATGGAGGAATGGAGTGAGGTTGAGGATAAAGAAGGGTCTCAGAAGCTAAGGATGTTTTTGTTCTCCATGAGTGATTTGGATGAGTCTCAGTTTGGCATAGGAAGCATGGAAGGTGATTCCGAGATTCAATTTGTGGTTGCTATAAATGGAATGGACACTGGATCTAGAAAAGGTTCAGCTTTGCAAGGCTTGGGGAGCTCCTCTGGGAATAATTTAGACGAGCAGGATAGGTTAAATGATGTCGTGGAGGCTAATAGAAGTGTTCCACCTGTCGCATCTTCTACACCAGTAATTCAAAGATCTTCCCTTGAATATGAGGCGGCTCCTCAGTTTTATCCTGTTCACATGGCGAATCATGGAGAAATCCAGATGCCTATGCATTATCAAAATGGTTCATCTAATTACTCTCAGTTTGGAGAAACTTCTTATCCAATGCCATTCTATGGAGTCTTGCCTAACGCACAAGGAGGGGTGAATGAAGGATGGCCATATGGAAACTTTCAAGCTCCAAACTCGCAAGTTCTAGTAAACGAGGCGAACATAAAGCCTGATGGCTATATTCAGCAGGACTCTGACTCGATGCAAAGAACCTCTTACCTTGCTCCCGTCGATGAGGCACAGGCAGCAGCGACTGAAAGTTTACATTCTGTTAGTTCCAAAAATGAGGGAGTGAGACAGGAACCTGAAAACAAGGCTAGGGGTGAAGATGTTCAATGTCTTCCAACATCTGGTGGTGGTGCTGCTGGTCCTTCTGTTTCGGATCCTGTTGACTTGAGTTATCTCGAGTCAACCATTCCTCCGCAAAGAGTATACTGTTCTGAGAGACTACCGAGGGAGCAATCGGGCTTGTTCAGTAGGTTATCTAAATCTGATGACTCCCTTGGTCCACAGATTCTTGGTTCTCATTCGCGTCCAGGTATTCCTGAGCATGATTCGGTTGCAGAATCTGTTGAAAAGTTGGGTCAAAGTAGTCAAACTCCTCATGATGAACACTCCAATGCTGATGGAAAAGCCCTGCATGTAGAAGAGCCTGGAAATGGTAGGCTTCAGGGTTCTGAAGATCTGTTGCAAAACAAAGAGGCTGTTACAGACGCCAAACAAGTGGATATTGTGGTCAATATCGATGACAGATTCCCCCAGGATTTCCTTTCCGAGTTGTTTTCCAACAATACCCCTGGCGTTGCTCCAATGCACATAGATGGTGCTGGTGGTGTGAGTGTGAACATGGAGAATCATGAGCCTAGACGGTGGTCTTACTTCCAGAAGTTGGCACAAGAAGAATTTATTGGGACGGATGTTTCCCTTATGGACCAAGACCATCTCCCTGCTCCATCAACACAAATCGAAGGGGAAAATATTGAGTCTCGCCAGTTTGCACCTTTGATAGCAGATGTTGTTTCAATTAGGCAAGATTACTCTCAACTTAATTTTGGTGAGGAAAGTCGGAGTAATTTACCACCCAGGGTCACTGAAGCTTCTGATAATGTATCAGACTATGATCATCCCCAGGCGAAGGAAATTGACAGCATGCAGTTTGAGGCCATGATTGAGAACCTAAAACCTGAATCTGAATATGAGGTAACTTTTCCTCTCGGTCATATTGAATATAAGTACTTATTTTATTGGACAAAATTGAAAAAGGAACTCCTTCCTCAGCTCGCTTACTGGAGTTTTGTTTTCATCTGATGCCTTGTAGGATCTGAAGTTGGAAAACAAGGATATCGGTCTTCCTCCTGTGAAACCTTCTCTAGCGGATATTGATTTTAGTTCTTTGCAGGTATCTTTTCCGTGTTTATTAATAAAATTCTTGTCTGCAAACCAAGTTGAGTTCTTGTTTTCTTATTTACGCTTTTGGTATGTTAGGGAACAGGTTCGGGCTATTGCTTTTCGTTTGCTTTAAACTCATACTAGAACTGTATATATGGTTTTGACATTGCAATTTGATGAAATGTGTGTTCATTGTGGGGAAAAAAAACTTGGCATAAATACATCTTTATCTGGACTCACATTTCAGATCATAAAGAATGAAGATCTGGAAGAACTAAAAGAACTTGGATCGGGTACTTTTGGGACAGTCTACCATGGAAAATGGAGAGGGAGTGATGTTGCCATTAAGAGACTGAAGAAAACCTGCTTCACGGGTCGATCCTCAGAGCAACAAAGACTGGTAATATTTGTAGGAACCATTCAATTATTCTTCTTCTCTGGTTATTGTGAACTTTTATGCTTGATATCAATATCGGTCTCTGTATATTTGTTGTTGTTGTTGTTAGACTCTAGAGTTCTGGCATGAAGCCGAAATTCTTTCGAAGCTGCATCACCCAAATGTGGTGGCATTTTATGGCGTCGTTCAAGATGGTCCAGGGGGGACATTAGCTACTGTGACCGAATACATGGTTGATGGGTCTCTTAGGCATGTTTTACTCCGAAAGGACAGGTTAGTTGATTTTCATAAAGTTTGAAGGAGTTTGACATTCTTCAGATTATGGGCATTAGGTGATTGAGTAGGTTAGATAGTTGTACGGTCTTTTTAAGAGAGATATCATGATATTTATGAATCAAGTCTGTTTATTTTCCACTGAATCTTAATATGTAGGTATCTAGACCGACGCAAGAGGCTTCTAATTGCTATGGATGCTGCATTTGGAATGGAGTATCTACACTCAAAGAACATTGTGCATTTTGATCTTAAATGTGACAACTTGCTAGTCAACATGAAAGATCCACAACGACCTATTTGCAAAGTAAGTGCTGAAGAAGATAAGACTAATCGTTAAAAACTTGAGTGAATTTTGTAAAACATTCTAACATTAATACACGAAACCAGGTTGGTGACTTTGGACTCTCGAAAATCAAAAGGAACACCTTGGTCTCTGGAGGCGTGCGAGGGACCTTACCGTGGATGGCCCCTGAACTGCTTAACGGCAGCAGCAATAAGGTTTCCGAAAAGGTAAACAAACTTTTTCATTAAAATTTGATTACCCCTTTGTAGGAAGTCTGATTAAATCTGTATTTATGTTTTCCTCAGGTTGATGTGTTCTCTTTTGGGATTGTGTTATGGGAGATACTTACTGGAGAAGAGCCCTATGCTAACATGCATTACGGTGCAATCATAGGTATGATTTCCTTCTACAAACCATGATAAATCTAGTCGAGTAGTTTCGTATTTGATGACACGTTTACTGTTGTCAAGCTCGAGAGTTTACAAACAAAATAAATTACTATGAATGTTAATTCCTAATCCTGAGATGGAATCGTGAACCGTTTACATTTTAGTATGTTGAATACTCACACGTACGAATGAAATAAAAATAGTGATACGAACTGGTATTTGAACAACAGTTGGTTTACATCTGGTGTGAATGATTTGGTGATGATGCAGGAGGTATTGTGAACAACACTCTAAGGCCAACGATCCCAAGCTTCTGCGATCCAGAATGGAGGAGGTTGATGGAGCTGTGTTGGGCACCAAATCCTGCAGCAAGGCCCAACTTCACTGAGATTGCTGGGCAGTTGAGAACAATGTCAGCTGCAGCTGCTAGCCAAAGTAAAGGACATCACAAACCACCCAAGTAAATGGGCATGTCCCATTTATTGTGTACTCCACTTTGAAGAAAAAAGTTCCCCCTTTTAGCTGTTATGGTAAGGTGATTCATTTTGAGTTTGATTGTATGGTAATGTAACAGTAAAAGAGGGAGGACAGGGCTTCTTCCATTGATGTTTTAGAAATGGAATAGGATGTTCTCCCTGAAGTGAACTCTAGAATGTGTCTAAAAAAATTTGCAACCAGTTCATTTTTATTTAGTCCACCTTCAGAAACCACAATAATGCAGCAAACTGTCATCGGTGCTTGATTCAATATATTTAGTTTAGGCCGATGGTCATTATGAGGTGTTGATTCAAGATATTTATCATTCATTCTAAAGAGTCAATTTGCAGGCTTTCCACCATGTCAGAACATCAAAGCAGAATCCTGAAAACAATGGCAAGTCCGATCTTATTGCATTACCCATACAATAAATCATCCAAACATATGAAGAAAAAAGAATTTTTAGTTTTTTTGACATGACAGAAACAAGAATGAAGGAAGAACTACGACGAGGAACCAGCTGAAGAAGCACTATGAGGATGAACCTGCCAAGCTGAAGCCAGCATAATCGGCCTACCTTTCCAACCCAAAAGCAAGAAACCTTTCTCGCTCGCCAGAGTATACCCATCGCACCCGTAAACCGAAAGCATCATCCTCGCTTGACTCATACACTTCAACCCCACCGCCTGGAACCCAGCTCTCCCCAGCTGCCTCCGCCATTGATCCGCCCGCTCGTGCCTCTCGACGCGATCCGAACCCTCATAGGCCACAATGTTCTTAATCTCCTCCGCGAAATGGTACATCTCCATCTTCACCCTCTGCACGCTGCTCCGCTGCAAACTCGCCTCTAGGGAATCGAAAATGGCAGAGTAGTAATGCAGAGACTCCAGGAACCTCCCCAGAAAGAAGGGTCCATTGTGGTTGGCGTCTTGCTCGACGACTGTAAGCAGTGTGGGACCCAATTTCTTGATCGCCTGAAGGATTGCTTTGAGAGAGCCTCTGCTTTCTTTAACGAACTTGTGGAGATTCAGCACACTGTTGACGAACAGAGCTTCCCCTGTTTCTAGACCCATCTTTTCTGGAGTGAAGAGGGCAGGGGAGACAGAGTCGGATATTATGTTGAATTCAAATTCGGGGATTCCGAGGGATTGTGCCTCGATGGTTAGGGATTTCATCCTGGAATCCAATTCCATGATTGATTTTCGATCCCCTGGATTGTTGGTCAATCCTGTGATTTTGATTTTCTTCGGTGGTCCTTCTGCTCTGGAAGCGAGGGTTCTGAGGAGTGAAGGCCATTGAAGGGTGTGGAACATACCCAGGTCGATGATGTGAAGGAATTCTTTTCCCTGAGCTGCCTGTGAGATGGCTTCGTTTGCGGCCATGAACCCGAAGGCGACGTAAGGAGTGGTCTGGTGGAGGAGGTGGAAGGCTTCGATTCTCTCATCTGAGGTGGCCGGCGATGCGTCGTTGGCGGCGCCACCGTTGGCGAAGGTGCCGTTGGCGTTGACGTTGTGGAGCAGGAGGGACAAACGGGACTGGAGTCCCGTGGCAAAGCAGTGGGAGACTCGCTGTAAGGAATCCCCCCATGGATTTGCTGATCCCCAGATTTGGGAGAGCAAGGATTGAGCTAGGTGAGTGTCACGGCAGCCAACTGCCTCGGCGCAGGCCAGTAGCAAGTGGACCAACTGAAGACCTTGATCCACTGGCTCACCCTTATGATCAGGGGAACTCATCGTTGTTGCTACAACGAACGGATCTTGTTCTTGTTCATGTTCTTGCTCGTAGGGGAGTGCTAGTAGGTCCTTGAAATTGGAGCAACCCTCCATCTCTAGGTCATGATCTCGATCGAACGTGACACCGAAGGTCTCCGTAGTGCCTTGGAAATGAAGATGATGGTGAGTGATATGTTTGTCTGGTTGGCGGGGATCCACATTAATGAAGCTAGCCACGAAGTCATCCACCTCAGGGTTGGCAGAGGTGGTGTAATGGTCGTGGTAACGGCGAGAGTCGTGGTGGTCTTCCTCCCATATCATTGAGAGAAATCCCTGTTGTTGTTGTTGTTGTTGTTGTTGTTCTTCCATGTTATGGGTGATATTATTGGTTTCAAACCAGGAGCCGGGTGATTCTCGTTCTTCGTGATGATGTTGCTGGAGGCGAGCGGGGCAGAATTGTCGAATTGCAAGGTCGTGGTCGAGGAAGGTGAAGTCGTCGATGGTGCAGGAAGGGATGGTGGTGTTTATGGTCTCCATGGAACGGGTGGGAGGAGGAGTGAGGCGATAGTTTGAGGAATGGATGTGATGCAGGCAGGGTATGGCTATGGCATTGGCATATATAGAGCAAGTAAGTGTGTGGAAATGGAATGGAGATGAAGTGATAAGCAGAGGCTTGTTAAGTTTAATGTGCTAAAGAAGACACCAAGTAAGGTTGTTAGTGAATGAGTTATAGCTCAGTGCCAAAGGGAGATTGAAAAGTCAAAAGGAGAAGATGGCCGGGGGAGGGGACATGAAGGAGGAGGCAAAGAGTAAATTATTTACAGGGGAAAGGAAAGGAGACCAACAATTATTTATGGAGGGAAACAGTCTCGCACAGAGATTGGAATTTGTCAAAGCAGCCATAAATGGTGGTGATATACTTTTTGTAAAGTTGTACATTATCGCTATAACACCCTTTCGGATTAAGTTCGTTTCATTTCACTAGTAGTAAATGCAAGGTAGAAAATGCGAGAAGAAATGTACAACTTTTACGCAAAAGATTGATTGATCTAATGTATTAGGTAATCTGAGATCCTTCACAGTTACAACTTACAACCAATTGTTATGGTTATTACTTATTACGATCACTATCATGTTAGGATGATAAATTTGGTTGTGCATAACGGTAATCATGTATGTAATTGTGCTTGAAGTTCATAATTACAATTACAGAATGTAATACTAGAGTAGAGAAGGGAAATGGGCAATGGGGGTAATTAACCTTAGCCAGCCAGCCGGCCCTCAGAAGAAGACACAGCACCACTCCATTTTGGCCCTGCCTTTAACCTCTTCCCTTCCCCTGTTTTCTGAAATCTTACCAAGGAAAAGGAAGCAAACTTCTTTGTTGGGCTAGTTCAGGGGAATGGACACATCGCTGTTTCCAATGTGATAATCAATCTTCATATTCAAATAAACAACTCCTGATAATGATCTTAATTAATTCAGTCAGTGTATAGAATTTTGGGGGTCAATTTATTTGCGGAGCAATTTTGTTTTCTTTCATTGTAATGATATTTGTTTAAATATACTACTATTTTGATCTTTAAGTGCTATTACATCTCAATTATTTCTATGCAAAATGTATGATAATTATTCGATTACATCTCGAACTGTCAAATAATGAATACCACTAATTAAAAAACTATCATATATTCATCGTGTGGTCTTTCTAAATTTTTTTTTCTTATCTCAATCAAATTTTTTTTTTTTGGCAAAAGATATATATTAATCAATCAAGAAGACAGTTACATCCTGGAATTTAGCCAGGCCAGAAAATCAAACCTACGACAAGCAGCCGGGTACAACGAAAGGGCCTTTCTAGCCACCAAGTGGGCTACCCTATTACTACGCCGGCCTACAAATCGAATACTCAACCCCGGATGGAGACAAAACATTGAACCACTTCGCTAAGAACCGCCCCCATCCTACTATCCTCGTCTACGCGATCCTGGATTTTATCAATAATCACCTTCGCATCACCCTCAAACCTCACCACACTATATCCTTGAATCAGACACCACCGCACCGCCTCCCTAAGCGCCAAGACCTCAGCAACCACCGGGTCTTCGATTACTGGGAACTGAATCCCTGTAGCCCTTAGAATCCCACCATCCACGCTCAGCACCATGCCCCCCGCAGAATGTGAACCCGTCCTCGTAGCCCCATCCCACCTACAAACAACCCCTACCTCCTCCTGCGGAACTGGGGCCTGCCAGACCCTCACAACCCTGCCCGGAGAAGGATCACCCGGTACTCGCATCCATTCATCCACCTGCTGCTGAAACTGGCGAACTAAGGCCACGAAGGCAAATTGTTTTCCCTCGAACACAACCCAATTTCGGGACTTCCAAATCCGCCAGAGGACAGCAATCACTGCCATAAATTGAGCCGGCTGGTGGATGAGCGCCAGTAAACGCTTAAGGAAAAGGGGAAACGTCTGCCGTGGAAGCCCCTCACCCAGAGACTCCAACCCCGAGTAATCCCACATGGCTCGAGCAACTGGGCAATAGAGGAACAAATGCTCCAAAGATTCCCTCTCTCCCCAACACACCGGACATCGCAACAGCACCGGAATCTTCCTCTCAACAAGGGCCTCCATAGTAGGAAGGATATGGTTAAAAATCTGCCAGGCAAAGATCTTAAGTTTCGGTGGAATATTCGCGTCCCACAACCGAATCCAACTATTTTTATCCATCCAGCTAACCATATCCCGCCAACGGCCCGATCGTTTATCCAGCGTCACTGCCAAGTGATATGCAGATTTAACTGTGAAAATCCCATCCGCCGTGGCATGCCACATCAGTTTATCCTCCACCTCCATGACCGGGAGAGGGATAGCTCGAATTGCATTACAGGTAGGCGGGTCAAACCACTGCCCCAACCGGTCCACATTCCAACCCCCTCCACCCTGACACATGACCTCAGCAACACGAGGTTCATGACCAGCCGGCAAAATCCGAGGATTATGAACAGGCAGCTGCGGATGCAATCCTGGGATCCAGCTAGCCTGCAGGAGCGGAGCCGTCTGCCCATTCCCAATTTGCCACCGCAACCCAGCTACAAGTAACTGCCGCCCATGGAGAATACTCGTCCACCCCCAAGAGGGCCTAGAGCGGGCCTTAGCCTCAAGGAACGTTCCCTGCGGAAAATATTTACCCTTATATACCTGCGCCAAGAGGGACTGAGGCTCCATCAGAATACGCCACCCAACTTTTGCAAGGAGTGCTTGATTGAACTGCTCAAAACGGCGAAACCCCATACCCCCTTCATGCTTACTGCGACAAAGATTCCGCCAAGACATCCAGTGGATCTTAGGATGCCCTTCAGACATCCCCCACCAGAACCGGGCCACATGTTTATCCAGAATCCTGCACAGTCCAAGGGGAAGCTTAAAACAGGATAGCACATGAAGCGGCAGAGCCATTGCCACCGCCTTGATCAAGGTTTCCTTTGCCGCCCAAGACAAAGTTCTCTGCTTCCATCCCTGCAATCTCTCCAACAACTTTTCTTCCAAATATTGGAAAGTTGCCATCTTGGATCTAGCAATTAAAGATGGCAACCCCAAGTATTTATCATGTACCCCAACCGCCCCAACACCCAGCACCTGGGCTAAAAACTCCTGATCCTGTGCCGCAATGTTTTTGCTAAAGCACACCGCTGATTTGGCCAGGTTCACCTTTTGCCCACTCAGCTCCTCATACTCATTCAGGACCTCAATCAGATTTTCACATTCTTGGAGGGATCCTCGGAGAAACAAGTACGAGTCATCAGCAAATAACAAATGCGAAATCCGAGGTGCACGCGGAGCGACTTTAACCCCTTCTAGTTTTTTGTTCGAAATTGCCTGACGAAGGAGCGCTGCAAACCCCTCCGTACAGATGACAAACAACAGAGGGGAGAGGGGGTCACCCTGCCTAAGCCCCCGGGATGGGGAAAAGAACCCTGACGGGGTACCATTCATAAGGACAGAAAACGAGGTCGACCGGAGGCACTCCTGAATCCATCCTCGCCAAATTGAATTAAATCCCATTTTTTCCAAAATCGCAAGCAGAAATGGCCATTCGACTCTGTCATAGGCCTTTTCCATGTCAACCTTCAGAGCCATATACCCTTTCTTACCACGGTTTTTTGTTTTCAAATAGTGCATCAATTCATTCCCCAGAAGGATATTATCCACAATCTGCCTCTCACGAATAAAGGCATTTTGACCGTCCGATATAATGTCTGGCAAAATTTCAGCCAGCCTAGTCGCCATGATCTTTGAAATGATCTTATACACAAATTGGCAAAGGCTAATAGGCCGCAATTGCTTCACTGTTTCCACGTTTTCCACTTTAGGGATCAGCGTCAACCACGTGTGATTGAAGCTACGGAGCATCTTACTTGACTCAAAGAAAGAAATCACCGCACCAATCACTGACTCTCCAACAATGTCCCAGAAGGCCTTAAAGAACTTGCCAGTGAACCCATCCGACCCAGGTGCCTGTTTGGATCCCATTGCAAAAACCGTGCGGCGAACCTCTTCCGGAGAGACAGGAGCCGTTAAGCTAGCATTCATCTCCGGAGTCACCGCTCTGCTAATTGGGAGCGCTTCCACTCGTGAGGTCATATTAGGCACCTGGCTCTCAGATGTGAACAAATGCTGATAAAAAGTACCCGCAATGTCAGCTTTATCCGCCTCCTCAGTTACCCATCATCTCAATCAAATTTAACAAGAATAAATTAGTCATATTTCTCTCGCTTCACACAAAAGAATCTTTTGCCTCACTTTAATCAACCAGCAAACTTAACTAGCAAACATATCCTTCATTTGAGGTCTTGAGGACGGCAAACAATCGACATGCCATATAATAAATAAGGGTGGCAATTTGAGTAATTTTACCTGCCTCCCCACTTAATTCCCATTCCTCATTATTCACATGGCCGATTCAAGTACAACTCTTCTTACCCTTACCAGAGAAGATGACAAACACAAAAAGCCTTCGATTTAATTCATCTTGCCTATTCAAATGGCCGATTCAAGAACCCGTCGTACCCTGCATCGCGGAGGCCGATCGCGATCACCCGGCTGCTGGAATTGTCGCGCGGGAAAGAGCAGGGACGGCAAGAAACGAGCCGGAGCTGTCACAGGGGTCGACGTTGAAGTCCCAGCTGTAGAGGAATGATGTCGGGGTGATGGTTACTACCAGGTCGATCGATTCCTTGAGTGCCCAGTTACGGTCGAGAACGCTTGTAGGGTTTTCTGGAAGAGACCTGCCACCGTCAAAGTGGCCGCGAAAATCTTTTGCCGACGGAAATGGTTGTTGCAGATTAGTTCGCGACGTAGCCCGTTGGCTGGCTCCATAGATATATAATTAATTCTGCTTCCACCATAGCTCCAGATTCACCGAAGCGAAGCAGTAATCGTCCATATATATATATATCGCCCAAGAACCAGAAACCTTCCATTCTCCCAAGTTCGAGGTACTGCAGCAATGGAACCCATTCTGGAAACCGAAATTAATCGCAATTAGATGCAAGAATCTTTGCACATTTCGTGAGTGGAATCCTTTTCCGTGTTGTTTCTCCGTATTTTTATGCAATCGTCGGATTTTCCCCACCTTTTCCCCTCAATTTTCCAGCTATTCCGACGGGCAAGTTCATACCAGGTCAATATATCGTAAAAAGTCAATATATCGCATAAATATCGCGATATCTGGTCATATCGCGATATCTCGTCAATTTCAATTTCTCGTCAATTTATCGCGTTTCGACTTTGGTTTTGAGGACTCGAAACGTTTCGCGTTTCGACCGTTTCTCGTGCCCGTTTTCCCATTCTGCGGGCCTTTCCTGTTTTCGCCGGGCCTACGCCTACCTTGCTTACGAAACGGCGGGGCACTTCTAGTTCTTTGGGCCTTCGGATAAGTAGAGAAAAAGGTAGTCGGGCCCTTTGTCTAACGAGAGCCCAGTTTTACCGGGCCGCCCGCTTACCTCCCTATGAAAACGCTGCTGGAGCTTTCGTTCCTTTGGGCCTTCGATTGATTAAAGAAGAATCCTTTCTCGGCCGTTTCGTCCGTTTCTGATACCCGTTTCTTTTTTTGTGCGGGTTTCCCGCTTTCGCCGGCCGTAGTATCGAAACGCTGCTGGGGGTTTCGTTCTTTTGGGCCTTCGATTAATTAAAGAAGAATCCTTTCTCGGCCGTTTCGCCCGTTTCTGAGACCCGTTTCTCTATTTTGTGCGGGTTTCCCATTTTCGCCGGCCGTAGGCCTGCCCTACCCCACGAAACGCCATCGGTCTATCAACAGCAGCCTTGACAAATGGCAGCAGAAGGAGACTAACCACTGCATCAACATGCCACTGCTCTTTACCAAGTAGCAAGCTGCTGCCATGGCGGCCGAAGAAGGAAATTTCAGGCTCCAATCCAAGAACAAAGTGATGCTCAAAGAGTGAGTTAACATGGATCGAATTGTGAGCAAGCGAGCTTTTATCGTTGATTATGTGATGTGCGAACACCATTCAAGCAAAAGGGGGAAAGGAATTGTAATTACTGATTACATGAATGGGAATTCGCAAGCAAGAAAATTAAACTACAATTGCCAAATTAGAATCAAATCCCGAGAGTTGATTCAGTTTGCCAAACCCTAACAAAAAGAAGAAAAAAGCCGGAAACCGCCGCAGAGAGAGATACGTTCGACACCTAAACCCTAATTCTCGATTCAGTCTTGGTCCACGCCTTCGAAGGCCCAGGCGTTCTGTTCACGGACGGCCTGCTCCTCCTCCGGGGTGAAATCGTTCTCGATCCCGAAGAACTTCCTGACGAACTCGACACTCTTGTTCTGGATGCGATCCGCCACGTTCTGGTTTAGCACGTCGAGCAGGTAAGGGATGTTGAGGTAATTCGCAGCCAGGACCAGGTCCCTCACCTCCTCGAGTTCCAGCTTTTTCACGAACTCGTCGCTGAAACTCCTCTTCTCGCTTTCAGGCGCAGCGCTCCCGCGGAATTCCACCTGCTTCCTGCAGTAGACGATGATCCTCGACAGAGGCTGCGCGGAAACGTTGGGGAGCGGGATGACTGCAGCAGCGGCGTTGTCGGAGTCGATGGTTCCGTCGTCGAAGAAGTTCTTCACGGTGGCTAGCTCCATGGCGACGGCTTCCTCGACTTGGAACATCTCGCCCTCGGCGGACTTGAGCGTGATGGTCTTGCCTTGGGCGGTGGCAGGGGAAGGCTCAGTAGTGCCGTTGGCCTCGCATGTTGACATGGCTGGCGGCGGCGATTGATCGTGGATTGGAAATCGAAGGAAGGGCAAAGGGGAATTGAAATTGTGGGAGGCTGAATGGGCCGATGATGAAATAGGTCCGGTATTTAAAGACTTTGAGAGTGCAGTGGACATTTCGGATTCCGGCCGATGAGAGGAGTGTAGTCAGTAGTGTAAAACAATGGTAATTACTTTTTTACCATAGTATTTTTTTTCTACTCAATGGTAAAACAATGCATCTTTTATGTAAGCTACACCTTCATTTCATTTCCAAAAGAGAGCATTTAAATTACACCAAGCATGGTAAAGGTCAAGTATCATAATCCAATAAGAGGGTGATAAATGAAATTTAGCATTTCGAACTACCCTTCTAGTACATACATATGACACAAAAATGGAACACGATAATATGGCAAAACTTTGGGCTGGAAGCAGCCAATTCAAAATGAAAATGCTTTAGCTCTGTCTCTTCCTCTTGTTACTATTCCTTTTCTTCTTCTTCAGCAGACCTTTGTCTGCTAAAGTTTTCAGCTTCTGGTTCTTCCTTTCCTTCAGCTTCTCCTCAAACCCATCATCCATCATCTTCATCGATGCCACTCGCTTGGCTTTATAAACCTGAATAGGGTTCCGAAAAAACTCGTTCAGAATAACCAAGGGTTGAAGGAAAACTCACCATTTATGCAAAAGAACCAAGCTCATACCTTTGTAATTCCAGAAAGGACGTCCTTCTCTTTGCACTCGAATTGCTCAAACTGTTTTCCAACTACACCCTCAATCTCATGAACCAGATCCACATCGTACTAACAACAAAGTAGGAAGTAGAGTTAGTTTAAGGCGATGCTTATCCCGGGTGCAACAAATTTTGACAATGACTTCTCTTACCTGTGTCACAAAACTTATAGCCAAACCTCCCCTGCCTGCTCTAGCAGTACGGCCCACACGATGAACATAGTCTCTAGGATATCTGCAGTTAACTAGCAGTCAAAATCACTACTAAAGAAAAAGGTGCTACAAAAACAGACACGACAAGACAATATATATTTGGGATGCATAATATAACCTTGGAAGATCATAGTTGATAACAAGATCAACTGTTTGAATGTCCAAACCACGACTTGCAACATCGGTTGCGATTAACACGGGGACTTTCTCCGCCTTGAATTCGTGCAGTGCTTTTAGTCTCAAGGCCTGAGAGTTAAAAGAATGCATTGCTGCAGCCTTCTGACCAAGTTCTTCGAGTAGTGAACTTAGAAGCTGGCAGCTCCTGCTCCCAGGTTCACAAACATAAACCAAAAACCCGATTTTCAGAATCGCCAATTTCCCGAGTTCGTTAAACCAAGTCAGACCACATAAAATCAATTGTCTTGTACAATAATCATTCTTATTATGAAGGAAGATGCAATGACTAGTACTTTCTTTCAATTAAAGGGAAACAAGACAAAACACAGAAATGAGACATAAAAGCCTTTTAATTCTTGCTAAGGAGCTACAAGACTATGAATGGAAGAAAGTCTAAGCCAACTATTTGGATTGAACATGACTATGTTTGAAAAAGGTACATACACGGTTCAAAGATTTTTACCCTAGTCAGCTAGACCATATCTTCTCAATTGTTAGAACATGAAGAACTTGCATGTAAGTAATCTTGAAAACAGATTCGCTCTAACAAGCTGAGAATACTTGGCACAGGATGCTAGTGTAAACTGTATTGTATAGGTACATACGTTTTTTCTGTCGATCAAAGCAACATTAAAGAAATTCTTCATGATCTTTTCATTGTGTGGCTTTTCCGGAAAGGCAGATTTATACAATGAATGTATCTATAGGCTACAAGAGACCAGTGGAAACTGATACCTGCAAGTGGAGACAAATATCATAGCAGATCGAATACCCATATCTTCCATCCTGGTCAAAATGTAGGAAAGATAAACTTCCTTCACATTCTTGGGTATGAAGATATACTGCTGCTTTAGAGTGTCTACAGTCTTGAATCCCTCATAGGCCTCATAGAAGTAGGCCTTATTCGCAGAAAGCTCAAGCAGCGTCTGCAGTTCACTTGTCATTGTTGCAGAAAACAAAAGGGTCTGGCGATTCTTTGGCAGGCACTGGAAAATCGTTCTCAGTTCCTCTTCAAACCCCACGTCCAAAACTCTATCAGCTTCATCAAGAACCAGGAACTGCCACAAAAGAAAGATTCAAGCAACAGAAGAACGCAGATTCAAAATAGAACACAATGCACATTTTATTCCCTGAAAAGTCCCTCCCTCTCCTCTTTTTACCTTAGTTCTGGAGAAAACAGCAGGCAAATCAGCATTATTTTCCATCAGAACTTTGACTCTGCCTGGAGTGGCGATGACTATATGAGGCCTGCCCATTAATGTCTGAGCTTGTGTGAGCGAATCCATCCCGCCAACGACAACTGCGCACCTCAATTGCAAGGAAGAACCCAACGCGCGAAACTGCTCTGCCAATTGAAAAGCCAGCTCTCTGGTGGGCGTAATCACCAGCGCGGCGACCCCGTAAGGATCCTCAGCGAGGCGGTGGAGGATCGGCAGAGCGAAAGCAGCAGTCTTTCCGCTGCCCGTCTGAGCCAAACCTAGAACGTCGCGGCCGGCTAGTATCTTCGGGATGCAGTGGACTTGAACCGGAGTCGGGCGCTTCATGCCCAGCTCCTTGCAAGTTTGGATAGCGAATTCGGAGAGGCCCAAGTCGGAGAAGGAAGTTCCGGCATCGGCGTGGGGTTCTGCGGCGGAGGATGATGTTTCTTTCTCGATTTTGGGAGTTTTAGGGTCCGAAAGGGCGGTTTCCTCGGACACGGGAGGTTTTGCCGCGGGAAGCTGTTTACGGGATTTTCTGGGTTTGGAGAACAGGCGGAAGTTTCCGTCAACGAGTGCATCCCCACGTGGTTCTTCCATGACTATGGAGGCTGCGAGCCCGTCGTCCATCTCAAATGCTGCTTAGAACTGCAAAAGTTCAGAGGGAGGCGGAGAAGGGTTTTCTTTGCGGGCGGGCGGGTAAGTTGTAAGCCGCTACTCGTAAATCGATGTCTATTATGATATTATCGCTTCAGTCTCAATATCTCTCTCTTTTGCATTCCAGTCCTAAGTAAGGCAGAAATAAGCACGTGAATGTCACGTGCAACATTTCCAGCTCTATTCATTCCTCAAAATGATAATGGTGACTGGTGAGAAATGAGAAGGAATTAGAAGCAGAAGGGGATTCGCACAGAGGCAGATACGCAGAGAAGAAAAGGGAAGGAATGGAGTCTCCGTTCAAGGCAGATATTTTGAGAGGGAAGGTGGGTTTGATCACTGGCGGAGGATCCGGAATCGGGTTTGAGCTGTCCACCCAGTTCGGCAAACACGGCGCCTCCGTCGCGATCATGGGTCGGCGGAAGTCCGTGCTCGACGCCGCCGTCTCCAGCCTCCGTTCCCTCGGAATTCAAGTACTCTTTACTCTGCTTCTTCTTTCCCTTGTATTGTCTTCGTCTCCCATGCAGTCGATTGATTGAGGTGAAAGAATTAGTGGACTTTTTTGACCAATCCACAAGAGAATTGTTGAATTGTTAAAAAAACAGTTTTCTTCTTCGTCCATTTTAGTTTACTGTACTCTATTGTGGAAGCTAAGCTCCAGTGCTTGGATTAATTTCTCCTGAGTTGGTTATGACGATTGGGAGGCTTTTATCTCTGTGCAGGCTGTGGGGTTCGAAGGGGATGTTCGGAAGCCGGAAGATGCAAGAAGAATGGTGGAATCAACTTTCCAACATTTCGGCAGGATTGACATTCTTGTAAACGCTGCGGCTGGCAATTTCCTTGCATCGCCTGAGGACTTATCCCCTAATGGTTTTCGAACAGGTTCTTCCTACTACTCATCTACTATACCCTTCAGCTTTGTGAACCCACTATGTAATTTAGCTCGATGGAGAGTTGGGTAGAAGGAAAGCATTTGAATTCCATTGTTTAGACAAGGTTTTCCAAGTGACTTTGTTGTATCAGACTCTGTTCATTTGGAGCATGAACTTCAAGTAGAAGGATTGGAATTCTTAGTAACATGCAGTGGTGTATTTCTATTGTGTTTGTGAGCTTAAATTCCCTGAGTTCTTGCAGTTATGGATATTGATGCTGTGGGAACTTTTACAATGTGTCATGCGGCGCTCAAGTATCTGATGAAAGGAGGGCTTGGCCGAGGTTCATCTGAAGGTGGTGGATCAATCATAAACATTAGTGCTACTTTGCACTACACGGCAGCTTGGTATCAAATCCATGTATCTGCAGCCAAGGTACACACTGTCATGCTGTTTATGATTATGATGAGCATTCTATACTTGTTATGTGTCATACTCTGAATTTTCTCCAATGAAACCTGTGTTGTTCGCGTAACAGGCAGCAGTGGATGCCCTCGCCAGAAACTTAGCACTCGAGTGGGGCACAGATTACGATATCAGAGTGAATGGAATAGCTCCAGGGCCCATTGCCGACACTCCTGGGATGAGCAAACTTGCACCAGATGAGATCAACAGCAAGGCACGAGACTATATGCCCTTGTTTAAGCTTGGGGAGAAATGGGATATTGCAATGGCTGCTCTCTACCTTGTCTCTGATGCTGGTTCGTTTTGTTACTGTTATCTGGTGCAGATTGCCGATTTAGGCTACTTCTTGAGAATGTAACTTATGATCTGCTTTGTGTTGTAGGGAAATACGTGAATGGAACAACGATTCCAGTGGATGGTGGACTATGGCTAAGCAAGCCTCGCCATCTACAAAAAGATGCAGTGAGGCAGCTTTCTCGAGCTGTGGAGAAGCGTTCTAGGGACAAACCTGTTGGCGTTCCTTCCAGCAAGCTTTAAGATTCTAATTTGTACCAAAAGGTCGTATTGGCATATAAACACTCAAATATATTGCAATCCAATTTAAGCTGTTGGTTTTCAAATTCCGAAGTAGCATTCTCAAGACATAGTACAATCCTGCCAGTTTATCTGCTATAAATAAACTGTAAAACTAGTTGCTTTGTAATATTCTCCCATACATTCTTCAATTCAATTACAAGAAAAGCTGAGAGCCTTTTGAAAATGTTCGCTAGAATGCTAAACTGCCACTAACACAGTACTCTTCCAACTTCCCTACTCTAATCCAATTGTCCTTCTCTACCATATTCTGGGGCCAAGGCGCTTGAACAAGTTATAGATGTTTCGGGATAAGAATGTAAGAAGCAAAATTGGGTAGATCGTCCCTGCCTGTATTGAACTTGTCTTTCCAGAAGTGTGAGTATTATGCAGCAGCTATGAATATATATTCAGCCACTGAAACAACCACAGTTGCTGGCTTACAGAAAGGCTGAGGCTTTGGCTGGCACCCTGACCAGAAGGTTGGCTTTTTCCCCGTAAACAGGTTGAGTGTGGCCTCAACATCGATGAAGTGGGGCTGGATATACGTCAACTGGTTGATATCTCAAATTGTCACTATGTGGCAATTCTCCCTCCTGATTACACCAAAAAAAAGGTTGTCAGTACAAGCAAAGGTTAAGTCAGCACTCAGCCGTGGACAGAAGCAGGCAGAGCACCTCATTCACATTGATCTGGTATGGCTTGACGAAATCCTCAAACATTACTGGAGAAAGGCCTTTCATCATCTCCTCAACCTCCTGGAAAGGTATTAATTAAGAAAAAAGCAGAACGAACAAGGGTTACAATGTGTCAGCATTATATTAGGGTGTAAAATGCAGCAGAAAGCATAGTGAATACCAATCCAGTTATCCTCGACTTATCCAAGAGTTCCTTGACAATCATGTCCAGTATATGCATGTTGTCTCTTAATCCTTTTATAGCAAGTTCCTCTGTTTCTTCAATATACTGCATCGACATCAAAACCTTAGTAGTCTACCAGCAAAAAGTCATCTTCCTTCAAGATATTGAAAATTAATTGAGCACATACCCTGGTCAACTCGCGAGTGAATAGCTCGGATTCTTCAAGAGTCACGTTGGCAGGGATCACATAAGGGTCGTCCCACTAATATCATGAAGAAGCAGAACACAGTTAATAACAACAATCTCTTGTAAAGAGTGGGATAAGCAGAAGTGATTATCTGAGAATATAACTTGCCTTGTACTTTATCAATCCGCCGTCTGGGCTATCAGGTCGATCCATTAACCCCACTCTTCTTGTTAAAGCAGTAAGCCCCAACTTTGCATTTTGAGGGCTAATCACCATCTCTCTGGCAATCTGAAAAGAAATCAAGTGGCTCAGTCAGTTGTTTTCCAATTCAAACCAAGTTCCTTATTATTGGAAGAAACCTTAACAATTGATTCTACATGAGATTTTCCAACTGTTGTTACCTTTGTTATTTTCTCAAGATCATCACTTCCGCCATCTGTGATGTCATTCCCTAGCACAAGTCGCTCAGCACATCGGCCTCCATGAGACACCACCATTTGCATCTTCATATACCCAAATGTAGTGTAACCTTGGTCCATCATATCTTCCCTCGGGTAGAACACAGATATTGCAGTTTCCTGGTTATCACGAACCATGTCAAGAAGGAAAGCAAGGTGTAAGAGTAATTATCGAGAGGGAAATAATAAATGCTATAACTCCGGCACTCACCTTACCACCTGGCAGAAGCTGAGAAAATGCATGCCAATCAAAGCGAGGGAACAAGTGGGCTAAAACAATGTGGCCAGCTTCATGTACAGCGAGAAGTCTCTTCTTTTCCAATGAGACCTATATGCAAGAAAATGCATATTTGAATTCAATAATTAGCTGGAGAACCAGCAAGATTCTGTGAACTTAACAACCATTAAAAACATACATTTTCTTCACACTTTTGTTGCTCTTCTTCAGTCAGAAGCACTCCCATGCCCTCAAGCAATTGCTTATCCAACACATCAACAATGTCTTGCTGATAAATCTTAGAATGCCCTTTCCTGACCTGAAACATAAATTGGGCCATAACTACACATTTACTTGGGAGACGGACCATGATTCACAACTATGGAGAATGTATAAATGGCTAAATATCTACATATGACAATAAATTTATTTAGAATGGTGACTTACAGACATGATTGCAGCTTCATTCACAAGATTTCGAATATCTGCTCCAGAGAATCCAACAGTACGGAACACAAGCTGAAGACAGAAAGGAGGAGGCAACCATATTAAGCAAACACCAAATCGCTTCATTTATAGCAAGTGAGAATATTACAGAACGGCACTTTCTAATTTGGCATCACAGAATCAGTAAAACTACGGAAAGGAGATGAACAAGGCAGAACTTACCTTTCTAAAGTCTACATCTTCTGCAAGTTGCTTTCCAGAACTATGCACGCTGAAAATCTGCACTCGTTGGTTTGCGTCGGGCACACCAATATACAAGCGCCGGTCTATGCGTCCTGGACGAACAAATTCCAAGTCCAATTCATCTGGCCTATTTGTTGCACAGATGAAAATCACAGCTTGCCTGAGAGAAAAACGATCCACTCCTGTTCGTTCTTTCCTTCATAAGACAAATGCAATGTCATGTCATCTAGTGAAGTAGATAATAATAAAAAAAAAAAAAAGATTGATCAATAATCAGTAGAAACAGAATCAATATCCATTTCTTGGGCCAATGTAATGAAATTGAAATAACAAGAGAAACACAAAGGGATAGGATCATAGGACAAATGAAAGCTCCTAACTCTCCGTCAAGTTGTGCAATCAAAGCTTCAAAAGTTGCTCTTCTTCGTGGGTCCTTTCTTGCATGCCTTCCAGCAATGGCATCAATTTCGTCAACAAAAACAAATGATGGAGCCTGCATCAAGAGAATGAATGGTAAAGAAACGTCTTATTATATGTTTGCAGGATTGGAGCAAACAAACCAGGTGGAGCTTACATTTCTTCTGGCAATGGAAAACATTTCATTGATCCTTGCAGCACCACTCTTCTCACTATCAGTGAACTCTGCACCTGAAGCGAAAACAAAAGGCAATCCACTTTCCTTTGAAAGAGTCCGGGCAAATAGGGTCTTTCCTGTTCCAGGAGGTCCCGACAGAAGAATACCCTGTCATGCATATAGCTATCAGAAAATGATAATTCATCACAACGTTCACAAAAACCTAGTTGCACTAGTGTTCATTTAAAGCTGTAGATCATGTATTACCCTAACAAATTTCACCCCTTTCTCATAATACTGCATGGGATTGCCCATATAGATCATTATTTCATCAAGAAGATCCCAAACATCACCACCAAGCACCACTTCTTTGTACTTCGACCTTGTTTCACTTACATCGCCAACATCACCAACCGGCTGAAGAGAAGAAAGACAACAGCATCATGTGCAGAACAAGTAATTGGAAGGATAAACTTAATAATGAGAGCTTCAAGCTAGGAATTACCATGATAAAATTTTCTGCATATGCCATGTCAAAAAGTTGATTATACTTCTTGTAAAGGAAACGACTTGAGGTTATATGTAATAGCATCACTGACTCCCTAATTAGCCACAGGATCAGCAATCCAGGTAGCAAAGCAATCACAAGTTTCAAAATGTAATGAATCTGCTGTTTCTGAAGAAGATCCACTTCGACTCCAGAACTTGAGATAATCTCAAACAAATATGGATCAAGAGGAATATTAACCTTGCATACACAAAAAGCGCAGAAGTGAGTCTAAGTGATTAAGAAAACATCGTTCAATCTCTCTCCCAGCAAGAACATAAATACTTACAACATATTCCAACGGAAAACCTTCTTTCATAGTTACATATACCCTTTTCAAGTCCTCTGTGAAGACAACTGCAGCAACCTAATACAAAGAACAACAGTCTGCTGCTCAGTTAGGAAAACAAGGAAGATCTTATTCGTTCAACCGATACCAAGATATAGCATTTGGCTTCCTTTCATCCTAATTCCATTATATTTTTGCGTACAAAGAACAATAGCCTGCTGCTCAGTTAGGGAAAACAACAAGGAATATCTTATTCATTCAGCCAATATGAAGATAAACATTTGGCGTCTTTCATCCTAATTTCATTTTATTTTTGCACCCAACCACCACAGTATGCTCAGAAGTGATTACATATCTGCTGTCAGATACTAGTATCAAGAAGAGTAGAATGGGGTACATACAAGACATTGGTAGAAGAAAAGAGTTAGTCGCCCTTTTTTCATGTGTTTACCCGCAAGGTAAGGAACTCCAACAATGAAAACTGAAATTAACAACTCAAAGCTAATGGAAAAGGCGAACACTTGCCTCTGAGGAATCAAGCTTCTGAAGAAAGTAAGTGTAGGGGATTGTTGGACGGTAGCGCCACCATCTTTTAGATATCCACAGAGCTCTTGCTCCATTGCTTTCTGATACCTTTTCTACCACATCCTTTCTAAGACTATTTTCAACCTCCTTCATGTCAAATTCAACAGCGTACTTGGCATTTGAAGCATCTAACTGTTCAGCCAATTTCTCCTTATTGAGGATTTCCTTCCATAATTGGACCCTTTCACGCCATGATCCTACACTTTGTTGCTCTTTATTTCCTAAGCAAGCATCAAGACAAAAGAGAGGAGAGTTAATGAGCAACATATCATAGTGAATAGCTACAACCACCAAGAACACATGTTTATCATCCCACCATCATCACACAAATAAACACTTTGTCAACTTAACTGACTTAGATAATTCTCTTTGCTATTCTTCACATGTACTTATAGACAAAGCCCTTCTCTATCTATAACTTCAGTATGAGTTACCTGTAGTCTATACAGTCTGCAGGTTCTCTTTATTCACGCTCTAGCTTAAGAAGAATGCTTTTAAGGAAATAAATAAAGGGACTTCATTGTCGGGGGTCATAAAACACAAGGTAAGTTGCATTGAAATCTCAAACTAGGGACTTTGTGAGGAACTATATACACTTAAGTAGAGCAACTGACACTCAAATAATGAAATCCTCAATATATTTTGACTGCACATGTGCAACTCGGAGCACTAAAGGAAAAATTCATAGTTATGGAGAATTCAAGGCAGAAGGAGAAGGGACAATATGGACGCATGCATAATATTTTTACCTACATGCCAATAAAGTTAGCAACTGACCTGAAATCCCCAAATCTTCTTCCAGTTCCTTCTTCTCTTCTCTATTCAGTCTTTTATCGTTTTCAATAATTTGCTTCAC
Source organism: Linum trigynum (assembly GCA_964030455.1). NCBI lineage: Eukaryota > Viridiplantae > Streptophyta > Magnoliopsida > Malpighiales > Linaceae > Linum > Linum trigynum. Next base: position 39,631,510 of record OZ034821.1, on the reverse strand, counting down.
ATTGTCCTGCGGTGGCATTGCATCATCATCCCATGCATCTTCTCCAACATAAGAGGTATCACGAATAAGTGTTCCGTCAGGCGATTCAATGAATTTCTTCATCTTCAAACCCTTTGGAACTGTCTTCCTCCATATGCCCTTCTTAAACCTGTCCACTCGGAGAGAAATGTCTTCAGCTATAAAGTTTTCTACCGTAAAGCCTCCACAAGCTGTTCTTGTTGAGCCAAACGGATATTCTAGACTAGTGCATGTTCAACTTTAAAAAAAAAAAAGTATTCTTCAGACAGGTACTGTTTATGCTGGTGCATTGTGGTGATTCTCGATTGTCCAAGCATTCATGAGGCATTCATGGCATGCCACATACCTGGTTTACTCAACCTAATGTCAAACAAACAGTGTTCTGAGTGATTTTCAGCGTCCAGAGATACGAGTGAGCAATTGCACTTACTTTCTAACATTAATGGGAGTTGGTTCAGGAATCAGTGCCTCCATGAAAGCCTCTGTCACTTCTTTCTTTTGTCGTGCAATGAAAGGTGCTCGAACAGCAACATACACCCTTTGGAAAGAAAACAAGACCACAAAAGCGTAGAGAATCAGGGCAGCTACTCGTTTCCGCTCCCAATGCTTGACATCCTGAGAAATTTAAAAAGCAATCTCAGAGTTATTCTTTCATAGCAAACATTCAGCCTTCTGTCCCCAAAAGGAAACAGTGATACAGTTTATGATACACCACCAATTCAACTAAGCTTTCTCAGCAAACCAACCAAACAATGGAGAAAGAGTTCTAGGAGGGAAAATTCGTCTACCTTCCAATGCTCCCAACTATTCCAATCCAGAAACTCGGGCAACACGACGGTCCTGAATCGATTCAACTCGGCTTCGCCCTTACTGACCTCAACCTTAGCTCTCTCCAGCAGCTCACCCGCCTCGGCATTGACTCTTCCAAAATCAAACCCGGTTTCCTCCTTCACGGACTCGCTGAACTTCAGCAACAGCTTCTCCGAACCACGCCGGAGAGATTCCGACACATCCCGCCAAGAAAATCCGCCCGACCCATTCGCATTTCCAGAAGAAGACGACCTTATCACAAGAGCCGTTCTCCTCCTTCGTGAAGTCCTGAAATTCTGCGCCCCGAAGAAATGTAAAGCGGGAAACCGGCAAACTGGGAGAGTCGAGTGGTGGAAGAGCGGGTTATGATGATGCTTGTGAGAAACCGTAGAGTTCATTTCTTTGGAGCTGCCGAACCAGAGAGCATCTGGTTGTTTCAATTTTCATCAGCTACTGGGAAGAGGCTTTGTGGAGGTTTTATCGAAAATTTGAGGGAAATTGTAAAAAGAAAGGTAAAAATAAAAATGAGATGGTTCCGTTTAGAATCCGATCTTATGAGCCATGTTGGGCCGGGTCGGCACTAACCCGCTATCCTTCCACTGCGAAGAGCGGGAGATACTCGATGCTCTGTGAAACCAGCCTGTCGCATTACCCTCCACTTTAAGGACCCTTGATCCAGACCTTCGACTGGACCAACACAAGGCCCACTACAGATCACTTGGAACGGGCAGGTCGGTTAAAGCCTCAGCGAGCCCGGCCCACAGAATCAGATTACAGTTCCATCTCATTGATGCCCCCACTTGGGTGATAAGCTCTTGTTAGTGAGCCCAACGATTAAATAACATTCTAAAACTTATTATTAACTACTAAAGATATATTACCCTCACGATGTGGAATTATCGGATAGATATTCAAGCTACTCATTTGGCAAAACTATATTTCACTTCATTTTTGTGATGGCAACACATGAATTTAGTCTGGATCTGGAGAAAACAAGCAAAGATGGTTGAAGTATCGGCTCCAGGGGTCTCTCTCAAAAATGCAGTTCTTCTATGATAATTACACAAAGCAATCAATGTTTTTTAGTACACTATAAGCTCAAGGATGTGACGGCAATTTGTCATTTTGAGGCTTTGAGCTGTGAATGCTTAAACTAGTCTCCAATGCAAAACACGAGACTTTAAAAGTGGTACTCATTTTGTACAACTCTGAGTACATTCTGCAGCTTCATATAGATGCTGGATATCCTATAACATTTATCAATCTCGTGATCTATTGCCACTGGTTGCACCAATCTCTTCTTCTTCAGCATTGACCTCAACATATGCACATTTATGCTGCTCTTCCGATTACAGCATCTTGTAGAAACAAATGAAGTCTACTGCAAGATGCTCCAGTTGCTGGTGTTGCTTGCCTTGCGCTTCCTGTGTCAAATGCACGATCGAGTATTACTCATAGCAACAGCTAATTTAGCCATAATGACACATGACGGTAAGATGAGAAAGGAAGTTGTCCAAACTACTAGATTTTTACCTCGAAGGAGATATATATTAGTTATGGGCAGTAAAAGCACAATGATGTTGAATTTCTAGTATATGTCATCTATTGAAACTGATAGCTTCCTCGATTCTCCTGATCACAACACTCAGACTCCCTCCACTTTCCATTGCCTTAAAAGCGGCTGTGTGAGCTTCCTTGTGCCATTTCAGCATATTGTAAGCCTGCAGTACTGCCCATCTAGCTTGATTCGACATCTGTACAATGGCAGAAGTTGAAAAACAACGTCTGCAATTTCAAGAGAGAATTTCAAATAAGCATGAACGTATTTCGATAGTATGAAAGATTACCTGTGCTACAGATAGTGGGGGTTCGAGAAGAATGGAAATGCTCCTAAACAGATTCTCATCGTTTTCTCCCCCTTCTGCCTCACCATAAACAAGAGCTTCAGCTGCAATGCCGGCAAAAAGCACCATAGAGTATCTGCAAAAGTAGGTTACCAAGAACCAGATTAGGTTAAGAACATGAAAGGATAACCAATTTTGATTAAAGGAAATTTCTTGCTTTTATCGTCCTCCTCTAGTAACAACTCTCAGTTTTCTCTGTATTGAACAGACTATGATGATTTGAACTACCTGTCAAAGGCAGCGCCACTAAGCTGGCCTTCAGCAAGCTCATTACTCATTTTTTCATCCCAGAACTGAGTTCCCGCCTGTAGAAATGTGAAGGCATGAATTTACATGTTATAGCAACCATTAGAATGAATATGGCTTCTCATGGACTCAATGTCTGACATCGATAAGATACAATAAGTTTGAAGAGATTGAATTTCCATTCCAACACCAAGAATCCTTTTGAAACAGTGGATAAAAAGCTTAAATGGTTATATGCACCAAAGTCCAAGACCAGGAGCCCGAATCTTTTGGTAATAGCAAGTTAGCAACAGTAGCACAAAATAAGGGAATGAGTACAGGACCAGAGACCAAGTTGTACCTGCCCTTGAATGCCCATTTGCACAGCAACTATAGGATCTAAAATCACGCCACGAATGGGACAACCCATAAGGTATGCTGCACATTAAATGAGTTTGGAGATTAACAAAGCAAAGTCACTAAGGAGTGCAGAAGCACACTGCAAGCAGTAGCATTGAAGTAAATAAGTACGCACCTACCAGAAGATGGCCTGCTTCATGAACAAGGATTCTACGCCTGTATGGAGGCCAGTAACTTGAGATTTGAGCTAAGCAGGTTCCACCTAAGAAGATGTTATCGAGAAGGGCTAAACCCAATACTGCAGAAAGGTTGGTTCTAACATCGATTCCTTTCCACTGCAGTAAACAAGTTGCCCCTAGAAAAGCAGCCACTGCGATGTTTGACGATCCAGAAATCCCCCATTTTTTAGGAGCCAATTTGGTCACTGAAATTGGTGCTCACACAAGTCAAAACCAGAACTTGAAATTACGCAATGGCATTGGCATAGACAGAGTAGCGACGAAGCACACCTTCTAGTCCAGTGGCAGACTTCAAAACAGTGGGCGTGACATCTCTAGGTCCCTCCAAAACTGAGAAATTAAGAGCAATACTCGATCAATCGAAACCTTATCAAATGGAAAAACTAGGGTTACCAAGAAGCGCCGCAGAATTGAATTTTGAAGCCTGATCAGTGGATGTGAGCTAAGCTAGACGAATATGAGCCTGTGGGAGGAAATTGCCATTATACCAATGCTGCTGAACTTTCCAAAATTGGGGAGGAAGCCTCTGTGCTTGAGGAATTTGTAAGCAGCGGCGACGAGCTTCATGTCGTCTGCGTTCATACAAGTATCCAGAACCTCCCAATCCCGCTGCAATCCATCAATGGAACCCAACCCGGAGCCGAAACCGTCGATTTCGGACGGAGAAGAGTCGGCGGGGGAGGGATACGGACGGCGAGTGGTTGAGTTGGGCTGCAAGGATGTCAGGAACCTGAGGGCCCTGGCGAGGTCCTTTCGCTTCACGGCCTCCTCGTACTCTTGCCATTCTCCTACGGCTCTGGGAAGGAACTTGGAGGAGAAGCGGGAGGGTTTTGGAGAGGAGAGTAATGGAAATTGAGCGGGAATTTTGGGGAGTAACCGAGGAGGAGGAAGAAAAGGTGAGAGCGCCATCGCCATGGCGGGGAAAGGAGAAGGAAGGGAGAGCTGGAGATGGGAGATTACCAGTGGAGATTAATCAGTGGCGGAAAAATTAGAAGGGATGTGGGCTCATGGGCTGGGTTGGCGGGAAAATAACTGGATATTGGGCTTGTTGGGCTTGCGTTGAGACCCATCTAATCACTTAACTGCAATAAAAATAAGTGGAAATTGGAGGAGAAAATAGAGTAGAAGGAAGAGCATCGAACATCTTGAGCCTCTCGTCAGAGATAAGAGAACAATCTGAAGCAGGGGCTTCGATTTTCTCCTCATCGCAGATTCTCAGCTCGCCATTAGCTCATCTTCCCTTTGTTTTCTTATCCTTCCCTATCGTCCTTTTCATTCCTATCATCGTCAATTCATCACTCTGCCACCACTCGCTCGCTCACTCCAGTTTCGTTGTACCACTGCCACCTCCCCTTTCAAAATCTTCCGACTCCGGCAATCAATGGCGTCCGCCACCGCCCCGACCTCACTTTCCCTCCTCAAAACAACAGTTTCATCTTCATCCGCTTCCCGTTCACGCGCCGCCGTTCTCCCCTTTTCCTACTCTGGCCTCCGCTCGTCCTCTTCTTCTGGCCTCCGCAGCCTCGCATTCTCCGCCGCTGACCCTCTAACCATCCGATCCCTCTCCTCTTCTTCCTCCTCCCGCGCCAAGTCCCACAGGGGATTGGTCGTGTCTGCCGTCAAGAAGAGCGTTGGGGATTTGAGCGCAGCTGATTTGAAGGGGAAGAAGGTTTTCGTGAGAGCTGATTTGAATGTGCCGCTCGATGACAACCAGAATATCACCGATGATACCAGAATCAGAGCTGCAATCCCTACCATTAAGCATTTGATGCAAAATGGAGCTAAAGTCATCCTCTCCAGTCACTTGGTATTTCCCCTCCCGCCTACCCACCTTCTTCAGTTGCATTTTAGCTCTTTATTCAGCTGCAAGTACAGTTCTTTTGCTTCTCCGTCTTAATTTTGCCTCATTTAATTGGACCAATGGGTTTCCAATGAGCTGGAAATCAAACCTTTTCATGTTGATTGTTGGTACTGTTCCACTCTTTCTTCAAAGTTTTTTTTGCATATGGGCTTAAATCAGTTCTTAGCATAATTGTCTATGGCGGAATGCATCTGCTGTTCAGTGTTTATCTGAATTGTTGTTTCAACAACTTTCTGCAGGGTAGACCGAAGGGTGTTACCCCAAAGTTCAGTTTGGCGCCTCTGGTTCCCAGATTATCTGAACTCCTTGGTATCGAGGTGCTTATTCCTCTTCTTCTTGTGATGTTTATGACTATGGAATAACTTTGACTTGGAGATGGAATCAATGACCAGTCTTTTGCTAACTTGTGCAGGTTGTGAAGGCTGAAGATTGCATTGGCCCAGAGGTGGAGAAAGCAGTTGCTGCGCTCCCCGAGGGTGGAGTTCTTCTCCTTGAGAATGTGAGGTTTTACAAGGAGGAAGAAAAGAACGAACCTGAATTCGCCAAGAAGCTTGCCTCCATTGCTGATCTGTTTGTGAACGATGCTTTTGGTACTGCGCACAGAGCTCATGCTTCGACCGAGGGAGTCACAAAATTCTTGAAGCCTTCAGTTGCTGGGTTCCTCTTGCAAAAGGTTTCCCTCTTTTGCTGGCTGGACTATGGCTAATAATTGATGGCGTGGGTTACTGAATCTCTTCATTTTTCTATGTTCACAGGAGCTGGATTATCTTGTAGGTGCTGTTTCGAGTCCAAAGAGGCCGTTTGCTGCCATAGTCGGTGGTTCTAAGGTCTCATCCAAGATTGGAGTCATCGAGTCCCTATTGGAGAAGTGTGACATCCTTCTCTTGGGTGGAGGAATGATCTTCACCTTCTACAAGGCTCAAGGTCTTTCGGTGGGGTCATCGTTGGTCGAGGAAGATAAGCTTGAGCTTGCAACCTCTCTCATGGCCAAGGCCAAGGAAAAGGGAGTTTCATTGTTGCTGCCTACTGATGTAGTCATTGCGGACAAATTTGCTCCTGATGCTAACAGCCAGGTTTGTTGCTTAATGTGTTATGTTTTAAGCCCATGTTTGAGTGTACACTTTGTAGAGGAGGAAATGATTTTGAAATATTTTCTCCACGACAGATTGTGCCGTCATCAGCCATTCCTGATGGCTGGATGGGGCTTGACATTGGTCCAGATTCTATCAAGACGTTCAACGAAGCATTGGAAACTACCCAAACTGTTATTTGGAATGGACCTATGGGAGTTTTCGAGTTTGAGAAGTTTGCCGCCGGAACTGAGGTATTTAATAGCTGCATTAGTGCATGCTTTTCATCTTCTTGGAGTCGGTAGCCTTTAAGGGGTCCAAAGTGTTGTTTGGATGACAGAATTTGACCATGGAATATGGCTTACTTTCCCTAGATGACCATTTTAAGACCAGTGACCTATGCTGTTCATGTTATGTTGGAATGTAAATTCCATATCCACTTTCATGACCCTTTTTACCGGAATTCCCCTTTAGAAAGCCTCATACTAACCTTATATATAAGGCATTTGTAAGAAGATAAGAAAGGTAAAATTGTACCTTTCTCTTTGAAGGTAAATTCCATCCGCAACATTCCTCTTTCAAAAAAGTGCATCCAACCTATCACATATCCACACAATTCATATACTATGAAATGTCAAACAACCATATAAATAGAAGCATGGTGTAAGTTTTGTGGACGGAACTTGGTGGTGTGGTTCGTGTATATGATGAGAACGAGCTGTTTGGGTATGGTTTTGCAGTCTGTGGCAAAGAAGCTAGCAGACCTGAGCGCCAAGGGTGTGACAACAATCATCGGAGGAGGAGACTCAGTTGCAGCTGTGGAGAAGGTAGGAGTTGCAAGTGCAATGAGCCACATTTCCACCGGTGGAGGTGCCAGCCTGGAGCTATTGGAAGGGAAAGAGCTTCCAGGAGTCCTTGCGTTGGATGAAGCCACACCAGTTGCCGTGTAAGATAAATTATTTTTTCCCGGGCAGCCATTATGATGCTATTGTCAACGAGAGTTGTGATTATGTAGAGATATAAGATATGAGCTGCTGTTGTACAATCTCCATGTTTGCCTGCCTGCAATATAAAGAGGTCCAATAGCACCTTTGTTTTCATAATGTTTGGTTCAAGATTACCACAAAATAGGGACAAGAGAAGCTTGATGTTGGTGGCATTGAGAAGCCATCTTGTTATCAAATAAATGGATCGTTTTATCTTTTGAATGGATTTCTGTTGATGGGTTGCTGAGTTCTGCTTCATATCTGTTTGGTATATTCTCCAGTGAATTGAGGTGCACTTGTCCAACTTTGGTTGGTTGGTGTAGGATGGGATAGGGTATATTGGGGATAATGGTGGAGATTGGGAAGAGATGGGACACATAAAAGGTTTCAGTTCCCACCACCAATTTTTCTTTTTGGCTAAGCTTGATTTCTAGTATTTATTTTTGTGGAGGAGGTTGATGAATATGCATGGCCTACTGATATATGAGATTCCCACTCAATGAGGTTGGAGATGGATCATGGAGGGAGATCAATGTCGATGAACCGTGGCATGTTATATCACAGAAACTCCCTCTTGTGACTTGTGTTGTGGGTTGGCTGTGTCTTTATGGGTCGTTTCAAGAAAAGTCAACTAAGTGGGCTTCATTTGGGCCTGACACTCACTCGTCGCACTTGCATCCATCCATCTCGTTTCTCCAAAAGCCCATTTGTTAAGTAGCCATCGAGTGATTAGAAGCTGAACTATTGGAATGTTCTAGTTAATCAAATGGAATATTCGTCACCGGAAGATGGAAAAGCAGCAAAAATCACGGCCAAAGTCCATATGCGATCACATGAAATGGCAAGGCCCGCCGGCCACAAGACGGACCAAGAATGAAACTATTAAGCGTACGAAACGGCTCCCGGCAGTCCCCAAGTCCCGGCCCAAGGTTTTTACTTTTTACCGCGGTATGGACCCGCCCAAAAAATGCAGTGTGCTCCCCAAGAAAACCCGACCCAACCCTATCTTTCCAACCGAAAGGGAAGACGCTTCTCATCTCGCTTTTCCTATATAAACTTCCCCTTCTCCATCCTTCAACCAAAACCTCAATTGTAGCTCCACCTGTCGTCTTCTGCATCACACAGAGCACTATTTGCGATCTGTAAGCTCCCTTTCTTTTTCACAATCACCGGTTGCACTCTCAGCTTTTTACGATCTGGGCATTAGTTAATTGCTCGACTCTTATGTTTCTTTGATTGCTGAATCCGCAGTGCTTTTAAGATATGGCTGCCAAGAAGAGCGTTGGGTCTCTGAAGGAGGCTGATTTGAAAGGGAAGAGAGTGTTTGTCAGGGTGGATCTCAATGTTCCTCTCGACGACAACCTCAAGATCACCGACGATACCAGGGTTCGCGCCGCTGTTCCCACCATCAAGTACTTGATGGATCACGGCGCCAGAGTCATCCTCTCCTCTCACTTGGTATTTGATCTTCTCCCATTCTCAGCTTCGAATGAATCTATTTTTTATTAGTTTATCTAGGTTTTTGCGTCTGTATACCATCCGTGTCCTTCCACACCCAGTGATCTTTCTGATCTCCTTGTGATCGTTGACCAATAAATGGCTTTCCTGTTACAGTGATAAGCGTTTAAGATTGGATATCATTTGATTCAAATGTTACAGTCATTTGTGTCGCTGGTTTTCCATATTGTAGGTGGACTTTGATCCATTTTGACTCCCCTTTTTTGTAAAATATTCGTGGTTGATCGAAGCCAGTCTTTTGATCTGCATCAGAAGAAAGTTAGGTTATATTGTTTTATCTAAAGTTCAAATGTTGAACTGCATGTTTGTATAGGATTCTCTATTAGCATTTATCATAGTACCTAGAACCTCTTTCTGGGTTCCCCCGCTTTAGCAGCCTTTCTTTGTTCTTTCCATCACCCCTGCTTGTACTGCCTGGATCATAGCCACTAGCTTCAACTGCTCTTTGAGGCGTATCTCATCATTTACCTTCTTGAGCATGGATTTCGCCACTCTAGGAGCGCTGTACTCCTTAGCTTCAACTGCTCTTTTAGCTTTTACCATAGTAGCTAGAACCTCTTTCTCGAGTGGCTGTCCTTTCACGTTTGGTGTGTTACTGCTCCGTTTAGTTATGTACAGAAGGAAAGTTCTCTTATTTATCATGAAGTTCCAATAGTGGTGAAAGCTGAAGGTCCTGTGTTCATTGTTCAGTCTCCTACTCTTTGTAACATTATAGTATGCACAAGAAAATGTTCACATTGAAGTGATGCTGTTGAGCTCAATACAATCCCGTTAGAAACTTATTCTGCTTAATTCTCCGATTATGATTTCCAGGGTCGCCCAAAGGGTGTTACTCCTAAGTACAGCTTGAAGCCTCTGGTGCCAAGGCTGTCTGAACTGCTTGGAGTCGAGGTTCGCTTCCTTGGAATGAGTTTTAATCTTGCTGTCCTCTATCCATTGGAATTGTTTTGAGTTTTAATCTTTCTTTTTTTCTGGTTTAATAGGTTAAGATGGCTAATGACTGTGTTGGTGAGGAAGTTGAGAAATTGGTTGCCGAAACCCAAAATGGAGGTGTGCTGCTCCTTGAGAATGTGAGATTCTACAAGGAGGAGGAGAAGAACGATCCCGAGTTTGCTAAGAAGCTTGCTTCTCTTGCTGATGTCTATGTCAATGATGCCTTCGGTACTGCCCATAGGGCCCATGCTTCCACCGAAGGAGTTGCCAAATTCGTGAAGCCTGCTGTTGCTGGCTTCCTCATGCAGAAGGTATGGTGGAATCTACTGCTGTATTCTGAGATTGTTTGGCTGATGGATATTGAGTTGATGGATTGATTCAACAGCATTTGTTGGCTCACAAAAAGAAAACTGATGGATTTGTAAATCATGTCTATGTAGAAAAATGTCAAAAGTATTGACATTTTAATTCTTTCTCATTTAGTTATGAGACCCACACACAATCCTGAATTCATTCTACCTCTCAAAATCAATCGATTTTGAAATCCATCCGCCAAACTCCCTCATGTCCTTGTGAGAAGATTGCTGCATTGCTTAATGCATGGGTCATTGCTTTCTTTAGGAACTTGATTATCTTGATGGAGCTGTTTCGAACCCCAAGAAGCCATTTGCTGCAATTGTTGGGGGGTCGAAGGTGTCATCCAAGATTGGCGTGATCGAATCTCTATTGGAGAAGGTCGATGTGCTGTTGCTGGGTGGAGGAATGATCTTTACATTCTACAAGGCCCAAGGAAAGGCAGTGGGGTCATCCCTTGTGGAGGTAGACAAGCTCGAGCTGGCTACTACACTCTTTGAGAAAGCAAAGTCCAAGGGCGTGTCCCTATTGTTGCCTACTGATGTGGTCATTGCTGACAAATTTGCTGCTGATGCCAACAGCAAGGTCTGTTTCAGTCAAGAGAAACTTGTTTCTGTTTGGGTTGTTGGTTTGAATGGTTTGGCTCAAACTGTCGGTTTGTTTGGTTCAGGTGGTGCCAGCATCGGAGATCCCTGATGGGTGGATGGGTTTGGATATCGGGCCAGATTCCATCAAGACGTTCAGCGAGGCATTGGATACCACCAAGACCGTCATCTGGAATGGACCAATGGGTGTGTTCGAGATGGATAAGTTTGCAGTGGGAACCGAGGTATGCATTAGTGTTTATGGTATGGTTTTGAACTTTGGCGAATTTCAAGATTTGAGTGGAATGTGACTTCATTGTGGTGTGTTCAATATTTCAGGCAATTGCCAAGAAGTTGGCTGAGTTGAGTGGGAAGGGTGTGACAACGATCATTGGAGGAGGAGACTCGGTTGCTGCAGTGGAGAAAGTTGGGTTGGCTGACAAGATGAGCCATATATCCACTGGAGGAGGTGCAAGTTTGGAGCTTCTGGAGGGGAAGCCACTCCCTGGAGTCCTTGCTCTTGATGAGGCATGAAGCAGCTCTAAGCTGTAAGGGGTATGTGGGATGGACCTTGGAGGGGAATGGTTGTTGTCTGCAATTTTTGTGTCTTTTGGTGGATTCTGCATAGTCTATGGAGAGGGTTGGTTTTATAACCCCATTGAGTGGATGAACTCTTTATGATATCCTTTTGTAGAGTGATGAGAGCGAGGCTGTAGAGGGATATATGATGCTTTAAATAAGCGGGCTTTCTTTCTTTGAATGAAAGGAATGCATCATGATTGATGCCTAATCCCAATATGTGCTTGAGTCCTTGAATTTCGTTTATTCGGAGCTCCCATTTTAAGCGAGCTTAGCAACACATTGGCTTTGAAAGTTTAGTTAAGCAAGTTACTGGATAACCAAAATCTCTTGATGTGGCCTATTGTAAGGTAGTTAAAATTGTGCTTAAAAAGTTTACGCTTTAACATTTCTAATTTTCTATGTTAGTAATATGCTTCTACATAAAATAGTGTGATTTTCACTTACAATATGTGTTTTAGACGATTTTGACTGCAAACAGACGGCACATGCAATTAACTTGCTTAGCTACGAAATGGATGAAGGGCGACCAAGAATAGGTCTATCGCTAGTTTCGGCATTTAACTTGCTTAGCCACTTGCCAAAGCTCTGTGCCAAGTTGGATGAGCCGGCCGCTGAGTCTCTCACTTGCACACAACACAGAAACAGAAAAGGCCAGCAGAGAGTTTGGAGCAGCTGAAATTGCTGGCCTGAGAATGTACGGCCAATTCCCCCGCCTTATAATAAAAAAACTATTATGGTGTCATTACTTTAAAACATCCACCAGCGTTCAAACAAATGGGTCAATTCGGAAGTCCTTACACGACAGAATTGAGTCTTTCTCCACCAATCTCATATCAATATAGTGTGTTATGCTCTCTCTTTCTGCTCTCCATTGGAATGCTCGCCCTCCTCAGCTTATTACTTAATTCAAATCAGTGTGTAATCTTTGTATCATCCACCCGGGAACTACTTAGTTTAAACAAGTTTAAACATGGAGGGAACAGAAAGAACAAGATCCATATTCTCTTCGTAAGTTGGACTTGGAGATCACCATTCATCAATCACTACATAAACCGCTAATCACCTGCCCAAACTTCTTGTCCCCTCCAGCCCTCCAGCAAAATATGGCACTTTGCAAGAGTAGTATTAATGGTGCTGCTGTAAATCTGTTGCTGCTTGTGCTGCTTCTGTGTAGCTATTGTTCTCAACTTGAAGCGAAGACCCATTTGCACAAATGGGATGTAAGGTACGAGTACAAGTCGCCAGATTGCTACAGAAAGCTGGTCATGACCATCAATGGGAGGACTCCTGGACCCACGATCACCGCCGAACAGGGAGACACCATCGTCGTCGTCCTAAAGAACAGCCTCGGCACAGAGAACACCGCCATTCACTGGCATGGCATCCGCCAGTTTGGTACACCGTGGAGCGACGGTGCTGAAGGCGTCACCCAGTGCCCCATCTTGCCTGGCGAATCCTTCACTTACAGATTCGTCGTCGACAAGGTGAAACAAACAAACAAACAAACAAACAAGCAATCTAACTACTCTGTGCACTGACCAATGCATAGAGTTTGTTCACCTTAGTTGATGGTAATGACATGATTATATTACTCTTTAAATCTGTGATCCTGCTTCAGGCGGGGACTTTCATGTACCACGGGCACTACGGGATGCAGAGGGCGGCTGGTCTGAATGGGTTGATCATCGTCTCGCCGCGGCTCGGCCTTCCTGAGCCGTTCACGTATCATCACGATCGGTCAATACTATTGACAGACTGGTACCACGCCAGCACTTTCGATCAAGCTGTCGGCCTCTCCTCCGTACCCTTCGTTTTCGTCGGGGAGCCGCAGGTAAATTAATTACCCAATGAATTAAATTAAAGCTCAATTCAGTTACTTACTAGGCTAATAATCACCACAACTGTCTATATTCACCTATGTTTGAAACACAAGTACAGTCGCTTCTTATCAACGGAAGAGGGGAGTACAATTGCTCGCTGGTGGCGAAGACGCCGGCGCCGGGAACCGGGAATGGGTCCATCCCCACCTGCAATTCAAACAGTCCTGAATGCGCTCCGTTTTCGTTAACTGTTGTCCATGGCCGCACCTATCGCCTCAGGATCGGCAGCTTAGCTTCACTGTCGACTATTAGTTTCCAAATAGAGGTAAAATTTTACAACACTAAAGACATCCACTAGATTACTCGATGATCATTCGTAGCTCTAATCGGAACTGAACGGATACTTGCCAAAATTTGCGAGCAGGGCCACGAGATGACGGTGGTGGAAGCGGATGGGAGCTACGTGGAACCGTTTGTGACGAAGAACCTCATCATCTACTCCGGCGAGACGTACTCGGTCTTGGTGAAAGCGGACCAACCGCCGACGAGGAATTACTGGCTCGTGACCAGCGTCGTTGCCCGGAAACCCGCGACGCCAAACGGTTTGGCGATCTTCAACTACTATCCGAACCACCCGCGCCGGAATCCTCGCACTTCCCCGCCAGCGGGGCCTCAGTGGAACGACACCGCATCGCGTTTGTCTCAAAGTCGGGCCATTAAGGCCCGGAAAGGCTACTTCGAGAGTCCGCCTCAAAAACCGGATCGGGTCATCGAGCTGCTCAATACCCAAAACAAGATCAACGGCCAATTTAAATGGTCGTTAAACAACCTATCCCTCGCCCTTCCCTCCACTCCTTATCTGGTCGCGCTGAAGAAAAAGTTGAAGGGAGTTTTCGATGCAGAGCAGCCACCGGATCAGGTAAACCTTGACAGCTACGATATCTATGATGTGGCGAAGAACGTTAATGCAACATCTAGTAGCAGAATTTATAGTTTGGAGTTCAATTCAACTGTCGACATTGTGCTCCAGAACGCCAACACCATGACTCCAAACAATAGTGAATCGCACCCCTGGCATCTCCACGGGCATGATTTCTGGGTTCTGGGGTATGGGGAAGGGACGTATGATTCGAATCGGGATCCTCAATACTACAATCTCGTGGACCCGATCATGAAGAATACGGTGCCGCTGCATCCCTACGGATGGACAGCTATCAGGTTTCGAGCTGACAACCCAGGAGCGTGGTTCTTCCATTGCCACATTGAGTCTCATTTCTTCATGGGAATGGCAGTGGTGTTTGAAGAAGGGATCGGAATGGTTGGACGTCTGCCTTCCTCCGTTATGGGCTGTGGCAAAACCAAGCCCCATCGCAGCCTGGGATAAGATAACTACTGGCCAATTTCCTATGTTGTGCACTATGCTTTGCCTTCTCTGGATTGCAGATTTAGACTAGGTATCCTGAAAACCTGACAGATGAGATCCTTATGTAAGTTATAGCGGAAATAAACTTTTCACATGTAACAGGCAGCCAGCTGCAGCTGCTGATTGCTGAGTTCAGACTGCATCTCTAGCTCTCCATGTTTGAGTAGAGGGATCATTCTCAATAGCAAATAGCATTCCCTTCACAACTTTCGGAAATGATTACTTCAACTCATCAAGACGAAAGAGAATGATACAAAAGTAATAACATAATGAAAAAAATAAAACAATTACAACATTCAACCTCAAACTACAAACTCCTCGAGTGAGGATCATCCAACTCCCGAGCCATTGGTGAGCTTACAAGATGCTGCAGCTGGTGGTATCCCTAGTTTGGAATTAAAGAGAGGGAGAACAGAATATTAATGCACTTGGATACAAACATTCACAAAGGCAAACCACAGGCTCAAATATACTTGTAGTTGCAGTCTTGCAGATGATGTTTTAGTTTGTTTGTAACTTACTTCCATTCACTCAAGTAAGGAAAGAACAGCATGGAACCATGTCTAGTTGTTCGAGTGCCTACCTCTTCATGTCCTCGTAGTTCCCCAATGCTTGCTCAAATTTAAGCCAAAGAGGTCCCGTCTCTTGAAGACGCACGTTCTGTGGCCCTGCAAGATATGCTTGCACGACGAACTGCGGAGTTCTTTCCCTATTATAGGCGAACATTCAGGAAAGAAGAGGAAAACCTAATCACTTCACCACCTTCTCTAATTGAAAGGATCCAACAAAAGATGCTAGATGTCAAATCTTACCTTCGCTCATATTCTGACAGCCATGCCATATAAGCTGCGCCAAAGTACATTGACAGAAATGGCTTTGTCATGTCGTCGACTGAATCAACTCTATATGCCCGATACCCCAACTCCCTACATATATCCAGTGAACAAAAATGTTGCAAGAATATATCAGCTTCAGGATATTCAAAAACCATGCATTGGATTTGACAATAAATAGACGTCTACACTCAAATTTTATAGTTATGGCCTCATAGTGGCAAGTATAACCCTTGAACTGCGTACATAATCACGATTTACAATAAGTCCATACGTGTAAAGCCAAAAGGCTGTAGAGTAATCAATGCCCATTATTCCAGTTCGATGTCCAATCCCATTTAGAAAACGCATGCTAACCATCTCAGCAAGGGCGCAAAGGACCGACTATTGCAAGAAAAAGAAACAAATATCAGCTCATAACAGATTCCAATTCCAACTTCTAATAAAAAAAAATTGTATTCACTTACTGGCCTAACCCCCCTTGTACTGAAATGTTTCGAGAGAATTATGCTTGCGACAGCCTGCATGAAGACATTATTCATCAATATATATGGTTCACGAATTCCTTCTTGTTGTTTGAAACGAAGAGATGACTAAGTTCTTTGAAACTTTGTCTTACCTTAATTTCTACTCGGGACAAGTAGGGTCTCTTCTCCTTATCCAGCGAAAATCGCACTTTCCCACGCCTTTCCCCTGATTTTGACCATTCCCTAGCAACATCAGGCTGATTCCACATCTCTGACATATCTTCCGGAGAAGCTCTAGAGTCCCAGTACAAATGATCACCGCCTGTTCCGCCAGCAAAACAGCTAGTGAATTAGGTGGGAAAAATCTAGAGCTACTGGGAATGACATTGATTTAAGACAGACAAAGGGATTGACTATCAAGAATGAAGGGAAGAAATCTTGTATTATAGAAGAACGGACTACCCGAGCCGTATGAAGAAGGTGAAGCTACATGTGCAGCAGATGCTGATGGCCTAGGGGAAGTACAATCAGCACTTCCTGAGATCCCTTCATTTGAAAATCTTCTGCAAGATGGTGAGAGTATTAAGGTTGTCAAATTCACTACCCCACTAACTATATACTCTTAGAATAATGCAATTTTTGTGGATTATTGGACACTTCAATTTGTACCAGGAAGACTAAGAAGGATGAAGACAAGAAAATAGTCCAGTTAGCTCTGACTAGGGCATTTCAAGTAAAACTAATCTCCTATACCACCATATCATACCAAGAAATCATATTTCCTATGACAGACAAAGTTTGTTACTCTATCAGCAAGTGAGAGCAAACAAACACCTGGAAGGCAGACTTTCTTTCACCGAGAGGTACCGCTTCCAATGTTGCAAAGTCGATTTATGTGTTGCCTTTTTCGTGCCACCATGATATGCCCTAACAACAAACTCTTCACTTCTTTCTCTGCAACAGAGTTACTAAAAGTTAGCATTGATCAGGGATAGAAAGACGATATTGATCCATCACAGCTTACTTGTGCTCGAATTTGGATAACCATTTAAGGTATGCAGCACCAAAGTATACACTAACGAAAGGCTTATAAAGGACGTCTGGGTTTTCTCCAACTCCGTAAGTCCGGTAGCCAAAATCTCTATGAGCAGGTAGCAGTTATTACTTCAGGGAGCCAAAAGGTTAAGATTAAAGCATTCTTAATCAATCAGGTATGTTGCTCTGTTCTGAAAGAGAGACTATGAAACATCACTTTAGTTGCTTACCTCTCCAACCACTGTGCAGTTTTTGGTAAAATTTGCATGATTCCTACGGTGATCTCCTTAGTTTTCTTTTGATATTGCCTAGCAAGGAGTTGCCTGTCACTAGCAAGTTCAGCAATAGCACATATCATGTCCTGCAAAAAAAAAGGTATGAAGCAGCGTTGTTAGCAATAAAACAGCGTTCAACATGTTCAATTTCACTACGACGAAGAACATACCGGAGATATCTGTAAATCAAAGTGTCTGCGGACAATTATATCAGCTACTGCCTGAAGAACAAAACATAACAGAATAGGAAATGGTATGCAGATAAGATTCCAGAGGAAGGCATGTTTCCAATTCATTTAATGAGATGAAGCTTCAACAGCTTTTTATTCACCTTCATCTCAGTCTGTGTTAAATAGGGCTCGCCATCAGGATCCCGCGAAATATGAACCTTCTGACCTCTAGTTTCACCTGCGTCCAGCCATTCTGTGCTGACCGCTGGTTCTCTCCACATTGCCTCCAAGTCATTTGGATCAACACAATCATCCCAATACTTGAAGCTAATTGACATCCTTTGTGAAATCTATAACAGATTGCTCCACCTAAACAAGCGACATCATATCAGTTGACTACGAAAATGTTGAATGGTAATTTGCAATCAACGCTATCATCATTTAACATCACACAAGGTAGGACTCTAATCAATCAATATGGATTAATTATCAACTTCAAATCTTTATTATTATTATGGAGTGTCAAATAGAACATGTTGTGTTCTTCACTCTGCCGCTAGCTCATGTAAAGGAGGCAAAATAATGTTTGAAGACAAAGTGATCAATGCATGGAGTAATTGCATGGGACAAAAAAAAACAAAAAACAAAAATTGTACATTTTTTTGCAGGTTTACATCAAGAAAATTCAAGTTAGTCTTCAGACTCGCCACCAAGAAGAACAAAGGTCATTGGCAGAAAATTTACGAGTGCAACACTGTCGTGAAAGAGGAGCTAAAAACAATCAAACGAAGAAGAAGAAGAAAAAGAAAAAATCTACCGGCGCCAAGAACAAACAATGAAGTCATTGGTAAGATCGAGACAGTTCGAATTGACGAATTAACTTCAAGGAGGAGTGTTGAAATGTGAGGTTAATTCTAGAAAATTATCCAAAATAAATCATCTAATAAAAACAATAAACAAATAAGTGGTGTGGAATGTGATAGTTGGAGATATGAGACAAGAACAAACCAGAAACTCAGTGAAATGAGCTGTGTGAATTAATGGTTAAACAAAAGAAAAACGAATAGAGCCACAAACTTATGGCTGTGGACAAATACCAAATTATTAGGCTCTAGTTATTTCATTTTACTGAAGGCTTATATAAAGCCTTGAAGTGTATGAAGTGTGGTGAAATACCCACCAAAAGAAAGAAAGAAAGGGTATCATGAACCCTTTACAAGAAGAAGAAGAAGAAGAAGAAGAAGAAGAAGAAGAAAAAAAAAGGTTTCTTTGTTCAATTACTCATATCTCTGCAGCTGCTTTCCATTATTACAAATTAAACCTCAAACTTCCACTTAAAATAAACACTCAAAAATTACAACATGGTATCAGAGTACACCGAAAATTTCAACAGAAAAATCGCCTTATCATCACAAGGGGAAAAACAAATTGCCCAAATGAGCGAAAGAAAACTATGATCTTAACTCGCCAACAGACATGCATGCTAAAACTAACAACCAAATAGAAACCAGCAATGTGCTCATAACAAGCAAGTCGCGGAGGAATCGTATCAGACGAACGAGTGAATCCGCGGGAACGGAGAGATGGAAACCGTTCGCATGCGTTCGGTGCATTCATTTTGAAATCATAAACGACGTGACTCAAAGAAGGAATGATGCGATTGCACGCTTGAAATGGATTTTGTGAAAAATTACCAGATAGAGAGATTGCCTTGGAATGTGGAAACGAGCTTTAATTTCGCGCGCTCTCCTCTAAAGGTGATGTTGAGAAGCGAGAGAAATGGCGACCTCCGTCGCTCTCTCCGGATTTTCGTTGTTGTTGATCCTCCTCTAGCGACCACGAAGACGACCAGCAAGAAGAATGGCAGATGGTGAGACCTCTTGGTGGAAGAAACGATAATTGGAGAGGAAAAAGAAAAGAGAGAACGAGAAGAGAGGAGAGGGAAATGAAGGGGAGAGAGACGGAAACCAGGGTTGGCGGTTGTAAAACAATTTTCAGAGGGGAGCGGAAATTGGGGAGCCGAAGCCAGGTGGTAGTCCTGTGGAAATGGAAAGCTACGCCTACCACTTGGTTGAGATGGCAGTCTCATGTACGCCGACCAATCGCTGATTGCAGCTGTGCACCATCCAAGAATGAATACAGCACACAGTGTGGGCTTGGACCCAAAACTGTGATGGGCTCTTTCCATTTCAACCCTTCAATTTGGTCGACGGTTGGGTGGGTTCATTGTGTTAAGAATATGTGCCTCTTCTCAGTTTCTCACTCTGCCTTTCATTTTTCCTTTTCCTTTACGATAGCAAAATTCTTCTAAATTTACCAAAAAAAGGATTTTATTCAATTGGTCCTAAAAATCAACTAGACTATGTTGCTCATACCATTATTAGTGAGCATGTGCTCGTACGGTGGGATTGCAGGCGGAGCTAAAGCCAACGGTCCATTTCAAGTGGCTCTAGGAATGACTTCTTATAGAGAGAACCTGATGCTTGGAAGCTGGAAGTCAGTCAGCCAAGGAAGAAGGACCCACTAACTAGCCCTTTTTTTTACAAGAAGATTCATATAATTCAAAACAAGAGTGAAGCTCAACGAGTTACAAAAACGGCCTAATAACATTGATAATGGTAATCCAATCCACAGGGTGTTTGTTACATACGCCGGATCAGGCAACCCTATTAGCCTTTGTATTAAGGTGTCAGCGGAAGAATTTGACACTCATCATCAAGTGATCCCTGAAAATATTCAGCATCATGTCAACCCATGTTGCCACTCTCCATGGCCACTAGCCTTGCTTTTGGTGGGCAACTTTTCTTTCACTTCATCAATCTCTTCTCTTCATCAATCTCCACCAACTTTTTCTCACTCGCTCACTCCATCAATCTCTTCTCTCTTTCTTTTTCTATTCCAAGAAAGATATCGCTTCCTCTTCCCTTCTCATCTCCCATCCTCGCCATCCAAGAGTGGGATACTTGTTGCAAGATTATTGATAATAGTTCGTTTACATGTAATATTTGGTCATCTCATAGTTCAATACTTATTTGACGTTTTCGAATATTTGCAGGGTCGTCCCATGATATTCTGAGGCCCTGTTCAAAAATTTAAAATGTAGCCCAGATTTTTTTCTTGCAAATTTGTTAAATAATAATAAAAACTACATAAGATCAAAAAATTGTTGCAAAAGTATTAAAATTATCTATTATTGTTCAAAAAGTAACATTAATAAGCATATCCTCGATTAGCCTTTCCATCTTATCTATATCTTTTGAGAAATGAAATCAATCCATATATTCTAAAATAGAATCATTAATAAGCATATCTTTGGATTGTAAATGTTTACTAACCGAATTTGATGAGTGCAATATTTCATACCAAATAACTAATGAAACAATAAACTCAAAATCACCAAGTTCATTTGTTCCAAAGATTTAGCTTCACTTCTTATTTTCTAATCGCCATTACTAGTATCCAGGCTCCTCAATTTCTCTATATTCTTTTAAGTTTAGAACTACCTTTTTCAATTTTTTTGGGCTGACATAATTAAAAATTATAAGCAAAGATTAAATGATTCCAAATTTTCAATCAATAAGTTCTCTGCAAAAGAGAGATTGGAGCTTCTTCTTCAAGGTTTAGAGAGAGAGAGACATGTGCTAAAGAAGAAGGAAAGAGAATTTCACCTACCCAAAGCTAGAGGAAGGCTGATTTCTTCTCCAAAGGGTTAATCAAGCATCTAATAAGAAGGAAGATCATCTTGCTGTGAGTTTTTCTTCTCTCTTATTTGTATTTTCTCCTCTAGCTATGGAGTAGTCTCCCATTTCACTTGGATGAACCCCTAGTCTAGGATGTGTTAGATTGTAGGAATTGAATTTATGTGTATTGGTTTGTGATTATTATAATGCTTGAGGTATTATTCATGAAATTTGGGTTTTGATTGTTCATATCTCAATTTTGGGACTAGCTGACCTAGAAGGTGGAAATTCCCTTATAACTCAATCTTGACAATTTGGGTAACCTACTCTAGGTCAATTTGAAACATTCCTCATTCATCGAATTAGTGTCATGATATCGTCTAATGTAAACCTTATTTGATCGGTTAAGAGGCTTAGGGTTTCCTAACTAATTGTGACAGTACTTACTCGATCGATTGAGAGGATTGGTGTTTCCCTAGCTAATTGTGATCTCCTACCAATATATGATCCTACCTATCACACTAGAGTTTTG
Source organism: Linum trigynum (assembly GCA_964030455.1). Taxonomy (NCBI): domain Eukaryota; kingdom Viridiplantae; phylum Streptophyta; class Magnoliopsida; order Malpighiales; family Linaceae; genus Linum; species Linum trigynum. The sequence continues at coordinate 39,609,831 of OZ034821.1, read as the reverse complement.
TTTGTTGTATCTTGACACGAGGTTGGGGGAGCAATATCTGAGTGATTCTTTCTCAATCGAACTCACCAAAGTTTACTTGCTTGTTTAATTTGTTTAGTATTCTTAGCTTTAACTACAATCCAATCGCTAGATAATTTGTGAACAATCAAAGTAAGGGTAGATAGACCGCCCATATTGATATTGAAGTACTTACCCTATCTTACACCCTCTATAGGTTGCACTTGACCTATAATTGGGATTAAGTGTAGTGATAGCTCGAGTTAGACGGGCGTAAATAGGTTAATAGGGTTAATTAGGATAGTTTTTAAATTAATTATAATTCTTTAAATATCCTTAATAACTACTTAACATTTAACTTGCCAAAAACTAACTAAAACTCCGACAATCAATAGAAAGGCTTTAAGGTTCTCCTTAATGAATGAGGCTCAAGGATGGGAACTCAAGCCCAGCTAGTGGGGATGTGGCTAGCATCTCAACCATGTAAGCACGTGCTCACTATTCCATTGTGAGTACCATAATCGGATTGTCCAACAACGAGTGTATATTATAGTTAATTACATTAGAGTCCAAAAAATAAATTAAATAAACAAAAACAATGAGGAAGTGTGATAGACCATTATTTGCACATGTTTTGACCAACATTTTTGAACCGTTTAAGAGTCGATTCTCGTGTTTTAAGCCGATTTCACGCTAGATTGTTAGTTTATGTCATACTTCAGGACTTGGTGTGAACATGGAGGCTTGGAAGCGAGTTTCCGGTCGTAAAGTGGAAAGTTGGAGCTAGAGGAGTTGCCAGGCAAAAATACCCGACCGGGTAAGTGAGAAGGAGGCGACCGGGTAAAACTGTTTTGGAGGCCAAAGAAGCAGAAGGGGTCTCGGCCAGGAAGCTTAAATACCCGATCGGGTATTCTAATCCTCGACCGGGTATTTCCCCCCTTCCAGTGCGCTGCATTTTACTAATACCCGGCCGACCCCCAGGAATACCCGACCGTGTATTTAGGCAGGGTATCGCGATCTGCTGTTTTTAAAAGCAAAGTTGGCCTCTTTTGAGAGGGATCCAAGTTTTAGAGAAAGAAAGCAGAAACTTAGAGAGAGCGATGAACAGAACTTCCAAGTGCCCTAGATCGAGAATCAACACCATTGGAGCTCGGTTGAAGCTTGGAGAAGTGTCGATTGATTACCAGAAGCTGATTTTCATCCTTCACATAATGATTTCCGCATCTGAAGCTGATTTCTCTTCTCTCTCTATGGAGTAAACTCTCTCACTCACCTGGGTATGAAGAACCCTAGATTTGTATGTTAGGTTTGGTTGTATGAACCAAAGTACATGTTCTTTGATATCGATTATATTCAATTGAGGCATGGTTTTCTGAATTGCATGAATCCTGATCAAATTCATGTAGTTCTTGCTTTGACCTAGAAAGAGAATATCTGCCTAGTTTGATAGAGCACCTTTAATTGAAGGTAGTGAATTGACGACTTTAGTCGAGGAGTCAATTCACTATTCCGTACTGGATTTACTCCAGTAGAGGAGGTTTGGCACGTTAGGGCCTCCGTTTGTTTACTCCAGTGGAGGTTAGTCGCCCGCTAGGTATTCAGATTGAGGGGGTCTAGAGACCTTTAGTCAAGATAATGCCAATTCCTATCTTGTAGTAATCCGGAAAGTCCGGGTATCGTCTCTCAGGGACTGGTACAACCTTATGATTTATCAATTCTTTCGAGCAAACTATATGTGAAAATGTTTAAGAGATGAAATTATTAACTAAAAGCAAAATTAACTAAACAAATTAAGCAAGTGAAAACTGTCGGGTTTAATTCAATGGGAGAAAGCTCTGGGAGAAACACCGGGATTCACTACCTATCCTATCCAGATTAATTCACATATTCCAATCAATTTAATCCATACCTCTACAGCCAGGATATCACTACTGTGCTAGCTATCCCTGTCGGGAATTACTACGTACTAAATAATCAATTCAAATCCTACTGTCGTAGCTCAATGAATTAACTATATAGCCTGAAGATCGATATCCTATTTAAGACCGCATAGCACCTTATTTAATCCACTGTCGCTTCGATAAGTTACTATGTCACATGAAATAGGCTCGGTTAATAGGGTTTCACTGTCGCTAATAACCTAATTAACTACAAATCGTTGTATTGGTGGCCAGTCAACACAAAGCATTAAGCAATTTCATGCAATAGAGATTGGAAGAAAAGAATCATAAATCAATCCATCAAATCAAGAAATAGCTACATCCTATGGTGTTTCCCCCAGAAATTGGGGTTTAGTTCATGACGAAATTAAGATAAATCATTAGGGTTTTGTTCATCATGTTCTAAATCAACAAGAAACAACTAATTAGGTTCAGAAAATCCAACCAACTAATCGCTCTCGTTGCACTCAGCTCAGGTAACCTTGGAAATCTCAATCGCCAATTGAGAATCGCCCGGTTGCGTTTGCTCTGCTGCTCCGTGCGCTGCCTTCGCTTTCTCTCCTTTCTTTTTTTTCTCCTGTGTTCTCCGCCTTTTTTTTTTTTCCCTGCTGCCTTCCCTCCCTTTGATTCCGCCTCCCCTCTCTTTAATTAATTGCTTCTCCTCCCATAAAATTCTGTCCGCCTCCTCCAAAATAATTGCCTGTCTGCCCTTTTCCAATTACCAAGGAGTTTCGCCTCCAACCCAACAGCCAAGTCCAAATCGTCCAGCCCAAGCCCAATCTCGGTTCAACTCCTCAGTAAGTTTCGGTCCAATGTACATCCAGTCCACTTGAATTATTCTATCCACCAATGCAAATTTCTCGTTTCATTTACCTGAAATATATAAAACATTTGGCACTTGATGGTAATGGTTTTATAACCATTCCAGGCTTAGTTGGACCTCAAACAAGTATTATAGGTCTCAAACATATGATGAAAAAATCACATTAAGCACGCAAAATCAATATGTTTTCGACAATTATCACAACCCCACACTCAATACTTGCTTGTCCCTAAGCAACAATTCAGACAAGAGAACGATAATTGGAGAAAACACATCACAGACCAGGGATACACAACCTAACTCAAAACACAAGACACACGACACACAAAACATAACATCAACACCAGAAATTTATCATTGTACTCTTGTGATAATCAGTAGTTTCTTTCTCAATGGACAAGTTGTGCTTTAATGGTCATACCTTTCACCCCACACTCAAGTTCTTTGCAACCATTACCATTGACTGACTCAAATCCATCAAAAACTCAAATAGCAACACTCAATTTTGATCGTCGGTAGTGGGTGATTAACAACTTATGGTGCAACAATTATTAGGAGAATCTAACCACATCAGTGAGGTGCATATCTCGTGAGGACAATCTGGCTTACTCACACCAATCATAAGCAATTAATTAAGCATGAGTCTCAAAAACTAATGGGGGAAGCCTTTCGCAAACATGATTTTAACTTTAAGCACATCACTACCTTTTATGACAAGGAGAGGCTTTCTCTCTTTCTGTTTTTGCTTGCCGAGAAGTCGTATTTAGTACAAGTGAGATTTGTTTCTTACTACCGGTGACCGAGCAAGAGCAATTTCTGCTTCTTAGCACTCGCATAAGGGCTTCTTTCAACTCCTTTTCCTCGGTCCGTGTGGAGGGTCATTGTTCATCCTCTAATGGCACTTCACTCAACTGGGGATCGTACTTGATAAGCAACATCGTACGGTCGCGAACCGATTCTCAATTGAATCTTTCCTAATCCCCATGTGCAATGAGTGATTGCCTCACACGATTTTGGCATTTTTACCCACACTTTAATTGTTATGGCAACTTTCTTATATTTTACTTGTCAGGTAGTGTTTTCTTTTATGAAGATACAGTTCGCCCCATCATAAAACATTCAAAACAGAGAGACTCATTGCAAAATCAAAAGTTCACAATTGATGCAAGTAAGCACGGTATCCAAACATATCGAATGGTCAATGTTCTCCACCTAACTACTTCACCAAAAGTCGTTACACTATCCTCACAAAAGAGAATGTTGCTAAAAGAGTTGCTCATTCAAAGCATATCAAGTCAGTCAAAACATTCAAGCTCATTGTGAAGAACTATGCAATTCAACACTAGTGGGGTGATTTTGATGATTTCATTCAAGCAAAAACTCATTTTCAAGGCATCACGGTCATTTACATCATGTTACCACAAGAGTACAAGGTTTTGTTTTTGATTTTTCTGATTTTTAGGTGTTTTTTTTTAGCCATTAGATTAACACAGGCAGACTGCTTTTTACACAGGCAGACTGCTTTTTACACAGGCAAACTGCTTTTTACACAGGCAAACTGCTTTTTACACAGGCAGACTGCTTTTTACACAGGCAAACTGCATGCAGTTTGGCTGTGCTCAACCTAATGGCAATTTTTTTGTTTTTTTTTTTTTTGTTTTTTTTTTGTTTTTGAATTTTTTGTTTTTTGTTTTTGAATTTTTTGTTTTTTTTTTTTTTTACCACATGCAACATGGACAAACAACACTAAGACTCACCACCCCACACTCAGGATGGAACATTGTCTCTAATGTTCAACTCCTAATCTAAACATGCACGGGTTTGACACAACTAAAAAGAAAATTAAACAAAAGAAAACTTACCTTGGGTTGCCTCCCAAGAAGCGCTTGTTTAACGTCCTCAGCCTGACGTTCATGGAGCTTTCAACCAATGGGTATGGAAAGGTATCCAGCATACCCTCCCGAGCAATGATAGAATGCATAACCTCCATCCAGCATATGAGTCACCTCTGCAGGGCCAGGTGTGCGAAAATTGGGTATGACCTTCTTAGCTGGCATGTTAGACCCTTTAGTGAGGCGTAGGTGGTACTGCAGCGCCTCAAGCAGGTACTCTTCCTGTTTCAATGTCAGTGAAGAAGGAATAATAACAGGAAGATTGAAATCCTTACCCAAATATATATACTTGAGGTGACCTGGTAAGGATTTCTGTCCTTGCTTTGATTTCAGAATCTGAGCTGATAGGACAAGTGATTCTTCAACTGATCCACTATCACAGGAAGAGGAATTTTTCCTTTCTCGAGCTCCACTTTCAAGGTCATCAATTGCATCGTGATTATGATCAACTTGGAAGACATTAAAAATTTCCTCCTCCTTACCTACTCGGAATGTCAACTTGCCTCTCCCAACATCGATGAGTGCATCACCAGTTGCTAGAAAAGGTCTGCCGAGAATTAGAGGCACTCCCTGATCTTCTTCCATCTCCAGAATCACAAAATCTGTAGGGAGAATAAACTTCCCCACCTTCACCAATACATTCTCCACCACTCCCTTTGGGATTTTTACTGATCGATCAGCCAATTGGAGTGTGATCCGAGTAGGTTTAAGAACATCTCCCAATCCCAATTTCTTGTAGACTGAGTATGGCATCAAATTAATTCCTGCTCCAAGATCACAAATTGATTTATCGAACTCTCTACCTCCAATAACACATGGAATGGTGAAACTGCCCGGATCATCCCTCTTCTTTGGTAATTTATTCTGAATCACAGCACTACATTCAGAAGTAAGGGTTACCTTCTCCAGATCAGCCCATTTGCGCTTCTTAGTCAGCAACTCCTTTAAAAATTTAGCATATGTAGGCATCTGTTCAAGTGCCTCCGCCAAGGGTATGTTAATCTGAAGTTGCTTGAAGATATTCACAAATTTCTTGAAGTTTGGGTCTTCCATGGGCTTCATTAACCTTTGAGGGAATGGTGCGGGAGGTTCATAAGGTTTTACCTCTTCATTCTTCAATTTTTCCACTTTTTGAGGTACACGGGCAGCATGCTTTTGCACAGGCAAACCGCTTTCATTTTGCCTGTGCAAGGCTGATTCTTCATTTTCTGCACAAGATCTTTCTCCCGGTGCTTCCTCTTCTGCCTCTGGTACCTCTTTCGAGCTGCTAGGGTCTTCCAAGGCCTTTCCACTCCTCAATGTCACTGCTACAACCATGGCATCCTTCGGATTCCTCTCAGTATTTGCTGGTAATGTCCCAGGAATCCTGCCTTGCATATCTGCCAAAGTTTGAGCCATCTGTCCCATCTGCCTCTCCATAGCTAGCATAGACGATTGTAAATTATTGTTGATGGCTAGCTGTTGAGTGACAAATTGATCCAGGCCCTTGAAATTATTGTCTGTTTTCTGCATATGAGCCAAAATCAACTCCTCCAGCTGAGGCTTCTTCTCTGGTTGAGGCTGCTGCTGTTGAAAACCAGGAGGTGGGATGTTTCGAACACCAGTTGGGTTGTTGTTTGCCCAGGAAAAGTTAGGATGCTTCATCCATTGCGGGTTGTAGGTATTTGAATACATACCACCCTGGCCTTGATTTTGCTGATTGTTGATATAGTGCACATTTTCCAACTGATCAGACACCAGTGGACATAGATCCCTATGATGAGCACCTTCACATAATTCACAATAAGCAACCTCCTCTTGTCTACCAAGAGCCAACTTAGCCAGCCTTCGTTCGAGTGCATCGAACTTGGAATCCAACTTAGCATCAATCTTTGCTTCTAAGCTTGCAACTCTGTCTATCTCATGCAAGTCTCCTCTCCTTCGAATGCCGGTCTCAATCCCCCATTCAGTATCTTCAGAGCATATCTTCTCCACCAGTTCATATGCTTCTGGTGCTTCCATTCTTGTGAAACCATTTCGGGAAGCATTATTCAGAGCATCTCGAAATTGTCTTCTGATTCCGTTGAAGAAGATGGAGATCACATTCCAATCTTCGAGACCGTGGCTCGGGCATCTCATTAGAAGCTCCTTATAGCGCTCCCATGCCTCGGTCAGACTTTCATCTTCAGCTTGTTTAAAAGTGACTATTTCCTCTTGCCTCTTCATTGCCTTGGCAGGAGGAAAGTACTTATCCAAAAAGGTCTTCTCAAGCTGACCCCATGTTGTGATGGAACGGGGTGTCAAGTTCTGGAACCAGTGTGATGCATTCCCAAGCAGAGAAAATGAGAACATCCGAAGACGGATGGCATCATCAGACACAGCCGGGCTCTTCATAGTGTCACAAATGTTTGCAAACCGGCGGAGATGTTCATGAGGATCCTCGGTGCTGGCCCCTGAGAAGGTGTACCCATTCGTGATCATATTGATGAAGGCTGGGGCAATCTCCATGTTTGCATCCCCAGCCGGAATGACAACACATGAAGCTCGGGCTCCAGTCCTCCGATTCAGACGAGCCCTGATCGACCGATCTTGTTCAGCCATGATGACAGGCTCGATGACGCGCGGCGGTGGTGTAGGTGGTGTAGGGATGACAGGTGGTGTCACCTGCCTTCTCGGTTGACGATTCTGAGTTAGGGAAGGCCTAGGAGTTGTGGATGTGGTAGGCTGCTTCCCTAACTTGACCTGCTTCCTGTTCTGTCGGCAGGTCCTCTCGATCTCGGGATCTAGTGGCAGTAAATTGCCAGTCGTCCTCCTTGGCATGCACGAGGAGGATTAGCCTGAAAAATTCACCTGCACACTAACACCCAGATCAAAACAGTTCACTCACAAAAATCAATAAAAATAAGGTATGGCAGTCCCCGGCAACGGCGCCAAAAACTTGATAGGGCAAAAGCGTAATGCCAATTCCTATCTTGTAGTAATCCGGAAAGTCCGGGTATCGTCTCTCAGGGACTGGTACAACCTTATGATTTATCAATTCTTTCGAGCAAACTATATGTGAAAATGTTTAAGAGATGAAATTATTAACTAAAAGCAAAATTAACTAAACAAATTAAGCAAGTGAAAACTGTCGGGTTTAATTCAATGGGAGAAAGCTCTGGGAGAAACACCGGGATTCACTACCTATCCTATCCAGATTAATTCACATATTCCAATCAATTTAATCCATACCTCTACAGCCAGGATATCACTACTGTGCTAGCTATCCCTGTCGGGAATTACTACGTACTAAATAATCAATTCAAATCCTACTGTCGTAGCTCAATGAATTAACTATATAGCCTGAAGATCGATATCCTATTTAAGACCGCATAGCACCTTATTTAATCCACTGTCGCTTCGATAAGTTACTATGTCACATGAAATAGGCTCGGTTAATAGGGTTTCACTGTCGCTAATAACCTAATTAACTACAAATCGTTGTATTGGTGGCCAGTCAACACAAAGCATTAAGCAATTTCATGCAATAGAGATTGGAAGAAAAGAATCATAAATCAATCCATCAAATCAAGAAATAGCTACATCCTATGGTGTTTCCCCCAGAAATTGGGGTTTAGTTCATGACGAAATTAAGATAAATCATTAGGGTTTTGTTCATCATGTTCTAAATCAACAAGAAACAACTAATTAGGTTCAGAAAATCCAACCAACTAATCGCTCTCGTTGCACTCAGCTCAGGTAACCTTGGAAATCTCAATCGCCAATTGAGAATCGCCCGGTTGCGTTTGCTCTGCTGCTCCGTGCGCTGCCTTCGCTTTCTCTCCTTTCTTTTTTTTCTCCTGTGTTCTCCGCCTTTTTTTTTTTCCCTGCTGCCTTCCCTCCCTTTGATTCCGCCTCCCCTCTCTTTAATTAATTGCTTCTCCTCCCATAAAATTCTGTCCGCCTCCTCCAAAATAATTGCCTGTCTGCCCTTTTCCAATTACCAAGGAGTTTCGCCTCCAACCCAACAGCCAAGTCCAAATCGTCCAGCCCAAGCCCAATCTCGGTTCAACTCCTCAGTAAGTTTCGGTCCAATGTACATCCAGTCCACTTGAATTATTCTATCCACCAATGCAAATTTCTCGTTTCATTTACCTGAAATATATAAAACATTTGGCACTTGATGGTAATGGTTTTATAACCATTCCAGGCTTAGTTGGACCTCAAACAAGTATTATAGGTCTCAAACATATGATGAAAAAATCACATTAAGCACGCAAAATCAATATGTTTTCGACAATTATCACAAGACTTCAGACTGTTTGAGAACCTTCCGCATTATAATTATCATTGAATCTTGACTTGGTGAATTACAACTTGGCTTAACTGCAATCTAGGTGGAACCATATCTGGGTGACCTCTCTCAAACTTGAATCGCAACCTTTACTGCTTTTGCTTGCTAGTTTAGGTGAAACTTCACAACAGTTGAACCGCTAATAACAAGAACTTCACAGAGTAGCCATCACACCTAGGACTCGGGTTGACAATTAAATCTAAACCCGCTATACTACGCATTAATAGGTGGTTACACTTGGCCACTTTCTAGTGTGACAGTACAAGCGAGTCAAAGTGTTTACTCATAAAAAATCAGCTTGTATCACATCGATGAATTACAAGAGAATCAATGGATTTATAAGGCCAGCTCAACATTAAACATTAAATGAGCTAGTTGGGCCTTATTGGTCGGGTTTTTTGGCCCAAGTGGCCAAGCGGTCGGCCGCCCCATAGCCGGACGATGTCTCCACCTCCTTAGTATGAAATTCGGCTCCCAAAAAACTATGTCTGGAAATAAGGCGTCAAAACAGGGTGTCAAGCCGACGAAAGAGGCTTGGTAGGTTAAGGGTACCAAGCTGGCAAGACAACCCTGGTATCCAAACATGAAATTTGGCTAAGTAAAGAGCCAAGACGGTGACAAGCCTGTAAGGCAAGGCCTGGTACCAAGACACCAAGGGGGTACTAAGCTGGCAAGGCAGAGCTTGGTGCCAAGATATAAAATTTGGCTAAGTATGGAGTCAAGAAGGCACCAAGGCAGCAAGACAGGTTTTGTAGAAAGGCGGCAGGGTACCAAAGAGCTGACATGGTATCAACTTGATCGGGAATTGTTGTATAGCCTCTTAGGAGGCAATATGGAGATTAAGTCCCAAGACGAGCTTGGTGGCCCCCTAAATAAGGTACCAAGTCGGCAAGGTACCAACTAGATGAAATTCTGAAAACGAAGTATGAAGATCAAGCCGGCAAGGCTAGCTTGGTGGCAGGGGCCGACATGACTGACTTGGTAGCCGGGGGTATCAAGTCGTAGAAGTAGTTGGAATGGACTTGCTAGCAAGATGGTAAGAGTGACTTACCAACACATCAAGGCAATAAGGTATAAAGCTAACAAGACGAGACATGGTGAGTAAAGATGCCAAGTTTTAATCCTGTCTAGGTGGGTAACAAGGCTTAGCTAACAAGACGAGGATGGCAAGCCGAGAGACGGGTTAGGTAACAAGACGAAGATGGTACTAAGTCGGCATCAAAGGAGCTAAGTATGGAACAAGACGAAGATGGTACTAAGTCGACATCATAGGAGCTAAGCATGGAATCATCAAGGTGTCGGGGGTCGTCAAGGAGTCCTGATGGGAGGGTCGATGTGATGGAGGCAAGACAATGAGGCTCCGACCCTTTCTAGTCAAGACGAGGCGGCAAGATAGACCTCCACTCATCAAGCCTGATGCCAAACCAATCAGATGACAGTTACCAACCAGTCAACAAGACAAGGTAAGGGGCTCAAGGTGATGGAAGTGAGCACCAAGGCGACGGCTCGTTAGCAGTTACCAAGATGGGGAGGGGTCCCTAAGGCGATTGGAGCAACAGGCCAGTCAGCGATTACCAAGACAGTTACACTTGGTGTCTATAAATAGGAGAAACGAAGATTGTAAAAGGGTTCCACAACCAATCATTTGACACACCATGTCAAACTTTTATCTTTTCTCTGCAAATTAGTTGTAGCCTTTAGTTTTCGTAGCTCTCACTGAACTTTCATTGGAGTAGGTGTGATTAACTTAGCTTGTTCCCAAAAAATCATCTACACATCAAACACTCTCGTTCGAACATTGTTCGGAGTGGTGTGAACCGTTTTAGTTTTGTTGTTCAAGAAGTCAAAGGTGCAAATCATTAAATTCAAACACCAGATTTTCCTCGTCGGAAAATAGGAAGCCAACTAGGGGTAGGCATCAGTCGATTCGGTCCAGAACCAAATTGAATTGTGATAGGACCGATAAACATAGAAAGAAATGATGACTAGAACAAGACCAAACGCATGTTGGTTCATTTGATTCAATCGGTCTGGTCCAAATTGATCCATTTTTTCATACTTAAAATAATTTATAGAATCCAAATTGAATAGAAATATATTTGATCCGATTCAATTCTCGTTGGTGATCCACATATCGAGTTCGGTCCAGTGCGAAGGAGATGGTTGCCCTGCCCACCCCTGGAGCCAACGACGTAGAGACTAGACAAACTGTTTGTAAGGAAATGTAAGGCACGTGAGAGGAAAAAGTGGTGGGATGGTAATGGAACCTTTGTTTTCTCAATCGGAGCATAAGGAATATACCCTCCGATTCCCTGACGGGATCCGAGCGTCGTCTTGATAGATGGCTGTTCGAACTTCGACGTAATTATCAAACCTTAACCATGCAACCGCAACAGTTATTAAGAGATTGCCGGCACCCGGCGGGATACTTCCGTCGGTCCGACCAATGACTTTAGTAGTACTTTTTGCTTCATCATTATTATATTTACTACAAGCCTCTCAAGTTGTTTTTGTTTTTATGGAAATGCCCAGGCCCAGCCATCCGAAGTCCAGACTAAATAAAAAACTAACGAGAGAATATATGGGAAATTTCTCTGGCCGTCAACGTGACGGAGGACGGCGACGGCGGGTACCCGCTCCAGCCAAAAAAAATCTTGGCGGATATTCAAAAAAGGCACAAGAAAAGGGACCCGAAAAGGGCAGTGTTTGGTCCAACGTGGCAAACGAGGTGTGCGTGCTCCCCCATAGATTACTCAGCTCACCCACCTCACGACGAAAAAGAAACGATCTCCCTAACGTGACTCCTTCAGTCATATCTTTCCATTGAAATAATGTTTCCATGCCGGCCACCTCACGGTTCTACCATGCGGCCCTCTTTTCTTACCCGTCTGATCTCCAACAACAAATAATGGTCTTATTTAATTAACAAGAAGGGGCAGTGGACCGTTTGCAAGGTAAGGATGGTCAAGTAACGAAGAATTAAACATTTGAAGGTGGCTATTGATGTGCAAATGTGGCCTACACCAACAAGTATATTATAATTGGAGCCATATTGGTCCTAAGAATGATTTGGGTAAATGGATTAATTGTTAATTTCTGTGTTTGTAGAGTTAAATAACTCAAAGTTTAAGTTTATTCCGATGAAAATAATTTTAGATGAATTCTTTTTTTATCTAAACAACTTCAACTTACAATGTGTTTGGGTCAAATTAACTCACTTGGAGTTCTTTGGGCCGTAAGTTAATTGAAAGTAATTTTGTTACCCCTATATTATTGTCAAATACCACATGTCAAATACTAAATGTAAACGATTAAGCCAAACGAAATATTTTTATACTGCATGTTAAATTACCACCTAAATCGACTCACGAACAAACTATGTAATGTCTAAGAGCATATAATTAATTCAATGACTTTCCCACTGTTTTGCTACTTAGATCCCATATGCTCAAGGCTTAAAAACAAAATCCCATAAACTCAAAATCACAACACTAAAGATAAGATAGGCTAACGGTAAGCTGCCGCGATAGTGAAGGCTTGAGAGTTATACACCTCAGGTTCGAATCCAAGTGAAACCCGTTGAATGCGAAAAGCCACAAATTTAATAAGACCCACTGTTACAAAGTGGCACGTGAGGCAGAGATATGTACGGTAGCACAAGTGGAGCTCACGTGAAGTATGGTAGGGCGAGCATCACAGAATAACAAGTGGCCAGCTATTAGCAAGCTGGGCGCCCCGGAGTTTGAGTTCCTCAGCCTGCCCGCCGGTTTTCTTGGTTGGCTTGGCTGGCTCGCCATTGCCTCGTACCAGCATCAAACATAAAGAACTCCGCTAACCTTCCTGCCAAAAATTTTATTTTCATTTTAATCTATTAAATATTGGAATTTCCATTTCCGTTTGCTTCATTGCTTTTATAAAACGCATTTCTCCTCAGCTTACCTATCCTCGCAGCCGCAACAGCACAGTTCCTTTCTCCCCCTCGTTTTTTTGCTCCTTCGCCATCACCAACCGACGTCTCCTGATTCCAGTTGACTCTCCTGGGAAGGTGCTTTCCAGGGTTTTAGGCTGCTGTGCCCGGCCACCAAACAAGAAGAATGGCTTTCTCCAGTCTCGTCAGATCCGCCGCCGCACCTCTCGCCGATGCGGCTTCCCGATCCACCCTCTCCCCTTCCTTCTCCTGCGATCGGTTCAAGGTACGAATCTAATGTCGTTTGCGCTTTTCCCCCCACTTGGGTTCTACTTCTTTCTTCATTTATCATATTGGGTGCAATTTGTATTTTTGACTGGTAAGAAAAACGGAAGTAAGCTAGGATACTCTGGTTATGTAACGACGAGCGCTTTCAATCTGTGGTGCGAGCTAGAATACGATAATTCTACCATTCTGCTTATAATTGGTGACTGTTTTTTATTCAGGTTTCTAGCGTTGGCTTCTCTTCAAAGGGCGTCTTCGGTACCCCGGTTCCAACTACCTCTTCTTCATTCCAGTTGAGTCATTTTTATTTGCGTTAATGCTCTCTGCAGACGTTTATTTACTCAATGAGTTGTAGCTCAGTCGCTGTGTTCGTCTTTTCCAGGACTCGCAGTGCAAGAAGTATTCGGCCCATCAAGGCCACAGCTACTGAAATTCCTCCCACTGTTCTGAGTAAGATTGCGGCCTGTCCTTGTGGCATTTCACTTCTTTTTTCAAATCTGGGATCAGGTGCTCACGTTGTTCATTTCATTGTCTGGCTCATTTGAGCTTTTCCCAGAATCGCGGACTGCCGGGAAGACAAAGATTGGGATCAATGGTATGTACCTGTGCTTATGTTTTGAACTTACCGATATCTTATTGCCTTTTGACCTCGAGCTATTGCTTTGTTCTGCACCCAACGAGTACATATACAGATTGCTGCCATGTGCGATGATTTCTGTTAAAGCTTAGAATAGAATAAGGTTATCTATGAAATCTAATGCTGGAACAAAGGCATATAACGTTAATTGCTTCTGTTTATGAGTATAAGCTCCAAAACTGTCAATGTCGTGATACTTTTGTGGTCTATCCCTTATGAAAGAACTAAGCCCTCTTGTAAGTGAACATAGAAGGATTGTCTGACTTAGCATAAATGAAGGGCTTCTACCGGATGGCTTCTAGTAATGTGTCTCCTGGATATAGTTATCTGGATTCCGACTAATAGCATGACTGGGCTAATGCAGGGTTTGGCCGAATAGGAAGATTGGTTTTGCGTATTGCCACGTCTAGGGACGATGTGGAAGTTGTGGCAGTCAATGATCCTTTCATTGATGCTAAGTACATGGTAAGAATTGGCTTGGTAACTAATAACGTTTATTTTCTCTACACTCGAAGTGAAAAAGCTCTTCGGTGATGGATAAGTTGATTAATTGTACTGGATTGTTCTCTAAAGTGTTATTCAAAATGTTTCATTTGAAATTTGAGGATATACTTGTTCCTGCACTGAAATCAGAAAGCAAAGGACATCTTTTCATTTGATTCGAAAATAAATTCTCCTTCACTGTATTTATTTCATTGTGTGCAGGCTTACATGCTCAAGTATGATTCTACTCATGGAGTTTTCAACGGATCCATCAGTGTTGTGGATGAGTCTACCTTGGAAATAAATGGAAAGCAACTCAAAATCTCTAGTAAGAGGTATTAGGCTGGCACCTTACTCACCATTAGTTATAGGATTTCCTTAATTTACATAGTTTCATCCGGAAGAAGATCACCTTGAACGGTGAAAAGCTTTTGTTTTGTTTCAAATGTGGGTTCACCCAGTTAACCTTCAAAAGTGTTTTATCTGTTCAGGGACCCTGCAGATATCCCATGGGGGGATTATGGGGCTGAATATGTAGTTGAATCTTCTGGTGTCTTCACAACTATTGACAAGGCTGCATCTCACAAAAAGGTTTGTAGTTTTTATCTGTCTGAATCTTCCAAAATTTTAGTGGGCTAACTTGCTTTGTGTTCTACATTTTATAAAGGGAGGTGCTAAGAAAGTGGTCATATCAGCTCCCTCCGCTGATGCACCAATGTTTGTGGTTGGAGTAAATGAGAAGACATACCAGCCTAACATGGATGTTGTTTCTAATGCCAGCTGCACGACAAACTGTCTTGCTCCTCTTGCCAAGGTAGTGTCTTGCCCTCCTAAAACTTCTGCGCTTAATTTTGGGGGTGTCGAGGATGTGATGTGATGCTTCTGGGACGGGAAAAGATTGGATGAGAAGGTTTGATTGTCGAAGCTAATTTTGGATTGCTTGAATGTCTTGTAGGTTGTTCATGAGGAGTTTGGTATTCTTGAAGGGCTAATGACAACTGTACATGCAACTACAGGTCTCTCTTCAACTCTGTGCTTCTCTCTCTTGTTCTACTGCATATGCATGCATGGATGTCAATCAACTATATGAATCATGATGCTAACACTTAAGTTCTCCTTGCAGCAACCCAAAAGACAGTAGATGGTCCGTCGATGAAAGATTGGCGTGGGGGCCGTGGAGCTGGTCAAAATATCATTCCCAGTTCTACTGGTGCAGCAAAGGTATTGGTCCTCTGATTTTGAGGATGGGTAGAAGAAAAGCCTGAATCCTTTTAGACAAAAATAAGAGAACAGCTGTGACTAATTGTGTTCATTGTCTGGTAGGCTGTTGGAAAGGTACTTCCAGAGCTCAACGGAAAGCTTACTGGAATGGCTTTCCGTGTACCAACACCTAATGTCTCTGTTGTGGACTTGACTTGTCGGCTTGAGAAGGGTGCGTCATATGAAGATGTGAAAGCTGCTATTAAGTATGACCCAGTTGACTTGATTTGTACTATGCTATTTTATCTGGTCTCTGATGCTATTTGGAAGGACTAAGTTTTGATTCTAACTTCTTAAAAGGTATGCATCTGAGGGGCCATTGAAGGGCATTCTTGGATATACTGATGAGGATGTCGTTTCCAATGATTTTGTTGGTGACTCAAGGTCTGTTCTCTCTCTCTCTATCTCTCTCTCTCTCTCTCTCTCTCTCTCTCTCTCTCTCAGTTTGATGTAGACAGGATGAAGTGGTATGTTTGTTTGCTGCTTTTTTTTTTTAAACTCTCCTTGTTAGAGGTCAGAGGAGAATGGTTGTCACGCGTGCCACCGGTTGTACCGGGTTCTACCGGTACCGGTCATAAAACCGGCGTGACACCACCGTCCACCGGTATGACCAGCATGATCGATATACGAGTCTCTAAGTAAAATGACTTTATTTTAGAGAATTTAATTAATAAAATTTATTTTATTATTTATTTTATGAGTATAAAAGTTAAATATTGATGTTATTTGTTGGATTCAAGTATAAATGCTTAGGTATTGACGTTAAATGTCATGTTTAAATATGAGTATTTATAATTTTATTTGTAATATTGGCCGGCATGAACCGGCACAAACCGGTATGTGCCACCGGTTGAAGTTGAAGTGTTGAACCATTCCACTTGCTAAACCGGCACACTGGCATAAACCGGTTTGACAACCTTGCCAGTAGATGGTACTTTTCGTCGTTACTATCGTTGGGACTCTGAAGGTGTATGTATTTTTCAGATCAAGTATATTCGATGCGAAGGCTGGGATAGGGTTGAGCAATTCCTTCATGAAGCTGGTGTCTTGGTACGACAATGAGTGGGGATACAGGTACCGAACCTCTCTCTTGCTCTGTCTGTGTTTCTTGTTTGTGCTTATCTATTTTCACAAGTTGGCAATGATGTGGTGCTTTCTGTTTTTCCCCAGCAACCGTGTGCTGGACCTCATAGAGCACATGGCAATGGTGGCAGCACAGAAGTGAGATGGTGTTAGAGAGGGGAGCTTCTCTGCTGCAATTGCTCATGCTGCCATGTTGGTCGAGAAGGATAGTAGTTTGGAATTTGGTAGTTGTTTTTTTTCCCTTTCCCCTGTTGGCGTGAGAGTTTTCTTTTTGTTGTTGATTTGAATGTCAAAAGGCAAGAATAATTGTGTTGAATTGAACACATTGACGTCAGCCAAGTTAGGACTGGCACGTACCCTCTCGATGTAGGAGAAATGGAGAATTGAAGCATGGTGAACTGAGTGGCCTTGCTTCGGTCTAGTTTGCTCTACAACTTATATTATTATATGTAGGGGTGTCAAATCGGTTTTGGGTTTTTGGTTTAACCCGAACCGATAGTGAGGCTTGTCGGGTTCGGGTTCTCGGTTTCAGCTCTCAAGCGGTTTTTCCGGTTTCGGTTTCAGTGGAATTCGAAAAACCGATATGGACTCGAATGACTCGAAATTTTACACGGTGACGTTTTGGTTTCTTTTTGTGGATCCCCTTCACTTCTCATTTCTCAATGGACAATCTCTTTGCCAACCGTACCCTGAAGCGCAGCCGCACACATCGCGAACCCTACCTGCAGGCCGCAGCGCTTCGCCATTCCTTCGTCGGCGAACTCTTCCTTCCCCTCAATATCGAAGCTTTCCCAATCACTGCATATGGGTAGTGCAACCCTTCTTCGATATTGTTTTAGGGTTTCCTGGCTTCATCAATTGCTCACCTGGATTCATCGCCTCAGTTTCTGGCTTCATCGATTTCTCCCCTTCAATCTTCATTGATTCGAAATCAAGCAGCTCCTGTTACTCTGTTTTCTAACCTCGGCTATGGCTTCCCAAAAGTATTAATAATGAACTAATATTTTAATAATAAACTAATGGTGGCGTCTTCGGTGCACTCACTTTTTTGGGTGCATTCAGTGCACTCGCTTCATAATCGTCATTTAAAACATGAGATTTATGTCAAAATGATGTCAATCATCACTTATGTTGTGATGAACAATAACGCACATGAATTTGCACAAAAACCATGAAAGATTTGCTTTAATTTGAAGGATTTAGAGTTTAAAGATCTAGGGTTAGGGTTTACAGTTTGGGGTTTAGTGATAGAACTCAAAATTGGAGGTCTAGGGCTTAGGGTAATCCGCTAATTAGTTGTTATTATATGTTATATCATCATATTATACTAATTCTACAAATTAAAATTCAAAATCCGACTCCTTAAGACTAGTTTTTGAGTTGGGTGCACTGAACGCACTCATTTTTGTGAGTGCGCCGAAGTAGTCACCATAAACTAATATATACTATTAATTTTATATTGTCCACGTCCCATAAATTTAAACATAATATTTTAATAAGAATAAAATTGTTTGTACAAGCAAAAGAATCTATAGTTCAAATAAAAAAAGTAAAAAAAAAATCACAACGGTTCGGTTTCGGGTTCACCCGACCCGATCCGAAACCGCCAGCATATTTTTCGGGTTTCTGTACCCGAAACCCGCAAGGTATATGTTCGGGTTCGGTTTGTGTGGTCTCGGTTTTGGTTTTTTGGGTTTTCCCGGGTTTCAAGTTCGGCTACCCGAACCGACAGGCCTAATTATATGAAATGCCAGTCTAATTCAGGAGCTTAATTTATTCACGTTACTATATTTGGGCCCGGCCATTGGCGGATGAATCACATCAATATATACAAAATAATAATAGTTATTATTTGAATAATTTATTTAATATTATAAAAAGAATGCAGGTTATTCAATTACTAAAAATATAAGAAAAACAATATGCATCAAAGTTTAAACAATAAAACTCATGCAAGTAACTAATTCCTAAAAACTTAATATTAAAACGCACTTTAATTTTCTCTTTGATGTTACATGTTACAAAAAACTAAATTTTCTTTTGGATTTATTTTTATATTCATCATCAATAGTCTCATCCTTCTTCTCTTGTATTTCATCGAAAAACCAAATTTTAATGATAAAATGTTTTGAACTGTGAAACATCTATTCACGATGTAGAATTTCACCTCATCCAAATCATAAATATTATCAAATTCGCTATTTCCTCTCATCATTAAAATTTATATATCCACAATCAATAATCTCTTTCTTTATCTCAATAACGTCATTATATCTATCATTGAATTCGCTACCTTTGCTATTAGCATACTCTTCCTTCTTCTTCTCCATTTCACTGAATACAAAAATTTAATGAAAAAACTTTTAGAATGGTGAAAACTCCATTTTAAATAACTTAAATTTACCCATTAAATATCATAAATTTTGTTTGAGATTGCTCTTTTTCATCCTTCAGTATATTCAAAACTGTGTAATCACTTAAGGGGTTCGTGATGTTGGAACATATGAGCTTGATATGAAAATTGGACTTCATGCTCTTAGTTTGTATGGGATGAGGAAGTAAATGTTCCTCATTTTGTCACTATTTTTGAAGTAGACATTACAATATAGATAACAATGTTGTCTACAACTCGCATCTAATCTCGAATCTATAAAATTACAACAATTGAGATATACTATTTGGTCCAAAACTTTATGTTTTAGTAGGTATATTGCTTTCTCTCAAATGAATGAACTTGAAGTTAAAAACAATAAAAGAGTAAAGGTAGGTTGCTACCTAACTACTATTGTCTTTGATGTTGTATAATTCTTATAAAATTACTCATTGTAATCTTTTTCAACTTTTCTTTGGAAAATTTCAAATAGTATGGCTTTTATAATCCAACATTTTTTAAATAAAAGTTGAAACGAATGAGTTATAGTTCACTGAATTTACGGGAAATTGAAAAACCCTTAACTATAGCTCTTGAGATTTATGTCAGTTGTAAGTAAAGGAGGATAGCAAGAAAATAAAGAAATCACATATTTACATAGTTCACTAACACAACAAGTGTATGAGAAATATATAATACATCTCCAAACGGATTAATCCTAATCCAATCCGTGACTTCTAGTTGACAACAAATAATCCGAGTTATAATAAAGAGGGATAATGAATACCTCAAAACCTCACAATAAAAAAAAAATAATATGAACACACCAATCTATATACACACGTCAGAACCCTCGGCTAAATTTTACAAAATCATATTTCCTACCTAAAAATAATATAATAATTGGTTTAATAATGTTTTCCTAATAAATCTCGTTTTCCATTCATATAATTAACAAAAGTGTTCGGCTTAAAGGAGAAAAATATCCTTCCTAAAAATTATTCAGAAGGCTCGAAATTGAGAATTAAACACCTTCTAGTGGAAAGGCAAAGTAGGTTAGCTGTTTTAGGGCGTTAATTTCAAATATTTAAGGCGTTAAATAAAAATTCAAGTTGCTTATTGGTCTGTTAAAGTCGGTTTGGTCTTTCCACAAAGCCACATCTCGGCCGTAGAAATTGATATCCAAGGGCGGGTAAAACATGGCACAAATAAATAAACTAAACTAAAAAATTGTTAAAACCGAATGCGTTTTCTGACAGCAACTAACCGGCTCTTTATTTCCGTCCGTACCCGCAAACGAAGAGCTCCGCTTCTTCTCTCTCGTTCCCCCCTCCTTTACCCTACTTCCGCAGTCTACTCGATTTCCCGCTCGAACATCGCGGTTTCCGGTTGATTTGTCTGGAGCAACTCCGCAGTCGTTCGAATTTTTCACCCTCCGGATTGAGATTCTCGTTGCGGCCGAGGTCCTTGCCTTACGCTTCGGTAATCTGCGGTCCCGGTCAGGTGAGTTGCTTTGCTCCAAGCGAGTAGCGTAGGAAGGTTTCTAGATCTCGTTATTCCATAGTTTTCCGAAGAGCATATTATGGAATTCTTAGTCGAATCGTGCTTCGTGCCTTAGATTTTCGTCTGTGCATGCCGGTGATCCTGCTCTTGATTTGTGTTTACCGTAATTTAGGTTTAGAGTTAACTGGTTGCTTCTGCTCTTAACTCTACATTGTGTTAATTCTTGGGTCTTCTTTTCCCTTGAAGTTGCGCCTTCGTTCGCTGGTATATGTACTCGGGAGTTTCTGCAGTACAGGAGAAAGAGAACAGCCTAAGCGTAAGTTCCAACTCCCTCAATGTCTTAGTTAAGCTCCGTTTATATGAATATGTGATGCTTACTATATCAATACACTCTGTATGCGAGATTATGAAAAACTTATTTGCATTGCTGCGATAAGACCTTCATCTCTCTGTTTCTTAATTTGGCTTCGTGTAATTGAGTTTTCGATTTCTGTTACTAGGTTGTCTAATATCAGTTGAGTTGAAATGGGGCTTGAGGCTGCCAAAGAGGCTGAACCACTGGAAAGAGGTGGTCTTCAATCCAGCTATTCTTGAGCTAGTAACTTGCATTCTTCATCTCTTATATTCAGGTAGGTGGAGAATGTATTCTGGAATCTGTTTTTTGTGAGGAAGGTTGGATTAAATATGCTTGCATCCATCAGATTGATTCTGATGGATGAATTGATCGAGTCTTAGAGCCATGTTAGTGTGTGGATGGTGTGACTCGAGAGATAAATGTATTGTAGAAAGTGAATCACATTTTTGTGAGGTTGTCTTTTGGTGTCCTCATATCTGAGTTTTGTTTCCTATTTAGTTGAATTTTATCTGTGCAAGCGTACTGATTCTATGGCTCTTCAATAAAGTAGTTGCCACCACTCATTCGTTATTCTTTTTCCTTCTAGTCTAGCTTTTGTTTTGTGTTTTTGATGATGCTTTCGTTGTTTTAAGTTCATAGACGGCATTCATCTCCTATGAATATTGCTCACTCTTGACAGTTTTCTTTTCTGCAGACCCACTGTTGGATCTTTTGTTGTTCCTCGACTTTCTTCCCATCATTGCTTCAGCAATTACTTCTCTCACAATACTTCATGGTAGGTCACTGTTCACTGGAGAATCCATTCTTAATTTGAATAGATACCAAAAAGAGGATTGGAAAGGCTGGATACACGTTTGCTTGCTATGGTTGCAATGTTTTTCAACTTGTGATATGATGGCAGAACTTCCTATAGATTGTATATTAGATTGTAACAGTTGCCATTTATTACTTCTGTATATTATCACAAAAAACTCTTTAAGCATTGCCAGTAAGAATTATTCTTCCTATCATTGGTGTCAGGTGCTGTTTTTTATGTATCATTACTTTGCTGCAATATGATGCCATCAGAGTGTTTATTGCTGCATATGTCTGGATGACTGGATTTGGTAACATCTTGTATTACTATTTGCACGAGTGATATGGCTTTGTCACTTGTGTACAGGTAAGATATCTAAATTCTAAGGTACCGTAAAACTCACCTAAACAAACAATCTCACTTCAGGATAACTTTTTAACAATTATAGCCTAATGTTTTCAATCAAACCTTATACTCCTAAAAGTTAAGTTTGAACTCCTAGAATATCTTCAGTTAAGAGTAAAGATCCAGCAATCGCACCCTCTTACATGTTAAATTTCATTTTACAAATGGGATACATGTTTGATTATTTTGGTACATAGCAGATTCATACCTCCTGCCTACCCTCTCATCAGCAAAGTATCATTGATATCATACCAGTTGTAATTTAAGCATAGAGCACTTTTGCACTCTCAGCTTTTGACGATCTGGGCATTAGTTAATTACTCGACTCTCTGCTTCTTTCAATACACAGTGTTTTTAATTCGAAGGAAACATGGCTGCCAAAAAGTGTGTTATTTCTCTGGAGTAGGCTGATTTGAAGGGGAAGAGAGTGTTCGGCAGCGTGGATCTCAATGTTCCTCTCGACGAAAATCAAGAATGCTGACGACACCAGGGTGCGCGCCGCCCTTCCCTTCATCAAGTACTTGATGAATCACGCTGCCAGAGTCATCCTCTTCCTCTCACTTGGTATTTGATCTTTTCCCATCTCAGCATCAAATCAATCTGTTTCTGTTAGTTGATCTGGGTATTTGCTTCTGTATACCATTTGTGTCCTTCCACTCTCCATGATCCTTCTGATCGTTGACCAGTAAACTTTTTTTCTGTTATAGTGCTTGTGTGTGTAAGATTTGATATCACTTATTTGAATGTTCCACGAATTAGTGTCGTTGGTTTTCCATATTGGATATCACTTACTATGTGCGCAAGTGATATGGCTTTGTCAGGTCTGTACTGGTATTCTGGTAAGATATCTAAGGTACCCTAAAACTCACCTAAACA
The DNA here is from genome assembly GCA_964030455.1 of Linum trigynum. Classification (NCBI taxonomy): domain Eukaryota; kingdom Viridiplantae; phylum Streptophyta; class Magnoliopsida; order Malpighiales; family Linaceae; genus Linum; species Linum trigynum. The sequence goes on along the minus strand of OZ034821.1, from coordinate 39,586,906 downwards.
ATCACTTCAGGATAGTTTTTTTTACCAATTATAGCCTAATGTTTTCAATCAAAGCTTATAATCCTAAAAATTAAATTTGAACTCCTAGAATATCTTAAGAGTAAAGATCCATCAATCGGTGCCTCCTACATTTTAAATTTCTTTTTACAAATGGGATACATGTTTGTTTAGTTTGGTAGCTAGCAGATTCATACCTCCTGCCTACTTTTCATCAGCAAAGATATCGTTGATATCATACTAGTTGTAATTTAAGCACAGAGCACTGTTTGCACTCTCAGCTTTTGATGATCTGGGCATTAGTTAATTACTCGAGTCTCTGCTTCTTTCAATACCCAGTGTTTTTAATTCTAAAGAAACATGGTTGTCAAGGAGGGCGTTATTTCTCTGGAGTACGCTGATTTGAAGGGGAAGAGAGTGTTCGTCAGGCTGGACCTCAATGTTCATCTCGACAAAAATCAAGATCTAGGACGGTACCAGGGTGCGCGCCGCTCTTCCCTCCATCAAGTACTTGATGTTCACGCCGCCAGAGTCATCCTCTCCTTTCTCTTGGTATTTGATCTTTTCCCATCTCAGCTTCAAATCAATCTGTTTCTATTAGTTGATCTGGGTATTTGCTTCTGTATACCATTCGTGTCCTTCCATTCTCAATGATCCTTCTGATCGCCTGACCAGTAAATTGTTTTCTTGTTATAGTGCTTATGTGTATAAGATTGGATATCACTTATTTTGAATGTTCCACGAATTAGTGTCGTTAGTTTTCCATATTGGATGTAGATTTTGAGCCATTTTGACTTCCCGTTTTTGTTAAATGTTCGTGGTTTATTGAAGCCAGTCATTAGATTTGTATCAGAATAAGATAGGTTATATTGTTGTCTAAAATTCAAATGCTGAAATGCATGTGTGTATTGGATTCTCTGCCAGCATTGCCCATAGTAGTTAAAACCTCTTTCTGGATTCCCCTGCTTCAGCAGCCCTTCACTCTATCACCCCTGCTTATATTTTTTTTTTGATAATGGTGAAAACTTACATTAAAGAAAACCCAGAAAATAGAGTCAATAAACAGAGACAGAACAGGGATCAAGAGATCAAGAGGAATGATCTCAACCATCCCTGCTTATATTACATGGATCACAGCCACAGGGCTCCAACAATTGCACTCGTACGTGTTAAATTTCTTTTTACAAATGAAATACATGTTGGTTTAGTTTGGTATTCAGCAGATTCATACCTCCTACATACTTTCTCATCAGAAAAGATACCATTGATATCATACTAGTTGTAATTTAAGCACATAGCACTATTTGCGATCTGTAGGTTCCCTTTCTTTTACACAAACACCTTTTGCACTCTCCGCTATATGACGATCTGGGCATTAGTTAATTACTGGACTCCCTGATTATTTTAATAGTAGTGTTTTAATTCGAAGGAAACATGGCTGCCAAGAAGTACGTTGGGTCTCTGAAGGAGGCTGATTTGAAGGGGAAGAGAGTGTTCGTCGATGTGGATCTCAATGTTCCTCTCGACGACAACCACAAGATCACCGACGATACCAGGGTTTACTCTGCTGTTCCCACCATCAAGTACTCGACTCCTCTCCTCTCACGTGGTATTTGATCTTTTCCCACTCTCATCTTCGTTTCAATCTGTTTCTAGTAGTTGATCGGGGTTTTTGCTTCTGTATACCATCTATGTCCCTCCACTCTCAATGATCCTTCTGATCTCCTTGTGATCATTGACCAGTAAATGATTTTCCTGCTATAGTGATATGTGTTCAAAATTGGATATCACTTGATTCAAATGTTCCAGGCATTTGTGTCATTGGTTTTCCATATTGGATGTAGATTTTGAGCCATTTTGACTTCACTTTTTTGTAAAATGTTTGTTGTTGATCGAAGGCGGTTTTTAGATCTGCATCAGGGGCAAGTTATTTTCAGTGTTCAAGAAGATGCGCCTAGGCGCTGGGCAAGGGAAAATCGTGGAGTCTAGCTTTGGGCGAAGTGGCTGGGCGTGCAAAACGCAGAATCGTGTTGAAAAACTCTGAGGCGGCGACTAGTAGCTCGAAGTCGCGATTCCTTGCTGTTGGGCGACGCCCAGAACATGAGAAGGGGGAGGAGATGCTGCTGCGTTTGGCCCGAAAAAACCCTAATCCCTTTCATTTCCAATCGGGTAGCTGACGAGCAGCTCTCCCTCCCCCACAGCAGCCGTTGTAGCTCTCCCTCCTCTCTAACCAACCGCCGCCATTGTCCCTCCTCTCCAGCAGACCGTCACTGCCGTCTCCAGCATCGCAACAGGGTCCTCATCGCAAGCATCTATTGCGCCTCGTCCTCGCCGTCATCGCACAGTCTTCCTCCATAGCTGTCATCGCCGGTCTTCATAGCTGTCGTCGCCGATCGCCATCATCTAGTTGTAGAAGGTTTGTGACTCACTCGTCATTCCATCTCTCGTTTGGTGGGTTGACGAATGATGAATAATGAATTAATGATAAAGGGTAGTAGGGTATGCTGCTGATTTAAGCTGAAAGGGGTAATGGTATGGTGGATTAAGGGCTTCTTAGTTCATTTTTTTTTAACGTTTAATTTCGCGTAGGCGATGATTAATTGCCCTCGGCGCTGGGCCGTGCCTCCCCTCCGCCTAGTTGATGCCTAGCGTCTTTTTGAAAATTGGTTATTTTATATTCTTTTTATCTGAGTTCAAATGTTGAAATGCATATATTTATCGGATTCTCTGTTAGCATTTACCACAGTAGCTAGAACCTCTTTCATGGTTCCCCCGCTTTAGCAGCCCTTATTTCATATTCTTTTTATCTGAGTTCAAGTGTTGAAATGCATATATTTATCGGATTCTTTGTTAGCATTTACCACAGTAGCTAGAACCTCTTTCGGTGTTCCCCCAAGTTTGGTACATAGCAGATTCATCATTGAAATTTGTTGGTAACGAATTTTCAGATCAGGCATTCCAGATCAACTAAAATTATTGTTATCTCTGATCTATCTCAGACTACCCACTGCTGAACCTCATTCTACCAGTGTCATATTTGTTGTAGTAAGTATATAATGTGCTACGCTTCCTGATGGTTATTATGGGTAATCTGAAACATGTTTTTGTTGCTTCCTCTGTAGGTTCCTACAAGATTCTTTGAGCTGGCAAATAAGTGGCTGATGCACAACATTATAACTACATCACTCACTATCTGAATATATTGTGTACCTTCTTGCGTGCGATCTTTCTTATAGACAAAGTCCAGCTACTAATACTCAACTTTTGAAGGGTGCAGCTAGACGGTTACGTAGATGCGAGTTCTACTTGGTCAGAAAAGCTTTGCTGGTAGAAGGCGAATTCTACCTACAACTTTTTCTTGTAGTGTTATCACAACCTTTGTTACTCAACATTGATCCATGCTATTCAAATAAGGTGGTTGTGATAACTCTGCATTCAAAAGTTGCAAGTACTATTTGCCTTCTACAGGTAAAGCTCTCAGTTATTCGGACTTTTTTTTAATTTATTACAATTGATCATCTGAACAATATATCTTTAAGCCATTAAGCTTAATTCTCGTAAACTTCTTTTGTTGAAGGAATTTACTTGTAGATGGCTAGAGTGCATCTAACCATGCATGAAACAATATGGCAAAATTATGATTATAAATGGTTCTTGGACTTCAGATTTGGGAGGATATTGGCTGCTCTTGAATGGCGGGTGGACCTGAAAATAGTTTTCTCATCTATAACTTTTAAGGCTACCCATTATAAGTTTGTCATTTTTGCATTATTATTTTTCACTGATTTATAGGCTATCTATTATAATTTTCGCTTGATTCAATTATTCACTTATTTGAAACCTATTCATCACATTTTTTGGTAGATAAATTTGAAGGCTATTTCCCATTGCTTTTTACAGCTATTTATTACAAATTTGCCAATATTTCAAGGCTATTTCACATATTTTTAAATTTTTTGAAGATTATTCTTCATCGGTTTCAAAACTATCCATCCCATATTTTTGTCAACTTTTTAATGTTATTTTTTACTGTGTAGTGTGTAGTCTATCGTTTATAGATTTTGACCTTTTATTTAGGTTAGTATTAAGCTATTTTCAAGCCTATTCACAAAAAGTTTTGAAACTTTTTTTTAATATGATTTGTTCACCGTTTCGATGGCTAAACATCATAGATTTTGCCCGGATTTTCTTGATAGCTGTCTTCACAAAATTTTAAGGTTATATTCATCTTAGATTTTGGTCGATTCTTTTGAATACTATTTATTATCCATTTTGAAGCCGACATCACATTTTTGTCAATTTTTTGGAATGCTATCTTTAAAAGTCAGATATATCAAAGTTTGATCGATTTGTTGGAATGCTAATTTTTTCGATACTGAAGGCTATCCATTATAAATTTTGGTCGATTTTTGGAAATAGTAGCATTGAAATATTTTTAAGGTTATCCATCACATATTTTATCTGGTTCTCTTGAATGTTATTATTTGTTCATTTTGAATGTTATTCATCATGGATTTGGTGCTTAACAAACTTAATCATCAGTGAAGAATATACTCAGGTGAGATCCGAGATTCGTAGCCTTCAAAATTCAAGAAAAATGACCTTTCGAAAAAATCTCCATGACACCACTTTGGAATCTGCAAAAAATGACTTCGGAAAAAATTTGCATAAATAGGGGTTTGATGGACTTAATCATCTGTGAATAGCCTTGAAAATCTAAGGAACTTAACATTTTGAAAATCACCCGAATTTATGATCTGTAACCATTACAAATGGGTACTATTAAAGATTTCGGCCGTGGGCTTATCTTGGATAAAAAAAGAGATTTCGGGCGATTTTTTGGAAATGCAACTTTCTTTCGATTTTGGAGGCTACTGAACATGGATTCAACATGATGACTTTTCTTCATCGATAATGTTGTATATTCGTCCTATTCTCCACCGATGATTTGGTTTATTGATTCAAACAAATTTTCAAAATTTTATTTTCTTTCGATTTTGATGTTACAAATCAAGGATTTAGTCGAGATTATTCTTTACCAATAATGTAGTGTATTGATCCTATTCCCCACCGATGATGAGGACTTTAAGCACCGATTTGTGCAAATCTATTTTCAGGTCAAACTTTCATAATTTTTTGGGCGATTTTTTACGAAAAAGGCCAATGTTCCTTGGATTTTGAAGGCTATAGATCACGGATTCATCCTGAGTATATTCTTCAACTATTATTAAAGTACATTAAGCACCGATTTGGGTAAATTTATTTCGGGTCCATTTTTGGCAGATTTCAAATGGGTCATACCAAATTCGGGTGATTTTTCGAATTTAAATTTTCTTTCGATTTTGGAGGCTATAGAAGACGGATTCAACCTGTTGCTTTTCTCCACCTATAATGTTGACTATTGATTCTATTCCCTACCGAAGATTGAGTCCATTAAGCACCATTTTGAGCGCATTTATTATTAGATGGTAATTTCGTAATTTTTAGACGTTTTTACTCATACTATAAAATGACTAAAAATTTGTCAAGTACGAAATAAACTATGTAAAATATGAGTGCACAAAATTTATATAAGTTAATAAATACATTCAATTCATATTTAGAGTAGAACAACTCATAGTATTTTAACAATAAGTTCGTAAATATAGGTTTTAACATTAAGCCACCATCCACTCTATGCTAATGAATTTTTGAACTATTGAATTATATCATTTTTGGCGATTTACCTTTAAAATATACTTTTATAATTAATTTCATGGAAAGAACACCCACTTAGTGAAATAGAAGCGTAAAAGCGTAAAGCGTTTTGGTATACTAGAAGCGTAAAAGCGTAAGCTTTAGTTTTAAAACACAATTTAGTATGATTTTTAACACTAAAGATTTCATATGGAAACGAAAGCGTTTTGGTGATCTAGAAGAGTAAAATCGTATGTTTTTAAATTTTAAAGGCTCGATGCAATTTTCTTCTGATTTTGGAGGCTACAGATAACGGATTGAGCCCGAGGCTATTCTCCACCGACAATGAAGTCTATTGATCCTATTCTCCACCAATGATTAAGTCCATTAGGCATAGAATTGAGCTAATTTATTTTGGGATGGCGTTTTAGTAATTCTTTGTGCGAATTTTGCATTGAAAAGCCATTTCCATGGATTTTGAAGGCTACAGATTACGGATTCGGCCTGAGGCTATTCTTCAACAACGAGTAAGTCCATTAAGCACGGATTTGGGAGGATTTCTTCCGGGTCCATTTTTGGCACATCCCAAAGGTAACCATCACAAATTTCGGGTGATTTTTCTGAAATGCTATTTTCTTTCGATTTTGGAAGCTACAGATCACGAATTCAGCCCGAGCCTATTCACCACCGATAATGAAGTCTATTGATCCTATTCTCCACCAATAATTAAGTCCAATAGGCATAAAATTGAGCCAATTTATTTTGGGATAACGTTTTCGTAATTCTACGGCGATTTTTGGATTGAAAGGCCATTTTCCATGGATTTTGAAGGCTACAGATTACGGATTCGGCCTGAGGCTATTATTCAATGACGAGTAAGTCAATTAAGCACAGATTTGGGCAGATTTCTTCCAGGTCCATTTTTGGTAGATACTAAAGGGGTACCATCATAGATTTCAGGAGATTTTTCCGAAATGCTATTTTCTTTCGATTTTGGAGGCTACAGATCACGGATTCAGCACGAGGCTATTCTCCACTGAAAATAAAGTATATTGATCCTATTCTCCACCAATGATTAAGTCCATTATGCATAGAATTGAGCCAATTTATTTTGGGTTGACATTTTCGTAATTCTTTGAGCTATTTTCGATTGAAAAGCCATTTTCCATAGATTTTGAAGGCTATAGATTACGACTTCTACCCGAGGCTATTATTTAGCGACGAGTAAGTCCATTAAGCACGGATTTGGGCGAATTTGTTCCGGGTCCATTTTTGGCAGATCCCAAAGGGGTACCATCACAGATTTCGGGCGATTTTCCGAAATGCTATTTTCTTTCGATTTTGGAGGCTACAGATCACGGATTCAGCCCGAGGCTATTCTCCACCGATAATGAAGTCTATTGATCATATTCTCCACCAATAATTAAGTCCACTAGGCATAGAATTGAGCCAATTTATTTTGGAATAACATTTTCGTAATTCTCTGGCGATTTTTGGATTGAAAGGCCATTTCCATTGATTTTGAAGGCAACAAATTATGGATTCAGCATGAGGCGATTCTTCAACGACGAGTAAGTCCAATAAGCACGGATTTGTGCGGATTTATTCCTGGTCCATTTTTGGCAGATCCCAAAGGGGTACCATCACAGATTTTCGACGATTTTTCCTAAATGCAATTTTTTTCAATTTTGGAGGCTACAAATCAGGAATTCAGCCCGAGGCTATTCTCCACCGATAATGAAGTCTATTGATCCTATTCTCCACCAATGATTAAGTTCACTAGGCATAGAATTGAGCCAATTTATTTTGGGATGACATTTTCGTTATTCTTTGGGCTATTTTTGGATTGCAAGGCCATATTCTATGGATTTTGAAGGCTACAGATCACGGATTCGGCCTGAGGCTATTCTTCAAGGACGAGTAAATCCATTAAGCACGAATTTAGGCGGATTTCTTCTGGGTCCATTTTTTGCAGATCCCAAAGGGGTACCATCACATATTTCGGGCGATTTTTCTAAATGCTATTTTCTTTTGGTTTTGGAGGCTACAAATCACAGATTCAGTCTGAGGCTATTCTCCACAGATAATGAAGTCTATTGATCCTATTCTCCATGATTGATTAAGTCCATTGGGCATAGAATCGAGACATTTATTTTAAGATGGCATTTTCGTAATTCTTTCGGTGATTTTTGGATTGAAAGGTCTTTTTCCATGGATTTTGAAGGCTATAGATTACGGATTCGACTTGAGGCTATTATTTAGCGACGAGTAAGTCCATTAAGCACGGATTTAGGCGGATTTCTTCCGGGTCCATTTTTGGAAGATCCCAAAGGGGTACCATCACAGATTTTGGGCAATTTTTCCAAAATGCTATTTTCTTTCGATTTTGGAGGCTACAGATCACGGATTAAGCCCAAGGCTATTCTCCACCGATAATGAAGTCTATTGATCCTATTCTCCCCCAATAATTAAGTCCACTAGGCATAAAATTGAGCCAATTTATTTTTGGATGACATTTTCGTAATTCTCTGACAATTTTTGGATTGAAAAGCCATTTTCCATGGATTTTGAGGCTACAGATTACGGATTCGGCCTGAGGCTATTATTCAATGACGAGTAAGTCCATTAAGAATGGATTTGGGCGGATTTCTTCCAGGTCCATTTTTGGCAGATCCTAAAGGGGTACCATCATAGATTTCAGGGAATTTTTCCGAAATGCTATTTTCTTTCGATTTTGGAGGCTACAGATCACAGATTTAGCACGAGGCTATTCTCCACCGATAATGAAGTCTATTGATCCTATTCTCCACCAATGATTAAGTCCATTAGGCATAGAATTGAGTCAATTTATTTTGGGATGGCATTTTCGTATTTCTTTGTGCTATTTTTGATTGAAAGGCCATTTTCCATAGATTTTGAAGGCTACAGAGTACGGATTCGGCCTGAGGCTATTATTTAATGACGAGTAAGTCCATTAAGCACGGATTTGGGAGCATTTCTTCCCGGTCCATTTTTGGCAGATCCAAAAGGGGTACCATCACAGATTTCGGGCGGGTTTTCCGAAATGCTATTTTCTTTCGATTTTGGAGGCTACAGATCACAGATTCAGCTTGAGGCTATTCTCCACAGATAATGAAGTCTATTGATCATATTCTCCACCAATAATTAAGTCCACTAGGCATAGAATTGAGCCAATTTATTTTGGGATGACAGTTTCGTAATTCTCTGGCGATTTTTGGATTGAAAGACCATTTTCCATTGATTTTGAAGGCTACAGATTACGGATTCGGCATGAGGCACTTATTTAATGACGAGTATGTCCATTAAGCACGAATTTGGGTGGATTTCTTCAGGGACTATTTTTGGCAGATCCCAAAGGGTATCACAGATTTCAGGCAATTTTTCCGAAATGCTATTTTCTTTCGATTTTGGAGGCTACAGATCACAGATTCAGCCCGAGGTTATTCTCCAACGATAACGAAGTCTATTGATCCTATTCCACCAATGATTAGTCCATTAGGCATAGAATTGAGCAAATTTATTTTGGGATGACATTTTCGTAATTATGTGGGTGATTTTTGGATTGAAATGCATTTTTCCTTGGATTTTGAAGGCTACAGATTACGGATTCAACCTGAGTCTATTCTTCAACGACGAGTAAGTCCATTAAGCACGGATTTGAGCATATTTCTTCCTGGTCCATTTTTGGCAGATCACAAAGGGGTACCATCACAAATTTCGGCCAATTTTTCCTAAATGCTATTTCCTTTCGATTTTGGAGGCTACAGATCAAGGATTCAGCCCGAGGCTATTCTCCACTGATAATGAAGTCTATTGATCCTATTCTCCACCAATGAATAAGTCCATTAGGCATAGAATTGAGCTAAATTATTTTGCGATGACATTTTCGTAATTCTTTGGGCGAAATTTGGATTGAAAGGCCATTTTCCATGGATTTTGAAGGCTACAGATCACGGATTCGCCCTGATGCTATTCTTCAACGACGAGTAAGTCCATTAAGCACCGATTTGTGCGGATTTTTTCCGGGTCAATTTTTAGTAGATTGCAAAGGGGTACCATCACAGATTCTGTGCTAGATTTCCGAAATGCCATTTTCTTTCGATTCTTGAGGCTACAGATCACGGAATTAGGTCGAGGCTATTCTCCACCAATAATGAAGTCTATTGATCCTATTCTCCACGGATGATAAGTCCATTAAGCAGCGATTTTGGCCAATTTATTTTTGGATGACATTTTCGTAATTTTGTGGGCGTCGAAAGGCCATTTTTACCTATTTGGGCCAATTTATTTTCAGATGGCATTTTTGTAATTTTGTGTGCGTCAAAAAGCCATTTTCTTTGAATTTTGAAGCCTAAAGATCACGGATTCGGCCTGAGCCTATTCTTCAATGATGATTAAGTCCATTAAGCACCGATTTGGGCGGATTTATTCCAGGTCAATTTTTGGCAGATTGCAAAGGTGTACCATCACAGATTTTGGGCGATTTTTCTAAAATGATATTTTATTTCGATTCTAGATGCTACAGATCACGGAATCAGGCCGAGGCTATTCTCCATTGATAATGAAGTCTATTGATCCTATTCTCAACGGATGATAAGTCCATTAAGCAGCGATTTGGGCCAATTTATTTTCCAATGACATTTTCGTAATTTTGTGGGCGTCGAAAAACTATTTTCTTTGGATTTTGAAGCCTACAGACCACGGATTCGGCCTAAGGCTATTCTTCAATGATTATTAAGTCCATTAAGCACCGATTTTGGTGGATTTATTACGGGTCAATTTTTGGTAGATTGCAAAGGGGTACCATCACAGATTTTGGGCGATTTTTCTGAAATGACATTTTCTTTCGATTATGAAGGCTACAGATCACGGAATCAGGCCGAGGCTATTCTCCATTGATAATGAAGTCTATTGATACTATTCTCAACGGATGATAAGTCCTTTAAGCAGCGATTTGGGCCAATTTATTTTCGGATGACATTTTCGTAATTTTGTGGGCGTCGAAAAGACATTTTCTTTGGGTTTTGAAGCCTACAGATCACAGATTCGACCTGAGCCTATTCTTCAATGATGATTAAGTCCATTAAGCACCGATTTGGGCGGATTTATTCCAGGTCAGTTTTTGGCAGATTGCAAAAGGGTACCATCACAGATTTTGGGCGATTTTTCCGAATTGCCATTTTCTTTCGATTCTGAAGGCTACAGATCACGGAATCAGGCCGAGGCTAATCTCCATTGATAATGAAGTCTATTGATCCTATTCTCAACGGATGATAAGTCCATTAAGCACCGATTTTGGCGGATTTATTCCGGGTCAATTTTTGGCTGATTGCAAAGGGGTACCATCACAGATTTTGGGCGATTTTTCTGAAATTACATTTTCTTTCGATTCTGAAGGCTACAGATCACGGAATCAGGCAGAGGCTATTCTCCATTGATAATGAAGTCTATTGATCCTATTCTCAACGGATGATAAGTCCATTAAGCAGAGATTTGGGCCAATTTATTTTCGGATGACATTTTCGTAATTTTGTGTGCGTCGAAAAGCCATTTTCTTTGGATTTTGAAGCCTACAGATCACGGATTCGGCCTGAGTCCATTCTTCAATGATTATTAAGTTCATTAAGCACCGATTTGGGCGGATTTATTCCGGGTCAATTTTTGGCAGATTGCAAAGGGGTACCATCACAGATTTTGTGCGATTTTTCCGATTTGCCATTTTCTTTCGATTCTGAAGGCTACAGATCATGGAATCAGGCCGACGCTATTCTCCATTGATAATGAAGTCTATTGATCCTATTCTCAACGGATGATAAGTCCATTAAGCAGCGATTTGGGCCAATTTATTTTCCGATGACATTTTCGTAATTTTGTGGGCGTCGAAAAGCCATTTTCTTTGGATTTTGAAGCCTACAGACCACAAATTCCGCCTAAGGCTATTCTTCAATGATTATTAAGTCCATTAAGCACCGATTTTGGCGGATTTATTCCGGGTCAATTTTTGGCAGATTGCAAAGTGGTACCATCACAGATTTTGGGCGATTTTTCGGAAATGACAATTTCTTTCGATTCTGAAGGCTACAGATCACGGAATCATGCCGAGGCTATTCTCCATTGATAATGAAGTCTATTGATCCTATTCTCAACGGATGATAAGTCAATTAAGCAGCGATTTGGGCCAATTTATTTTCGGATGACATTTTCGTAATTTTGTGTGCGTTGAAAAGCCATTTTCTTTGGATTTGAAGCGTACAGATCACGGATTCGCCCTGAGTCTATTCTTCAATGATGATTAAGTCCATTAAGCACCGATTTGGGCGGATTTATTCCGGGTCAGTTTTTGGCAGATTGCAAAGGGGTACCATTACAGATTTTGTGCGATTTTTCTGAAATGCCATATTCTTTTGATTATGAAGGCTACATATCACGGAATCAGGCCGAGGCTATTTTCCGCCAATAATGAAGTCTATTGATCCTATTCTCCACGGATGATAAGTCATTTAAGCACCGATTTGGCCCAGTTTTATTCGGATGGCATTTTCGTAATTTTGTAGGTGTCGGAAGGCCATTTTTTTGGATTTTGAGCGCAACAGATCACGGATTTAGCCTGAGGTGATTCTTCAACTATGATTAAGTCCATTAAGCATCGATTTGAGCGGATTTATTTCAGGTCAATTTTTGGCAGATAGCAAAGGGGTGCCATCAAAGATTTTGGGCGAGATTTCTGAAATGTCATTTTCTTTCAATTCTGAAGGCTACAGATCTCGGAATCAGGCCAAGGCTATTCTCCAATGATAATGAAGTCTATTGATCCTATTCTCCATAGATGATAAGTTCATTAAGCACCGATTTGGGCCAATTTATTTTCGGATGACATTTTGCTAATTTTGTGGGAGTCGAAAGGCCATTTTGTTTGGATTTTGAAGGCTACAGATCACGGATTCGGCCTGAGGCTATTCTTCAACGATGATTAAGTCCATTAAGCACCGATTTGGGCGGATTTATTCTTGGTCAATTTTTGGCAGATTGCAAAGGGGTACCATCACAGATTTTGGTGATTTTCCCGAAATGCCATTTTCTTTCGATTCCGGAGGATACAGATCACGGAATTAGGCCGAGGTTATTATCCCCTGATAATGAAGTCTAATGATCCTATTCTCCATGGATGATAAGTCCATTAAGCACCGATTTGGGCCAATTTATTTTCGGATGGCATTTTCGTAATTTTGTGGGCGTTGAAAGGCCATTTTCTATGGATTTTGAAGGCTACGGATCACGGATTCGCCCTGAGGCTATCCTTAAACGATTATTAAGTCCATTAAGCACCGATTTGGGTGGATTTATTCTTTATCAATTTTTGACAGATTGCAAAGGGGTACCATCACAGATTTTGCGCGATTTTTCCAAAATGCCATTTTCTTTCGATTCTGAAGGCTATAGATCACGGAATCAGGCCGAGGCTATTCTCCACCGATAATGAAGTCCAATGATCCTATTCTCCACGGATGATAAGTCCATTAAGCACAAATTTGGGCCAATTTATTTTTCGGATGGCATTTTCGTAATTTTGTGACATTCGAAAGGAAATTTTCTTTGGATTTTGTAGGAAACATAACACGCATTCGGCATGAGGCTATTCTTCAATGATTATTAAGTCCATTAAGCACCAATTTGGGCGGATTTATTCCGGGTCAATTTTTGGCAGATTGCAAAGGGGTACCGTCACAGATTTTGGGCGATTTTTGCGAAATGCCATTTTCTTTCGATTCTGAAGGCTACAGATCACGGAATCAGGCCGAGGCTATTTTCCATTGATAATGAATTCTATTGATCCTATTCACAACAGATGATAAGTCCATTAAGCACCGATTTGGGCCAATTTATTTTTGGATAGCATTTTCGTAATTTTGTGGGCGTCGAAAACCATTTTCTTTGAATTTTGAAGCCTACAAATCACGGATTCACCCCCAGGCTATTCTTCAACGATTATTAAGTCCATTAAGCACCGATTTGGGTGGATTTATTCTGGGTCAATTTTTGACAGATTGCAAAGGGGAACCATCACAGATTTTGGGAGATTTTTCTGAAATGATATTTTCTTTCGATTCTGGAGGCTATAGATCACGAAATCAGGTCGAGGCTATTCTCCATTGATAATGAAATCTATTTATCCTATTCTCCACGGAAGATAAGTCCATTAAGCACCGATTTGGGATAATTTATTTTCGAATGACATTTTCGTAATTTTGTTGGCGTCGAAAGACCAATTTCTTTGAATTTTGAAGCCTACAGATCACGGATTCGGCCTAGGTCTATTCTTCAATGATGATTAAGTCCATTAAGCAACAATTTGGGCGGATTTATTCCAGGTCAATTTTTGGCAGATTGCAAAGGGGTACCATCACAGATTTTGGGCGATTTTTTTGAAATGACATTTTCATTCGATTCTGAAGGCTACATATCACGGAATCAGGCCGAGGCTATTCTCTGCCAATAATGAATTCTAATGATCCTATTATCCATGGATGATAAGTCCATTAAGCACCGATTTGGGCCAATTTAATTTCGGATGGCATTTTCGTAATTTTGTGGGCGTCGAAAGGCCATTTTCTTTGGATTTTGAAGCCTACAGATCACGGATTCGGCCTAAGTCTATTCTTCAATGATGATTAAGTCCATTAAGCACCGATTTGGGCGGATTTATTCCGGGTCAATTTTTGGCAGATTGCAAAGGGGTACCATTACAGATTTTGCGCGATTTTTTGAAATGACATTTTCTTTCGATTCTGAAGGCTACATATCACGGAATCATGCCGAGGCTATTCTCCGCCAATAATATAGTCTATTGATTCTATTCTCCACGGAATATAAGTCCATTAAGCACCGATTTGGGCCAATTTATTTACGGATGGCATTTTCGTAATTTTGTAGGCGTCGAAAGGCCATTTTCTTTGGATTTTGAAGGCTAGAGATCACGGATTCAGCCTGAGGCTATACTTCAACTATGATTAAGTCCATTAAGCACAGATTTGGGCGGATTTATTTCGAGTCAATTTTTGGCAGATTGCAAAGGGGTGCCATCAAAGATTTTGGGCGAGATTTCCGAAGTGCCATTTTCTTTCTTTTTTGAAGGCTTCAGATCACGGAATTAGGCCAAGGCTATTCTCCACCGATAATGAAGTCTATTGATCCTATTCACCATGGATGATAAGTCCATTAAGCACCGATTTGGGCCAATTTATTTTCGGATGGCATTTTCCTAATTTTGTGGGCGTCGAAAGGCCATTTTCTTTGGATTTTGAAGGCTACAGATCACGGATTCGGCCAGAGGCTATTCTTCAACGATGATTAAGTCCATTAAGCACCGATTTGGGAGGATTTATTCTAGTTCAATTTTTTGCAGATTGCTAAGGGGTACCATCACAGATTTTTGTGATTTTTCCGAAATGCCATTTTCTTTCGATCCTGGAGGCTACAGAACACGAAATTAGGTCGAGGTTATTATACCTCGATAATGAAGTCAAATGATCCTATTCTCCATGGATGATAAGTCCATTAAGCACCGATTTGGGCCAATTTATTTTCGGATGGCATTTTTGTAATTTTGTGTGTGTCGAAAGGACATTTTCTATGGATTTTGAAGGCTACGGATCACGGATTCGCCCTCAAGCTATTCTACAACGATTATTAAGTCCATTAAGCTCCGATTTGGGTGGATTTATTCCTTGTCAATTTTTGACAGATTGCAAAGGTGTCACAGATTTTGCGCGATTTTTCCGAAATGCCATTTTCTTTTGATACTAGAGGTTACAGATCACAGAATCAGGCCGAGGCTATTCTCCACCGATAATGAAGTCTAATGATCCTATTCTCCACGGATGATAAGTCCATTAAGCACCAATTTGGGTAAATTTATTTTCGGATGGCATTTTCGTAATTGTGTGACCTTCGAAACACCATTTTCTTTGGATTTTGAAGGCTACATGACACGGATTCGGCCTGAGGCTATTCTTTAATGATTATTAAGTCCATTAAGCACCGATTTGGGTGGATTTATTCCGTGTCAATTTTTGGCATATTGCAAAGGGTACCATCACAGATTTTGGGCGATTTTTCCGAAATGCCATTTTCTTTCGATTCTGAAGGCTACAGATCACGGAATCAGGCAGAGGCTATTTTCCATTGATAATGAAGTGTATTAATCCTATTCTCAACAGATGATAAATCCATTAAGCTTCGATTTGGGCCAATTTATTTTCGGATGACATTTTTGTAATTTTGTGGGCGTCGAAAACCATTTTCTTTGGATTTTGAAGCCTACAAATCACGGATTCGGCCCGAGCCTATTCTTCAGTGATGATTAAGTCCACTAAGCACCGATTTGGGCGGATTTATTCCGGGTCAATTTTTGGCAGATTGCAAAGGGGTACCATCACATACTTTTGGCGATTTTTCTGAAATGATATTTTCTTTCGAATCTGGAGGGTACACATCACGGAATCAGGCCGATGCTATTCTCCATTGATAATGAAGTCTATTGATCCTATTCTCCACGGATGATAAGTTCATTAAGGATCGATTTGGGCCAATTTATTTTCGGATTGGATTTTCGTAATTTTGTGGGCGTCGAAAGGCCATTTTCTTTGGATTTTGAAGCCTATAGATCACGGATTCGGTCTAAGTCTATTCTTCAATGATGATTAAGTCCATTAAGCACCGATTTGGGCGGATTTATTCCGGGTACCATCACAGATTTTGGGCGATTTTTTTGAAATGACATTTTCGTTCGATTCTGAAGGCTACATATCACAGAATCAGGCCGAGGCTATTCTTCGCCAATAATAAAGTCTATTGATCCTATTCTCCACGGATGATAAGTCCATTAAGCACCGATTTGGGCAAATTTATTTTCGGATGGCATTTTCGTAATTTTGTAGGCGTCGAAATGCCATTTTCTTTGGATTTTGAAGGCTACAGATCACGGATTCAGCCTGAGGCTATACTTCAACTATGATTAGGTCCATTAAGCACCGATTTGGGCGGATTTATTTCGGGTCAATTTTTGGCAGATTGCAAAGGGGTGCCATCAAAGATTTTGGGCGAGATTTCCGAAATGCCATTTTCTTTCAATTCTGAAGGCTGCAGATCTCGGAATTAGGCCATGGCTATTCTCCACCGATAATGAAGTCTATTGATCCTATTCTCCACGGATGATAAATCCTTTAAGCACCGATTTGGGCCAATTTATTTTCGGATGGCAATTTTCTAATTTTGTGGGCGTCGAAATGCCATTTTCTTTGGATTTTGAAGGCTACAGATCACGGATTCGGCCTGAGGCTATTCTTCAACGATGATTAAGTCCATTAAGCACAGATTTGGGAGGATTTATTCGAGGTCAATTTTTGGCAGATTGCTTAGGCGTACCAACACAGAATTTGGTGATTTTTCCGAAATGCCATTTTCTTTCGATTCTGGAGGCTACAAATCACGAAATTAGGCCAAGGTTATTATCCCCCGATAATGAAGTATAATGATCCTATTCATCATGGATGATAAGTCCATTAAGAACCGATTTGGGCCAATTTAATTTCGGATGACATTTTCGTAATTTTGTGGTCGTCGAAAGGCCATTTTCTTTGGATTTTGAAGCCTACAGATCACGGATTCGGCATAAGTCTATACTTCAATGATGATTAAGTACATTAAGCACCGATTTGGGTGGATTTATTCCCGTTCAATTTTTGGCAGATTGCAAAGGGGGAACATCAAAGGTTTTGGGCGAGATTTCCGAAATGCCATTTTCTTTCAATTCTGAAGGCTGCAGATCTCGGAATCAGGCCAAGGCTATTCTCCACTGATAATGAAGTCTATTGATCCTATTCTCCACGGATGATAAGTCCTTTAAGCACCGATTTGGGCCAATTTATTTTCGGATGGCAATTTTCTAATTTTGTGTGCGTCGAAATGCCATTTTCTTTGGATTTTGAAGGCTAAAGATCACGGATTCGTCCTGAGGCTATTCTTCAACGATGACTAAGTCCATTAAGCACCAATTTGGGAGGATTTATTCTAGGTAAATTTTTGGAAGATTGCAATGGGGTACCATCACAGATTTTGGTGATTTTTCTGAAATGCTATTGTCTTTCTATTCAGGAGGCTATAGATCACGAAATTAGGCCGAGGTTATTATCCCCCGATAATGAAGTCTAATGATCCTATTCTCCATTGATGATAAGTCCATTAAGCACCGATTTGGGCCAATTTATTTCCTGATGGCATTTTCGTAATTTTGTGGGTGTCGAAAGGCCATTTTCTATGGATTTTGAAGGCTACGGATCACGGATTCGCCCTCAAGCTATTCTTCAACGATCATTAAGTCCATTAAGAACCGATAATGGTGGATTTATTCCTTGTCAATTTTTGACAAATTGCAAAGGTGTACCATCACAGATTTTGCGCGATTTTTCCGAAATGCCATTTTCTTTCGATTCTAGAGGCTACAGATCAAGGAATCAGGCCGAGGCTATTCTCCACCTATATGAAGTCTAATTATCCTATTTTCCACGGATGATAAGTCCATTAAGCATCAATTTCGGCCAATTTATTTTCGGATGCCATTTTCGTAATTTTGTGACCTTCAGATGCCATTTTCTTTGGATTTTGAAGGCTACATAACACGGATTCGGCCTGAGGCTATCCTTCAATGATGATTAAGTCCATTAAGCACCGATTCGGGCGGATTTATTCCGGTTCAATTTTTGGCAGATTGCAAAGGGGTACCATCACAGATTTTCGACGATTTTTCCGAAATGCCCTTTTCTTTCGATTCTGAAGGCTACAGATCACGGAATCAGGCCGAGGCTATTCTCCATTGATAATGAAGTCTATTGATACTATTCTCAAAAGATCATAAGTCCATTAAGCACCGGTTAGGGCCAATTTATTTTCGATGGCATTTTCGTTATTTTGTGGGCATCGAAAAGCCATTTTCTTTGGATTTTGAAGCCTACAGATCACAGATTCGGTCTGAGCCTATTCTTCAATGATGGTTAAGTCCATTAAGAACCGATAATGGTGGATTTATTCCTTGTCAATTTTTGACAAATTGCAAAGGTGTACCATCACAGATTTTGCGCGATTTTTCCGAAATGCCATTTTCTTTCGATTCTAGAGGCTACAGATCAAGGAATCAGGCCGAGGCTATTCTCCACCTATATGAAGTCTAATTATCCTATTTTCCACGGATGATAAGTCCATTAAGCATCAATTTCGGCCAATTTATTTTCGGATGCCATTTTCGTAATTTTGTGACCTTCAGATGCCATTTTCTTTGGATTTTGAAGGCTACATAACACGGATTCGGCCTGAGGCTATCCTTCAATGATGATTAAGTCCATTAAGCACCGATTCGGGCGGATTTATTCCGGTTCAATTTTTGGCAGATTGCAAAGGGGTACCATCACAGATTTTCGACGATTTTTCCGAAATGCCCTTTTCTTTCGATTCTGAAGGCTACAGATCACGGAATCAGGCCGAGGCTATTCTCCATTGATAATGAAGTCTATTGATACTATTCTCAAAAGATCATAAGTCCATTAAGCACCGGTTAGGGCCAATTTATTTTCGATGGCATTTTCGTAATTTTGTGGGCATCGAAAAGCCATTTTCTTTGGATTTTGAAGCCTACAGATCACAGATTCGGTCTGAGCCTATTCTTCAATGATGGTTAAGTCCATTAAGCACCGATTTGGGGGAATTTATTCAGGGTCAATTTCTGGAAGATTGCAAATGGGTACCATCACAGATTTTGGGTGATTTTTCCGAAATGCCATTTTCTTTCGATTCTGGAGGCTACAGTATCAGAATTAGGCCGAGGTTATTCTCCACCGATAATGAAGTCTATTGATCCTATTGTTCATGGATGATAAGTCCATTAAGCACCGATTTGTGCCAATATATTTTCGGATGGCATTTTCCAAATTTTGTGGGCGTCGAAAGGCCATTTTCTTTGGATTTTGAAGGCTACATATCACGGATTCAGCCTGAGTCTATTCTTCAACGATGATTAAGTCCATTAAGCACCGATTGGGCGGATTTATTTCATGTCAGTTTTTGGCAGATTGCAAAGGGGTACCATCACAGATTTTGGACGATTTTTCCGAAATGCCATTTTCTTTCGATTCTGAAGGCTGCAGATCACGGAATCAGGCCAAGGCTATTCTCCATTGATAATGAAGTCTATTGATCCAATTCTCAACTGATCATAAGTCCATTGAGCACCGATTTGGACCAATTTATTTTCGTTTGGCATTTCCGTAATTTTGTGGGCGTCGAAAAGCCATTTTCTTTGGATTTTGAAGCCTACAGATCACGGGTCTGAGCCTATTCTTCAATGATGGTTAAGTCCAGTAAGAATCGATTTGGGCGTATTTATTCTGGATCAATTTTTGGCAGATTGCAAAGGGGTACCATCACAGATTTTGGTGATTTTTCCGAAATGTCATTTTCTTTCAATTCTGAAGGCTACAAATCTCAGAATCAGGCCAAGGCTATTCTCCACCGATAATGAAGTCTATTGATCCTATTCTCCATGGATGATAAGTCCATTAAGAACCAATTTGGGCCAATTTAATTTTGGATGGCATTTTCCTAATTTTGTGGGCGTCGAAAGGCCATTTTCTTTGGATTTTGAAGGCTATAGATCACGGATCCGGCCTGAGGCTATTCTTCAACGCTGATTAAGTCCATTAAGCACCTATTTGGGCGGATTTATTTTGGGTCAATTTTTGGCAGATTGCAAAGGGTTACCATCACAGATTTTGTGCGATTTTTCTGAAATGACATTTTCTTTGGATTATGGAGGCTAAAGATCACGGAATCAGGCCGTTGCTATTCTTCATTGATAATGAAGTCTATTGATCCTATTCTCCACGGATGATAAGTCCTTTAAGCACAGATTTGGGCCAATTTATTTTCGGATGACATTTTCGTTATTTTGTGGGTGTCGAAATGTCATTTTCTTTGGATTTTGAAGCCTACAGATCACGTATTCGGTCTAAGTCTATTCTTCAATGATGATTAAGTCCATTAAACACCTTTTTGGCGGATTTATTCCGGGTCAATTTTTGGTTGATTGCAAAGGGGTACCATCACAGATTTTGGGTGATTTTTCCGAAATGTCATTTTCTTTCGATTCTGGAGGATACAAATTACAGAATTTGGCTGAGGTTATTCTCCACCGATAATGAAGTCTATTGATCCTATTCTCCATGGATGATAAGTCCATTAAGCACCGATTTGGGACAATTTATTTTCGGATGGCATTTTCCTAATTTTGTGGGGGTCGAAAGGCTATTTTCTTTGGATTTTGAAGGCTACAGATCATGGATTCGGCCTGAGGCTATTCTTCAACGATGATTAAGTCCACTAAGCACCGATTTGGGCGGATTTATGTTGGGTCAATTTTTGGCAGATTGCAAAGGGGTACCATCGAAGATTTTCGGCGATTTTTCTGAAATGACATTTTCTTTCGATTCTGGAGGCTACAGATCACGGAATCAGTCCGTGGCTATTCTCCACTGATAATGAAGTCTATTGATCCTATTATCCACGGATGATAAGTCCATTAAGAAGCGATTTTGGCCAATTTATTCTTTGGATTTTGAAGACTACAGATCACGGAGTCGGTCTGAGCCTATTCTTCAATGATGGTTAAGTCCATTAAGAATCGATTTGGTCGGATTTATTTTGGGTCAATTTTTGGCAGATTGCAAAGGGGTACCCTCACAGATTTTGGTGATTTTACCGAAATGTTATTTTCTTTCAATTCTGAAGGCTACAAATCTCGGAATCAGGCCAAAGCTATTCTCCACCGATAATGAAGTCTATTGATCCTATTCTCCATGGATGATAAGTCCATTAAGCACCGATTTGAGCCAATTTATTTTTGGATGGCTTTTTCCTAATTTTGTGGCGTCGAAAGGCCATTTTCTTTGGATTTTGAAGGATATAGATCACGGATCTGGCCTGAGGCTATTCTTCAACGATGATTAAGTTCATTAAGCACCTATTTGGGCGGATTTATTTTGGGTCAATTTTTGGCAGATTGCAAAGGGTTACCATCACAGATTTTGTGCGATTTTTCTGAAATGACATTTTCTTTGGATTATGGAGGCTAAAGATCACGGAATCAGGCCGTTGCTATTCTCCATTGACAATGAACTCTATTGATCCTATTCTCCACGGATGATAAGTCCGTTAAGCACTGATTTGGGAAAATTTATTTTGGGATGACATTTTCGTAATTTTGTGGGCGTCGAAATGTCATTTTCTTTCGATTTTGAAGCCTACAATTCACGGATTCGGTCTATTCTTTAGTGATGATTAAGTCCATTAAACATCTTTTTGGGCGGATTTATTCCGGGTCAATTTTTGGTTGATTGCAAAGGGGTACCATCACAGATTTTGGGTGATTTTTCCGAAATGCCATTTTCTTTCGATTATGGAGGATACAAATTACAGAATTAGGCTGAGGTTATTCTCCACCGATAATGAAGTCTATTGATCGTATTCTCCATGGATGATAAGTCCATTAAGCACCGATTTGGGACAATTTATTTTCGGATGTCATTTTCCTAATTTTGTGGGCGTCGAAAGGCTATTTTCTTGGGATTTTGAAGGCTACAGATCATGGATTCGGCCTGAGGCTATTCTTCAACGATGATTAAGTCCATTAAGCACCGATTTGGGCGGATTTATGTTGGGTCAATTTTTGGCAGATTGCAAAGGGGTACCATCGATGATTTTGGGCGATTTTTCTGAAATGACATTTTCTTTCAATTCTGGAGGCTACAGATCACGGAATCAGGCCGTTGGTATTCTCCATTGATAATGAAGTCTATTGATCCTATTCTCCACGGATGATAAGTCCATTAAGAAGCGATTTTGGCCAATTTATTTTTGGATGGCATTTTCGTAATTTTGTGGGCGTCGAAAGGTCATTTTCTTTGGATTTTGAAGCCTACAGATCACAGATTTGGTCTAAGTCTATTCTTGAATAATGATTAAGTCCATTAAACACCGATTTAAGCGGATTTATTCCGGGTCAATTTTTGTCAGATTGCAAAGGGGTACCATCACAGATTTTGGGCGCTTTTTCTGAAATGACCTTTTCTTTTGATTCTGGAGGCTACAGATCACGGAATCAGGCCGAGGCTATTCTCCATTGATAATGAAGTCTATTGATCCTATTCTCCATGGATGATAAGTCTATTAAGCACCGATTTGGGCCAAATTATTTTCGGATGGCATTTTCGTAATTTTGTGGGCGTCGAAAGGTCATTTTCTTTGCATTTTGAAGCCTACAGATCACGGATTCAGCCTGAGTCTATTCTTCAACGATGATTAAGTCCATTAAGAACCGATTTGGGAGGATTTATTTCGTGTCAATTTTTGGCAGATTGCAAAGAGGTACCATCACAGATTTTGGGTGATTTTTCCGAAATGCCATTTTCTTTCGAATCTGAAGGCTGCAGATCACGGAATCAGGCCGAGGCTATTCTCCATTGATAATGAAGTCTATTGATCCTATTCTCAATAGATTATAAGTCCATTGAGCATCGATTTGGGCCAATTTATTTTCAGATGCCATTTTCGTAATTTTGTGGGCGTCGAAAAGCCATTTTCTATGGATTTTGAAGCCTACAGATCACGGATTCAGTCTGAGCCTATTCTTCAATGATGTTTAAGTCCATTAAGAATCGATTTGGGCGGATTTATTTTGGGTCAATTTTTGGCAGATTGCAAAGGGGTACCATCACAGAATTTGGTGATTTTTCCGAAATGTCATATTCTTTCAATTCTGAGGGCTACATATCTCGGAATCAGGCCAAGGCTATTCTCCACCGATAATGTAGTCTATTGATCCTATTCTCCATGGATGATAAGTCCATTATGCACCGATTTGGGCCAATTTATTTTTGGATGGCATTTTCCTAATTTTGTGGGCGTCGAAAGGCCATTTTCTTTGGATCTTGAAGGCTATAGATCACGGATCCGGCCTGAGGCTATTCTTCAACGATGATTAAGTCCATTAAGCACCTATTTCGGCGGATTTATTTTGGGTCAATTTTTGGCAGATTGCAAAGGGTTACCATCACAGATTTTGTGCGATTTTTCTGAAATGACATTTTCATTGGATTATGGAGGCTACAGATCACGGAATCAGGCCGTGGCTATTCTCCATTGATAATGAAGTCTATTGATCCTATTCTCCATGGATGATAAGTCCTTTAAGCACCGATTTGGGCCAATTTATTTTCGGATGGTATTTTCATTATTTTGTGGGCGTCGAAATGTCATTTTCTTTGGATTTTGAAGCCTACAGATCACGGATTCGGTCTAAGTCTATTCTTCAATGATGATTAAGTCCATTAAACACCTTTTTGGGCGGATTTTATTCCGGGTCAATTTTTGGTTGATTGCAAAGGGGTACCATCACAGATTTTGGGTGATTTTTCCGAAATGCCATTTTCTTTCGATTCGGGAGGATACAAATTACAGAATTAGGCTGAGGTTATTCTCCACCAATAATGAAGTCTATTGATCCTATTCTCCATGGATGATAAGTCCATTAAGCACCGATTTGGGACAATTTATTTTCGGATGGCATTTTCCTAATTTTGTGGGCGTTGAAAGGCTATTTTCTTTGGATTTTGAAGGCTACAAATCACGGATTCGTCGTTAGGCTATTCTTCAACGATGATTAAGTCCATTAAGCAATGATTTGGGAGGATTTATGTTGGGTCAATTTTTGCCAGATTGCAAAGGGGTACCATCAAAGATTTTGGGAGATATTTCTGAAATTATATTTTCTTTCGATTCTGGAGGCTACAGATCACAGAATTAGGCCGTGGCTATTCTCCATTGATAATGAAGTCTATTGATCCTATTCTCCACAGATGATACGTCCATTAAGAAGCGATTTTGGCCAATTTATTTTCGGATGGCATTTTCGTAATTTTGTGGGCTTCGAAAGGTCATTTTCTTTGGATTTTGAAGCCTACAGATCACAGATTCGGTCATCTTATATGATGATTAAGTCCATTAAACACCGATTTAAGCGGATTTACTCCGGGTCAATTTTTGGCAGGTTGCAAAGGGGTACCATCACAGATTATGGGCGCTTTTTCAGAAATGACATTTTCTTTCGATTCTGGAGGCTACAGATCACGGAATCAGGCCGAGGCTATTCTCCATTGATAATGAAGTCTATTGATCCTATTCTCCACGGATGATAAGTCTATTAAGCACCGATTTGGGCAAATTTATTTTCGGATGGCATTTTCGTAATTTTGTATGCGTCGAAAGGCCATTTTGTTTGGATTTTGAAGGCTACATATCACGGATTCAGCCTGAGTCTATTCTTTAACGATGATTAAGTCCATTAAGCAACGATTTGGGCGGATTTATTTCGTGTCAATTTTTGGCAGATTGCAAAGGGGTACCATCACAGATTTTGGGTGATTTTTCCGAAATACCATTTTCTTTCGATTCTGAAGGCTCAGATCACGGAATCAGGCCGAGGCTATTCTCCATTGATAATGAAGTCTATTCATCCTATTCTCAACAGATCATAAGTCCATTGAGCACCGATTTAGGCCAATTTATTTTCGGATGGCATTTTCGTAATTTTGTGGGGTCGAAAAGCCATTTTCTTTGGATTTCGAAGCCTACAGATCACAGATTCGGTCTGAGCCTATTCTTCAATGATGGTTAAGTCCATTAAGAATCGATTTGGGCGGATTTATTCTGGGTCAATTTTTGGCAGATTGCAAAGGGGTACCATCACCAATGTTGTCAGAACCGAACCGGAGCATCACCCGGTTATGCGAACGGCTCGCAATTTAGCGGTCCAACCGGCATTAGACCATTTAAAAACCGTTAGAGAACCGATATCTAATAAAAGTTATCAATATAAATAGTGGACATTTCTTAATCAGAGCTCATCTCTTTCCTTCGAAATTGTGAAATGGAAATAAGGATTCAATTTGAGAGCCCGAAGTTTTTTGTTTATTTCAATTTTCAATTTTCTACAATTTTTTAATTAAATTTAGTGGCTGAATGGCAAAAACCTGACAAGCGTCTCGATCGGCTCGAACGCTTAGCCGCCTCGGCCGCTCGCCAACCGCTACATAAAACCGGAGCGGCTTTTAGACTGTTCCGAGCCAGTTTTGTGACCGGGTGGCGGTTTTACCGGTCGGGCCGAGCGGCTCGGCTTTAATAACACTGACCATCACAGATTTTGGAGATTTTTCCGAAATGTCGTTTTCTTTCAATTCTGAAGGCTACAAATCTCGGAATCAGGCCAAGGCTATTCTCCACCGATAATGAAGTCTATTGATCCTATTCTCCATGGATGATAAGTCCATTAAGCACCGATTTGGGCCAATTTATTTTTGGATGGCGCTTTCCTAATTTTGTGGGCGTCGAAAGGCCATTTTCTTTGGATTTTGAAGGCTATATATCACGGATCCGGCCTGAGGCTATTCTTCAACGATGGTTAAGTCTATTAAGCACCTATTTGGGCGGATTTATTTTGGGTCAATTTTTGGCAGATTGCAAAGGGTTACCATCACAGATTTTGTGCGATTTTTCTGAATTGACATTTTCTTTGGATTATGGAGGCTACAGATCACAGAATCAGGCCGTGGCTATTCTCCATTGATAATGCAGTCTATTGATCCTATTCTCCACGGATGATAAGTCCTTTAAGCACCGATTTGGGCCAATTTATTTTCCGATGACATTTTCGTAATTTTGTGGGCGTCGAAAAGCCATTTTCTTTGGATTTTGAAGCCTAGAGATCACGGATTAGGTCCGAGCCTATTCTTCAATGATGGTTAAGTCCATTAAGAATCGATTTGGGCGGATTTAATCTCGGTCAGTTTTTGGCAGATTGCAAAGGGGTACCATCACAGATTTTGGTGATTTTTCCGAAATGTCATTTTCTTTCAATTCTGAAGGCTACAAATCTCGGAATCAGGTCAAGGCTATTCTCCACCGATAATGAAGTCTATTGATCCTATTCTCCATGGATGATTAGTCCATTAAGCACCGATTTGGGCCAATTTATTTTTGGATGGCGTTTTCCTAATTTTGTGGGCGTCGAAAGGCCATTTTCTTTGGATTTTGAAGGTTATAGATCACGGATCCGGCCTGAGGCTATTCTTCAACGATGATTAAGTCTATTAAGCACCTATTTGGGCGGATTTATTTTGGGTCAATTTTTGGCAGATTGCAAAGGGTTACCATCACAGATTTTGTGCGATTTTTCTGAATTGACATTTTCTTTGGATTATGGAGGCTACAGATCACAGAATCAGGCCGTGGCTATTCTCCATTGATAATGCAGTCTATTGATCCTATTCTCCACGGATGATAAGTCGTTAAGCACCGATTTGGGCCAATTTATTTTCCGATGGCATTTTTGTAATTTTGTGGGCGTCGAAAAGCCATTTTCTTTGGATTTTGAAGCCTACAGATCACGGATTAGGTCCGAGCCTATTCTTCAATGATGGTTAAGTTCATTAAGAATCGATTTGGGCGGATTTATTCTGGGTCAGTTTTTGGCAGATTGCAAAGGGGTACCATCACAGATTTTGGTGATTTTTCCGAAATGTCATTTTCTTTCAATTCTGAAGGCTACAAATCTCGGAATCAGGCCAAGGCTATTCTCCACCGATAATGAAGTCTATTGATCCTATTCTCCATGGATGATAAGTCCATTAAGCACAGATTTGGGCCAATTTAATTTTGGATAGCATTTTCCTAATTTTGTGGGCGTCGAAAGGCAATTTTCTTTGGATTTTGAAGGCTATAGATCACGGATCCGGTCTGAGGCTATTCTTCAACGATGATTAAGTCCATTAAACACCGATGTAAGCGGATTTATTCCGGGTCAATTTTTGACAAATTGCAAAGGGGTACCATCATAGATTTTGGGCACTTTTTCTGAAATGACATTTTCTTTCGATTCTGGAGGCTACAGATCACGGAATCAAGCCGAGGCTATTCTCCATTGATAATGAAGTTTATTGATCCTATTCTCCATGGATGATAAGTCCATTAAGCTCCGATTTGGGCCAATTTATTTTCGGATGACATTTTCCTAATTTTGTGGGCGTCGAAAGGCCATTTTCTTTGGATTTTGAAGGCTACAGATCACGGATTTGGCCCGAGGCTATTCTTCAACGATGATTAAGTCCATTAAGCACCAATCTGGGCGGATTTATTCTGGGTCAATTTTTGGCAGATTGCAAAGGGGTACCATCACAGATTTTGGTGATTTTTCCGAAATGCCATTTTCTATCGATTCTGGAGGCTACAGATCACGGAATTAGGCCGAGGTTATTATCCCCGATAATGAAGTCTAATGATCCTATTCTCCATGGATGATAAGTCCATTAAGCACCGATTTGGGCCAATTTATTTTCGGATGGCGTTTTCCTAATTTTGTGGGCGTCGAAAGGCCATTTTCTTTGTATTTTGAAGGCTATAGATCACGGATCCGGCCTGAGGCTGTTCTTCAACGATGATTAAGTCTATTAAGCACCTATTTGGGCGGATATATTTTGGGTCAATTTTTGGCAGATTGCAAAGGGTTGCCATCACAGATTTTGTGCGATTTTTCTGAATTGACATTTTCATTGGATTATGGAGGCTACATATCACAGAATCAGGCCGTGGCTATTCTCCATTGATAATGCAGTCTATTGATCCTATTCTCCACGGATGATAAGTCCTTTAAGCACCGATTTGGGCCAATTTATTTTCCGATGGCATTTTCGTAATTTTGTGGGCGTCGAAAAGCCATTTCTTAGGATTTTGAAGCCTACAGATCACGGATTCGGTCCGAGCCTATTCTTCAATGATGGTTAAGTCCATTAAGAATCGATTTGGGCGGATTTATTCCGGGTCAATTTTTGACAGATTGCAAAGGGGTACCATCACAGATTTTGGGCGTTTTTTCTGAAATGACATTTTCTTTCGATTCTGGAGGCTACAGATCACGGAATCAGGCCGAGGCTATTCTCCATTGATAATGAAGTCTATTGATCCTATTCTCCATGGATGATAAGTCCATTAAGCCCCGATTTGGGCCAATTTATTTTCTGATGACATTTTCCTAATTTTGTGGGCGTCGAAAGGCCATTTTCTTTGGATTTTGAAGGCTACAGATCACGGGTTCGCCCTGAGGCTATTCTTCAACGATCATTAAGTCCATTAAGCACCGATTTGGGCGGATATATGTTGGGTCAATTTTTGGCAGATTGCAAAGGGGTACCATCGAAGATTTTGGCGATTTTTCTGAAATGACATTTTCTTTCGATTCTGGAGGCTACAGATCACGGAATTAGGCCGTGGCTATTCTCCATTGATAATGAAGTCTATTGATCCTATTCTCCACGGATGATAAGTCCATTAAGAAGCGATTTTGGCCAATTTATTTTCGGATGGCATTTTCGTAATTTTGTGGGCGTCGAAAGGTCATTTTCTTTGGATTTTGAAGCCTACAGATCACAGATTCGGTCGAAGTCTATTCTTCAATGATAATTAAGTCCATTAAACACCGATTTAAGCGGATTTATTCCGGGTCAATTTTTGGCAGATTGCAAAGGGGTAACATCACAGATTTTGGGCGCTTTTTCTGAAATGACATTTCCTTTCGATTCTGGAGGCTACAGATCACGGAATCAGGCCGAGGCTATTCTCCATTGATAATGAAGTCTATTGATCCTATTCTCCATGGATGATAAGTCCATTAAGCCCCGATTTGGGCCAATTTATTTTCGGATGACATTTTCCTAATTTTGTGGGCGTCGAAAGGCCATTTTCTTTGGATTTTGAAGGCTACAGATCACGGATTTGGCCCGAGGCTATTCTTCAACGATGATTAAGTCCATTAAGTACCGATCTGGGCGGATTTATTCTGGGCAATTTTTGGCAGATTGCAAAGGGGTACCATCACAGATTTTGGTGATTTTTCCGAAATGCCATTTTCTATCGATTCTGGAGGCTACAGATCACGGAATTAGGCCGAGGTTATTATCCCCCGATAATGAAGTCTAATGATCCTATTCTCCATGGATGATAAGTCCATTAAGCACCGATTTGGGCCAATTTATCTTCGGATGGCATTTTCGTAATTTTGTGGGCTTCGAAAGGCCATTTTCTATGGATTTTGAAGGCTATGGATCACGGATTCACCCCCAGGCTATTCTTCAACGATTATTAAGTCCATTAAGCACCGATTTGGGTGGATTTATTCCTTGTCAATTTTTGACAGATTGCAAGGGGTACCATCACAGATTTTGCGCGATTTTTCCGAAATGCCATTTTCTTTCGATTCTTGAGGCTACATATAACAGAATCAGGCTGAGGCTATTCTCCACCAATAATGAAGTCTAATGATCCTATTCTCCACGGATGATAAGTCCATTAAGCACCAATTTGGGCCAATTAATTTTAGGTTGGCATTTTCGGAATTTTGTGACCT
Source organism: Linum trigynum (assembly GCA_964030455.1). Lineage (NCBI taxonomy): Eukaryota > Viridiplantae > Streptophyta > Magnoliopsida > Malpighiales > Linaceae > Linum > Linum trigynum. The sequence continues at coordinate 39,556,656 of OZ034821.1, read as the reverse complement.
TCGAAAGGCCATTTTCTTTGGATTTTGAAGGCTACATAACACGGATTCGGCATGAAGCTATTCTTCAATAATTATTAAGTCCATTAAGCACCGATTTGGGTGGATTTATTCCGGGTCAATTTTTGGCATATTGCAAAGGGTACCATCACAGATTTTGGGAGATTTTTCCGAAATCCCATTTTCTTTCGATTCTGAAGGCTACAGATCACAAAATCAGGCCGAGGCTATTCTCCATTGATAATGAAGTCTATTGATCCTATTCTCAACGGATGAAAAGTCCATTAAGCGGCGATTTGGGCAAATTTATTTTCGGATGACATTTTCGTAATTTTGTGGGCTTCGAAAAGCCATTTTCTTTGGATTTTGAAGCCTACAGATCACGGATTCGGCCTGAGTCTATTCTTCAATGATGATTAAGTCCATTAAGCACCGATTTGGGTGGGTTTATTCCGGGTCATTTTTGGCAGATTGCAAAGGGGCACCATCACAGATTTTTGGCGATTTTTCTGAAATGACATTTTCTTTCGATTCTGAAGGCTACAGATCACGGAATCAGGCCGTGGCTATTCTCCATTGATAATGAAGTCTATTGATCCTATTCTCCACGGATGATAAGTCCATTAAGCACCGATTTGGCCCATTTTATTTTATGATGTCATTTTTGTAATTTTGTGAGCGTCGAAAGGTCATTTTCTTTGGATTTTGAAGCCTACAGATCACGGATTCGACCTAAGTCTATTCTTCAATGATGATTAAGTTCATTAAACACCGATTTGGGCGGATTTATTCCGGGTCAATTTTTGGCAGATTGCAAAGGGGTACCATCATAGATTTTGGGCGATTTTTCTGAAATGCCATATTCTTTCGATTCTGAAGGCTACATATCACGAAATCAGGCCGAGGCTATTCTCCGCCAATAATGAAGTCTATTGATCCTATTCTCCACGGATGATGAGTCCATTAAGTACCGATTTGGGCCAATTTATTTTCGGATGGCATTTTCGTAATTTTGTAGGAGTCGAAATGCCATTTTCTTTGGATTTTGAAGGCATCAGATCACGAATTCATCCTGACGCTATTCTTCAACTATGATTAAGTCAATTAAGCATCGATTTGGGCGTATTTATTTTGGGTCAATTTTTGGCAGATTGCAAAGGGGGTGCCGTCAAAGATATTGGGCGAGATTTCCGAAAAGTCATTTTCTTTCAATTCTGAAGGCTACAGATCTCGGAATCTGGCCAAGGCTATTCTCCACTGATAATGAAGTCTATTGATCCTATTCTCCATGGATGATAAGTCCATTAATCCCCGATTTGGGTCAATTTATTTTCGGATTGCATTAGCCTATTTTTGTGGGCGTCGAAAGGCCATTTTCTTTGGATTTTGCAGGCTACAGATCACGGATTCGGCCTGAGGCTATTCTTCAACGATGATTAAGTCCATTAAGCACCGATTTGGGCGGATTTATTCTGGGTCAATTTTTGGCAGATTGCAATGGGGTACCATCACGGATTTTGATTATTTTTCCGAAATGTCATTTTCTATCGATTGGGGTGGCTATAGATCACGGAATTAGGCCGAGGTTATTATCCCCCGATAATGAAGTCTAATGATCCTATTCTTCATGGATGATAAGTCCATTAATCACCGATTTGGGCCAATTTATTTTCGGATGGCATTTTCGTAATTTTGTGGTCGTCGAAAGGCCATTTTCTATGGATTTTGAAGGCTAGGGATCACGGATTCTCCCTGAGGCTATTCTCTCAACGATTATTAAGTCCATTAAGCACCGATTTGGGTGGATTTATTCCTTGTCAATTTTTGACAGATTGTAAAGGGATACCATCACAGATTTTGCGTGATTTTTCCGAAATGCCATTTTCTTTCAATTCTGGAGGCTACATATCATGGAATCAGGCCGAGGCTATTCTCCACCGATAATGAAGTCTAACGATCCTATTCTCCACGGATGATAAGGCCATTAAGCACTAATTTGGGACAATTTATTTTTGGATGACATTTTCGTAATTTTGTGACCTTCGAAAGGCCATTTTCTTTGGATTTTGAAGGCTACATAACACGGTTTCGGCCTCAGGCAATTCTTCAATGATTATTAAGTCCATTAAGCACCGATTTGAGTGAATTTAGGGATCGTTTGGAGAATATGAGTTTAAATCTATAGATTGTAAACAATCTAAAGATTCTAACTCTTCGGATTGTTGAAAATAGATTTTAAAATGTTTATTGTTTGGTAACTGTGATTGTTAACATTCAATGATAGTAAAAATAAAAAAATTTATATTAAATAGCATGTTTATCCTTAATAAAAAATTAGAGTAGTTCGAGAAATATTAAAAACTTTGTTAGTAAATATATTTAATATGATAAATAAATAAAAGAAAGAGAAAAGGTAGGAGAAAAAAAAATCTCATGAATCAAGATATAGAATCTCTCTGATTATGAGAAATTTGATATCCATAGATTTTAGAGATTTGAAATCTCTAAAGCTAAAATCCACAATACAAAAAGCAACAAAAAAGCATAGCTTTCTACAAAATCTACGGATTCAATGAATCCACGGCCTAAATCCCATTCTCCAAACGACCCCTTATTCCTTGTCAATTTTTGACAAATTGCAAAGGGGTACCATCACAGATTTTGCGCGATTTTTCCGAAATGCTATTTTCTTTCGATTCTAGAGGCTACATATCACGGAATCAGGCCGAGGCTATTCTCCACCGATAATGAAGTCTAATGATCCTATTCTCCACGTATGATAAGTCCATTAATCACCAATTTGGGCCAATTTATTTTCGGATGGCATTTTCGTAATTTTGTGACCTTCGAAAGGCCATTATCTTTGGATTTTGAAGGCTACATAAGACGGATTTGGCCTGAGGCTATTCTTCAATGATTATTAAGTCCATTAAGCACCGATTGGGGCGGATTTATTCCGGGTCAATTTTTGGCAGATTTCAAAGGGGTACCATCACAGATTTTGGGCGATTTTTCCGAAATGCCATTTTCTTTCGATTCTGAAGGCTGCATATCATGGAATCAGGTCGAGGCTATTCTCCATTGATAATGAAGTAAATTGATCCTATTCTCAACAGATCATAAGTCCATTGAGCACCGATTTGGGCAAATTTATTTTCGGATGGCATTTTCGTAATTTTGTAGGCCTCGAAAAGGCATTTTCTTTGGATTTTGAAGCCTACAGATCACGGATTCGGTCTGATGAGCCTATTCTTCAATGATGGTTAAGTCCATTAAGAATTAATTTGGGCGGATTTATTCTAGGTCAATTTTTGGCAGATTGCAAAGGGGTACCATCACAGATTTTGGGCGATTTTTCTGGAATGACATTATCTTTCGATTCTGGAGGCTACAGATCACGGAATATGGCCGAGGCTATTCTCCGCCAATAATAAAGTCTATTGATCCTATTCTCCACAGATAATAAGTCCATTAAGTACCGATTTGGGCCAATTTATTTTCTGATGGTATTTTCGTAATTTTGTAGGCGTCGAAAGGCCATTTTCTATGGATTTGAAGGCTACATATCACGGATTCAGCCTGAGTCTATTCTTCAACGATGATTAAATCCATTAAGCACCGATTTGGGCGGATTTATTTCGTGTCAATTTTTGGCAGATTGCAAAGGGGTACCATCACAGATTTTGGGCGATTTTTCCGAAATGTCATTTTCTTTCGATTCTGAAGGCTGCAGATCCTGGAATCAGGCCGAGGATATTCTCCATTGATAATGAAGTCTATTGATCCTATTCTCAACAGATCATAAGTCCATTGAGCACCGATTTGGGCCAATTTATTTTCGGATGGCATTTTCGTAATTTTGTGGGCGTCGAAAAGCCATTTCCTTTGGATTTTGAAGCCTACAAATCACGGATTCGGTCTGAGCCTATTCTTCAATGATGGTTAAGTCCATTAAACACCTTTTTGGGAGGATTTATTCCGAGTCAATTTTTGGTTGATTGCAAAAGGGTACCATCACAGATTTTGGACGATTTTTCCGAAATGCCATTTTCTTTCGATTCTGGAGGATACAAATTACAGAATTAGGCTGAGGTTATTCTCCACCGATAATGAAGTCTATTGATCATATTCTCCATGGATGATAAGTCCATTATGCACCGATTTGGGACAATTTATTTTCGGATGGCATTTTCCTAATTTTGTGGGGGTCGAAAGGCTATTTTCTTTTGATTTTGAAGGCTACAGATCACGATTCGGCCTGAGGCTATTCTTCAATGATGATTAAGTCCATTAAGCACCGATATGGGCGGATTTATATCGGGTCAATTTTTGGCAGATTGCAAAGGGGAACCATCACAGATTTTGAGCGATTTTTCCGAAATGCCATTTTCTTTCGATTCTGAAGGCTACAGATCACAGAATCAGGCCGAGGCTATTCTCCATTGATAATGAAGTCTATTGATCCTATTCTCAACGGATGAAAAGTCCATTAAACGGCGATTTGAGCAAATTTATTTTCGGATGACATTTTCGTAATTTTGTAGGCGTCGAAAAGCCATTTTCTTTGGATTTTGAAGCCTACAGATCACGGATTCGGCCTGAGTCTATTCTTTAATGATGATTAAGTCCTTTAAGCACCGATTTGGGCGGATTTATTCCGGGTCATTTTTGGCAGATTAAAAGGAGCACCATCACAGATTTTTGGCGATTTTTCTGAAATGACATTTTCTTTCGATTCTGGAGGCTACAGATCACGGAATCAGGCCGAGGTTATTCTCCATTGATAATGAATTCTATTGATCCTATTCTCCACGGATGATAAGTCCATTAAGCACTGATTTGTGCCATTTTAATTTCGGATGTCATTTTTGTAATTTTGTGGGCGTCGAAAGGTCATTTTCTTTGGATTTTGTAGCCTACAGATCACGGATTCGACCTTAGTCTATTCTTCAATGATGATTAAGTTCAGTTAACACCGATTTGGGCGGATTTATTCCGGGTCAATTTTTGGCAGATTGCAAAGGCATCACAGATTTTGTGCGATTTTTCTGAAATGCTATATTCTTTCGATTCTGAAGGCTACATATCACGAAATCAGGCCGAGGCTATTCTCCGCCAATAATGAAGTCTATTGATCCTATTCTCCACGGATGATGAGTCCATTAAGTACCGATTTGGCCAATTTATTTTCGGATGGCATTTTCGTAATTTTGTAGGCGACGAAATGCAATTTTCTATGGATTTTGAAGGCAACAGATCACGGATTCATCCTGAGGCTATTCTACAACTATGATTAAGTCCATTAAGCATCGATTTGGGCTTATTTATTTTTGGGTCAATTTTTGGCAGATTGCAAAGGGGTACCATCACAGATTTTGGTGATTTTTCCGAAATATCATTTTCTATCGATTCTGGAGGCTACAGATCACGGAATTAGGCCGAGGTTATTATCCACTGATAATGAAGTCTATTGATCCTATTCTCCAAGGATGATAAGTCCATTAAGCCCCGATTTGGGCCAATTTATTTTTGGATTGCATTTTCCTATTTTTGTGGGCGTCGAAAGGCCATTTTCTTTGGATTTTGAAGGCTACATATCACGGATTCGGCCTGAGGCTATTCTTCAACGATGATTAAGTTCATTAAGCACCGATTTGGGCGGATTTATTCTGGGTCAATTTTTGGCAGATTGCAAAGGGGTACCATCACAGATTTTGGTGATTTTTCCGAAATGTCATTTTCTATCGATTATGGAGGCTACAGATCACGGAATTAGGCCGAGGTTATTATCCCCCGATAATGAAGTCTAATGATCCTATTCTTCATGGATGATAATTCCATTAAGCACCGATTTGGGCCAATTTATTTTCGGATGGCATTTTCGTAAATTTGTGGTCGTCGAAAGGCCATTTTCTATGGATTTTGAAGTCTAGGGATCACGGATTCGCCCTGAGGCTATTCTTCAACGATTATTAAGTCCATTAAGCACCAATTTGGGTGGATTTATTCTGGTTCAATTTTTGACAGATTGTAAAGTGGTATCTTCACAGATTTTGCGCGATTTTTCCGAAATGCCATTTTCTTTCAATTCTGGATGCTACAGATCACGGAATCAGGCCGAGGCTATTCTCCACTGATAATGAAGTCTAATGATCTTATTCTCCACGGATGATAAGGCCATTAAGCACTAATTTTGGACAATTTATTTTTGGATGACATTTTCGTAATTTTGTGACCTTCGAATTGCCATTTTCTTTGGATTTTGAAGGCTACATAACACGGACTCGGCCTGAGGCAATTCTTCAATGATTATTAAGTCCATTAAGCACCGATTTGGGAGGATTTATTCCGGGTCAATATTTGGCAGATTGCAAAGGGGTACCATCACAGATATTGGGCGATTTTTCCGAAATGCCATTTTATTTCGATTCTGAAGGCTACACATCACGAAATCAGGCCGAGGCTATTCTCCATTGATAATGAAGTCGATTAATCCTATTCTCAACGGATGATAAGTCCATTAAGCAACGATTTGGGCCAATTAATTTTCGGATGACATTTTCGTAATTTTGTGGGCGTCGAAAAGCCATTTTCTTTGGATTTTGAAGCCTACAGATCACGGATTCGGCCTGAGTCTATTCTTCAATGATGATTAGTCCATTAAGGACCGATTTGGGCCGATTTATTCTGGTTCAATTTTTGGAAGATTGCAAAGGTGTACCATCACAGATTTTGGGCGATTTTTCAAAAATGTCATTTTCTTTCGATTCTGAAGGCTACATAACACGGAATCAGGCCGAAGCTATTGTCCGCCAATAATGAAGTCTATTGATCCTATTCTCCACGGATGATAAGTCCATTAAGCACTGATTTGGGCCAATTTATTTTCGGATGGCATTTTCGTAATTTTGTGGGCGTCGAAAGGTCATTTTATTTG